>CM042244.1:24717408-25917408 GCA_023566225.1 Romanogobio albipinnatus
CGAGATACTTTGCGTTCTCTCGTAAAATGTTTTGCGTTCCACCAAGAACTTTGCATTCTCTTGCTAAATGTTTTGCGTTCCCTGGGAAATTTTGCATTTTATCGCAAAATGTTTTGCGTTCCCCCGAGATACTTTGCATTCTCTTGTAAAATGTTTTGCGTTCCACCAAGAACTTTGCATTCTCTCGCAAAATGTTTTGCGTTCCCCGAAGAAACATTGCATTTTCTCGCTTAATGTTTTGCTTTCCCCCGAGAAACTTTGCCTTCTCTCGCAAAATGTTTTGCATTCCCACGAGAAACTTTGCATTCTCTCGCAAAATGTTTTGCCTTCCCCAAGAAACATTGCATTTTCTCGCGAAATGTTTTGCATTCCCCCGATATACTTTGCGTTCTCTCATAAAATGTTTGTGTTCCACCAAGAACTTTGTATTCTTTCGACAAAATGTTTTGCGTTCCCCGAGAAACCATGCGTTTTTGCTAAATGTTTTGCGTTCCCCCAAGAAACATTGCATTCTCTCACAAAATGTTTTGCATTCCCCGAGAAACTTTGCATTCTCTCGCAAAATGTTTTGCCCTCCGCTGATAAAAATGGCATTTTCTCGCAAATTGTTTTGTGTTCCCCGAGAAACTTTGTATTCTCTCGCAAAATGTTTTGCGTTCCTCAAGAAACTTTGCGTGTTTTTGCTAAATGTTTTGCCTCCCCCAAGAAACTTTGCTTTTTATCGCAAAATGTTTTGCATTCCCCCGAGAAACTTTGCATTCTCTCGCAAAATGTTTTGCATTCCCCCGAGAAACTTTGCATTCTCTCGCAAAATGTTTTGCGTTCCCCCGAGATATTTTGCATTCTCTCATAAAATGTTTTGCGTTCTCCCGAGAAACTTTGCGTTCTATCGCAAAATGGTTTGCGTCCTCCCAAGAAATATTGCATTTTCTTGCGAAATGTTTTGCATTCCCCCGAGAAACTTTGCATTCTCTTGCAAAATGTTTTGAGTTCCCCGAGAAACTTTGCGTTTTGGCAAAATGTTTTGCGTCCCCCCAAGAAACATTGCATTTTCTAGCGAAATGTTTTGCATTCCCCGAAATACTTTACGTTCTCTCATAAAATGTTTGTTCCACCAAGAACTTTGTATTCTTTCGCAAAATGTTTTGCGTTCCCCGAGAAACCATGCGTTTTTGCTAAATGTTTTGCGTTCCCCCAAGAAACATTGCATTCTCTCACAAAATGTTTTGCATTCCCCGAGAAGCTTTGCATTCTCTCACAAAATGTTTTGTGTTCCCCGAGAAACTGTATTCTCTCGCAAAATGTTTTGCCCTCCGCTGATAAAAATGGCATTTTCTCGCAAAATGTTTTGCGTTCCCCGAGAAACTTTGTATTCTCTTGCAAAATGTTTTGCGTTCCCCTAGAAACTTTGCGTTTTTGCAAAATGTTTTGCGTCCCCCCAAGAAACATTGCATTTTCTCGCTAAATGTTTTGCATTCCCCTCGAGAAACTTTGCATTCTCTTGCAAAATGTTTTGCGTTCCCAGAGAAACTTTGCGTTTTTGCTGAATGTTTTGCGTCCCCCCAAGAAACATTGCATTTTCTCGCTAAATGTTTTGCGCTCCCCCAAGAAACACTGCATTCTCTCACAAAATGTTTTGCATTCCCCGAGAAAATTTGCCTTCTCTCGCAAAATGTTTTGCCCTCCGCTGATAAAAATGGCATTTTCTCGCAAAATGTTTTGCGTTCCCCGAGAAACTTTGTATTCTCTCGCAAAATGTTTTGCGTTCCCCTAGAACAGTGGTCGCCAACCCGTCGATCGCGATGTATGCGTGTAATATATCTGTTTGCTCTCACTGTTTATTTTCTGTTCAGTAACACAGTTGTTAGTGAAGTGTTTTGCAAACTGCCCCATGTGTGCGTGGGATCGACGACGCGGATAATAAACCCCTGTGAAATATCAGATACGTGAGTTTTGCTTTCACTTGACTAACGTTACAACCATTCAGGCCAGCTATCCGGCCTCTCTGTGTAAAGTCGTACAAACACATTATCAAGGCACGAAATCGCTCCTTATGCTCCCAAAATGTGGGTTAAATGAATGTATCTCTGAACGAAACTGTCTCCAGAATAGTTTTGATGGCATTTTACAGCGGTACCCAAAGAAACGCTTCTTTTCCATAAGCACCATCTACTGTCAAAAAGTGAATTAGCATTTTTATTCAGTCCATCATGTTTTTGTTTTGTGCAGGTGTGTCTTATGTATCAATTTCACAAAGCTAAAGCTGAATAAAGTCTTGAAATTATGCAATCTAATTTAAATAAAAAACACTGCTCATGCTACATGTGTGTACCTTTGTTTGGGTAGTGATTAAAATGCAGTGGTTGCCTCACATTTCAAATGGATAATTTTTTTAAGGCTAGTTTGGGCTGTTAGAGCAAATAAACAACAAAATAATTTGCTTAAGCAAAGAAAAAGAAAAAAAACGACAGATGTTCTCGAAATAAATAAAAAAACCTCTGAATCGGCCATGAAAAATCTATAAGTAGATCTTGCCTTTCATCAAGGCTGAGGTCAGGGATCTTTGGCTTGAAAAGGTTGGTGACCACTGCCCTAGAAACTTTGCGTTTTTGCAAAATGTTTTGCGTCCCCCCAAGAAACATTGCATTTTCTCGCAAAATGTTTTGCATTCCCCTCGAGAAACTTTGCATTCTCTCGCAAAATGTTTTGCGTCCCCCCAAGAAACATTGCATTTTCTCGCTAAATGTTTTGCATTCCCCCGAGAAACTTTGCATTCTCTTGCAAAATGGTTTGCGTTCCCAGAGAAACTTTGCGTTTTTGCTAAATGTTTTGCGTCCCCCCAAGAAACATTGCATTTTCTCGCGAAATGTTTTGCATTCCCCCGATATACTTTGCGTTCTCTCATAAAATGTTTGTTCCACCAAGAACTTTGCATTCTTTCGCAAAATGTTTTGCGTTCCCCGAGAAACCTTGTGGTTTTGCTAAATGTTTTGCGCTCCCCCAAGAAACATTGCATTCTCTCACAAAATGTTTTGCATTCCCCGAGAAACTTTGCCTTCTCTCGCAAAATGTTTTGCCCTCCACTGATAAAAATGGCATTTTCTCGCAAAATGTTTTGCGTTCCTTGAGAAACTTTGTATTCTCTCGCAAAATGTTTTGCGTTCCCCTACAAACTTTGCGTGTTTTTGCTAAATATTTTGCGTCCCCCAAGAAACTTTGCAATCTATCTCAAAATGTTTTTGCGTTCCCCCGAGAAAATTTGCATTCTCTCGCAAAATGTTTTGCGTCCCCCAAGATATTTTGCATTCTCTCATAAAATGTTTTTTCGTTCCCCCGAGATATTTTGTGTTCTCTCATAAAATGTTTTGCGTTCCCCCGAGATATTTTGCGTTCTCTCATAAATGTTTTGCATTCCACCAAGAACTTTGCATTCTCACGCAAAATGTTTTGCGTTCCCCAAGAAACATTGCGCTTTTGCAAAATGTTTTGCGTTCCCTCGAGAAACTTTACTTTTTTTCTCACCACCATGTCCCTTTAGGGGCGCCGTACTTTACTGTAACATTTGATGAATTTAATGCATCCCTGCTGAAATAACAATAATAATAATCTTTAAAAAAATAAAAAAAATAAAAAAATAAATAAATGAAAATCTCAATGACCCCAAACTTTTGAATGGTAGTGTATTTGAAATATATTTTGTCCAGGAAAAAAACAAATGCTGTATGGTAAACTTCAGTTCAAAGCCTAGTTCTAACAGAGTGATTTATCAGTAATGACTGTGCGACTGATGATGAGTTCTGTTATGAAGCATAAAGTACCTTGATATCTTCACTAAAGTTTCTGATTTGCTGCCAGCCAGCAGCTTTGAGGTGATAGTTGACCCATCGCAGCAAAAGGTCCTCGGGGGACATTGCCATCAGGTGGTCCAACTCTTCTGACTCACCAAGCAATGCAATTAGAGCTACACACAGATAATACACAGACACACGTTATTGAAACCTCTTAATCAGTCACTCACATATATGCATGCTTTTATTTATTTATGGCAGCAATAAGTAACTCCATAGGATGGCACCATGATTGCCAGAAATTAATTTAGGCTATTAGAGCAGAGTAATGACCTTCATTGCGTGAGATCTCAATGTCAGCGAAGAGGCCGATTTTTATGATTTGCCAGAGGAGGCCAAGCACAAGGTGAGGGGTCCCTGCTTTCATGTCCTGAGCATCGATGTTGACCACCGTGCAGCCAATAGCCGAAGCAGAGTTAAGTGCCAGCATCAGATTCTCCTGTATTAGTATATAATAGAATAAATAGAACATTATTTGTTGTCAAAATATGTCTCTAATCCACACATCTTTCATTTTAATAAATATTCTAATGGCCTTTTACACCGATGATGATAACTATAACTATAACATTTTAATAATCATAATTCTATGAGAGTAGTCCACATTATAATGATACACAACTATAACGATAACGACACAAAATAACGATATCGTTGGAATCACTAAAAACATTGATAGCCAATCATAATCCACCCGAATTAAAGAGCTCAAGCATTTAAAATTACAGACGACATAACTTCAGCACGTGCTTATAATAAACAGAATGTTATCGTGTGGTGATGTGGATTGCTACAGTTATTATCGTTATCTATATAGCTATCGTTCTTTGTGTGAATGGGTCTTAAAGATAATGAAGAAAGATTAATAAGTGCATCAGGGTGAATCTCACAAAACATGTCAAGAACATGTCCAGGTTATATTTGACACAAAATAAAATAACAAACAAGTTATTAAATGTATGTATATATTTTGAATAAAAAGAAAATGGCAACACTTTACAATAGTTACATTTGTTAACATTAACAAATGTTAAGCTGCTCTCTGTACCTTTTATTTTTGTTCAAGATTTACAAAAATGATATAATGAGAATGTACAACATGAATCCATTTTACAAACAGTGTTTTTGTCTTACCTTGAATCATTATGGTACACTTATAATAAGTGTTTATATTGGGTCTATTTCAGAACCGCTGCGGAGGAGCACAAAGAAGTCACGGACTGTAGCTTTAACATTAACTAACGATAAAAAATACTTCTACAGCATTTATTAATCTAAGTTAATTTCATCGTTTACTAATACATTATCAAAATCAAAAGTTGTATCAGCTAATATTATTTATAATGGACCTGAGTTAACATGAACTAACAATGAACAGCCGTATTTAAAAAGATGAATAAATTCTATGGTAACACTTTATAATAACTACACACTATGAAACATTAGTTAAGCATTAGTAAATAGTTAATTCATCATTTATAAAGCATTAATATACATTACTAAGCAGTTTATAAATACAGCTATACATGCTTTATTCTTGATTCATAAGCATATCTATGATGTGTTTAATAATTGTATTTTCATACTTTATAAATTATCAATTTACCATTTCTAAATTAAGTATTACATTATTTACAAACCAGTTATTTAGGAGTTGTCAGTGGTTCATCAGATCATTTTGAAAGTGTAAGTAAAGGATTAATAAACTATTTAAATATACATTTACACATCTTATTATTTAGACATATAGTAATAGTTACTCAGTATGTTAATAAATGCTTTATTAACATGTATTTCCGCTGTAATTCATGATTCATTCATGTAGTTATAAAACATTTAGTAGTTGTCAGCTAACTATTTCTGTGAGCTCATCTAAAGTGAGGACTATTTATGCCTTGTAAAGCTTGTACAAAGGAGATTTAAAGGCTCAGTTCTCTTCTGCACTGCTGTTCTCTAATGTTTTAAAGTTAGTACTGTTTTGACACTGCAAAATATTTTATTATATTATTATTGTTTTATCTCAATTATATTTGTTGTATTTTGGCACCCCTGTAATCCAGTGTAATCCACAGGTACATTTTTATTCAGCAATGTTTACACTTTACAGAAATGTATTTTTATATCAGATTGCAGAGGCTTAGTTTACTTTAAAGGGGTGGTAAACCACAATTTCCCTTTTCTAACTTTAGCTAGTGTGTAATGTTGCTGTTTGAGCATAACAACATCTTCAAAGTTACAACGTTCAAAGTTTAAAGCAAAAGGGAGATATTTGCTTTTAAAGAAATCAATTTATAAGGACTACAGAAAACGGCCGCTAGGGACTACTACACATTCCTCCAGGGTTGCTGACATCACCAGCCCCAATATTTACGTAAACCCCTCCTCCAAGAATATGAAATAAGAGGGGGCGAGGCCATTTTGTATCACAGCAGGGAAGCGTTGTTGTGGTAGTAGGCTAGTTAGTAGGCTGGAGTGTTGTTGCCAATGCCGACGAAACGCTGTTATTTTCATCCGGATTGCAGGTCCACTTTGTTCAGCCTTCCTAGGGACGGGGGTGCGTTGCAGTGCGTTTAACATACAACGTTATATACATGTGTGTATGAGACAGAGGGGAACACGGTCGCATTTGCAGCAGATATATGCTGCCCATCATAAATCAAAGCACGAGACAGACAGGGGTCGGAGGAGAAGACCGGAAAATGTGACATAATAGACAATATTCATCTGTATTTGCAATACACGAGCCGCGGTTCAGCTGCACGAGACAGGCGGGCGTGTGCGGCTCCCGCTGCACATTTCACGGGGGAAAGCTTCCAGCGAGTTCAATGCAGGATTCTTACAACGGCTTGTCCTGAAAGATGGATTTAAAAACAGAAGCTGTTTACGGGCCACAACCTGTAAGTATGATTTATTTTTCGTCGATGTGTTTTCCTGTAATAGTTCGTATTGTTAATTGTACGTTGTAGCAAGGAAGTAAACAGATGACAATGCTCATTTGGCTCTGCAAACCAGTTTGTTAAACGCTCATTCATACTTAACGTTATCCGACAAACAACATTACAAACAGCGAACTTGGCATTAGTGTAAATTATTCTTTGATTAGAGCTTTTATGTATTGTTTATCTACAGGCATGCTAAACATGGCTCTGTGTTTGATTTGGATACTATAGTAAAGCCAATGTTTAGTGTTCGTTCTTGCGACAGATATTTGGCAAATCGTTCTAAAAATACAAAAGTAACGGTAACATTCAGTAGCGATCACTATAGATCCGCAGTCTTTACTCTTGAGGACTGAACAGGTTCTGCTCGATCATCTTCACTAAAATTGTCTGGGTCTGATTCGGGCTCAAATTGGTATGGTTTTATTGACGCCATTGTACTACCCAAAGCACAGGCTAGTAGCCTGAGGCTACCGGTAAAGGTAAGGGGCGTGACGTTTCCGACAAACGTGCACTAGGTGGTTAGCGAATCACAACACACTGGGCCAGCTAACCAATCTGAGCCCATTGTGTATTTTTGAGGGACTGGCTTCATACAACCCGGAAACCATCAGACCGTTTTTACAAGGAGGGACAGAGCAGTGTAGAATAAAGGTAAAATATATGAAAAATAACGCAATTTTTTAAAAACGAAGCATGAACACGTTACAGTGTACCCCACAAACACAATCAAGCCTTCGAAAGAATGTATTTTACCACCCCTTTAACTGCAGTTATGTTTGCTGGCAGTCTACAGGAATATTATTTTATATGACATCAGGCAAGAGGTTTAATTTTAATTTTATATTAAGTTACTATTTGTACAGTCTCCATTTTTGCATTTTGAAATAAATATTTCTATGTGCTATATTCCTCTGTGTTGTGTTTGTTTACTTTTTATGTGCAGAAGAGAACTGAGCCTTTAAATCTCCTTTGTAAAAGCTTTACAAGGCATAAATAGTCCTCACTTTAGATGAGCTCACAAAACGAGTTACTGACAACTACTAAATGTTTTATAACTACCTGAATTAATCATGAATTACAGCGGAAATACATGTTAATAAAGCATTTATTTACACACTGAGCAACTATTACTATATGTCTAAATAATAAGATGTGTAAATGTTCAGTTAAATAGTATAATCCTTTACTTACACTTTCTAAATGATCTGATGAACCACTGACAACTCCTAAATAACTGGTTTGTAAATAATGTAATACTTAATTTAGAAATGATAAATTGATCATTTACAAGTATGAAAATACAATTATTAAACACATCATAGATATGCTTATGAATCAAGAATAAAGCATGTATAGCTGTATTTATAAACAGCCTATTAATGTATATTAATGCTTTATAAATGATGAATTAACTATTCATTTTAGTGTAATTCTTTTTAATTTTAGGGTAAAATGTAACCTGGACATTTTTTTTAGAATAGGGGCTAAGAATCACCCATTAGGTGAGGTTTTCAAAGATCTTTATTCTGATGTGACCTCTTTGTTGGATTTCAAAAGTGAGAGCACTTACAGTCATTGTAAACGGAGTGCATTTCTTTGTGTTGATGACCCGCTCATCAATGGTGTCTGGCTGCGAGAGGTTGATCATTTTGCTGCAAAGAAATGGCCAAGAGGTTGTTAAACATGAACTCTTAATTATCGGTAAATGTGATGAATAATTAATAGCAGTGCATTGAACAGCACAACAAACAAAGAAATCATTACACAGTAAACCAGTATTACCACAACAATATTCCATCTTTTACGGATTTGAATAAACTGTCAGTTTCCGGGTCCATTGGGATCAGATGTTGACAGTCAGGATCTTTTGCCAAGGCCTTATTGATCCAGTTCACAAAGGCCACTTTTTCTTCATCTGAGAACCGTTTATAAAAACAAAACATTAGGGAAAAGACATTTGGTCCACTTGTGTGAGGGATCATTAATTGACGAATCTCATTTCATAAAAGGTTAGATTTTTCTGAAACAGGAACTGCTCAGAGGCTTTATGTGTTGCCAAGTAAAACAGGATATTCAATAAGAATATATGCATAGAGCCGGATGTAATTTATTCAACAGGAATTAATTTGATGGTGATTACATGGCAGAATGGAGGTGGGCAGCTGGAGTTATTTATGATATGAAAAAATGAGGCAAAGCACGTTATTACATCTTGATGAATGAAGACAAACAGACAAAAAAAAGACAGTTTTTTTTTTTTTGGTTGAAAATTAGCATTTTCTGTTTCCCTGCCATTGACAAGATTTTCCTGCAATCCCTGTTTTCACTGTTATAAGTTAGGGGCGCTGTTCGGCATCTTTTGAAATAGTGCAGAATCTCCAGATCCAAAAACAAGGGAAGAAGATCTGCGTAAACCAGAAGGAGCGGATAGAGGCATCGCTTACGCACAAGTAATCTAACATGATCATCAAACATTAAACATCATATAAATCAAAACTGCCTAACGTTACTAAATTAACTTTCAAATCCACAGAGGTATAGGACTGTGAAGCTTTGGGGGTGTTGATGGACTTGATCTACTCCAATGTTTTAATCATCGTTCTGAATCCGATCCAGATGTCTTTGACAAACTTTTTTTTTTTCTCCGCTTTTGGATCGAAATGTTTTTTTGTTTTTAATTTAATTTAAAAAAAAATTTTTTATGAAACTTACCCACATTCAAGTGTTAATAAAAAAGAATGAATGAAGCTAGAATAAATTATATTAATATTTTTGGTTACACTTTGCTTTAAGGTGTCCTTGTTACTAGTTAACAATGAATTAACTACATGTACTTACTATATAACTAGGGTTAGGGTTAAAGTTTGGTTTGGGTTAGTTGCACTATACGCATAACTGTTATTACTATAGTCACAAATGTGTAACAGGGACACTGTAAAAAGCAGGCGCTGTTCTTTCTTATGATATATTGTCTGTTTTCATATTCATACAACAAAATATTCTGGGGACCATGAAGGTTTTATGAATATGATCAAAAATGCACTAGGCTGGCTGGCAACTTTTGTAGTAAATGCTGGTGGGGAAAAAGTTAAGAATGAAAGTAAGGTACATTACAATTTCATATTGACTGTCTACACTCTTAAAAATGATTGTCATTGATGGTTCCATGAAGAGCCTTTAACATCCACGGAACCTTTCTTGTGCACAAAAGAGTTTATATAGGTTCTTTAGATTATAAAAATGTACCTAAGAAGACGGTGCACTCCGATATTTATGAATGGGAGAAAGTGCAACGCCCAATATGGCGAATGAGCCCCACCTTCTAAATGAAGGAGCCAATCGTTGATTTGTAAAGTCATTGCGTCAATGCAGCTTCTGTTAGAAGCTTCGGTTGCTATAGAAACAGGCAGTGTTCTGAGACGCGTGTTTGCGATTGTGCATGAGCATTAGCTTTGTCCAGGCTGAAAAGTGCAGTTTTTTGTCATGATTCGATCGTTTATAAACCAAATTTATGAGGCAGTTGTTGTCAGCTTTCATTTGTGATTTCAAATATGAAATTTAATTGTAAGCATGGCGAACAGTTTTGGAAATTTGATATTTCCCCATTCAAAGAGATAGGAGCTGCACTTGGATGCCCAAGAGGCAAAAATGACTGCCAAGTGAATGACTTGTCTTAAAGGGACTTTGTCAACACTAAGAAAAACTGGTTCTATTATGGCATCACTGCAAAAACATCCTTTTTTTGGAACCTAGAGTGTAAGGAATGGAAATGTCACCACCTGAGTAAGAATGCTGCGTTCCTTCACTTGAGATCTTTGATGTTCCTCCAAATGACCGAATCCCATCCCGCCTGGAGATGGACTTGCGGAATGTTTCTCTCACTTCTTTACTTCTAAGCTCTTGGTATATCTGAAAAATGTTGTGAGATCTGAGCTTTCAAAGTGCGACAGTGACACGAGCAGCTGAGGTATACTTTGACCAATAACAACTCAAGACTTTAAGACTTCAAGACGTCAAGATAAGACAAAAACTCATAATCAGGCTTACCACAACAAACTCTTCAAAACTGATCTTCTCGTCTTTGTTGGTATCACCAGCAATGAACTTCTCCACAATCTCCCGTACCTTGTATCCCGGAAGGTGAAAGCTGGCCTCTCGAAAGAGCTCTTGAAGTTCAAAATCGCTTACAAAGCCACTGTTATCAATATCTAGAATGAACAACAGTTTTAATCATACTTTTTATAGTAGCTGAATTTTTCATTGCAGAAAATCTTGGTTGCACTTTATTTTACACTGTAAACCCCAACGCTCAAAATAATTCATTAGTTTGAGTAGAGCCAACTCAAATTAAACAAATTGGTTCAAACAAATTAACAACTTTATTTTTCTTTTAAGTTCTCAAAACTGACACATTTTAAGTAATGAATTGTTTCATTGTTTTGAGTTTTATGAACTTGTTTCTTTTAATTTAGACTAACTTAAATTTAACCGAGAATGGGCTGGGATTTCTATTTCCCAGCATGCTTTGCCATGACACTCAAAAGCCATAGTAAATGCCAAAATTAAGTGTTACATTATGTTTTTTTTTTTTTTTTTTTGCAAGATTAAAGTTAAGTGAGAGATTTAGTAGTGTTTCATGTTTTGTTATGCTAGTTAGAAGAGTTTCTGTTATGTTGTTTTATTGTAGGGCTACCATCATGGTGATGAGTGTAGCATGAGCTTAGTTTGAGAACAGATATATGTTAGATTCAGGTTTACAGTGTACAGTGTACAGCTTAAAAAAAAAATCCTGTCCTGTTTAAAAAAAAAAAAATTCTGAGCAAAAAATAATGAGAAGACACCCACTAAAATGTCATTCAGTGTAACAATATTTATGTATCATGAAAATCTTATTAGGCATATTTAAAACGGGAATCCTTTGATGACATATTAAAATACTCTATATAAGGATCACAGTGCAGCCCTCAAATACTAATTCATTGTAATTTTTAAAAAAATCTTTATACTTTGCCACTATCCATCAAACCACTGGGTTTTACCCATTTGTCAGCAAGAAGTTTTTGAAGTGAAAATCATTTAAAATATAATACAATTTATATGATCACATTCTTTTATATGTATTGTTTCATTTTTACATAAGTATATCCGTTACGCTGAATGACCATGCACTCAAAAAAAAAAAAAGGTTCTATATGGCACCAAAAAAGGTTCTTGGCTCGTAATCATAGGGGAACCTTTTTTAGTGCTATATAGCACCAATTTTGGTGCTTCAGTGGTTCTTCAGAGGTTCTTCACCGGTTCTTTGACTAAGGTGCTATATAGCACCTCTGAAGAACCGCTGAAGAACCACTGAAGCACCAAAATTGGTGCTATATAGCACTAAAAAAGGTTGCCCTATGATTACGAGCCAAGAACCTTTTTTGGTGCCATATAGAACCTTTTTTTTTTTAGAGTGTGGTTTGTTACTCTGAATGACATTTTGCCAAAAAGGGAGATGATATTGCCATTGTTCCCATAATTGCAATGTTTTTAATATTAGTCTGTATCATTAAATTAGTTTAATAATATTCCTGAGTAAATGACGGCAGAAGCAGATGTTGAAAAATAATACGAATTTTATTATTCTGTTCTGATGCTCCCTGTCGTGCTTGCTTAGCTTGTCACTTTGTTTCTGATTTGCTCTGCTCCAAACAAAAATTACTCCTTGCAGCTATATTTATGAATACTTTTTGTTTCCAAACATAAATTATGTTATCAGGATGGGTATTTTGGGTGGAGAATCCCCTCAATGGTCTCTTTTGAACTTGTGACATACCGTAGTGAGGGGGAACGCTCTGTTCAGAAATATTGGTGAGCTATTATTCTGACAATCACAATCCTGAATACCTTTCTCTTTTTCTTGCTAAAGGCTTGTTCACACCAAGTATGATAACGATGATGATAATGATAAAGATATAGTTAAAAATAATCATTCTAAATATAAAAGAATAGTAGTCCACACCACAACAATACCGGAACAGAGAAACAATATCGTGGAATCACTTTTAGAGCGATTCTTTTTCCAGCTAATGAACGATAAATTCATTGACAGGCAATCAGAATCCATACTGCTTCAAAGAGCTTCAGCATTTAAAGTATCAGACGACAAAACTACAAAACATGTTTAGAATGAACAGTGTTATCGTGTCAACGCTGATATAGTTACCATTGTAATTATTATAATAGTTATTGTTCTTGGTGTGAATGGCCTTTAAGAGTGCCACCCTAGCTACAGGGTCTGCATTTACTTTTTGGCCTTTTGGGTCTTTCAACTCTCTCTGTTCGTGGGCATCTAAAATGAATCATTAACACAAATTAAACAATACAAAAATTTTAATTATAATATTTATTAATTTGAAGACATTTGTATGTGCTAAACATTCCTCACTGATCTGTAATATAAATAAAATGCTAAAATTGTTATTTATACAGTGACACTGTCATTCAGTGTAATGGATGACACTTTGGTGTAACAGAGAATTAGCATTACACTGAATGAAAAACACATTACCCTGAATGACGAAACTTCTACTTCAGTTTAAATTGCAGGTCATCAACTGGCCACCAATGTCAAACAGTGAGCTTGACCAGTAAAGTTAATCACAATTATTCACAACTTTTTTTTTCAAACAATCTAACAATATAACTGTTTTTTTTTTGGCATTTCACTGAATGACATGCGTTTTTGTAACTTGGGCTACCGCACCATGAAAAGATGGAATTATTAAATATTTAAGAGCAATGAATTCACTTTTCTTCAGCACCACATTGTCTTCAGGGCGCCTTTTGATGATGTCACAGACTGTCAAATCTGTTTTATATAGGATTTCAGAATGGCTTCTTGATGTTACACTGTATGATCACTTACAAACTGCATTTTTGGGACAAAAGTCCCCTGGTTATTTAAATACTTAAATAAGTCCTTTTTAATATAACACAGCCAATTCGAAAATGCCAAGTAAACTAATATATATTTTTTTTTACTTGGTATTTTATATGTTTATGTAAAGATGTAATGGCAAAATCAAAGTCCGGACCATTACGCTGAATGACAGTTTTACACTTTGGAACATTATTACCCCCATACGTTGACATTTTGTTTTGACAAAGTTATATGAAACATTAAAGTAGACACTTTACTTACATGTTTTTTGGGGAAACAGGGCTGTAAAATAAAGTGCTACCAAAATCTTTGACTTAAAAAACTAAAAATTATGTGTGTAGAACCACGTGATACAGCCATCAAAACACATTTTTGTTCTCAGTTATTGTAATCTTCTGTAATGTTTGACACCTCACAAGCATGTGATCAAGTCAGGTGATTCAAGCACATTTCACAGGTTCCAATGCACAATTCACTAAACCTAGATTCAGGCAGTTTTACTGACCGATTTTGTTGAAAGCCTCTCTCAGTTCCTCCAGATCTTCTCGGGAGATCTGTGTGACGTTGTTGTCCATGCTGGTCTCTTCACAGCAGTCCTCACCATGCAAAAGACCTGTCAAAAAGGCCCACACAGAGAGTTTGTGCACTACTGTAACGGTCACCAGCTGGAGTGCCCTTGAGAGCCACCAGAGGGCACTCCACACATAAGACTATGATCACTCACAAACTACATTTCCCATAACTCACTGCCCGGAGTCATCATCACTTATCACTGATCACATTCACCTGTACATCATTCACTGATTGCATTCACCTGTGTCTCACCATCCTGTTAGTCTCTGTCTATTTATACCATGGTCATTCATTCACTCACCGGGAAGTCTTGTCTATACGTTACCCTGCATTTCTGAGCACTCTCCTGATTTTCTTGTTTCTTGTTTTTTGATATCTTGCCCTGTTCCCTGGATTACTCTCTTGCCTCTGGTCCCTGCCTGTTTTGTTTGTTTCTTTGTTTCTTTGTTTTGACGGCCTGTCTGTGTATGACCCTTGCCTGTACTTTGGATTACGCCTCTGGATTGCCCTCAAATAAAGCTGCATTTGGATCCACCTTCGAGTCTCGGAGCAATTCGTAACAGAAGACTTCCCCACACCCCGATCCAGCAGCTATGACTTCCAGGGATCCAGCAGAACGGATCTCGCCTGATCTTCCCAGCATGAGCCGGGAGTTCGCTGGACAGGTCGCAGTCTTGGCCCTGGATAGCCGCGATCTGTTCCAGTACACCTGGGGGTTTGTTCCTCTCGCTGCCTCTTGCTCTCTGGGGGACGAGGCAATTAAGTTGTGTTACCGGCTGGGGGCTAAGGCGGTCAACCCGAGGGAGCTCCCCGATCTTTTCGGTCTGGATTGGAGAGAGGCACTCTCCAGATGTCTGGAGAGCTTCCTTCCGTGGCACGCCATGTCACCGTCTGCACTTCACGCCAGTCGAGCCGAGCCCGCATTTCACGCCAAATCTGCCGAAGCCAAGGCAGTATGCGTCATGCCCCTGAGACTGAGAGCCCCTGAGACTGAGCTTCACGCCACGTCAGCCGATCCAGAGACTGAGCTTCACGTCACTTCTGCCGATCCAGAGACTGAGCTTCAAGTCACTTCTGCCGATCCAGAGATTGAGCTTCACGTCACTTCTGCCGATTCAGAGACTGAGCTTCACGTCACTTCTGCCGATCCAGAGACTGAGCTTCACGTCACTTCTGCCGATCCAGAGACTGAGCTTCACGTCACTTCTGCCGATCCAGAGATTGAGCTTCACGTCACTTCTGCCGATCCAGAGACTGAGCTTCACGTCACTTCTGCCAATCCAGAGACTGAGCTTCACGTCACTTCTGCCGATCCAGAGACTGAGCTTCACGTCACTTCTGCCGATCCAGAGACTGAGCTTCACGTCACTTCTGCCGATCCAGAGACTGAGCTTCACGTCAATTCTGCCGATCCAGAGACTGAGCTTCACGTCACTTCTGCCGATCCAGAGACTGAGCTTCACGTCACTTCTGCCGATCCAGAGACTGAGCTTCACGTCACTTCTGCCGATCCAGAGACTGAGCTTCACGTCACGTCTGCCGATCCAGAGACTGAGCTTCACGTCACTTCTGCCGATCCAGAGACTGAGCTTCACGCCACGTCAGCCGATCCAGAGACTGAGCTTCACGCCACGTCAGCCGATCCAGAGACTGAGCTTCACGTCACTTCTGCCGATCCAGAGACTCGTCCCGCCGAGCCTGAATCTGTTCTTATTCCTCTTCCCGTGCCTGCGTCTCTGTACAAGATGGCCGCCGCCGAACCAGTGTCCCAGGACAAGATGGTCTCTGCGGAGCCGGTGTCTGTTCCTGTTCCTGAGCCGGTGTCTGTTCCTGTGCCATGGTCGCTTCCCTGGCCGCCTGAAGGGTCATCTCCTTCCTGGACGCCTGCACAGCCTGATCCGCCCTGGTCGCCTGAAGGGTCGTCTCCTCCCTGGCCGCCTGAAGGGTTGTCTCCTTCCTGGTCGCCTGCACAGCCTGATCCGCCCTGGTCGCCTGCACAGCCTGATCCGCCCTGGTCGCCTGCACAGCCTGATCCGCCCTGGTCGCCTGCACAGCCTGATCCGCCCTGGTCGCCTGCACAGCCTGATCCGTCCTGGTCGCCTGCACAGCCTGATCCGCCCTGGCCTCCCATCTTGCCGCAGTCTCCAGGTCGTTATCCTCTTCACGGGCCCGGCCCTCCATCCCGCCCCCGGGTCCGCCTCTGCTCCTCCTCCCTCCTTGACAGTTTTAGGAGCGTCTGGAATCCGCTCCTTAAAGGGGGGGCTATGTAACGGTCACCAGCTGGAGTGCCCTTGAGAGTCACCAGAGGGCACTCCACACATAAGACTATGATCACTCACAAACTACATTTCCCATAACTCACTGCCCGGAGTCATCATCACTTATCACTGATCACATTCACCTGTACATCATTCACTGATTGCATTCACCTGTGTCTCACCATCCTGTTAGTCTCTGTCTATTTATACCATGGTCATTCATTCACTCACCGGGAAGTCTTGTCTATACGTTACCCTGCATTTCTGAGCACTCTCCTGATTTTCTTGTTTCTTGTTTTTTGATATCTTGCCCTGTTCCTGGATTACTCTCTTGCCTCTGGTCCCTGCCTGTTTTGTTTGTTTCTTTGTTTTGACGTCTGTGTATGACCCTTGCCTGTACTTTGGATTACGCCTCTGGATTGCCCTCAAATAAAGCTGCATTTGGATCCACCTTCGAGTCTCGGAGCAATTCGTAACAACTACCCTGTTTGACCACTGCTGTATCTCTATGATAAGCAAATCCATGATGGACACAACTGGTAAAAATACTTCACGAAATGCAGTTGTAGATGGTAGTTGACGTACACTACCATTCAAAAGTTTTTTTTGTGTTTGAATATAATCAAGAATACACTGTAAAAATACAGTCATTTTAACTGTAAAAAGGTTGTAAAATTGCTACAATAAAACAAAAAAAGTTCCCGTACTATACACACAGGGACAAACTATAATAGATCTAACCATACATTTCATATGATTCTGCTGTAAAATACAGTAAAACACCTTCTTATTTAAAGCTAATTGTGATGAACTTTGATTCATCATGTGGCTTTCTCTTTACCACCAGTTTTATTATTATGGTAGTTGCCAGTATGTTAGGTAAAATACCTTGTAAATTACAGTTTTAAATTGTAAAATGTACATGCTATTCTGTAAATATGTTTACAATTAAACTGTATTTTTACAGAATTATTTGGGCAACCACAACTGCTTGTTTTCTTTCTAAAAAATGACACTTTTTTTACAGTGTACAGTAAAACAGTTATTACAATTTTATTACAATGTATTACAATTTAGAATTAAGTTTTGTATTTTGATAGATCTTAAAATGTAATTTATTCATGTGATGTCATTACTCCAGTCTTCAGTGTCATCATTCAAACATGATGGTTTGATGCTTAACCCTCATTTGTGCTTTGGGGTCAATATGACCCCAATCGACTTTTCTTTAGTTAAAAATAATGGTTCCCTTTATCTCAGTGGAATGAAATCTTGTGACTTTTTCTAAGTTATCTATCCATACACACACAAAAAACTGGGCTTGATTCGGTTGTTCTAAAGGTGTGTAAAAAAAAGTCACACTCATGACCTTTGGGGTCAATATGACCCCACATTGAAATGAATGGAAAAATCGAAAAAAATGTGTTTTTTATTTTTCATTTGTCAAAAAAAATCTATAAATCCAGAATAAATCTGAAAATTTTTATACCACAATGAAGTCCTGGTACTAGAGCACAAATGTAATGTGGAACGAACATGATCACTTCAACACACACATGCTCACGCACACAAACACACACACAGGTGTGACTCCAATTGAAAGCATTTTTTTTTTTAAATTGAAAAATAAAATCAAGAATTCCAATATAAATCTGAAAATTTCCACACAGAAATGAAGGCCTGGTAATAGAGCAAAAATGCAATGTAGAAAAGACTCACTCAAACACACTCACACACACACACACACACACACACACATACACACAAACAGGTATGACTGCCACAGCCAAATAAAATCAGCCACAAATGCAGAACAAAGATAAAAGGGATGAGACCTAATGCACACACACGGGCACACACACACTCGTGCGCACACACACACACACACACACACACACACACACACACACACACACACACACACACACACACACACACACACACACACACACACACACACACACACACACACACACACACACACACACACACACACACACACACACACACAGAGAGAGAGAGGTGTGACTGTCACAGAGAGCATCTGTATGGAGTTTGTCAAATGAAATCAGAAATCAGCAAATGAAATCATTTGTCAAATGAAATCAGCTATCAAATGTAGAACACGTGTGAGTGAATCAGTGAGACCTAATGCATGCACGCACACACACACACACACACACACACACACACACACACACACACACACACACACACACACACACACACACACACACACACACACACACACACACACACACACACACACACACACACACACACACACACACACACACACACACACACACACACACACACACACACACACACACAGAGAGAGAGAGAGAGCAAGGGAGAGATGAAAGGCATCTGACCTGTTCAACTTTGAGAAAGTTTACTCTGAGATCTAAGAGCTGCAACTTTGTTTTGAAAACAAAGAAATTGTTCCCACACGAAAGGTATAAAAGAGGGTCTTTGGTGTCCTGCACACAGTTCATTCTGTGGCAGTATGACAAAGAAATACACTCTCCTGGAGACTTTGGATTACCTGCTTGATCAAGTGAAACTTTAGGTGTTTCTTATGTGGCGATTTCTGTGGTATTTTGTAAAAACAGACATTTCAAAACGCATCAAAAACTATCAAAATTCTACTATTTGAAAGAATATTTATTTTTAATGTCTTGTATAAAGTTTATACATGTATAAATTCACAAAATGTATCACAAAAGTTATGATACGAGCAGTTGGCCACATCCAGTAAAATGAATGGATCTCTATGGCCCTCTGCTGGGTCTCTATGGACAAAACTATTTCTTTCTTAATTTGTAATTCCTTCAGGTTTGTCTTTGACCAACAGATGGCAGAATTGTACAGCTAACACCTAGATAAATATCCAGAAACAAATTATTTTTAATTTAGATCATCATTTAAGTATTTTTTTCATAAAAAATTAATATTTTACACGCAAGCTAATGGTATAGTTGAGGAATTGTGTGGTAAATAGGTACAAAAGTACTTTGTATTTCCAAAAACACAGCATTACTGTATAGATAAGAAGTAAACAAAAAAAATAATATATTATATGTATTATTAAAAATGTACAGTTTTTTTACAATCATACTTTAAATTTTGGGGTCATATTGACCCCAAATGCACTGAGTGTAAACAGGAAACTAAGGACATATGAGGAAACATTTCTGATTATTATCAATGTTGAGCTTAATAACAGCTTAATATGTTTGTGGAAATGGTAATATATATTTTTTCAGGATTCTTTGTTCAAAAGAACAGCATTTATTTGAATCCGATAACATTCTAAATGCCTTTACTGTCACTTTTGATTATAATAATGCATCCTTGCATAATGATAATATTAATTTCTTCTTTTTTTATATATCAGCATGATGCATCAAGATGTTAGGTTTCACCGGTTCTTCACTGGTTCATTTTAAATGGTGCTGAGGAGTGATACATTAATTTTTAAAAGTACAAATATTCCACGTAGCCATTTTAAATAATATGAGACCATAAAAGCTGCTGGAAAAACAACTAAAAGAATTAGCAAAACGCTAGTCTGGCATGTCACACTGCAGGACAGGTCAACTTCCCAGCAGTATTTTATAGCATCTACAAGTTACAAGAATAAGCTTTCACTGAATCATCAGTTTCCTATTATCAATCACAGAAATATCAGCAAATAATCAGAACGCGAAAGCTATGGAACACAAAAAAAACTAGCATGTTTTGATGAGATAAACAGTAAAATCGATGCTTGAATGCCGGCATTGTGAAAACGATACCTTTCTCCTAAAAAGTCCCACGACTCAGCTTGAGATTGCCCTAGAACAGATGCAGATATTCCAATCGAATCCACTGAAGTGACATCTGTCCTCTCCCACTGCGTATGTGTAGCTCATGAAGATAGTGGTGAGGTAAGAGACCTTTGGCCTGTAATGTCTATTAAAGGCGAGGGCTTCGTACTAAGACAGATCTGGAGTTAACGTTTAACGCCCAACCCAATGCTGTGTCAGCTGAAACTGTCATGACATTCGTTCCTTGTACTAACTAGCTGTGACATGTGAGCATACTTTATACTTAAATAACTTTGTGAAAAAAAAAAGCTCAACATTTCATTGGTTTTATCATCAAAGCTCAGATAACAATATTCTCACACAAACACAACCATAAACACATAATCTGGAAGGCCTCTTTGATAAAGGATATACTGTATATGATAAAATGAGCCGTTTAATTGGTTTTATAACTAGAGCGACTAGATACAAGAGCAGAACGAGAGGACAACGATGATACAGGAGACACGGTCATGATAGCCTCCTGCCATGTAATAATACCGTATCAGCTGACCGGATGATTGGAAAATGGGAATTCACCACTCATAAAACACAAGAATGTGCTGAAAAATAATATTCTACCAGACGTGTGTCTCTTCTGTGCTGTTGAACTCACTGGAGGCGGAACAAGAAACCTCAGCTGACAGATGTTTGACAGCAGACCTTCATGTTTTAAGCATGACTCTACACAATGCAGCATTTGTTCATGGTAAGACGAGGTAAACAAACCTTTGTAAAACTTCAATTCATGATAGAACCACTACAAATAATTGAAGTGTAGATGGGGAAAAAATTATGATAAAAAATAAAACAAATATATAAATATTAAATACAATTCCTCCTCAAAAACATTAACATTTATGCACTTAGCAGATGCTTTTATCCAAAGCAACTTACAGAAGAAGAACAAAGCATTCATCAAAGAGCCAACAATCTTTGTAGTACAAAATGCCTGGTTTTTAGACAACTACATTATGAAACCAGCATGTGTGTGTTTTTCTATCCCGATGGGGACTTGAACCTGAATGCACACTGACTCATGGGGACTCGTGTCACCGGGGGATCTAAATTGAGGGCTCCAATGAGGAAACAAGCTTATAAATCATACAGAATGAGTTTTTTTCTAAAATGTAAAAATGCAGAAAGTTTTGTGTGATGATAGGGTTAGTGTAAGGGGAGAGAATATACAGTTTGTACAGTATAAAAACCATAACGCCTAAGTCCCCAGACTCCCCACAAAGATAACAAATTAGAAATGTGTGTGTGTGTGTGTGTGTGTGTGTGCATTGGGTTAAGAGTGTGTGGTCATTAAGTGCTTGCGGTATGTCTTAATTGGTGCTTAATTGCTTTAAGTTTAATTGCTGTCATAAATTTAGGTGAAATCAAAGTGGTGCTAAAGTCCTAATCTGCAATAAGTTCACTGGACTTTCGGGCCACTTTTAAGTAAAAATAAATTATAAAAAATGTTGGGTCCTTATTTATAATAAGTGTCTTTAACTATGATGTGCTAACATTTAAATGAATCATTGGTAACACTTAGTTTTACAGTCCTTGTTACATAATATGTATAATAAGCATATTATGTTACATGTAGTTATTATAATAATCACTATACATTACACGCAACTAACCCTAAACCAAACCATAATCCTAACCCTATAGTATGTTGGGGTTTAATTAATATTACTCGGTACTTAAATATATAATTATTCTGTGACAAGTAAATACATGTTGGTAACACTTTAGTTTAGGGTTCAATTCTCACTATTTACAGTCGCTTATTACCATGCATATTATTAGGATATTTGCTGTTTATTAGTAATTATAAAGCACATATTAATACCTTATTCTGCATTACCATATTCTACATCCCAATACCTAAATTAACAACTACCTTACTAACTATTAATAAATAGAAATTAAGAGTTTATTGAGGCAAAGGTCACAGTTATTAGCTAGTAATAAAAGTGAAAATTGGACCCTAATCTTAAGTGTGACCTACATGTTTTTCCATTTTACTTTATATATATATATATATATATATATATATATATATATATATATATATATATATATAAATAAATAAAAAAAACGAATGCAAATTTAGAAAAACAGCCACAATAATCGTTCCAGGAAATAAAAAGTCACCATGGTAATATGCTTATTCAAGCCGAATCAGTGAAACAAACGCATTATCAACTTACCACTTACAAAGCCACTCACTTCCTGTTTTCAATGGATCCAGGAAACAGCTGCCATGCACTAAAAGATCTTTGAGCGGTCCATAATAAAGAAGGATACTCTCCCTAGATAAATAAGGTAATATTTTGGAGGAGCAAATTTGTGGAAAAGCAGCCGTTTCAAGTCCCAAGAACGCTTCACTAACACCCAATACTGAGCTCACTCCTTTAAGAGACTCATCGGCCTCTGGGTTGCCACCTGCATTATTGATCACTCTGAAAAGAGGATCAGTTACCACATCTCACAAGGCCCTTGCAGCAGGACATAGGTTAAGTATGCCACTCATAATTCCTCTAGTTTAATATAATCTTACTTCAAGTGAGGTTATGCATGTTTAGGAGGTTACCTGTCTGTTCCCTTACAGAGCCAACAAAGTCTCGGTTGATACCAACCATCATGAAAGAGTCATGAGTCCCCTCAAACAGGAGCGTTACATCCGCTGTTTAAGCTAGTTTCGGTAACACAGTTTATTTAACAGTGTCCTTGTTATGTTACACATAGTTTCTATAGTAATAGCCGTAAATTATGCATAATTACATGCAACTAGCCCTAAACCAAACCTTAACCTTAAACCTGAACCCTGCAAGTGCACTGTAACAAGGACACCTTAAAATGCAACCCTACTTTAATTTTCCATTTTATATTTGCACTCAACAGAATTATTAGGATGGGGCACACTGAGTGTTTTGCAAATGATTCTTTGACCCTATAAGATCAAAACATATAACAACAACAACAACAACAACAATAAGAAGGCCTAGCTAATATATTTAAAACATTAATACTAATAGTCCACTAAATGATTATATGTGGAGTATGTTTATGGGGATGGATGCACTTTTTTGAGCTTCAAACTCAATGGACCCCGCCATTATAAAGCTTGGAAGCGTCAGGATATTTTTTTTTATATAACCCCGATTGTGTTCATCAGAAAGAAGAATGTCATATACTCCTAGAATGGCTTGAGGGTGAGTAAATCATGGGGTCATTTTTTAAAGTGAACTACTCCTTTAACTATAGCCTATGTACAGGCCCTAACGTGTGTTTTCTCAGACATTCCAGCCCACGTGGTTTATATTTAACAATCAAATGTTGATATTCAACTTAAGTACTGTTATTACAACATTTCTAGACCATCCACTATAATCGCACATGTTTTTTTTTAAGAACACTACACCAAAAAGCTTGTTTATCCCATTTTAGCAGATGTCCTTATTATTAATGTTATTGTTAATATTGGGAGGGTTACAGACATATCCAAAATCACAAGACTGTACATAGAATCACAGAAACATGTTAGCAGATGTTTCATAACAATGTTTGCCTAGCCATTGACCCTGGTCCAAAAGATTATCTTAGATGAAAAAGAGTTCCAAGCTTGTACAGTCTTTGGTCGTGCCTTATTAAGTCGCGCAGATGTATGTTCAAGGATTATTGTTATTATTAATATCATGGCATGATATGTAAGTTCCAGAGAGTAAAGTGAGTCTGTATTGCCTTGATCAGCAGCTCTAGCTGTGCTCAACAATTTATCAACACACAACACGTGTTTTCCTTGCTATGGGAGCAGCCTCATATCAGATTACAGTATAACGCTAATCAGGGCCGTAACCACCATACGCATTGAGGAATAGACAAGTCACGCCCAATAATTAGAAATGGCCAAATGTTTCCATTGCTCTGCTGCACTTCATTATGCAGCGCTCTGTAAGTTAGGATAACAAAAATGTTTAAAAGTTACATTTTTAGTCTGGTTTGCCTCAGGTCTATCATCGCTCGTCAATGTCAAAATGAAGTAGGCGGGGTTTACATTCTCATTTGGCTCGTGCACAGTCTTCACACAGACGAGCGCGTCAGTCTATCGCTTAAAGGTCCTATGGCATCGTTTTTCAACATTAATGTGAGTTCCCCTAGCCTGAATATTGTCCCCAAGTTGCTAGAAATTTTGATCTGTGTAAACCGAGTTCTGTCTGTCTTTCTCTGCCTTTGAGAAAACGACAGCCCAAACGAGCTGATCTTGAATTTTCCTGTTATGACGTCATAACAGGAACGGTTACCTCCCTTTCCTCCGCCCAGAGAATTTGGCATGCCCATGCGAGCGCCATATTCGTTTGTCCTCGAGAGATCATGGCTTGTGAACAAGTGAATGCTGGCAGCTTCTCAGTGTTTGGATGTACAAATGAAAACAGAAGTCTTTTTTCAGTTCCTTCTGATCTGTGATCAGTGATTTCTGATGTGTAGCTAATTATTCAAGTTCACACAGAACTTTATTATTCGTGCACATGCTGCGGCTTCTCTCTCCTGACAGAACGGTGTTTTCGTGTTTTCTATCCTGTGAGTCAGTTTTTTTGTACGTCCTCGTCGTGTCTATCTGTTCTAAAATGTGCATACAGTCGTGAGTTTCTGCCCAACATCGGCAGAGTCACATCTTTAGAGATAAACCTCATGTACGCCGAAGCTCCGGCTGCACTGACCCCCAGTACTGCATCTCGCCCACAGCGGAGGCACCTAATGTGGCGCGAGATTAAGCAGAAGGGGGTAAGCGTGAGCGTATCCGGGCTAGGCTAGCCAGCTATCCCCACAATAAACTGGATTACTTTCGATTACTGCTGTTGTTTCTTTGTTTGTGCTGTGTACTCAATGCGCGTCACTGACGCTTTTCATCTGATGGGAAAATATCTAAAAATAATGCTATAATCAACACTTACTCGTAACTCGTTCATCTCGACAGCTGTAATGGTACATTACATGCGTTACAAAGTTGGTAGAATTAGGAGGAAGACGGGTCAGCGTGACTGGGACTCAGAACTCTCAGATACAAACAAAATAAACTTGTGCTGACAGCGCTCTCACAACTCAGTACAATATTATATAACTTTGTTAGCAATCTCTCCGTCTCTGGTCCATTGATGTCCGGTTCGCGAACGTATCGTTCTTTTGAACCGGTTCTTTTTTAGTGAACTGGTTCTTTTTAGTGAACCGGTCGAACCAGTTCACCAAATCGGACTGAATCGTTCTAAACGGTTCGCGTTTCGAGTCAGTGCTGATCCATCATTTACTAAAGTTACTAACTTTCTGACATGAGTGACAGTCCCTCCGACTAGAAATAAACTAATAACCTGAAGTATATGCTAGTAACTACAGTTTACTGAACTGAGACGTGCTGAGAGAACTGAAGAGAAGTGAAATCAGGTCCATCCATCTCTCTGGCAGGCTCGTGCCTCGTAGACCTTGTTAAACCATGCCCTCTCCGCTACAAGATCTGATACTCATTTCAAATGCAAAGATGTCAGCCAATCACAACAGTGGGCGTTTTTACTGAAGTCTCACAGCAGACACGTTAGTATATTGTTACATCAAAAAATGTCATAATTTAGAAATAAAAAGCATTTTTTCTATACTGATATTAGCCCTCTGGCTTGAATGCTCTGTTTCAAGGGGCGTGTCTGATGTGAGACTTCAGTGAAAACACCCACTGTTGTGATTGGCTGACATCTTTGCATTTGAAATGAGTATTAGATTATGTGGTGGAGTGGGCGTGGTTTAGCGAGACACCGTCTGACTCTGCAAGCACTGCCAGTCCAGAGAGAGACGGACTGGGCACACAAGATAGCTGAGAAAGTTTTATTGTACCGAGTTGTTAAGAGTGCTGTGAGCGCACGTTTATTTTGTTTGTATCTGAGAGTTCTGAATAATCACAAGTCCCAGTCACGCAACCCTGTCTTCTTCCTCCTTATTCTACGAACTTTGTAACATGTGGAACCCCTCTCGAAATTACTAAGTTTTTTTTACCATCACAGCCAGATTTGTTTCATGCTATTAACAGAAACGACGTGAAGTTGATCGTTTTAGTCATTGGCTTGATTCACTGATGCATTACGCTTAGGGCATCAAGACGGCCAGCAGCGGGACTGACAGTATTAAATGATTTAGAAAGAATCGTTAAATGATTAGCTACACATCAGAAATCACTGATCACAGATCAGGCATTAATGAACACTGTTACTCACTGTTTGTGGCGGTGCTGTCGAATCCATAAGGTAAAAGTCTGTTTGTAAAGCCTGTGCTGACATCGCGACTGATAAACGGAATCCATTTTCTCCAAATTCTCTGGGCGGGCAAAGCAGAGGAAGGGGAGGTAACCATTCCCCATATGACGGCAGACAGGGAAGATTCCAGATCGGCTCGTCTGAGCTCTCATTTTCTCAAAGGCAGAGCAGGACAGCCAGAACTCGGTTTTTGTGTCCCTGCTCTTAATATACAATCATTTGATTTTAATGAAGAAAAAAAAAAACTATATGAGGGCGGATTAGAACCCGGAACCTTTGACACGGTTTCTACCACCAGACCACTAGGGAATCCAAATGTTAGCAGCATATCTATTTATTTATTCACTAATGTGAAGAATATCGGGACTAATAATATATTTGACGCAAATTAATGCAAATATTGTTTGCAAATAGTCCCAAAAGGATTATTTCCCAACTAGAGTTAGGCCTAGAATTTCATTCAATGTACTGTTTCTTTATGCTTTATACAATTAAAATACCCCAACCCGTCCCCCCCATCCCAACACAACGCCCCGCCAATGTTTACATGGTTACGGCCTTGACTCTAATAGCCTACCCTATGATACACAAATAAGGATTTGAAAATGCCACACAACTTTAGCCACACAGAGTTCAGTAGATGCAGTGATGGAAAATATCATTATATAATACATCAGACAAAAAACAACAATAATAAAATTAATTAATTAATACATTATCCATCATACTGTTCATAAAAATTAATTACAAAGCAAAACAATCTCACCTGCAATTGTGCTATTTGGTTTCTTGGTCCAAAAAAATAGCCTGTGGAGTCCTCTTGTGATTAACGCCATGGCTTTCTTCTAATGCAGGTCTAGATAACCAAAATATCAGACAACAAGCCACAAATCTGGAAATCGCATAAACATCACACATTGATCATGATGAGTCCATGGACAACTACAGGCCTAGTGATGAGGACAGCATCATGACGTCTACAAAGAATAAGAGAAAAAGAAAGAGGCAAACAAGTCTGCGTCACTGTGTGCTAGCATTCTCACACAACACAACTTTTTTGGGTTGAAGCAATAACTTGCTTCACAATATGGCAAGACTCCAGCCTAATGCGGTGCTGCAATGGCCTGTCCACTGCTTTATCCTAATCTCCCTTCAGAAACACGTGAGAGAGTGCTAGAGGGAATATCATCACTTTTTCTGTACTATAACTTTATTTTACTAATCAAATATGGTAAAGGTGAAAATGTAGTAGCAGGCTGAAAGTGGAGAGCACAGTGTGCGAAAGAGAGAAACAAACAGCAGGTGGCGCTAACTACAAAGAATAGTCAACAGAACAGGCACTGTTAGTGTGTTTGTCGTGAATTAACTATCCCCATGTCATTGTTCTTGAGTTATGTAACAAAAAATCTGCTTTCAGTGATTTTAATCCCAAAGAATCCGTGTTTTATTACTCGGTTTCCAACCTTTACAAACCAAGAGAACCCCCACCAAGACTTCCAGCCCAGCCAAATAATAAAATAATAAAAAAAAGTTTGATAATGCTTTATAAAAACTTTCATTAAAACCACTAGGTAGCATTATATATTATTATTCATCAAATATATTAGTATTTAAATAATTAAATATATAAATCAGATCTCCAGAACACAGCATCCATGCAGTTTAAGGTAACTTTTTAAAGACTTAAAATATGTATAAAGGGATATTTTATACATAGATAGGCTACACTTAATTTTTCAGACATAATGTATGATATTATTGGCCGCAGCATAAAGTGACTGAATGTTATTCTTGTGACCATTGAGATTTGACGGACGTAGACACGAACCAATAGCTTGTTAGTATACGCCAAGACGCTCCTGATTCCACCATTCAACGCTTAAAGGAGGCGCGACTTGTGTGCCTTTTCTGCCATTTATTTCGTGCAGCACCAATTGCACAGCGTACTCCCGGACAACAGAGCAGAGGCTGTGGGTACCACATTGTCGGAAGATGCCTTTCTTTTAATTCCCCGTGTTTAAAAGGAACTTTGTGCTTATGAGGTTTTCTTTCTCTTGAGCTCAAATGATCGCGCACGCATCTATATCGCCATTTTACTCCACTCGGACGAGAAACGTTTTCGGGATGAGAGACCCCGCCGCTTTTCATCGGTAAGCGAGACGGAATGTGTTTGAGTTCGCTTTGTGAGCCGTTAAATAATACGAACGGCATCCGTTGTATGGTATCCGAATGAAACCCTGCGCTTTGCGGTGCGGTTTGTTTTCGTTTCGTCTCGTGTTTTGGAGCGTCGGGCATCCTCTCCTCACCCACGCATCACCCAATCGATAATCGATTACATGGACTTGGGGCAGATGTCACCCTTTCTTCTATGCCATCATCGCTGCATGTGATACACTGCAGCTCTGTTTGAGACACCACTGGCTCTCCTGTGTCATAAATGAAAAACAAACCCTACCCTCTAAAATTCACACCACCATGGGAGAAGAATGCTGGCTTTGGAAGGAAACACAAGTCTTGCACGAGAAGTCACACCAAAATAATAGCCAACCCTGGAATTGTGATGAAAGTGCTACGGCGGAAGAAGATCATCATGTTTCTGGCCTATTTTCTGCTGGTGGCTCTGACCATGCTCAACCTGGCTAACTACAAATGGACCAAAGAGCCTCAGCAATGCAACCAGCCAGTGCAGGGAGTGAACTTCCAAAGCAGATCAGACATCCGTTACCTTTATAAAGCCCCGCAGGTCAAGAAGAGGCAACTGGTGTACGTGCTGACCACTTGGAGGTCCGGCTCGTCTTTTTTCGGGGAGCTCTTCAACCAAAACCCAGATGTGTTTTTTTTGTATGAGCCTATGTGGCATATTTGGCAGAAGTTGTACCCGGGGGACGCGGTGTCCCTCCAGGGAGCAGCCAGGGACATGCTGAGCTCTCTTTACAGGTGTGATTTCTCAGTTTTTCAGTTGTACAACAGCCCCGGGGGGAAGAACATAACCTCTCTTGGACTGTTTGGCGCCGCCATCAATAAGGTCATCTGCTCCTACCCCTTCTGCTCGTCCTACAGGAAAGATGTGGTGGGAATGGTGGACGAGAAGGTTTGTAGAAAGTGCCCTCCACAGAGCCTTCAGATGCTGGAGGAAGAGTGTCTGAAATACAACACGATAGTGATAAAGGGAGTCCGCATTTTGGATGTTAATGTTCTGGCTCCTCTGATGGAGGACCCCTCTCTGAATCTGAAAGTCATCCACCTGGTCCGAGACCCCAGGGCGGTGGCCAACTCCAGGATTAAATCTAGACACGGACTCATTCGGGAGAATTTGCAAGTCGTACGCAGCAGAGACCCCAAGATTCGTCGTGTGCCGTTTGTGGACCCCAACCACAAAATGAACAAAAAAGACGGCTCAGATTACCACTCCATCGGAGCCATGGAGGTGATCTGTGAACAGATGTCTAGAACTCTCAAAACGGCTCTTCACCCTCCCAACTGGTTCAAAGGCAAGTACATGACGGTACGTTACGAGGACCTGGTGGAGAACCCCATAAAAACTGTTCGGAATGTTTACCGCTTTGTTAATCTTTCAGCCAATCATGACATTGAGGTCTTTGCTATGAACATGACAACAGGACCGAACGCCTCCACCAAACCGTTCATCGTATCCTCCAGGAACGCCACGCAAGCGGTCAGCGCCTGGAGAACTGTGCTGAACTACCAGCAGATCCGACAGGTGGAGGAGTATTGTCAGCATGCGATGTCTCTGCTGGGATACCTACGCGTTCGCACGGCCGCCGAGGCTAAGGATTTGAGCAGACCACTATTGACCGTGCCCAAAATATGAACCACTGCCAAAGACGTTCGATGTTTTGCATTTGTGCTGATAACAGCCTGATACTCATTCTGTACGATCTGTTATTTATGTTCAATGCTTAATGGCTCAGTGGAATGTATCTGTTTGCATCATGCTGTGCACAGCCACTTACTGTTTGTAGGGACCAGAATATTGTCTGTGCATCACCTGTTTGACCAAATAAGAAAGACAAAATTACTTTGTGAATGACGTGTCATTGCTCATTAAAGCTATACGCCAAGATACTTATTTAATCAAAACATTTAGATTTTGCATTCACTGCTTTTAGCACTGTACAAACAAAAGTCTCACTGGCGCTCTAGTTCCTGTAGACTCTGGGTTAACACGCTTAAAAACATGTCATTCTGGTTATGCAGTACATTTTCATGTCCCCGTCATGTCTTAATTTATGGGATAAAATATTAAACACAATTTTTATCTGATTTTTAAATAATTAAAAAACAACTTTACTTTCTATCTATCTATCTATCTATCTATCTATCTATCTATCTATCTATCTATCTATCTATCTATCTATCTATCTATCTATCGCAATATCAGTTTAACTAACAAAAGCCAGTTATTTAATGACATCATCCTATAACAGCATTGCTAATAGCGATGTATTTGATGAGTTCTGTGATGTTGGTATTGTGATATCATTCATTTGATTCACTCAACATTCCATCTTGAGTAATACAACGCAGAAATTAAAATATCAACACTTTCAGAGATTGCCCTTATGTAAGCTATAACTCTCAGTCAGTCTCTCTGAGCAATGGCTGACTTTAGCTCTTCATTTTCATCCTGTTATGTAAGTTATAATTAAATATTAGATGCTTGAGCTTGATCTCATAATTTTGCTAAAAATCTTCTACACCCTGTAATAGGAATGTTGCAGAGCTTCAAAGGTACTGCATAACAGGAATGACCCAATCAATAGATGTATTAATGTGGTTCATAAGAGGGTTTGAGAGCAACTCGCTCCCAGCCATGTTGGTATGCAAGACGCCATGCGAGACGTCTGTATTTCCCTTTGTCTTGCTTTCTTCTTTTTTTTAGTAATACAAAGTTATTGGAGGAATAATACTCTTTGCTGTGCCCTGATTGGAATGTGGCCAGGAGTACTGCATCATTAAGCTAGGCATGCAAACCTGTTTTCAACAAAGGGGAAAATAATTTGTCATTATGTGATGCTCGGAACATGTCTTCTCTAATGTGGTTTGGCAGGTATAGATATGATAACATCTTTAAAAAAATTCAGCCTTTCCAGATCACTTTCACTTTGAAAGTATGCAAATACGTTTGAACATTTCTTTCATTTAAGTTACACTTAATATAGATTTACAGCTGTGCTTATCCTCTACTAATCCCACATTTGCGTCCTAAATTTTGGTATTTAAATCACAGGGCACACTTCATTGGGAAATCTTGCTTTCTCGAAGTATTGTGACACTACGCTTAATGCTCCATTCAAATGCAGGAGTGTAGGAATGCAAACACCTAGAAGTTTTATTTCACTGTGCAATTTCAAATTTGCTATATGTAATTATATAATTATTACTATATATAATTATCAGATAATTATATGTCATTATTATTTATCATGTTCTGTTGCATGATCTGGAATAATTGTACATGGTTAATATAGTACCATACATTCGTTTTGTTTTGAACGCTCTATTCATCAAAGAATCCTAAAAAGAAAACAACAACAAAAAAAAACATGGTTACCACAAATAAATTAAGTTGCTTTATTATTATCAATGCTGAACTGTTTTCAACATTGATAGTAAAAATAAATGTTTCTGAGAAGTAAACCATCATATTAGAATGATTTCTGAAGAGTAATGATGTATGATGCTGAATATTCAGCTTTACCATCACAGGAATATATATTATAATATTTTAAATATAATATTTTAATATTTGTATTATATATAATACACAGTTTTTGAGTTTTTATGTTTTTAGAAGAAGTCTCTTAAGCTCACCAAGGCTGCATTTATTTTATTTAAAAAAATTAAAAAAAGGAAACAGTAATATTGTGAAATATTATTTTCTATTTGAATATAGAAAGTTCAAAGAACAGTATTTATCTGAAATAGAAAGCTTTTGCGACATTGTACTACCGTTCAAAAGTTCTGGGTCAGTAAGAATTTTTTTGGGGGGTGGGTGGACTTAATACATTTATTCAGCAAAGATGCATTCAATTGATCAAAAGTGACAATAAAGACTTTTTTAATGTTACATAAGATTCTATTTAAAATAAATGTTGTTCTTTTGAACTTTCTATTCATCAAATAATCCTGAAAAAATCTGTTTTAACATGTTTTTAAACATTGACAATAATCATGTTTCTTGAGCAGCAAATCATATTAGAATGGTTTCTAATGATCATGTGACACTGAAGACTGGAGTAACGATGCTGAAAATTCAGCTTTGATCAGAGGAATAAATTACATTTTAAAATATATTCAAATAGAAGAGTTATTTTACATTTTAATAACATTTCACTATGTGGAACAGTTTTTATTATTATTTTTAATCAAATAAATGCAGCCTTGGTGAGCATAAGAGACATTAAAAATCTTAATGATCAAAAACATTTGAACGGCAGTGTGTGTGTGTGTGTGTATAAATATATATATATATATATATATATATATATATATATATATATATATATATAGAGAGAGAGAGAGAGAGAGAGAGAGAGAGAGAGAGAGAGAGAGAGAGAGAGAAAATTATTGTTTTTACTGTATTTTTGATCAAATAAATGCAGCCTTGGTGAGCACTTCTTTTAAAAACATAAAAAAAAATCTCTAATCCCTAAAGATCCTAATCTTTTGAACAGTGTGTCTTAATGTGTGTATCTTTATATATATATATCTTTTTTTTTTTTTTTTGTAGTAAACTAGGTTAGCGTTACGCAGTGGCGTCTGTGAGCAAGTGCTATTTTAAGAGCCAAACAGCAGGAATATCAATGGCGGCAGCTCTGTTCCTAACACGTCAGCTACAGTATAGAGGCATTTAAATGGTGGCAAACTGTCAACTGTTGCAAACCACAAATCCCGGACAATCAGTCTGTCTCCCAGGAGTATCCAGTGACTATGAATCCTTCATTCTCTGAAGTGGGCTGCGTCTCTGGTGTTGCTATTGCAGCCGTGTGTGAGAGTGACTGTGTGAGAGTAGCCTCTGTTTTTCACAGATAGCAGCTGCGAGTGGGGAGGCCCCTGAGGGGTCGGCGCAGGGGGCCGGATGTGGAGTGGGTGCTGAATGGCTGGGCTTGAAGAACTGTTGGCGCTCAGTTTGGGTCCCGGAAAGTGCCCTGGCCCGACGCCATGTCTGTTCCCTTATCCTGCTGCTATAAACGGAACATGAGGTGATAGAAAAAAACTTAAAAACTTCATGGCCTTCTGATGACAGTTGCACTTCCAGTAATGCATGTTCTTCGTCAAGCTTCATAAGATCCAGGGTTGTTTACTTTAACTTAACTCATGATTTTAAACACCTCTCAGACTTATGGTTGAGACAATACCAACATTTCAGTAGTCGATAAGCATTCAGTATAGTCGATAAATTCTTGACTATCAACCTAATATGCTATGTAATATTCACAAAGTATTTTTAAAGTTCTGGTAGTTAATCAAGTAAACCGCCAGTATAAATGGACCTAAATGCACTGTGTTCATTAGTCTTACCACCACTTTCTAATGCAATTACACTATTATATTATAATACAAACACATGCTCATTACGTACAATATATAAGTGTGCTTGTTTTCTGTTTACTATGGGAAATGTGCATCTTATATAAAATTTCATAAAAGATACAGAGAAGAAAAGGGAGGCGGTGAGTGGTTATATAATAAACCTTGTTCACACTGAATAATCATATAGACTGTACTGTTTATTTGGAGTGGATCAAATATTTTAAATTGATTGTCAGTATATTTTATATATTTAAGACACCTAATATAATGTACATTATGTTTGAAAAAAGTGTATGCAAACCTTTCAATGTAAATGTAGGCCAAACATTCAAAGTGAGTTTGTCACAAAATATAATGCTGAGAGAAGTAAAAACAGCACTGTAAAGACAAGCAAAAGTAACAACAACAAAACTAAGTCAAGCATGTGATAAACATGGGGTTTGTGTGTTGTAATTCTTGCAACAGCACTATGTTTGGCTGACTTCTCGTGTTAGCACAAATGCTGTTAACACTCCAAATTTTGTCTCATTGTTAACTACGGCCACACTCGATGCTAAGGCCACGGAGACAGTCCTCTGTGCAGTTGTCATGGTTACTTGGTCAGTGATGCCCATCATGCAAATGGAGCAGATGGTGACCATGTAGACGGGGACAGCTCAGAAGACGGAGTGCATTTAGATGCCCTGGGGGAATGAAATGATGCAAAAGGAACCTTTCCCATAACAAAATCCCTGCTATTTCCCAATAAGCACCATTTACACAAATCCCTTAATTTCTTCTAAAAAAAAGAAAATTATGAAGCATTTTGCCCATATTATTGGATGTCTTTTCCAAGCAGCGGAGCGATCATTAGCTGCATTGGTTAGGTAAATACATCATGAATCATCCAAGTGATGATGCATGGAGATTTGTACTGCCATAAATGAATTAGCAGAGCTCCTCTCCTTAGTCATTTTAGTGAACAATGGAGTCTCATCTCAGATATGCATATGCATCGGCTCATCTCTCCGCTGACCTCGGTGTGAGGTGTAATTAGCATACTGCCTGCTCTGAATATGGTAATTTCACTGCTTTGCTTCTACTTACAACCTATCCCGTGATTAAAAATGTATGAGAACTTGATTGCGGACCCTGTGATCTTAGATCCATAGGTTATGAAAGCACAATCATTATTTATGTGTCATGCGGTACTCATGCGGTTTAAATGATATAGATATACTTGCAATGTTTCCTATTTATAGAAACGTTCTAATCAGGGATACCTCTATCACTGGCCCCCTGGCTGAAATCACAATCGGGGCCCCGCTCAAGCCAGGGCTCCTGGTCTTGTTTTTCCACAGGGTTTCTCTCCACAGCAACTGAGTGGGAAATGAAATAGAAACTGCTGTCACTCAACTTTACTTGCGGTTTTGTTTCAGTTCCAATAATCCTCTTGTTTATTTGAAGAGATAGTTCATTCGAAAAAGACAAATCTCTTTCTTTCTTTTGAGAAAAGATATTCTTTAAAATATCTTCCTTTTGTGTTTCACAGAAGAAAGTCATACAGGTTTCGAACGACATAAGGGTGAGTAAATAGTCAACAGACATGTTCCATGTTCCTGAAATTCATTCACTTTTTAATTCTTTCACATGAAAGCCAAATGCCCAAAGTATTGATATACTTTACATGCGCATACATGCTGGAAAGTTTCATCTTTGTCCAGTGTCTGCGCTATTTCGCTGTAGAAGTTATGGACAGTAAAAATGTATTTGTACTTGTTTAAGCAGTTGTTGTCATCTCCAGTAGTTTGATGTTGTTTTTCTGTCTCATCCAGTTCTTTTCCAAACAATGGGCGTAGCACCAGTGTTGCCACCTTATGTACAAACTAATTAGTTCAATAAAAGAAAAATCAAGGCATACAGAGTACGCAAGTTCAAGCCCAAACTTTTGTTTTCACGCATACGCTAGGGTATGCATACAGCGTGATTTCGTCATCTGTACAATATGTGCGTACTGCCCGATTTTTTTAAAGACCAAAGTATACTTTTTTCAGTTTTGATGCGAACACTTAGAATATAGCCTTTAAAAGTATACTCCATACTCCGTTTGATAGACTGAGCAAATAAAGCCAGTGCCCAGTGTCAGCGCAAGTTATAAATAAACTGTCTATAAAACATCTCGGTTACGTATGGTAACCCTCGTTCCCTGAAGGAGGGAACGGAGACGTACATCGGACGTCACTGACAAATTGGGATCAGCTTCGAGATATAGAGAACAGGCCAATGGGCCATTGGCGTGCGAGATTTGCATCTCGCGCTCCACCCCGCGGGTATAAAGGGAAGGGAGCTGTACCATGGAGAATACACATATGGGACCGCCGTAGGGGTCACAACATACGGAACCCAGCCTGACACAAGTTCCACCAATGCATACAAGTGCCAGACATTGCGTCAGACGCTCCGCCACATCCGACTTCTGCGGGTTGCGGAGGACTCAACAGGGTTTGCCATTTCCTGGGGAACTCGACTGGAGAAATAAGCGCACGTATCCGTTCCATGGGGAAGGGAATGGCGCAGCAAGCCGACACTAGAATGGGCACTCCAGTGTTGCTGACTATGGGAAGCGAGCACACGGGAAGCAACCGGCTCTACACGTAGGGTATAGAACCTAGCGAATGTGTTAGGTGTCACCCAGCCCGCAGCTCTACAAATGTCTGTCAGTGAGGCGCCACGAGCCAGCGCCCAGGAAGAAGCTACACCCCTGGTGGAGTGAGCTCTAACCCCGAGCGGGCAGGGCACGTCTTGGGATTCACACCAAGACAATGGCATCCACTATCCAGTGGGCCATCCTCTGCTTGGAGACAGCCTTTCCCTTCTGCTGGCCTCCATAACAGACGAAGAGCTGCTCTGAGGTCCTAAGCTTTGCGTTCTGTCAACATAGATGCGCAGGGCGCAAACTGGACAGAGAAAAGCCAGGGATGGGTCTGCCTCCTCCGAGGGCAGCGTTTGCAAAGTGTAGAAACGGTCTGTAAAGAAACGGTCTGCAAAGTGTAGAAACGGTCTTGCCTTCTTGCACAGACACGGTCCAAGGACGGGGAGGAGCAGCTCCTCTTGGTCGCTCTGTATTGGCCCAACAGGACTAGTTCTCCTCACGACAGCACCTCCTTGGCCCATTCCTCTGAGGAAGGACCTCCTTACTCAGAGATGGAGCACCCTGTGGCACCCACGTCCGGACCTCTGGAAACTCTATATCTGGTCCCTGGACAGGACGCGGAGGTTCTAGGTGACTTACCACAGGCTGTGGTAGACACCATCACTTCCGCCAGAGCCCCCTCTATGAGACGGCTGTATGTGTTGAAGTGGAACCTATTCATCGATTGGTGCTCTTCTCACCGAGAAGACCCCTGAAAGTGTTCGGTCAGATCTGTGCTCTCTTTCCTTCAAGATGGGTTGGAGCGATGGCTGTCTCCCTCCACCCTCAAGGTTTACGTTGCCGCTATTGCCGCAAATCATAATATGATTGATGGTGAGTCCTTATGCAAGAACGATCTGATCGTCAGGTTCCTGAGGGGGGCGAGGAGACTAAATCCACCTCGCCCTCCCTCTATACCCTCTTGGGACTTAACTCTGGTGCTGACCGCACTGCAGAGAGCACCTTTGCAGTCAGCTGAGCTGAAAATCCAGTCTCTAAAGACGATACTCCTGATTGCTTTCGTGACTTCACGAAAGTCGCGGAGGCAGCCATTGCTCCCATGAGAGAGCGTGGTGTTCGCCTTCTCAACTATCTCGACAACTGGCTGATACTTGCCCAGTTGCGGGATCAGTTGTGCGAACACAGGGACATGGTGCTTCGGCACCTCAGCCAGTTGGGTATTTGGGTCAACTGGGAGAAGAGCAAACTCTGTCCCGCACAGAGGATCTCTTTTCTCAGGATGGAGATCGACTCGGTCACCATGACAGCGTGCCTCACTGAGGAGCGCATCCAGTCTGTGTTGAACTGCTTGAATTCGTTCAAACGCAGCATAGCGGTACCACTGAAACATTTTCAGAGGCTCCTGGGGCATATGGCAGCCGCAGTAACGCCGCTGGGGCTGCTCCATATGAGACCGCTTCAATGCTGGCTACACGACCGAGTCCCGAGATGGGCGTGGCACAGCGGTTCTTCCGTGTCCAAGTGACGCTCGGGCAGGAGTGCCTCTAGAACAAGTGTCCAGGCATTCTGTTGTCTCCACGGATGCCTCATCCAACGGCTGGGGTGCCACGTACAACGGGCTTGCAGTTTCGGGTCTGTGGACGGGGCCTCAACTGCAATGGCATATCATTGCACGTTCTGGTCTGGTCCGCCGCATCCAGAAACGCATGGGTGGAATGACGTCTTGAAAAAGACGCAGTGTCACACCCGTGTTGCTCTTTTGTGAGGAAACGCTCTTTCAACAGTGCTGAAGCAACCAGGGGAAGACCGCAGCAGAACACAGGAGGTAAGTGCAGTCCTGTGTCAGTTGCTACAGTTGCTGTGAGAACAGAAGTTTGTTATGCTGATGCAGCAGTGAGCACGCGATCGCGCTGATTGTGCCTTTTCGCCAACACAAAGTGTCCTTCTCGTTCTCTGGAGTATCTCTCTTGTAGATAGGCTCTCTTTTAGAAAAGCAGTCTTGCTTCATCAACGCCGTTCGGCTCCGAAGTGAATGACAATAGTGCGCTGCTCTCGCTTCCTGTTTATACCCGCTGTGCGGGGCGGAGCGCGAGATGCAAATCTCGCACGCCAATGGCCCATTGGCCTGTTCTCTATATCTCGAAGCTGATAGGGGCTCCCTGAAGTGATCCCAATTCGTCGGTGACGTCCGACGTACGTCGAACGTGACCGACTGAAAGGGAACTGTCTTTGTACTCGTTAAAAGAGTTGCGGGTATCTCTTATTTCACTCACACAAGCTTTCAACTGTGTGGATGTATATTATTATTGCCCAGATAGCAAAATTGCTCGTGGAATGATTCGGGCCAGATCTAACCCCTTATTTAAACTGCACGCATCTGCAGTGTGTTATGGCTTTGGTGAGGTTTTGTTCCTCTGTGTCTTCTACGCGGTGCCGCGGTGACACCAGAAGCATTTCAGGAGCGAAGCAACAGGATTCGCAAGACCATGTGATTACACAGTCTTACGTTGTTTTTCTCCATTTTTTTGTGTACTAACAAGTTTGTTTTGTCCAGTTTAATTCTGTTTATTGTTGTTTTTGCTAACCCACATGAATATATACTATAGTATTTGCTGTGTTAAACTAGTAAATTCTAGTATACTGTATATATTATAGTATTTACAACAATTTGTTAATGAATGTTAAAGTATACTATTGTATTAAATACAGTGAACTGATAAAATGTAATAAATACTGTAGCAAGGATAGTTATGTGAAATACCTGCACGGGGTGTTTATTTTGAAATTGACAGGATTTTTGACTTTTATTTTGTATTTACTCCGTGGCTTCGCCGTGACGTCCATCAAAAATAGGAAAGGCGCCTATCTTTAGCGAAGCGGCGTGGCGAGCCGCTTCTGAAACGTGCCGCGGCGTGACTGGTGTAAACACATGGCCATGATCAGCTCCAGTAGCCAGGTCGCAGCCGTAACGTGCCACAGACATGTACAGTGTAAGGGGTAACACCTTGCTCTGGCCCACATACCCACTCCTGTTTGCCAGATTTGGGCCACAAGCAAGTAATAGCAATGCCACATGTCAGCCATGGACAAAACAAATGAGAGAACTGGCCCAAATCTGGACAACAGTTAATTTAAATTCTGGCCCAGATCAAACAACTTTCTACGGCCCACGTACCATACCATATGGGAATGATGGCACTTGAGTGGTCCACTCCTGTTTGCCAGATCTGTGGCAAAGTAAGCATTTTCAAGACCACACATACTGTAAACAACTAACAAATCAAATAAACCAGAACTGACCCTAATGTGGGCAAAAGTTGGCCTTTCCCGCATTTCTCATGTGTCCCACATGCTGTTTGTCAGATCTGGTCCACAAGCAGGCATTGCATAAGTCAAGTCAACTTTCTGTGTTAATGCTTTATAGATTGTTTCAAAGCAGCTTTACAGGTATAAACATGAAAATAATGATTCATTATTCAAACAGAGTTCAATTCTGCAGTAAAGCAGCTCTAAAAAGAGCATAGTATCATTGAGCTGAAGTCAGTTCAGTGTTGATTCAGTTCTGTTCAATAACTGTGTAAAGTTCATCAATTATGAAAAGTTCAATTTGCTATAAAGCAGCTCTGCAGAAAACATCATCCAGCTCAGTTCAGTTCTCACTCGATAACATCAGTGCAATCAAATCAATAATTTTGTATAGGGGTAGGTGATATGACCAAAATCTTATATCACAATATAAGTAATTTCATTTCACAATAATGATATATAATCACAATATAGTCATTTTTGCTTTAAATAAAATTTTTATAATATCAAAATCGTTGATACCATAGACATTTTGTAATTCTTGTCGTCAATGTCAATATCACAAAAAAATAGTTCTGGGCAATCTAATAATTGGGCGTGTCTCTCTGACAGTGTGCACATATACACGGGTTTCCTGTTTACAAACATTACAGGGTGCGTGCGCATCCTGGAGGCAGAAAGACAGATCGCTGAGCTGGTCCGCTACTGCAACAACCTTAAGTATTGAAGCTTTCCTTATTGTTTGTATATAACTGCTGACTCAATAAAACGTGATTTTAGTTGGATCTGTTTGTCTGTCTTTAATTTTGCAGTGTTGCTGTGATACATGTATGAATGATCATGTCAGGCTAGTAATGTAATCAATTGATCAAACATCACAGATACAGTTATTAATAAGCACTGGCTCTGTTGGTACAATTAACCACGCAGCAACTCCTTGGCATTTTGACTTTCAGACACGCCGCTGCTAACCTACAACACGCGAGATCTCTTCTTTCTGCCTCTCGGTTGCGTGCGCAAGCAGTGATGACGTCGCCGAGAAATCCATGTATAGCGAAAATATTTTACTGCTCACTGCACTTCAGCGGTTTAAAATCACAATGCTTAAAAACGCATCAGTCGGTGGATCAGTTCTCCTCTGGCCATTGAACATGGTGTGATTATGATTCAGGCTGCATTACAAGTCAGACTGTGGATTGGTATAATTCAGAATGTTTCATCTAGTTCCATCAGCTTGAAGATCAGGATACAACACGCCGGCATGGAGTTGAAGCTGGCTGTAGGGGTCTGTGCAGAGGACTTCTCTGGTTCTTGTGGTCTTTGTTGAGGATCTGTGCTGATGGCTGTTAACAAGTTCCTCAAAAGGGGATCTGTCTCTAGGGCTTGAATAGTTGACATGGTCTCTGCTGACATTTAGAGCTGCGTTGTGGTCATGCCTAGGTGCAGGTCCACCATCTGATCTGTATTTGGAGCAGATCCGGCTGACAATGGTAACCTCGGGATAAGAATGAAACAGACAGAATGTTAGCGAAGAATAGACCAAATAAAGCATTACTGTACCTTATCTGAGCCACAGTATACGATCAGGCATAACATTATGACAGGTGAAGTGAATAACACTTATCGCTTCATCACGGAACCCGTTAGTGGGTGGGATATATTAGGCAGCAAATCAACATTTTGTCTTCATAGTTGATATGCTAGAAGCAGGAAAAATGGACAAGCATAAGGATTTGAGCAAGTTTGACAAGGGCCAAATTGTGATTGCTAGACGACTGGATCAATGCATGGGGTGCTTGTGGGATGTTCCCGGTCTGCAGTGGTCAGTATCTATCAAAAGTGGTCCAAAGAAGGAATAGTGGTGAACCGGCGACAGGGTCATGGGTGGCCAAGGCTCACTGATGCATGTGGGGAGCGAAGGCTGGCCTGTGTGTTCCGATCAAACAGACAAGCTACTGTAGCTCAAATTGCCCAAGAAGTTCATGCTGCTTCTGATAGAAAGATGTCAAAATATACAGTGCATCACAGTTTGTTACGTATGGGTGCTGCATAGCTGCAGACCAGTCAGGGTGCCCATGCTGACCCCTGTCCACCGCCGAAAGTGCCAACAGTGGGCATGTGAGCATCAGAACTGGACCACAGAGCAATGGAAGAAGGTGGCCTGGTCTGATGCATCACATTTTCTTTTACATCACATGAATGGTTGGGTGTGCTTACCTGGGGAACACATGGCACCAGGATGCACTATGGGAAGAAGGCAAACCGGCGGAGGCAGTGTGATGCTTTGGGCAATGTCCTGCTGTGAAACCTTGGGTCCTGCCATCCATGTGGATGATACTTTGACACGTACCACCTACCTAAGCATTTGTTGCAGACCATGTACACCCTTTCATGGAAACTGTATTCCCTGGTGGCTGTGGCCTCTTTCATCAGGATAATGCGCCCTGCCACAAACCAAAAATGGTTCAGGAATGGTTTGAGGAGCACAACGAGTTTGAAGTGTTGACTTGGCCTCCTAATTTCCTAGATCTCAATCCAATCGAGCATCTGTGGGATGTGCTGAACAAACAAGTCCAATCCATTGAGGCCCCACCTTGCAACTTACAGGACTTAAAGGGTCTGCTGCTAACATCTTGGTGCCAGATACCACAGTACACCTTCAGGGGTATATTATTTTTTATTTTAACATAACTGGGTCACATTTGCTGCATTATATGTGGGCCAGTTTAGGCTCACACCCTAGTTAGTCAGTGGTGACTACCGTACATTTGCCAAATGTGGCTCAAATTTTGTGTAAGTTATTGGGGCCATATTTGCTATGCCATGTGTGGGCCACTGTAGGTTCACGTTCAGATTCGCCAGTGATTACCGTTTTAAAAAAAGTTTTGAAATAACTGGGCCACATTTGTTAAATTATAGATGGGCCAGTTTAGGTTCACGCCCTGGTTAGCCAGTGCTGACTTTGCCATACATTTGCCAAATGTGGCCCACATTTGGTTTAATGTTTTCGGGCCATATTTGCTATGCCATGAGTGGGCCACTTTAGGTTCACATTCAGATTAGCCAGTGAGTACTGTCCCTCAACTTTGCCAAAACTGGCCCAGATATGTTTTAACATAACTGGGCCACATTTGCTGCATTATATGTGGGCCAGTTTAGGCTCACATCCTGGTTAGCCAGTTCTGACTTTGCTGTATATTAGCCAAATGTGGCCCAAATTTGTTGTAATGTATTGGGGCCATATTTTATAATGCCAAGTGTGGGCCACTTTAGATTCAAATTCACATTTGTCAATGATTGTCCCACAAGTTTGCCAAAACTGGCCCAGGTATATTAAGATAACTGGGCCACATTTGCTGCAACATATGTGGGCCATATTTGGTTTACACCCAGATTAGTCATTGCCTAAAAGGGCCCACATGCGATTTAAAGGCCACTGTCCTGCAGAGTTTAGCTCCAACCCCAATTAAACACACCTGAACCAGCTAATCAGTGTTTAACTAGGGCTTTGTAAGACACTAGCTGTGTCTCATTTCGGAAGGCTGCATCCTCCGGAGGTCGCATTTGAAGGCTGCATGCGTCTGAAGGCTGTCTCATTTCAAAAAAAGTAAGTAGGACACTCCGAATGCGACCTTCAAATGCGCCCTTCTTTTCAGGAATTCGGAGTGTGCATGAGGTGTATCCTTCGTTGCTGCAGATAACCCACAATTCTTTGCGTCGCCATTAACAACCGTCATGTTTTTTAAATATTATTTGAAAAAATGGCGCCGCCGGCAGATATACATGCAAACGAATGTGGTGTTTAAACTTAAGTAGTTTCAAGCTTGTTTTTGTTTTTAAGCTGTATATATACCTCAAATAGATAGTTGTGGTAAACAGGATTACAAGTGTTGTGATATTTTATTTTATTTTTTAAACGTTTAGAACAATGCTTTGCTGTCAAGGCAAAACATTTCATAGTCATTTTCAAGTTATAAATAATTTTCATTCAAATAACTGGTGTGAGAGCGCAACTCCACGGTGAACGTGTTGGCATAGCAACGTGATACTTCCTGCCTGTGTGTCCTACGGAGGACGTCTCGTTTAATTCTGATTAAGGACACTCCGTATACCGCATCCTTCACAGGATGTGTCCTCCAGAGGATGCAGCCTTCAAAATTAAATGAAATGAGACACAGCTACTGATTAGCTGGTTCAAGTGTGTTTATTTGGGTTGGAGCTAAACTCTGCAGGACAGAGGCGCTCCAGGACCGAGTTTGGAGACCCCTGTCCTAAGCCCTGGTAATTCACTATGGAGTTGATTTATTATTTTATTTTTTTCCCCTTACAAAATTGTTTAATACAGCATTCTATATGTATATAGGTGTGTTTGGGTTGTTTTAATTATTATTTTTTTAAATAATAAAAATATTGTTGTTTGTGGTGGTGTAAATTAAATGTGATATGCGGTGACGTCACAATCGTGTTGCATTGAGGTAGTGTTGCATTGCATTGAGGTGTCCACATCACAGAGGAACTCTCATGGTCCGTCCACACTGAGGCCGTTGTGAAGAAGGCTCATCAGCGCCTTTTCTTCCTGCGACGGCTGAGGAGGTTTGGAATGAACCGCCACATCCTCACACGCTTCTACACCTGCACCATAGAGAGTCTGCTGACTGGCTGCATCACCACCTGGTACGGCAACAGTACCGCCCGCAACCGCAAGGCCCTGCAAAGGGTAGTGCGCACGGCCAGCTGCATCATCGGAGGTGAGCTTCCCTCCCTCCAGGACATTTACGCCAGGCGGTGTGTGAAGAGAGCTCAAAGGATCATCAGAGAATCTAGCCACCCGAACCATGGGCTGCTCTCACTGCTGCCATCAGGCAGACGGTACCGCAGCATCAGAACACGCACCAGCCGACTCCAGAACAGCTTCTTCCCACAAGCAATCAGACTACTTAACTCTTGATCCATCAGGATCATAACACACACTGGACAGAATATCACTCAGCACAACCCACTGTAGATACACACACATTATATACACATTTATTTATCATACAGCATCTATTGCACTTTGGATTTCAATTTGTGAACATATTGTATACTGTATATTGTATATTATTACTATAGCTTAATGTATACTGTTATTTATTAATGTATGTTTAGTGTATATTGTTTAAAGTATATGTATATTGTAAGTATGTGTATATTGTTTAAAGCTGTGAGAACTACACTCACATTGTGTAAAATATTTATTGTTTATTGTAGTGTATACTGTGCTGTGAGTAATTGTGTGTAAATGTGTAATCTGTTGTTGCTTAAATGTTGTACATGTCATGTCATGACTACTATGTTTGCTCGGACTGCACCTAAGAATTTCACCAACTGTTACACTTGTGTATATGGTAGAGTGACAATAAAGTGATTTGATTTGATATATGAATCTGTCTGAAAGTAGACTCACTCCCTCGGTCAAAATCAAAGGAGCGAGGGTCTGTCCATATAAACTTCCCGAAGTGAAAAACTTTCCTTTCCTCTTTCTCCTCCTTTTTTCCGTCCCTTCTCTAGCCTGTGCTACACTGAGCAATGTACACGGTCTCAGTCCTTCAGGCACTTGTTGCGCTTACTAGACTCTTCATGACCAATCGCATCGTGTACCCCCAAATTGTAAGTCGCTTTGGATAAGAGCGTCTGCTAAATGCATAAATGTAAATAAATGTAAGTGGAACGCCCACTGGCGGCAGGGATGTGGAGTGGAGTGGAACGCAGCCTGGGTTTGTTGTTGTTATTCTGTCTTAGTGGTTTTTTATTGTGAAACAACGAGCCAAGGCAATGTTGCTCCCTTGTGGGGAAACAAATTATTGCAAAAACTTCAAGACAAAATTGCAAGCTAAGCATTAAAGCCAAGTTTACTTAACTTTTTTTTTTTTTACTTCCTTTTTTACGTGAACGCTAGGGGTGTAACGGTACACGTATTCGTACCGAACCGTTTCGGTACAGGGCTTTCGGTACGGTGCACGTGTGTACCGAACGGTTCCGAATGCAATCTTTAACAGTCAACAGTAGTCTTGTTTTAAGCACGGAGCATACTTCAATCCGAGCAATCACAAACATATTAAGTATTCAGTCCCTTTTATCACAGAATTCAAGCGATAAATGCTGTTTTGACGCTCTTTAATGTGACGTGACTGATCACTGTATAGGCTCGTCAGCTCAAGCAGCGGCGCGGCACGCGAGTGAACGCGATTATCTCTTCCTAAAGAATAAACATGAATTAATATCTTAAGGTATGTTGTGGACACATTACAACTTACTGAAACGTATCATATGTTGTGTAATCGCTCAGTGTTTCAACCGCGGAAAGACGTCAGTAAAACAGCTTGTAAACAATGTCACGTAGCATTACATTTACCTCAGGCAGTCAGAGTGTCCACAGCTTGTTAGTTCACTAGAGAGATGAACTCTTTCGCTAAATATATGCACACACATATACATACATATTAGGGGTGGCACGGTTCACAAAACCCACGGTTCGGTTTGTATCACGGTTTTAGGGTCACGGTTTTCGGTTCTGTACGATTCTTGTTGTTGTTGTTTTTTAATCGTTAACACTCCAGAAATTTACTTCAGCATATGGTATATATGGCTTAATCATCCACTATTTAGGATACAGTATTAAAAATTGTTATATCAAGTTGTTTCCTAACTGGCTGTCTACCGAGTCCGACACATTGGCGTAACATTTTTCATGTTAATCATATCAATTTTGATCAGAACAATGCACTGTGGCTTTAATTCAGCTGACCTGATTAACACATTTCACCATGAAGTGTCACAATCACCATATGACATCCAGCGCTGTGAAAAAATTAAATACACGAAAACACAACACTGCCAGAAGTTTTTGCCCAAACTTCAAAGGCATATTTAAATTATTAAAACTAGAAGCATCTTAACTTTTTAAATGTTACATTTATCATGTGAACTACTTATATACAACATATGCATGTGTGTATGAGACAGAGGGGAACACGGTCGCATTTGCAGCAGATATACCGGTATGTTGCCCATCATAAATCAAAGCACGAGACAGACAGGGGTCGGAGGAGAACACCGGAAAATGTGACAAAATTGACTATATTTGCAATCCACGAGCCGCGGTTCAGCTGCGCGACTCACGAGACAAACACTGCCAGTGTGTGTGTGTGTGTGTATGTGTGTATGGCTCCCGTTCGGCTCCCGTTCTCCGCACTGCATCTGCCCTGCTATACGTTGCTGGCGCATCCTCCAACTCCGTGCAGCCTTCCTTAACTCTCCCACTTTCATTTCTACATGTGACGTGACCTGCAGCACTCCACTTTTACTATACTGTATGTCCACACACACCTCTTATTTTGCGCGAAAAGGACAACCGCTGTCTGAGGTAACATACGGGCACGAGGATACATTGCGCATGCGCGAACCGTGCGACGCACAAGCTCCGAACCGAGACGAGCGAACCGAACGGTTCATTTTTTTTCCATGTACCGTGCCACCCCTAATACATACATATATATATATAAATTATATTCTACTTAACCTGTTAGTGATGTCTTGATAATTTTATGCATGTTTAAAAAAAATCTGTCATGAAAATGAAAGACACTGTGTATAAATGATTCTATTTCAGAATGGGAAGCACAGGATTGTGGGATATCAAAGGCAGGGAAGGATACATATAAAAATGCCTTCAAAAATCGATCAGATGACGGTATCTCAGGAGACAGGAAATGAAGCTAACATTAGATTCGGACTTGCCTTGATGCCTTCCTACCTTAAAATGTGTCCGCCAAAGGCGAGATAATGAACTAAACACACCTGAACAGAACTAAATCAATCAGTAACCATAGGAACAAACAGGGATATAATAGAGGAGAACTGAACCAATTAACAGACTATAGAAAACTAACAACACAGACATGAACATAACAGATAAACAGATACAAAACATGACAAGTATACCCTGAAAAATATCCTCCTATATAGAGTTTAAAAACTAATATACTGGCAGACAATCTTAGTCATCTCTTTTGTGAAGCCTAAACTCACTTCAATTCAAGTCTGTGAAATGTCTATTGAGTGTGAATAGGTCTGGGAAGTAAAGATTACATCTGCTGAGACTTCACTTTAGTTCAGAGCCAGACAAACACAGGTGTGAGTAACACAGCATGACATGATCCTTTGAGTCATTCTAGCTCAAAGCCAGTCCATAATAGACCGTGCCTGAGTAGCAGGTGGCTCTGAAGGAGAGAGATAGAGATGGACGGAGTAACTGGAGAAGTGAGAGTGTGTCTCAAGCTGGAACAATGGCATTTTGACCTATATAGGATTCTCTGCGGGATGCCTGTGAATATATGGCTAGCCAGGAATTTGCTGTGGTTTTCCCATTGGCTCTGAAGGCACAAGGAAATCTTTTCAGAAACGGACGACTGTAGTTCATGTGTATTAAACAAAACTGCTCCGTATTACAATTATGCTACAAAAATGTGAATTAGTTACATAACACATAAATGCCATACTGAACAATCATGCACTCATTCTGTAACAAAAAGCTCTTTGAGGTGCCTTCCAAAAAAATAGGGCAGATAAGAGTCTGATATACAGATATGCATGCTGCCTTCTATGTTGTAAAATTACGAGGCTGTTCGGAATGGAATACTAGATTATTGCTTTATGAATACTGCACAGTATCTACTATATACTACAGTGGTTCTGATTCACATAAGATAAAGCAATAAGCCCCAAGAAGTCGTGTTATACAGTGAATACTGATGCGATCTTGGAACTATTTTCGCTGCTGAAATAGAACAAAAACAGTCAATATTGCATCTAAAATGTAAGTGACTTAATATTAATTAATTGTTTATGGAACTGTCATATGAAATCAGTGTCACATTTTCAGTCGTGATGGTATTCAGGAAAACAGCACTCTTAGTCGTGTGATGTTTTAAAACTGTATTATATGTTATAACAGGGTTCCCACTCTTTTTTCAGCAATTTCCCAGTACTTTTCCAGGACGTTTTCAATTTTACTACGGCGGGAATAAAAGACAAGGATCATGCCAAATATTGCTTTCTAAGTCTTTAAAAGCCGTACAGTTTATTGCCATTACTTAACAATCCAGCATTTTTCAATATGAGCTCTTAATCATACATTATGACTATGGAAGCTTGTTTACACCACAGAATAGAAAGAAAAGGTAATTGTGACTTTTTATCTCGCTATTCTGACTCTCTCACAATTGCGAGTTTACTTGTGATATAAACGCTAAAATGGTCGCAATTCTTTTTTCCTCAGAATTGGACTTTATAACTTGCAATTGCAGTTTAGATCTCACAATTTTGAGAAAAGAAGTCAGAATTGCAAGATATAAACTCGCAACTGCGCAAAAGTCAATTGTGAAGAAAAGGTCTGACTTTATAACACACAAATGTGACTTTATATCAAAATTATGTGATTCGGTAGCACGAGTTAAAGGATTTTTGCAGTAAAATATCCAAAAACCACTAGGCCAGTGTTATACATTTTGTTCAGTTGAGTACTTAGAATATGCCAAATATTTCCAACTATTTGTAAATCGTGAGAAATTGCTATTTTAACCAAGGAACCGGGACATGTGAGCCATGCGTTTGAGGGAGTCGCCTGTCGATTGCGTCATATCTGCGTCATATCTGCGTTACCCTCGGTTTCCGGTTTTATTCATAGACAGTAAAAGAAACGCTGTACTCTCACTGCAGTGTGAACAAGTGTCATAGCAGCCGTCGAGCGAACGTCATAACTTCCTTTTCAACACACTCAGATGTATCTAATACGATAAAGAGAGTTGCGTTACCTCATACTCATGACTGGAAAAGAGGAAGTGGCGGCGGCGACCGTGTCATAATAAAAGTCCTGCCGGCAACTATGCCATAATAACAGTCCCGCTCTTCAATCGCTCCAGCAGTCTTGCTCAGCTCCCCAACACTCCGTCCTGCTCTGCTTCATACTACAGTAATGTTAATAATCGCATCCATGAACATGATTTCTGCCCGAGTCCTATCCTGACTCTTCTCCACCGGCTTTGAGGTGAAGACCACATGTCCAAAGATTCTGCGCTCAAACGTGCCGTCATCAAACTATGCCTTTGTTTTGAACAGGTGACCTCTGGTGGACGGAAAAGTTACATAGTGTAGCTTTAACATTCACTGCATACATTTGAGCAGTTAATAGCATTATCTAACTGCTGCAAGTGGCAACACAAGACTAAACATCATTATTCAAAATATTACTCATACGTATCAAACTCAGCATTCCTGAACATGTGCTTTCTGCAACTAGCGCTAACTGTTTGGGCCAGCGATAAACTCTTTATACTCGGCTAAAGAAATAACTTTTTTTTTTAAAGAATTTTCCCAGACAACAGCAAGATTTTCCAGGACATTTTACATTTTCTCTAATTTTCCATGTGTTTTCCAGTACTGGAAAATTTGTCATCAATTTGACGAGTGGGAACCCTGTATAAATATAAAAACGTAACTTTTTGAATTTGTACTGCAGTATGTTACCGAGTTTCTCTGTGTGAGCGGCATTGATTTGTTTCCATTTCTCAGCGCAACTGTCAGTTCATTACATTATATATTATTATCCACTATCGATCACCACTTACACCAAATGAATGCAGAATCATTCATGCATTTTGATGATTCCCTAGAACTTTTGCTATTGACGTTTTAATCAGCTTGTCCGGTCTGGCCTCCAAAAAAAATCCACTTGTCCCGGACATGCGTTAATGTCGAGCCCTGAAACTGATCAGAAAATGTAACAGAATGTTGTAGAAATGTAGTGGAGTAGAAAGTACAATAATTGCTGCAAAATGTAACAAAGTAAAAGTCAAAAGTATGCACTATTAATTCTACTCAAGTAAAGTACAGGTATGTGAAAAATGTACTTAAGAAAACAAGGTATTTGTACTTCGTTACATTCCACCACTGTTATTATGCCAGTAGTTGGCGGCAAAGAGTGTCTTAAATAGTGAGACACTCAATAGCTAAGACTTTTATATTGAAAGGACTAAAACTTGTGTGAACCACTTTACTGTTAAAAGTGGATATTGCAGCGGCCATTCAACAGACTTTAAGGAATATGCTAAATCTGAATGAAGGTAATATACACTCGGTCACCCAATCTCTCTAGCTGTGTCCCAAATGACACACTATACACTATGCCCTTCTGCACTATGTACTCAACCATGTGTATGAACTTTACATGATTATTTTGTCATTCAACATCAGGATCTGGTAATGCCTGCCCCTCCACTACGTAATTAAATCTGCGACAGTTGAGTGCATGAAGTGTCCAACATTCCACACTTCGTTTTTTCAGTTAATTTTCTCTTTTTGGAATTTTCAGTGTGAACACACTACTTACACTATTTATACTTAAAAACGTTATAGAATAGTACACAAGTATGCGAATTGGGATGCACTCTCACACAATAACAAAGAGAATGAACATATGTTTGCGTTGCGGACTGTGCGTTCACACTGCCGCCGGCGAGAGTGTCAAACTTCGCTCTGGCCGCCCTGCCATCGACGCTGTAGAAAGATTTGTGGACGCGCTGCCGCTCTGACGTAGATCGAATGCTTGGTCTTTTTTAAAACTGCATTTAAAGGGGCTGCAAAGCAAACAATCATGTTGATCGACGTTTGTGCAGACTGACCACAGGTAGGGTATAACTGTATAATATAACCTCATGAGATCATTTAAATGTGAAAGTTAAAAAAAGCAGATCGATGGAAAGAACTTAACAATTATAGTTACATGTTTGCTAACGAAATAAACCAATTAAAAGCCATTTGTGTGGTGTATAAAAATGTTCTATTCAAACCCGCCGCACCAGCAGTGATCAACCTCTCCTCTATTTTGCTGGGGAACTAATGTGGTTGGAACCAAAGTTTACAGCACTGCGTTCTCTGGAACCCTCTCAAGCGGAGCATTTCTATATTCCCATTGGTTGCCGCCGAACCGTGTCATAGCTCATTACCATAAAGTTGACCTGATTTCAACTCTCCTCGACACCCAAATCGTCCAAGACGTGCCACGGCGCTCTCGCCGGAGCTCTCCGCCGGGCTCCCATTGAAAATGAATGACTTCCGGCCACTTGACGCTCTCGCCGGCGGCGGTGTGAATGCACAGTAAGGGTGTTGTGCAGTGATACAGAGAACCGTTTAGCTGTTTTATCGTGAATAAAACACAGCTATTGACCAATCAGAATCAAAGACTGGAAGTAACCGTTTTATAAGTAGTGTGTTAGTAGGGTAGCCTATTAAATAGCTTGAGATGGGGAAAGGAAAAGTAACGCCGTTAATCCATGCTAATTAATAACCTTCTCATTTCATCATTTCCAAAGGCTTTCCAAAGAGATGGAGAAAAATTCACATATATAATTGAGGCACATGCAGAGACATCCAGATACAATACATTTGATCTGTACCTCATTTGAAGGAATTGTTCACGGCAAAATCTTCATGCTGCTGTTTTCCATGCAAAGGTGAATGAGGAAACTAAAAACAGACGGAAAACAGCATAAAAATATTGTTAAATTAGTCTGTACAATTTGTGTGCCTTATTCCAGTTGTCAGTTATGAGAAACAATGGTGTTTGCATCACAGACATCGAAATCTGAATATATGCAAATGAGCTTTGAATCTCTTGATTTTTGGTCTGTTGGCTGGCTTGCTTCAGTCCTCATTCATTTTCACTGTGTAGAAAAAGAGCAGTGTGAACGACCTGGCTAACATCGCCTTTTGTGTTCTACAGAAGGAAAAAAGTAGGAAATCTTTGACATGAAATGAGGTTGAGTAATAAAATATTGTTTTTATTTTTAGGAGAACTTCCTTAAAATACTGTTCACAGAACATTGGTCAGATTCTTCACTACTACTTTTCATGCTACTGTCCTTCCTATCACACAAAATAAAATATAGCTGAAATCCAGCCTTTTAGATTACGATCTGTCCTGACAGACAGGTTTGACTTGATGCATATGAAACCAAGAACTGATATTAAAACATATCTGTCATAGTGGCTGTAATGAAGTGTACGGAAAAGGACTAAAGACACAAATGACAAGTCCAAAAAGGAAACTCAGGAGATCGTTAGAGAATAATGTAACAACCACGTTTACATTGACAATAGTTTAATATTCAATAGTTAAGTAGCCATTTTTTCTCAGACTCAGTGTTGTGAAACTGGGTTTCACTTTTCAAGGGCAGTATTGAGGAGTTAACTTTGGGATCCTAAATTGCTGTGGTGTCCCATAAATTGATATACGAATTAAGGTGGTGTCTATTTTTTGAAATTAAGGTGTAAGCTACATATTATTATATGATAGTCAGCAAAAATTATTGAACTTTGCCCTTAGGATACCTAATGAATGACAGGTATTTACAGGGTGTGTTCCACATGTAGCGTGCCTCTCTAGCGTGCTTGACTATAAAGAAATGCCTTTTCCCTTTTAAATCACTGTTTACGTAGTAACGTTTACAGCAAGTCTATCTGGTCCAACTCACTTTTCAGATCACAAATGCGTTCAAATTCACATACACACCATTAAAGGTCCCGTTCTTCGTGATCCCATTGTTCAAACTTTAGTTAGTGTGTAATGTTGCTTTTAGAGCATAAATAATACCTGTAAAATTATAAAGCTCAAAGTTCAATGCCAAGCGAGATATTTTATTTAACAGAAGTTCCCTTTCAAAGCCTACAGCGAACGGCTGGCTTGGACTACATCCTGGTACTTCCTACATAAATGACGTCAGTAGAACAGTAGAACAGACTAACCTCCGCCCACAAGAATACGTGAAAAAAGGGGGCGTGGTCTTGTTGCTGTCCCACGTGGAGAAGAGGACGTGTTGCGTGGAGAAAAGGAATTGTTGCGTTTGAGTGTGTTTGTCGCCATGTCGTCGAGACGCTGTTATTTTCATCCCGGAGTCAAATCACCTTTGTTTGGCTTTGCCAGGGACGCTGTAGAGATCATTAAGCGCATATCTCTTCCGTTAAGAGGCGTGACCTTTCCACGTGTGCTAAGCTGCTGTCGAATCACAACACGGGAACCGCTGGCACAATCAGAACTCGTTACGTATTTCTGAAGGAGGGACTTCATAGAATAAAGGAAGTCATCAGCCGTTTTTAGGAGAGTGAAAACAGCGGTATACAGATAAGTAAATTGTGTGAAAAATACTGTTTTTTTTTTACACGCGAAACATGAACACATGTTATATTGCACACTGTAAACACAATCAAAGCTTCAAAAAAACACGAAGAACGGGACCTTTAAGGGCCCAAGAAAATAAAATAGCCGGCAAAAAACCCTAGCTTAATATGAAATACCCTTTGAATGTTCAACTGATGCAGGCCTGAATGTAGCTCGGGTGCGTTGTAGCCTTAAACCAAATGGCTGCTTCACCACACAGGCCAAACAAAAAATGGAACCTTTACTCAATGTGAATGTAACCTCACGTGCACAAAATCAAAGGCGTCAACAGCAGAAGACAGGACGAGAGGATTCGCGTTGAAGAAAAGACAGGAAGAGAAGATTCACATGGTGGACGATCTCAGTCAAGTCCACCACTCGATAACGCTATCCGGCTCCGTCAGGGTCTTTGATCATCGTCAGTCTCCACACAGGCTTTACTAATCGAGGTCGCTGGCCACGCGCGTGTCAGCAAAGTCCATGAAATACTTAACCACTAAATCAGCGGCTAATTTAAACTTATTTCTTTCTTACTGTAATGAGTTTACCACTCACACAGACAAGTATCACCATTAACGATTGGTATAAGAGTCCTTGTTGAACACTTTCACTTATCCGGTGCGTGCACTGCATTCACCGCAACCGTGCTTTACCTATGAAGGTATTTTTGGTGCAAAACAACGGAACACGCGTGAGTGGAATTTGTAACTGTAGATCATATCCACACATGTGAACCAATACATTTGAAGTCACAGAGAAAAATATTTTAGGAGTTGTAAACGTGTAGACTTTTTTTCTCACTTACAAGCACAACGCAACGGTTAAACCTTCACACATTCTTCACTGCAGGCGCACACATCCTATTCTACGAATCACACGTGAAGAAACTCATACGCTCACATTTTTGCTACAGTTGCTGCAGTAAATATGGTGCAAAACGCATTCACACACCCGTATCAAAAATGTGAAGTCACAGACAAATTGTGCACATCCGCAAATTAATATGTGAATCCATGCAATGAGAACAATCACAAGTCCAATCACTACAACTGCTTGAATCTGCTGCTACGAGTCTCAAACGCCGTTTTTTCGCCTTCAAGTGACTCTCACTTTTGCACCATATACTACGCGAAATGTGGAGCAAAAGAGATTTGTGCATCTGTGAGGCAGCGGTTCAGAGAGCAGAGAATTTCGGCCAATCAGAAGAGCTCTTTTAAACCACAGATGCACAAATCTCTTTTGCTCCACATTTCGCATAGTAGGCTATATGGTGCAAAAGTGAGAGTCACTTGAAGGCGAAAAAACTGCGTTTGAGACTCGTAGCAGCAGATTCAAGCAGTTGTAGTGATTGGACTTGTGATTGTGTTAGAAAAATATCCAAGAAAAAAAAAATACATTTGTGACCAAATATTCTACAAGTGTGCAACTCTCATTGCATGGATTCACATATTAATTTGCGGATGTGCACAATTTGTCTGTGACTTCACATTTTTGATACGGGTGTGTGAATGCGTTTTGCACCATATTTACTGCAGCAACTGTAGCAAAAATGTGAGCGTATGAGTTTCTTCACGTGTGATTCGTAGAATAGGATGTGTGCGCCTGCAGTGAAGAATGTGTGAACTGTTGCGTTGTGTTTGTAAGTGAGAAAAAAAGTCTACAAGTTTACAACTCCTAAAATATTTTTCTCTGTGACTTCAAATTTATCGGTACACATGTGTGGATATGATCTACAGCTACAAATTCCACTCTCACGCGTGTTCCGTTGTTTTGCACCAAAAATACCTTCATACTTTTCATTCCGCCAAACCACCCGCGTTCGTCTCTCGTTCTTTGTACCTGGGTTGTCAGGTTTTCACAATAAACCCCGCCCAATTGCTACTCAAAACTAGCCCAAAACAAGCCCAATCGCGTTTTGGGGGGTAAAATATGTGTTGTTTTTTTTAATGGTTGCCTTCTAAAATTTGCATTCCCGGGGCTAAATATCACATAATTGGGGTCGCTTCAACACGCGGACATGAAAAACAGCCCGCGGCAACAAATAGCCCAAAAACCGCGGACTTGGCAACACTGACCTTGACCTCAGCTGTGATTGGCTCATACACAAACTTTCAGAAATAAAAAAAATTCACAAAACATTTGTGTAACTCTTTCTTCCTATTCTTACAGGCATCTTTAAAACATATATTATTACCTAACAAATAATTAAAGGCATGCATGAAATCAAATTTTACAATTCGTATTTTATATTTAATATTGTAGTGTTAACTATAACTGATTTATCTGTGCACTTCATTATTTAAAAAAAATTCATTTACCCTTATAATCTTTAATCAAATATGTTAACTTTCCCTCCCCCATCGAAACGACCTCTCTTCTCTCCTGGTCATGTGTTATGGCGCGAGGGCGGGGTTATCGCCCCATCTCGTTTCTGCACCGCCTCTCAGAAACCTTTCACTGGTCGTAGCATGGTGGTTAAGTGCATTTTTCTCGTTGTACACAGTAGCCTACCTTCTTCAAGAAGGACTTGAGACAAAAAGAGAGAAATATATGAGAAATAAAAGCATTTTTTATGTAAAAATTACTCAATATAGACGGACGAACAGCTTGTAGTGACGGCTCGCACTGAGGAATGTAGCGTGTGTGAACGCGCTTATGGCGCGCCCCCCTTATATGGGAGAACTGAGAAAAAGTTTGACAGAAATAAAGCCATAAAAGGCTTAAAATAAGTGAAATCTGTAGCATAAACCAGCGAAAAGTGAGGAAATATGCTCAGTAACATATGTAGAAAAGAATTAGAGAGAAAATACATTTATTTAAGAGATAGATCGAGTTTTTCTCCACAACTGAGTGCAAACTTCAAATCTGCCTCCATTTTATTAGCAACGCCCAACTTCCAACGATCCAATCAATTCCCGAAGGACGAAATCAAGCCTCGCCCTACATTTTTTCCTAATTTCAGAAGCCGTTTCACTCGGATATACGTCACAATAAGGAGAAAAAGACGATCTCAACTTCCGTTTCATGCCGACTTTAACATTTGAAACGCTGTATTCAGTAAACCATCTCTCATAGAGCAAAATCATAACTTCATTGCTGGTCGATGAATCTTAATTTTTTTTTACCTTAAATTCTATTTATTAAACTGAAATTATTTATTCAAACTTGTATATCTTATACTAATGAATATATTTCAACAGGGTTATACCCAATAATACAACATTTGATGTTATTCTGGTTTTTTATTCATCTTGCATGCTATCTTTAAATTATGACAGAGATCAGAAAAATTGTGTCACCATTTATGCATTCCGTTCCAACCCAGTTTTAACTTTTGTTACTAAGTGAAATACAAAAAGAGCTCTATAAACAGAATGTCCCGGCTCTTACACACAAAAAAACTATAAAATAGCAGGGACGTCGTTAGGCCTATTTTTGGGGGAGCTGAAGCTATAAATGTTCCTAAGCCCCCCTAAATGATAATAAGAACAAAAATAACAATTTGATTTATCAATAACCATATCCTCAATCATATTTAGACGCAACAAATGATATATATCCAGCTACAAAAAAATAGCAGAAAAGTCGGAAGTTGGACAGAAGTACAAAGAGTAGTTGTGCTATCAAGATGATGCACCGCGCGCATGGGCGTAGATTACGCGGGGGACGGGGGGGACGTGTCCCCCGCACCTTTAATCAAACGTAAATTCGTCCCCCGCACTTTACCGAGTCTCACCGGTCCAAGTCGACCCGCTCCGTGGGGGATTCGAACCGGCGTCTAGTCGTACCGCTCTTACTGGCCTACGTCTGTTACACGGGCAAGTTTGATTACGTAGAAGCCAATGTGAATAAATCTACATGACCTGTCATTTTATTCGTATCCAAAAACAAGGCGCTCTGAACACCATGGAGTGCTAACACTCTCGTGCAACACTCCAATTCATACTCGAAGCCGGAGGGCGCCCTCTCACAGAAAGTCCAAAACGGATTCGTAGAAGTAATCACGTTCCAAAGGCATTCACAGCGCTGAACCAGCAGCTGAATAAAGAGAATTATGACTGATGAAACGCGACGACAAACACATGATTTCGACATTATATGTGTGTGTTTTTCAAGCCATCTCAAGGTATTTATTGACAATAAAGTATATGAATAATGCAGTAACTGACATCCTTTTTAATGTTTAGTATCTTCTGCTCACCAAGGCTGCATTTATTATATAAAACAGATGTTTACTATGTAACTGAGCTAGTAAACGTGTAATTTTGTCCTGTGATCAAAGCTGAATTTTCAGCATCATTACACCAGTCTTCTGTGTCATATGATCCTTCAGAAATCATTATAATATGAGGATTTGCTGCTCAAGAAACATTTATGATTATTATAAATGTTGAAAACAGTTGTGCTGCTTAAAAATGTTGTGGAAACCATGATGCATTTTATTTTTCAGGATTCTTTGATGAATAGAAAGTTAAATTAACTGCATTTATTTGCATTAAATAAAGCACTTATTAAATATAAATCTTTATTTATATTATAAATATCACTTGTGATCAATTTAATGCATGTTTAATTAATAAAAGTATGAATTTCTCTCTTTTTTAATCTTACCACAAAAGTTTGAATACTATCATGGTTTCCACAAAAATTAAGCAGCAGTGTTTTCAGCAGTGAATTAAGTAAGCAACTGTTTTCATCATTGATAATAATCATAAATGTTTCTTGAGCAGCAAATCAGCATATTAGAATGATTTCTGAAGGATCATGTGACACTGAAGACTGGAGTAATGATGCTGAAAATTCAGCTTTGATCACATTTATATATTCACATAGATAACAGCTGCTTTAAATTGGCATAATATTTCACTGTATTATTTTTTTACTGCATTTTTTATTAAATAAATGCAGCCTTGGTGAGCAGAAGTCTTACTGGTGTCGAACGACATGAGGGTGAGTAATTAATGACAGAATTTTCATTTTTGGGTGAACTAACCCTTTAATGCACAAGTGTTTGTAGTGCATAAACCAATTATAAAAGTGGCATAAAATATAGGGGAAAATATTATACATATTAGTGGTTATTGTTCAGCAGTGTATTTGATATCTTACTGAATTAAAAGCAATAGATCAATTAAATCTGTCAATTAGACAGAGGTCAGAAAAAAACAGGTATTATACCTGACATTTCTGTCCCCCTCACTTATGAAAAGACGGCTACGCCCCTGACCGCGCGTCTCGTTGCATTGGTGTGAACTGTGGCAGCTTTCAGAGCATTGCAGACCGGAGCGCTAATGCAAGCAACTGCCTGGAAGACTCATCTCGTCTCATCGTTACCAAGGTTATAATCGTTAACGAAAATGAACGAAAAAACGAAAACTAGGTGGGTTGTTGTTAACTGAAATAAAAATAAAAACGAGGCATTACAAAATAACGACAACTAACCAAATCTGTAATGTGTGTTTGGCAAAACGAACTAAAATAAAATTACAGATTAAATGTCCTTAGTTTTAGTCTTTATCAATGTCTTTCATAGAGAAAATAACGTTCATCTGCATTTCCTTCTCACTCACGCTCTCTCTCTCTCTCACACACACACACACACACACACACAGCCCCTCCCCTCCGTGCACACCGCCGTCTTCATGAGTGTTCGACGTTGAAAGCAAGTTCGCGAAAGGTTGGTATATCGTGAACACCTTTACCACTGGCGTAGCCAGGAATCACAATGTAGGTGGGCCCAGAGAAAATCGAGTGGGCCTAGCCTAAAATGCATCTGTTATAAAAAAAAATAGACCAACACAACTACACTGAATACACCACCATTTAATTAGAGCACACGCCTGTATGTCATCATAAGCTGTGTTAAGAACATAATGGTAAGAACAGCATCTGACAGACGCAACTCAACACTATCATCAACTCAGCACGACAGTAGTGGACAGTATGTAAAAACAATAATGCTTGTCTGTTGGGGACACAACATTTTTCAACTAAACATCAAAATAAATCTAATTAATAAACTAAATTAACCATATAAACTAAATTACTTCTCTAATTATTGATCTAAAGCCCACACTGTCACCGTATGGAAATTGAAATGAACTGATGACATCAAATGACTATACAGCTTAATAAAATTATGCTGCATTATTTTCCTGTTTAACACTGTAAAGCTGCTTTGAAACAATCTACATCTACAAGAGCTATATAAATAAAGTTGACTTGACTTGACTTGTCATAGTTTGGCTCAGCGGACCAGGGCTGGACTGGGGATAAAATTCGGCCCTGGCAAACCCAGCCCATCCGGCCCGTGAGATCCTCGTGAATGTTTTTGCTGGGGTTAGGGCCTTTCATTGGAGTAAATAAATAAAACTAGGACAGGGACAAATAATGATGGATATTATTGAATTCATTACAAATGCAGATATCAAACTTGATATTGCACTTTTGTCACACAGAAATGCTAGGATGCAATAAAGTAAATTTACTGCTTTTAAATTCTGTTGTGTAAAGTTGTTCCAAACCGAAATGACATTGTCTCTTTTAACCGAGTTTAACTGTTGGCCAATTTTGGCCAAACCATGCTCCTCATTACCATGGGTATATGATTTCTAAAATAAATAAATAATAAACTATTGAATTTGTAATAAAAAAAATATTGTAAACACGTAGAAAATACAAAAACAGCCTCTATAAAAGTGATTTATATTGCGCAATATTTAATGTAGCCTATAATAATAGCAACATTTTTAATAAATACATTTGTGCCAATACACCATATTTCTTCACTGTTAGTAGCTGCAAGGTAAATTGTGGTTGTGCTAGGGTGAGAAGTTTGTAGTGTGTATTGCCATTTTCCAATTTACCTCGTTGTGTATGTACATGCTCACGGCTGTTTTCAGCTGATTCACCAAAGAACTGTTATGTTACCATATCACACAATTGTATAAAACAAAATTCAGAGTCAAAGTGCCATTCATCACTTAATAGAGCAGCAGAAACGCAGAGCATGTTCGTCAGCGGCAGCGCTGTGCGGATATTCGCCTTTTGCAGTTTCATGCGCCCAAATAAAAAACACAATAAAAAAAACAGCGCCTAATATGGACACAGTCTATGAATATGGAAGAAGGAAGGTCTCTCTCGCTGTGGCCTGTCAATTCAGAAGACAAACCAATGGGCCGCTGTCCCTGCATGATGGGCCAGTCCGTGGCAAAAAAACCCTAAATAAATAAATAAATAATTAAATAAATAACCTTGTATCGGCCCCAAAGTGCGTCGGCCCACCGGGAAAATGCCCGGTATGCCAGATTACCAGTCCAGCCCTGCAGCGGACACATAAACCATATGAAATAAAGAAACAGTGACTAGGCAACTAGGGGAGACCTGGGATGGTTGTAACACGGGTCAGTTGTAACAACTCCAATCTGTCCAATCAGGAACTAGTTACAAATCACCTGATTCACTTCGCACATGCTGAGTTTAGTCCTTATTCCACATGTGAAAAAGTAGAGCTCTGTGGCAGACATAGCAGATGCTAGTGTGAAAAAAACATTTTTGAGGTAAGAAAGTTACTTTTTTTACTTTGTTTATTTTTGTTATGGGAATTTCTGCTTTGTAGTTAAACTCATCAAATGTAAATTATGTTTATTGTGTGTCTGTGTAGATATTTTTCATGCAAATTGTTAGTGCTAATGTTTTAGCTGTTAGCTGTAAGGTGAGCTATAGTTCATGGCTACATGACTCTGGGTTAGTTGTAACAACAAGATTCGGGGTTAGTTGTAACAATAATTAAATGTTACAACCTACCCCAAGAAAAATTTGTTGAATTTATTTATTTTTTATTTGAATTTCAGTATGCCTAGGTCTTGGAAGAGAAGGACAGAAAGAGGGGTGTCTCTCATGATTTTGAAGAGAGCATCAGATGATGTAAAAGAAATGGGAAAGTCTATAAGATCTGTGGCAAAGTTGTATGGCATTTGCCATGTAACCTTGTACAGATTCTGTAGAAAGAGGAGGATGTCAGAAGAGAAGGGTTCAGCTGAACTTCCAAGAGTAGGCTACCACAGTGGAAAGAGGGTCTTCACTGAGGATCAAGAAAAACAACTAACTGAGTATCTGTTGAGGGCAGCTGATGCATTTTATGGACTGTGTCCACGCGAGGTAAGTAGGGTAAAGAGTAGAAATAGGGATAAAATACACACAGACACACGCACGTTCAAGTGGTCAATTTCAATATTTTACTATGGCCAATACTATGACTGACAGTAACAAACGTGCTTACACACAATGTTTGTGTTTAAGTTCAATTTATTATGGTCAATTACTATGACTGAGATGACTGACAGTTATATTGTCAGTCAGTGTTGAATAAAAAGCTTTCAAAATATATATATTTTTTGTCATTATCCTTATTTCATTGTGTTACATATCACCCCAGGGTATGTTACAACTAACCCAGACTATGGGGTGAATTGTAACATTTCACTCCTCGTGTTTAAAACTAAACCATGCATTTTCTGTTTGTGTTGAGAAGATAATAGCTATGTAATTTAATAGCAGACACTTGTAACTAGTTTAAATCACATTTTGAACACACTGGCTTAAAAGTACTCTAAGATATAGACAGAAAGGTAAAACATTTTACAACCATCCCCGGTCTCCCCTACATAGCAGAAAATGTGTTTTGCCTTACTTTTGATGATTATAACAGGAGACGACGGGGCTTAGAGTTGAACACTGCAATTATTTCATTATAGTCCAACGATTCAGTCAATTCTCGTTCAAAGGAGAGCAGGGACAAAGAGTTCAGTCTATGTGTCAACATTGCTGCTCTGGTGCCAGTTTTGATCCGATTTACAATTTGAAAACAATTGTTTGCACATTTGCCCCTTAATCAGGGCCGTTTAGCCATAGGCAAACTAGGCGGTCGCCTAGAGTGCCATCAGTAGGGGGGCGCCAATAAGCGCATATCTGGCACTAGATGTTTGTGTGTAAAGGGTGTCACGGCCACCCTAAAATGTTATTGCCGCCCTTACTAGTTCCCCACACTATTTGATCAGAGAACTGTCAATCTGACGATTCCTATATGCCATCATATCAGAGTAGGCTACTGTCAAAAAAGTTCGCGTTTGGAGTGCTGGCTCAACAACACCATTCGATCAATGAACTCGGTCAATGCTTTGGCAAGGTAACACTTTTTTTAACCATAAAATAAAGCTAAATTCAAACTAAAGGCCAATTAAAATAACAGGTACAAATCTGTATTTTGTTAGGGCAGTATTTGTGGCAGTCTAGAAATCACGCTGTGAATGGGCAGATAGCATTGCTCAGTGTGTATGTTAGAGGCAAAATATAACTGCACAGCACACTTACTTCCGTATTTCATGATGAAGTGAGTGTGCAGTTATATTTTGACTCTATAAAGCTTTCTTCTCTTAATTGCACCTCCAAAATGTTTTTACGCCAATGCATTGTTAAAAGAATCAGTGTGTTTTGTAATTGACCCATATAAAACTTTAGCGGCCAATTTAAAAATGGTATAATAAAATGTGCAAATTCACAACATGAATACATCCTTTATTAAATCACGTTGAAGAATTTTAACGTATCTTTACGGATGGTGTTGAATACTGAATCGATTCATTCAGTTCTAATAGTGCTTAATGCAAGCAGTGTGGTACACACAGAGGGCAAAGTGTTGCGTTATTTAAAGGGGAAGTTCACGTATCAATGAGTATCAAAAACCACACTGAATCAGTATTTATTCTTATTACTTTCATGTGAAATGTACCAATAACACATAATAATTATGTAGTTATGTCTGAGAACAATTTCTTAGCAACTAGGGACTGCACAAATATAGGCTATATATTATAGGCCTAGGGCTATACAGGCACCAATAAGGATTTCGCCTAGGGCGTCAGAATGGCTAGAAACGGCCCTGCCCTTAATTAGCCAAATATATGGCTGTATGTACCTGTACACTGGCGTGGAGGAGAAGTAGACGTTTGATGGAGCGCTGCTGGTGATGGAGAAATTGCTGAATTAACGTTAACAACAGAGCTGAGCTCCTTACTACTCGAGATTGATGGCTCCTGAACATTTGAATTATCTTCCTCTTGTGTTCGTGGTCTTTTTGACATGAACTTTAGTAAGTTGCTCGGTTTCATTTTTGTTTAACATACCTAGCTACGGTGTCCCAGCTGTGTATCGTGCTCGTTGCTGTGAGGGGGCGAGGGGCAAGGGGCTGTTCGCAATCTGCGATGTGTTTGTGGTTCAGAGACATTTCGTCATCATTATGGCAAACAAGAATCAAGAAACAATACGATTTATTTTTATAGGTCAAATATTGTGATAATTGCAACATAATTCACTCATTAGGCTATCTTGAGAAGCAACTGACTGGGTGCCACCCGAAGCTACATGGCTGCTTTACACAAATCACATTAAAAAGTGGTATACAAATATTTTTAATTCAGAATATAATTTTGTCAGTGTGTTAATGTCGACCCGAGAAGCGATTGCTACTTTAGAAAGTTAACTAGTTAACTAGTGATTCAAATATTAAATAATGTTATGCCATTAGGCTATTGTGCAGGGTAAATTTAGTATAGGGTGTGAAAATTGTACAGCTGTGGTATTTGTATAGGTTTAGCTCAATTTAGGTTTAGCTGTATATTTGTATTTTAGCTCAAAAATGGGTTGAATACATGCGGTTCTGTGTTAAATAGCATTCTGTGGACAACTTATCTTATATAGAGAGGAATTAGATATAGTATGCTTTTACTTTACCATACATTTACATGAGCAGACAGAGAGCATTTAAGGTCATTGCTTATAGTAACTCATCAGGAGCAAAGTCTGGCTTAAGTAAATTCCCCCATGCAGCTTTGATGTTTCTAAAAGCTAACATTACAGTAACTTTTCTTTAACAGAGTAGAAATGGAAGAAGAGGATATGTTGGTCACGTTTTACTTGTTAAAGGGTTAGTTCACCCAAAAATGAAAATTATGTCATTAATTACTCACCTTCATGTCGTTCGACACCTGTAAGACCTCCGTTCATCTTCGGAACACAAATGAAGATATTTTTTGTTGAAAGCTGATGGCTGAGAAAGGCCTCAGATAGGCCTCCATTGGCATTCAGTACATTCACACTCACAAGACCCATAAAAGGCACTAAAAACGTTGTTACAAAGTCCATCTCACTACAGTGGCTCTACAATAATTTTACGAAGCGACGACAATAGTTTTTGTGCAAAAAAAATAAAAAAAATAACGACTTTATTCCACAAGTTCTTGTCTTCTGGTTTGGCCTCTGCCGTGAACTCACGAAGCACCATGACGCATGCACGAGAATATGACGAATATGAGTAGCGCCGGCATTCGGGAATCCATGAAATGCACACTAGTCCCATTTTCAGCACTACGCCAAGACCTAAAGCACGATCAATGTAGAATTCAACAGCTTAGATACGGCGCGTCTTCCTCTGCTTGTAAACAAATCTCCTCCTCGCTTCTGGGTCATGTGTCCGAACGCCGGATCTGCGTAATATTCTCGCGCATGCGTTGTGGTGCTTCGTGAGTTCACGTCCGAGGCCTACACGGAAGGTCTTACAGGTGTCGAACGACATGAGGGTGAATAATTAATGACATAATTTTCATTTTTGGGTGAACTAACCCTTTAACATCTTGGTTTCTTGACTGGTTGCTGACATAAGTGTAGCTCTAGATGTGATTGCAAAGATTTTGAAAACGCAAGTTACAAATACCCTGGGGGCTAATCCCCCCCTGCCTTCCAATCTTAGTGATGTCCCTGTAAAATAGTTTATGTTAAATAATTTTGTTTTGTCACTTTAAATACAAATTACTTCATAATTTAGAGATATTGAGAGATTTCATTAAATTTAGTTCCCCATGACGTCATTGGAATGTGTGCCCGTAAAAAGGCTATAAATAGACATGAAATGTGCTCCCTCAGGTTTCTTTGTCTTCAGAGCTGTATAGTTTGTGTGTGCCCTGTACTCTCTATATGTCTACTTTGTTAGGAGTTGGAGTTCCAGCTGTCAGTCAGAAAAAGAGAGAAAAAAAAAGAACATCATGTTGCAAACAATCAGGAGATGCATGCCTCTGTGTTCAAGGCCAATCCCTGATCATGATACACATAAATTCAGCTTTGAGTGCTTGCATTTGAGCATGGCGAGTGCGAGCACTGAGTTGTTTTCCATTAGAGTGCCTCGTGCTCCTCTCATGAGTCGATGTGAGCCATGCGTTTGAGGGAGTCGCCTGTCGATTGCGTCATATCTGCGTTACCCTCGGTTTCCGGTTTTATTCATTGACAGTAAAAGAAACGCTGTACTCTCACTGCAGTGTGAACAAGTGTCATAGCAGCCGCCGAGCGAACGTCATAACTTCCTTTTCAACACACTCAGATGTATCTAATACGATAAAGAGAGTTGCGTTACCTCATACTCATGACTGGAAAAGAGGAAGTGGCGGCGGCGGCGACCGTGTCATAATAAAAGTCCTGCCGGCAACTATGCCATAATAATGTCTCGGTTACGTATGTAACCCTCGTTCCCTGAGGAGGGAACGGAGACGTACGTTAGTGACTAACGAATGGGGGTTTCGCTTAGAAGCCAATTATCTTCGAGAATTCAACAGCGCCCAATGGCAGTGCCAATGCCATGGGCATGCGGAATTTGCATGCGTAACTCCGCCCCACCTCGTGGGTATATAAGGAAGTACGCTGGCAACATCGCATTATGTTACTGCTGCAGGAGCCAAGACTGAACTCCGCGTTCCAGGCAGCACGGCTGACGTGGCAGAGGAAACGTACGTCTCCGTTCCCTCCTCAGGGAACGAGGGTTACATACGTAACCGAGACGTTCCCTTTCGTTCAGTCACTACGACGTACGTTAGTGACTAACGAATGGGGGTTCCAATACAACAACGCCACTCAGCCGTCATCCAGTGCCCTGCGTAAGTGCGAGTACCCTGTCGTAAAACTAGTACGGACGAAGGACTCCCACTTAACACAGGAATACCAAGGTACACTGGGAAGCATATCCCAGTGAGGGAATGCCAAGATGCCTACCCGTAGGGAGGACTTAAGAATACACATATGACCCGCTAAGGGCTGCATATGGAAGATCTCTAGGGTACCAGCCGAAGGTGGATTTTTAACCCTAGGGGTGGCAGGGACTTGCCGAGGGAAAGACACCTGCTCGCTGAGGAGGCTTACGGTGGGAATACTCGTGTGGGGGTCGCCGGAGGGGAACCATGCACACGGAGCACCTGGCCGGACATGAGGGTCTGGGCTCGAAAGGGCAGACTGAACTGATGTCGGCGTAAGCAGTGCTGGAGGAGCTCAGGGCTCTCGGGGAGCTCACCTGAGGGAAAATATCGCACGTATCCAGTCCGTGGAGTGGAATGGCGAGCAAGCGAAGACACCTGAGCCTGGCCCATTACCGGCCACCCGTAGGGGCGAGTACATAGTCGGACACTGGCTCCACTCGGAGATTGTAGAATCTGGCGAATGTGTTGGGTGTCGCCCAGCCTGCAGCTCTGCAGATGTCTGTTAGCGAGGCGCCATGCGCTAAAGCCCAAGAAGAGGCCACACTCCTGGTGGAGTGTGCCCTAACCCCAAGGGGACATGGTCGACCTTGCTGCTGGTAAGCCAAAACAATGGTGTCCACTATCCAGTGAGACAACCTCTGTTTCGAGAGAGCACTTCCCTTCCGCTCTCCACCATAACAGACAAAGAGCTGGTCTGAGGTCCTGAAACATCGCGTACTGTCTACATAAGCGCGGAGAGCGCGTACTGGACAGAGCAATGCCAAGGCTGGGTCTGCCTCCTCCAAAGGCAGCGCTTGCAGGTTCACCACCTGGTCTCGGAACGGAGTGGTAGGAACCTTGGGCACATATCCGGGCCGGGGTCTCAGGATCACGTGAGAGTTAGCCGGCCCGAACTCAAGGCACGCTTCGTCAACCGAAAATGCTTGCAGGTCCCCGACCCTCTTAAGCGGTCAGCAGAGCCGTCTTCATAGACAAGAATTTAATCTCGGCTGACCGCAAAGGCTCAAAGGGAGGCCTCTGCAGAGCACTTAAGACTACTGAGAGGTCCCAAGAGGGTACGAGAGGAGAGCGAGGAGGATTCAGTCTCCTCGCCCCCCTCAGGAACCTGATGATCAGGTCGTGCTGACTTACCTTTTTGTCCCCCAGGAGATCGTGGTAGGCAGATATTACGGCCACATACACTTTAAGGGTGGAAGGAGACAGCCTTCTTTCCACCCCCTCCTGGAGAAACGATAGCACGGACCCGATCGGGCATTTCCAGGGGTCTTCTTGGCGGGAAGAGCACCATGTGACGAAGAGGTTCCACTTCAACGCATAGAGACGTTGCGTAGACTCAGCTCTAGCGGAAGTGATGGTAGCGACCACCGCAGGTGGAAGACTACTCAAACCTGCCGCGTCCCGTCCAGAAGCCACACGTGGAGCTTCCAGAACGCCGGACGCGGGTGCCAAAGAGTGCCCCGTCTCTGAGAGAGAAGGTCCGGTCTCAGAGGGATAGGCCAGGGAGGGGCTGTCGCAAGGAGTAGCAGTTCTGAGAACCAGGTCTGGCCGTGCCAATACGGGACGACCAACATGACCTGCTCCTTGTCCTCCCTGATCTTGCACAGTACCCGTGCAAGGAGGCTCACTGGGGGAAACGCATACTTGCGTAGCCCTGACGGCCAGCTGTGCGCCAGTGCATCCGTGCCGAGGGTGCCCTCGGTCAGAGAATAATACAGGGAGCAATGGGAAGAGTCCTGGGAGGCAAACAGGTCTACCTGTGCGTCGCCGAACCGTTCCCATATCAGCTGAACCGTCTGGGGATGGAGTCTCCACTCTCCGGGGAAAGGCTGAATCCGTGACAGCTCGTCGGCTGCACAGTTCAACTCTCCCGGGATGTGGACAGCACGAAGGGACCTCAGGTGCTTCTGACTCCATAGAATGAGATGGCGGGCGAGTTGAGACATACGGCGGGAGCGTAGACCGCCCTGGTGGTTGATGTACGCTACTACGGCCGTGTTGTCTGTCCTGACTAGTACATGTTGACCCCTCAGCAACGCTCGGAAGCGGTGCAGGGCGCACCGTACTGCCAGTAACTCGAGGCAATTGACATGCAGAAGGCGCTGGGGTCCTGTCCAGGAGCCCGCGGCTGCTTGTCCATTGCACATGGCACCCCAACCCGTGGATGACGCATCTGTTGATACAACAGTATGCTGGGAAACTCGTTCTAAGGACACTCCGGTCTGTAGAAACCTGAGGTTCGACCACGGGGTCAGAGTCTGTAAGCAGGCCCGAGTCACTTGTACCCGGAGCGTGCCAGACCGCCATGCCCATCTCGGGACTCGATCGCGTAGCCAGTGCTGAAGCGGTCTCATATGAAGCAATCCGAGCGGCGTCACCGCGGCTGCAGATGCCATATGCCCCAGGAGCCTCTGAAATAGTTTCAGTGGAACCGCATTCTTGCCCTCGAGTTGACGAAGGGAAGTCAGCAGAGACTGCGCGCGCTCGCTCGAAAGCTGCGCGCACATGGCGACCGAGTCGATATCCATACCGAGAAAAGAGATCCTCTGCGCGGGGCAAAGTTTGCTCTTCTCCCAGTTGACCCGAAGGCCCAGACGGGCTAGGTGATGGAGCACCAAATCTCTGTGTCCGCAAACCTGCTCTCGAGAGTGACCCAGTATGAGCCAGTCGTCGAGGTAGTTCAGGATGCGGACCCCGTGCTGCCGAAGGGGTGCAAGGGCTGCCTCGGCAATCTTCGTAAAGACGCGAGGGGACAGAGATAGCCCGAATGGTAGAACTGCGTACTGATATGCCCGCCCCTTGAAAGCAAACCGTAGGAACGGTCTGTGTCGAGGCAAAATGGAGACATGGAAGTAGGCGTCCTTCAGGTCGATCGCTGCAAACCAATCGTCTGGACGAACGCATTCGAAAAGGCGTTTCGCTGTCAACATCTTGAACGGAAACCGGTGAAGGTAACGGTTCAAGATGCGCAGGTCCAGGATCGGTCGTAGCCCACCGGTCTTTTTGGGTACAATGAAGTACGGGCTGTAAAACCCGGAGTTCATCTCGGCTGGAGGGACAGGTTCGATCGCACCCTTCGCCAGTAGGGTGGCAATCTCCGCTCGCATGACGGGGGCATTGGCCCCGATCATAGTGGAACGGACTCCCAGGAAACAGGGAGGAACCTGCGCGAACTGAATCACGTAGCCGCGCCTGATGGTCCGCGCGACCCAGCGGGACAGCCCTGGAAGCTGAAGCCAGACTCCCAGAAACTGCACCAGCGGGGTCATTCGGAGCACAGACGTACCCGGTGTGGGCTTGCAGCGATGCAGCGTCACCGGCCCGGACATGGGAGGCTGAGGGGCGTCCCGGTGCGGGGGCACGGTTGACTGCTGCATCCTGACAGAGGAGACCAGGGAAGGACGCACGTTCCACTGGGGTCTGCTCTGCCAGGAGGCTGGTGACAGAGTGGGATGCGAGTGGCGGGACCCGTGGGTGGCGCGCACTGTCATTGCCGGACTCTGTGGGCTCAGGGATGGGAGTGTTAATTCTTTCTTTGACCGAATTAGGGTGCTGCTGACCCGTGGGCCAGCAGCTAAACAAAGGATTCTCCCCCGGCCCTCCACCGGGGGAAGGAGTGGTCCTGCTACCATCTCCTGGAAAGAATACTCCATCCCTGAGCCATCCGTCTCAGGAGCGCCGCTTGGCCTGGCGTTTAGCGGGGCGCGGGGCGGGCTGAGCGGATTGTGACGCCTTCCTTCGGCGACCTCTGCCACCCGGCCCGGGTGAAGGCTGCTGCTTGGGCCGGGCGGGAGGGGCGGGAGCCTTAGGAGGGCGTCCTCGGCGTGGAGCAGACTGAGGCGACTGTGCCGGCGGCTGGGTGGAGGCAGCAGATGGCCGCCGGGGCAGTACGTGTTTTATAGCCTCAGTCTGCTTCTGGGCGATTGAGAACTGTTGGGCAAAGTCCTCAACCGCCTCGCCGAAGAGGCCGGCCTGGGATATGGGGGCATCGAGGAACCGGGTTCGCTCGGTGTCCCGCATATCAGCCAGGTTCAGCCATAGGTGACGCTCCTGGACCACGTTTGTGGACATCACTTGACCCAGGGAGCGTGCGGTCACCTTCGTCGCCCGGAGAGCGAGGTCGGTGGCGGCTCATTTAAGAGCCCCGGATCAACTCCACCCTCGTGCATGTCCTTGAGGATCCTGGCCTGGTAGACCTGAAGGATTGCCATGGCATGCAAAGAAGCGGCAGCCTGCCCCGCGGCTCTGTGCGATTTCGCCACCAAGGTTGATGTGAATCGACAGGCTTTGGAGGGGTGCTTAGGATCACCACGCCAAGTCGAAGCGCTCTGAGGACACAGTTGCATCGCAACAGAACGTTCAACTGGGGGGACCCCAGTGTACCCTTTAGCCGCCGCCCCATCGAGGGCGGAGAAGGCGGAGGAAGTCGCCGAACGGTCACGGGAAGACAACGGGGACTTCCAGGACCGCGCAAGTTCCTCATGAAGCTCAGGAAAGAAAGGTATTGGGGGCGGGGACTGACGGTTGTCAGCGCGCGCTCCCAAAAACCAATCATCGAGCCTTGAGCGTTCGGGACAGGGCGGAGGGTTCCACTCTATCCCTAAGCTCGCGGCTGCCCGAGACAACATGGCTGTCAGCTCTGGGTCCGACTCGGGCAATGCTGGAACGCCCGAAGGCGGCAACACAGCCGAGTCATCATCCTCAGAGGACTCGAGCCCACCTTGTGATGCGGTGACCGACATCGCATCCTCCTCCGGAGCGCCAAACGGGATGCGCGGGGGGGCCGAAGCAGGCCCCGCGATCTGCGTCTGAACACTCGCGGGTTGCAGTGTGCAAGACGGGGGTGTGGCCCGAGGCATGAGCGTCGGGGCTTTGTTCCACACCGTAACCGTCAGGTCACCCTGACCACCAGCCGAAGTACTGGGCCTCTGGGACTCAGTAGATCGGGGTGTGGTAGAGGGGACTCTCACTTCATTACGAAGGTCATGGAGTCTTGACCGCAACACTGCGATGGTCATATTCCCGCAGTGGGAACATGACTCATCCACAAACGCTGCCTGGGCATGCTGAAAGCCCAAACATACCAGACAGTGTTTGTGCCCATCGGAAGAGGAAAGCAACCGGCCACACCCAGAAGTACACGGACGAGACATCCTGAAAAGGACGCGTCACGTGCAAGCTCTTTTAGGAGAGGAAAGCCTCGCAGAGAACGCCGAAGCGCCCAGCGACCACACACCAGCTGTCAGACGGACCACTGGCAGATCAGCAGGCAGGCAGTATGATGATCACTGGAACGCGCCGTAACACCAACGCCTCTGGAAAGCTGCTCGTCTCAAAGCTTTGTCGAAGACTCAGATCAGGCTTGAAGGAGTGAAGAGATACTCTTGGCTCCAAAGCAGAAACATAATGCGATGTTGCCAGCGTACTTCCTTATATACCCACGAGGTGGGGCGGAGTTACGCATGCAAATTCCGCATGCCCATGGCATTGGCACTGCCATTGGGCGCTGTTGAATTCTCGAAGATAATTGGCTTCTAAGCGAAACCCCCATTCGTTAGTCACTAACGTACGTCGTAGTGACTGAACGAAAGGGAACAGTCCCGCTCTTCAATCGCTCCAGCGGTCTTGCTCAGCTCCCCAACACTCGGTCCTGCTCTGCTTCATACTACAGTAATGTTAATAATCGCATCCATGAACATGATTTCTGCCCGAGTCCTATCCTGACTCTTCTCCACCGGCTTTGAGGTGAAGACCACATGTCCAAAGATTCTGCGCTCAAACGTGCAGTCATCAAACTATGCCTTTGTTTTGAACAGGTGACCTCTGGTGGACGGAAAAGTTACATAGTGTAGCTTTAACATTCACTGCATACATTTGAGCAGTTAATAGCATTAGCTAACTGCTGCAAGTGGCAACACAAGACTAAACATCATTATTCAAAATATTACTCATACGTATCAAACTCAGCATTCCTGAACATGTGCTTTCTGCAACTAGCGCTAACTGTTTGGGCCAGCGATAAACTCTTTATACTCGGCTAAAGAAATAACTTTTTTTTAAAGAATTTTCCCAGACAACAACAAGATTTTCCAGGACATTTTACATTTTCTCTAATTTTCCATGTGTTTTCCAGTACTGGAAAATTTGTCATCAATTTGACGAGTGGGAACGATACTCGGTTACTTAACGTAACCTCGGTTCTCTCTAGAAGAGGGAACGAGTATTGCGTAAGTTCCTTACGCTACGGGAAAGTATTCTTTCTTCGAGATTTCTGAAAAACCCAAAATTATCCTTAATTTTGTAACATTGTCAACGCAGTGCGGCAGCCTGGCAGACCATAGCAGGCTATTCCAGCGTGCTATTGGCTGCTCTGCTGGCAACTGCAGCAGCCTATCGGTGAGCCCGCGTGACGTGGCGACCAATGAGGGCGCTTCGCGCCCACCTGGCTTCATTTGCCTACAGGTGGGGCGTGGCCACGTGTATATAAGCAGGGCTCACGGGCTGCATATTCGGTTTTCGTAGTTCTGAAGCGTAAAAGCCCGCGGGGCGCACGGCAAGGAACGCAATACTCGTTCCCTCTTCTAGAGAGAACCGAGGTTACGTTAAGTAACCGAGTATCGTTCTCTTACGAGAGGTTCTCTCGTATTGCGTAAGTTCCTTACGCTACGGGAACATATTGTCAACGCCGTGCGCGCCTCGCGTACAGCATATGTATCCCAGGGAACCGGGGACCATAACACTGCTCGGGCAGGGTGGCCGGTAAGGAAAACGGGCCACCACATCTACAGACACTTCATTCGAACTGACGGGTGGTTACAACGGGTGGTTACAACACCCTGTCCCATGAATGAGGGAACGGCACCTGCCGGTCTCCTTCAAATTCACCACACCTTGTCTCATGAATGAGGGAACGGCAACGCCGGTCGCCTTCAAATTCACAATATTTTATTATATGAGTGAGGTAACGGCACCGCCGGTCACCTTCAAACTCACAACAGCTCGTCTCGTAAATGAGGAAACGGCACCGCCGGTCTCCTTCAAATTCACATGAGCCTAGTACCGAACTTACTACCAGTATGTGAGCTATGTCTGCGCAGAATCACTGGGCAGGACCAACAGCCCTATTGAACTGGTAACACTTTCGCCTGTAAGGCAGGAACTTCCAGATTGTAAAATCTCACGAACGTAGACGGGGAGGCCCAGCCTGCCGCCATACAGATATCGTGGATGGAAATCCCTCTGGCCCAAGCCCACGAAGAGGCCATGCCTCTGGTGGAGTGTGCTCTGACACCTAGCGGGCACTGCAGGTGTTTGGAAGCGTATGCAGTTGCAATCGCGTCCACTATCCACCTGGAAAGGGTCTGTTTCGAGGAGGCGAGACCTTTAGTGCGCCCACCAAACGAAACAAATAGCTGCTCAGAACGCCTGAAGGCGGCGGAGCGTGTGACATAAACCCTCAATGCCCTGACAGGGCAGAGGAAATTGCCACCGTCCCCCTCATCGGATGCTGGCAGAGCCGAGAGGGAGATAATCTGCGCCCTGAAGGGAGTGCCGATCGCTTTGGGGACATAACCATGCCTCGGTCTGAGAATGACCTTAGAGTCATTAGGACCGAACTCCATACACGTCGGGCTCACTGAGAGCGCGTGTAGATCCCCCACGCGTTTCACTGAAGCCAGAGCTATCAGGAACGCGGTTTTTAGCGAAAGGAACCTTGGTTCCACAGTCTCGAGCGGTTCAAAAGGATGGGCCTTCAGGGCCTCTAGGACCAAGGCCAGATCCCATATAGGAACCGATGGGGGCCGCGGGGGATTCATCCGTCTGGCTCCTCTGAGGAAACGGATGATGAGCTCGTTCCTTCCTAGCGTGCTACCTAGCGTCGTCTGAGCGAACGCTGCTATAGCCGCCACATACACTTTGAGCGTGGAAGGGGACCTGCCCAGTTCCAAAAGCTCTTGGAGGAAGGAGAGCACCCGCTGGACCCCACATTGCTGTGGGTCCAATCCCTTGGAAACACACCACTCAGTGAACACCGGCCACTTAGAACTATATAACCGCCTCGTCGAGGGGGCTCTAGAGTGTGAAATCGTGTTCATAACCCCTTCGGGCAGGTCAACGGGTATCCGTTGGTCACCCATACATGCAGAGACCATCGCTCTGGATGGGGATGCCAAACTGACCCTCCTGCTTGAGAGAGGAGGTCTGCTCTCAGCGGAACTGGCCAGGGGGGTGAGTGCGACAGCTTCACCAGCTCTGGGTACCAAATCTGGTTCTCCCAGCGCGGCGCTATAAGGAGCACCAGGCGGCGCGTCTCCCTGATTTTCGCTATGACCTGGGGCAATAGGGAAATCGGTGGGAAAGCATACAGCGGGAGGCTGGGCCAAGGTTGGGACAGCGCATCCTCGCTTTTGGACAGAAACCTCGGGCAGCGGGCGTTCTCTTTTGTTGCAAAGAGGTCGAGCTCCGCTCTGCCGAATAGGCGCCATACCAGCTGGACTGTCTGAGGGTGCAGGGACCATTCTCCTGGGAGAATGAGGCCCCTGGACAGCTTGTCCGGGCCCACATTGAGGTGGCCCGGTACGTGCGCAGCTCTCAGCGAGCGCAGCGAGCTGTGTGCCCACACGAGCAGGCGTTCTGTCAGATTGCCCAGACACCTGGACCTGACACCGCCCTGCCGGTTCACATAGGGCACCACTGTGGTATTGTCCGACCGGACCAACACGTGGTGTCCTCGTATAAGCGGGAGAAACTGCTTGAGCGCGTTCTCTACCGCTATCATCTCCAAACAGTTTATGTGTAGGAGCTTTTCCCCGCTCGACCAGAGGCCCGAGGCCGATCTGCCCTCGAAAACGGCGCCCCAACCCGTGGTGGAGGCGTCCGTCGAGATGACCTTGCGGTGTGAGATGGCTCCCATCGTCACTCCCCGCTGGTACCAGTCGGCTACTAACCAGGGCTCTAGGGCTGAAACGCAGCCCTGAGTCACTCTGATCCTGAAGCCTCCGGACGCCCAGGCTCTGTGAGGCACTCGGGCGTTTAACCAGCATTGCGGCGGGCGCATGCGCATTAAGCCCAGCTGGAGCACAGCTGCAGCTGAGGCCATACGTCCCAGCATCCTCTGAAAGAGCTTGAGAGGTGCGATTTTGCCCGGCCGGAAGTACGCATCCATGCGCCGAACTTGGCGCGCGCGTTGGGGTGACAGGCGGGCTGACATTGCCACAGTGTCCAGATTCAAACCCAGAAATGAGGTTGATTGCGTGGGCACTAATGAGCTCTTGGTCCAATTGACCGTGAGCCCCAGGCTGTCCAGATGGCTGAGCAGCATTGCCCTGTGGGCGAGGAGCTCGGCCTCTGACTGCGCCAGGATGAGCCAATCGTCCAGATAGTTCAACACTCGCATCCCTCGACTTCTCAGGGGAGCGAGGGCCGCGTCCATGCACTTCGTAAATGTACGGGGTGCTAGTGACAGGCCGAACGGAAGGACGGTGTATTGATAAGCCTGGCCGTCGAAGGCGAATCGTAAGAATGGCCTGTGACGCGGCGTTATCTTGATTTGAAAATATGCGTCTTTCAAATCTAGGGAGATTAGCCAGTCTCTCGGGCGAATATGCGCGAGGATCTGCTTGGTCGTGAGCATCTTGAACGATCTTCTCATAAGAGCTTTGTTCAGACGCCTCAGATCCAGAATCGGTCTGAGCGACCCAACCCTTTTTGGCACGAGAAAATACCGGCTGTAAAAGCCTGACTCGCTCATAGAATGGGGAACCGGTTCTATAGCCCCTTCGCACAGCAGTGTGGCTATCTCCGCTCGAAGTAGATGTGCTACTTCCTCGCTCACTCTCGTCTCCGTACGCGCACAGAAGCGCGGAGGGCGGCGAGCGAACTGCAGAGTGTAGCCGTGCTTCACTGTTTTCAGCACCCATTCTGATACACCTGGAATGGCTTCCCACGCTCTCGCGTGTGCCACACGGGATAGAACGGCCTCCGGGCTCGAAACGCCGCGCTTTGCGGGTTCGACGGCCTGTATAGGAGGGGCGGGCGCAGTGCGCGCGCTCTCTGTGCTGTGGGCCAGCCGATCGCTCGCGATGGCTGGCCGCCCTACACACTGTATCTCTGCCGCTTCGAGCAGGGAGTGGCTTGTGTGTGGCCTTACACTCGTCGTTCCGGCCACCTTGGGCGGAGAACAAATGGTGTGTGGCGCGGCGCATGGCGCCGGGGGCAGAATGTTCGCGAAAATGTGTGAGCGCGTTTGAGCGGGCACAACTCTTACGCGTGGAACATGACCGGTTAAGAGTGGCTGTGTGACAGCGCGTGTGGTGATTAGGCGTGGGCGCAAATAAGCGGACACGTGACCTAACTCTAGCACTCGAGCGGCCGGTGGCCGCTTTATGTGAGTGAGAGACACGGGATTTGTGGTGCTTGGGTGCAGGGGTGAACACAAAAGTGGGCACGTTTACTGCATTTGAAAACACATACGGCGTGAGCCGTGCAACCAGAAAAAAGGCAACTTCGTGATTTCTCTGGTTCGTCATAAAAACGGCGGTTGTAGACAGGCGAGAGGGCAGTTTTGCCGGCTCGTTTGCTGCGTGAGAGCCATCTGCAGCAGCCACAGGAGTGGGGGCTGACAGGAAGAAGAGTTTTGACGGTGGTCCGACCACGGCGGGACTTAACCGTCGCTTCCCCCCTCTGCTAGGAGGACTTTGGAGGGGCTACAGTTGGAAACAGGCGAGAGGGCGAGTTCGCGGGCTCGTAGGCTGCGTGGAAAACATCTGCAGTAGCCACAGGAGTGGGGACTGACAGGAAAAACAGAGTTTTAACGGTGGTCCGGCCGCAGCGGGACTTAACCGTCTTTTCTCTCCTTATGTATAGACGTCCAAAAATACTCGAGCACCACGTGGTGCGAGTTAGCTTTCTGTATGTAAGAAAAACTGGCCGCGAGCCCGGGGAAGCGGACAGTAAAACATTTTTATCTGCCGCGAGAGCTGGGCTCGAACTCGGGTCTCCGGCGTTTCAGCCGCTGATTTTGCCACTGTGCTACCGGGAGGCACACAATAGCGTTCAGTTAGCGCGAGCATACAGCAGTACGTCCTCGTGCTTGTTGGCAGTCGTGCGTGCATAAAAGACAGGCTCGTTACTGCAATAGTAATATTTCCAGCCGCCTGAACTGGAGAGGGGGCTGAGAAATGCTAGAGAATGGCGGTTCGTCCGGCCACAGCGGGACGAAAACACCCTCTGTTAATTTCCCGGTGAACGCGCGCTGAACGTGCTCGTGACCGAGCGCACTCACATTCCTTGTGAACGGCGCAATCTGCGCGGTCCAAGAGGGGGGAGTGCGGGTTCGTTGGAGAGCATATGTCAGCGTCATGTCTTATGACGGCGTATGTTTGCTGGCGTGCGTGTCTTAACAGGCTCGTGTACAGCAATATGAACAATTCCAGTCGCCTGAACTCATGAGGGGACTGAAAAATGTGCGCGAGGGTGGAACAGCTCTCTTGTAACGTAAAGAGAGCTGCAGGACCGTGCATTTCTGCCATCCCTTGTATATAAGCGGCGCATCAGCGCGGCATGAACAGAGGGGGGAGGAGGCTCGCTCCGAGACCGTTCATTTCTACCATCCCTTGCAAGCGGCGCGGTGGCGCGGCTTGAACAGAGGGGGAGGAGGCTCGCTCCGAGACCGTTCATTCCTACCATCCCTTGAAAGCGGCGCGGTGGCGCGGCTTGAATAGAGGGGGAGAAGGCTCGCTCCGAGACCGTTCATTCCTACCATCCCTTGTAAGCGGCGCGGCTTGAACAGAGGGGGAGGAGGCTCGCTCCGAGACCGTTCATTTCAACCATCTCTTGTAAGCGGCGCGGTGGCGCGGCTTGAACAGAGGGGGGGGAACAGCGGAGTGATGTCGTCATAAAACTGCTCGAGTCGAGCCCGCAGGGTCGACATAGAGAGTTCCTCACACTCGGGGCATTCGCCCGCGAGGAGTGCGGCGGCGGCGTGGTCACGGCCCAGACAGAGAGCGCAGACACATGGCGGTCTCTGGTGCTGAGCTGCACGTGGCACGAGCCGCAGGTGGAACGAGGCGTTTTGATAAAAACGCTCGTGCTCTTTTATGAAACGTGTGACGCAACGGCGAGAACACGTGCAATGAAAGGATATAATGCTGCCGGATAGCAGAGCAGGCACGGATGGCTGAAGGTGGCGCGATGCTGCCGGCTTCTCCAGGCGCTGTCCTCTGCTTGCTCGTCTGCACGTTCACGGCGGCGGGTTCCAGATCCAGCGATGCGAAGGGCTTCGCTGAAGAAAAGAAAATCGAATATGCAGCCCGTGAGCCCTGCTTATATACACGTGGCCACGCCCCACCTGTAGGCAAATGAAGCCAGGTGGGCGCGAAGCGCCCTCATTGGTCGCCACGTCACGCGGGCTCACCGATAGGCTGCTGCAGTTGCCAGCAGAGCAGCCAATAGCACGCTGGAATAGCCTGCTATGGTCTGCCAGGCTGCCGCACTGCGTTGACAATGTTACAAAATTAAGGATAATTTTGGGTTTTTCAGAAATCTCGAAGAAAGAATACTTTCCCGTAGCGTAAGGAACTTACGCAATACGAGAGAACCTCTCGTAAGAGAACCCTGTATAAATATAAAAACTTAACTTTTTGAATTTGTACTGCAGTATGTTACCGAGTTTCTCTGTGTGAGCGGCATTGATTTGTTTCCATTTCTCAGCGCAACTGTCAGTTCATTACATTATATATTATTATCCACTATCGATCACCACTTACACCAAATGAATGCAGAATCATTCATGCATTTTGATGATTCCCTAGTACTTTTGCTATTGACGTTTTAATCCGCTTGTCCGGTCTGGCCTCCAAAAAAATCCACTTGTCCCGGACATGCGTTAATGTCGAGCCCTGAAACTGATCAGAAAATGTAACAGAATGTTGTAGAAATGTAGTGGAGAAAGTACAATAATTGCTGCAAAATGTAACAAAGTAAAAGTCAAAAGTATGCACTATTAATTCTACTCAAGTAAAGTACAGGTATGTGAAAAATTTACTTAAGTAACAAAGTATTTGTACTTAAGTAACAAAGTATTTGTACTTAAGTAACAAAGTATTTGTACTTCGTTACATTCCACCACTGTTATTATGCCAGTAGTTGGCGGCAAAGAGTGTCTTAAATAGTGAGACACTCAATAGCTAAGACTTTTATATTGAAAGGACTAAAACTTGTGAACCCCTTTACTGTTAAAAGTGGATATTGCAGCGGACATTCAACAGATTATTTTATTATGAACATAGGACTGACTTTAAGGAATATGCTAAATCTGAATGAAGGTAATATACACTCGGTCACCCAATCTCTCTGTGTCCCAAATGACGCACTATACACTATGCCCTTCTGCACTATGTACTCAACCATGTGTATGAACTTTACATGATTATTTTGTCATTCAACATCAGGATCTGGTAATGCCTGCCCCTCCACTACGTAATTAAATCTGCGACAGTTGAGTGCATGAAGTGTCCAACATTCCACACTTCGTTTTTTCCGTTAATTTTCTCTTTTTGGAATTTTCAGTGTGAACACACTACTTACACTATTTATACTTAAAAACGTTATAGAATAGTACACAAGTATGCGAATTGGGACGCACTTTCTCACAATAACAAAGAGAACGAACATATGTTTGCATTGCTAAGGGTGTTGTGCAGTGATACAGAGAACCGTTTAGCTGTTTTATCGTGAATAAAACACAGCTATTGACCAATCAGAATCAAAGACTGGAAGTAACCGATTTATAAGAAGTGTGTTAGTAGGGTAGCCTATTCAATAGCTTGAGATGGGGAAAGGAAAAGTAACGCAGTTAATCCATGCTAATTAATAACCTTCTCATTTCATCATTTCCAAAGGCTTTCCAAAGAGATGGAGAACATTTCACATATATAATTGAGGCACATGCAGAGACATCCAGATACAATACATTTGATCTGTACCTCATTTGAAGGAAATGTTCACGGCAAAATCTTCATGCTGCTGTTTTCCATGCAAAGGTGAATGAGGAAACTAAAAACAGACGGAAAACAGCATAAAAATATTGTTAAATTAGTCTGTACAATTTGTGTGCCTTATTCCAGTTGTCAGTTATGAGAAACAATGGTGTTTGCATCACAGACATCGAAATCTGAATATATGCAAATGAGCTTTGAATCTCTTGATTTTTGGTCTGTTGGCTGGCTTGCTTCAGTCCTCATTCATTTTCACTGTGTAGAAAAAGAGCAGTGTGAACGACCTGGCTAACATCGCCTTTTGTGTTCTACAGAAGGAAAAAAGTAGGAAATCTTTGACATGAAATGAGGTTGAGTAATAAAATATTGTTTTTATTTTTAGGAGAACTTCCTTAAAATACTGTTCACAGAACATTGGTCAGATTCTTCACTACTACTTTTCATGCTACTGTCCTTCCTATCACACAAAATAAAATATAGCTGAAATCCAGCCTTTTAGATTACGATCTGTCCTGTGACAGACAGGTTTGACTTGATGCAGATGAAACCAAGAACTGATATTAAAACATATCTGTCATAGTGGCTGTAATAAAGTGTACGAAAAAGGACTAAAGACACAAATGACAAGTCCAAAAAGGAAACTCGGGACCACATTTACATTGACAATAGTTTAATATTCAATAGTTAAGTGGCCATTTTTTCTCAGACTCAGTGTTGTGAAACTGGGTTTCACTTTTCAAGGGCAGTATTGAGGAGTTAACTTTGGGATCCTAAATTGCTGTGGTGTCCCATAAATTGATATACACAATAACTGTGGTGTAGGGATGCACCGATACCGATACCAGTACTCGGGTGTCGGTCCGATACTGTTGTGAAGTACTCGTACTCGTAAAACTACCCCGATACAACCGCTCCTGATACCACTTTATGGCAACACATCTTTGGATGCGGAGCTGCGTGGAAAGTTACATAATTCGCCGTGCACACCCGCACACCGCCGCGCCAAGTGCAAAGGGGTCTCGCGCTCTCAAAGTGCACGACTGCCATAGCACGGCTTAATTTTTTCCGCGCGCACCCTAGCGCTAGTGCGGACGCGGCGAGTATAAACCAAGCTTAACCGCTCGTGAGGCAGATACCTCTCGGCAGTGATTGCTGAAAGTGAAAGGCTGTTAAGTAGGGATGTGCGCAATGACTAGCCTAACCCCGGTAGTATAACAAGCCTAAGCAAGCTTAATTGTTATACTAGTTTGACATGACATGGAAGAAAATGGAAAGGTTTTGTGTAAGCTTTCAAAATCCTCCTTCACCCGAGTGGAGATTTATCTGAAGCCTCCGCGAGCGCCAGAGAAAACGATACTCGGTTACTTAACGTAACCTCGGTTCTCTCTAGAAGAGGGAACGAGAATTGCGTAAGTTCCTTACGCTACGGGAAAGTATTCTTTCTTCGAGATTTCTGAAAAACCCAAAATTATCCTTAATTTTGTAACATTGTCAACGCAGTGCGGCAGCCTGGCAGACCATAGCAGGCTATTCCAGCGTGCTATTGGCTGCTCTGCTGGCAACTGCAGCAGCCTATCGGTGAGCCCGCGTGACGTGGCGACCAATGAGGGCGCTTCGCGCCCACCTGGCTTCATTTGCCTACAGGTGGGGCGTGGCCACGTGTATATAAGCAGGGCTCACGGGCTGCATATTCGGTTTTCGTAGTTCTGAAGCGTAAAAGCCCGCGGGGCGCACGGCAAGGAACGCAATACTCGTTCCCTCTTCTAGAGAGAACAGAGGTTACGTTAAGTAACCGAGTATCGTTCTCTTACGAGAGGTTCTCTCGTATTGCGTAAGTTCCTTACGCTACGGGAACATATTGTCAACGCCGTGCGCGCCTCGCGTACAGCATATGTATCCCAGGGAACCGGGGACCATAACACTGCTCGGGCAGGGTGGCCGGTAAGGAAAACGGGCCACCACATCTACAGACACTTCATTCGAACTGACGGGTGGTTACAACGGGTGGTTACAACACCCTGTCCCATGAATGAGGGAACGGCACCTGCCGGTCTCCTTCAAATTCACCACACCTTGTCTCATGAATGAGGGAACGGCAACGCCGGTCGCCTTCAAATTCACAATATTTTGTTATATGAGTGAGGTAACGGCACCGCCGGTCACCTTCAAACTCACAACAGCTCGTCTCGTAAATGAGGAAACGGCACCGCCGGTCTCCTTCAAATTCACATGAGCCTAGTACCGAACTTACTACCAGTATGTGAGCTATGTCTGCGCAGAATCACTGGGCAGGACCAACAGCCCTATTGAACTGGTAACACTTTCGCCTGTAAGGCAGGAACTTCCAGATTGTAAAATCTCACGAACGTAGACGGGGAGGCCCAGCCTGCCGCCATACAGATATCGTGGATGGAAATCCCTCTGGCCCAAGCCCACGAAGAGGCCATGCCTCTGGTGGAGTGTGCTCTGACACCTAGCGGGCACTGCAGGTGTTTGGAAGCGTATGCAGTTGCAATCGCGTCCACTATCCACCTGGAAAGGGTCTGTTTCGAGGAGGCGAGACCTTTAGTGCGCCCACCAAACGAAACAAATAGCTGCTCAGAACGCCTGAAGGCGGCGGAGCGTGTGACATAAACCCTCAATGCCCTGACAGGGCAGAGGATATTGCCACCGTCCCCCTCGTCGGATGCTGGCAGAGCCGAGAGGGAGATAATCTGCGCCCTGAAGGGAGTGCCAATCGCTTTGGGGACATAACCATGCCTCGGTCTGAGAATGACCTTAGAGTCATTAGGACCGAACTCCATACACGTCGGGCTCACTGAGAGCGCGTGTAGATCCCCCACGCGTTTCACTGAAGCCAGAGCTATCAGGAACGTGGTTTTTAGCGAAAGGAACCTTGGTTCCACAGTCTCGTCTCGAGCGGTTCAAAAGGATGGGCCTTCAGGGCCTCTAGGACCAAGGCCAGATCCCATATAGGAACCGATGGGGGCCGCGGGGGATTCATCCGTCTGGCTCCTCTGAGGAAACGGATGATGAGCTCGTTCCTTCCTAGCGTGCTACCTAGCGTCGTCTGAGCGAACGCTGCTATAGCCGCCACATACACTTTGAGCGTGGAAGGGGACCTGCCCAGTTCCAAAAGCTCTTGGAGGAAGGAGAGCACCCGCTGGACCCCACATTGCTGTGGGTCCAATCCCTTGGAAACACACCACTCAGTGAACACCGACCACTTAGAACTATATAACCGCCTCGTCGAGGGGGCTCTAGAGTGTGAAATCGTGTTCATAACCCCTTCGGGCAGGTCAACGGGTATCCGTTGGTCACCCATACATGCAGAGACCAACGCTCTGGATGGGGATGCCAAACTGACCCTCCTGCTTGAGAGAGGAGGTCTGCTCTCAGCGGAACTGGCCAGGGGGGTGAGTGCGACAGCTTCACCAGCTCTGGGTACCAAATCTGGTTCTCCCAGCGCGGCGCTATAAGGAGCACCAGGCGGCGCGTCTCCCTGATTTTCGCTATGACCTGGGGCAATAGGGAAATCGGCGGGAAAGCATACAGCGGGAGGCTGGGCCAAGGTTGGGACAGCGCATCCTCGCTTTTGGACAGAAACCTCGGGCAGCGGGCGTTCTCTTTTGTTGCAAAGAGGTCGAGCTCCGCTCTGCCGAATAGGCGCCATACCAGCTGGACTGTCTGAGGGTGCAGGGACCATTCTCCTGGGAGAATGAGGCCCCTGGACAGCTTGTCCGGGCCCACATTGAGGTGGCCCGGTACGTGCGCAGCTCTCAGCGAGCGCAGCGAGCTGTGTGCCCACACGAGCAGGCGTTCTGTCAGATTGCCCAGACACCTGGACCTGACACCGCCCTGCCGGTTCACATAGGGCACCACTGTGGTATTGTCCGACCGGACCAACACGTGGTGTCCTCGTATAAGCGGGAGAAACTGCTTGAGCGCGTTCTCTACCGCTATCATCTCCAAACAGTTTATGTGTAGGAGCTTTTCCCCGCTCGACCAGAGGCCCGAGGCCGATCTGCCCTCGAAAACGGCGCCCCAACCCGTGGTGGAGGCGTCCGTCGAGATGACCTTGCGGTGTGAGATGGCTCCCATCGTCACTCCCCGCTGGTACCAGTCGGCTACTAACCAGGGCTCTAGGGCTGAAACGCAGCCCTGAGTCACTCTGATCCTGAAGCCTCCGGACGCCCAGGCTCTGTGAGGCACTCGGGCGTTTAACCAGCATTGCGGCGGGCGCATGCGCATTAAGCCCAGCTGGAGCACAGCTGCAGCTGAGGCCATACGTCCCAGCATCCTCTGAAAGAGCTTGAGAGGTGCGATTTTGCCCGGCCGGAAGTACGCATCCATGCGCCGAACTTGGCGCGCGCGTTGGGGTGACAGGCGGGCTGACATTGCCACAGTGTCCAGATTCAAACCCAGAAATGAGGTTGATTGCGTGGGCACTAATGAGCTCTTGGTCCAATTGACCGTGAGCCCCAGGCTGTCCAGATGGCTGAGCAGCATTGCCCTGTGGGCGAGGAGCTCGGCCTCTGACTGCGCCAGGATGAGCCAATCGTCCAGATAGTTCAACACTCGCATCCCTCGACTTCTCAGGGGAGCGAGGGCCGCGTCCATGCACTTCGTAAATGTACGGGGTGCTAGTGACAGGCCGAACGGAAGGATGGTGTATTGATAAGCCTGGCCGTCGAAGGCGAATCGTAAGAATGGCCTGTGACGCGGCGTTATCTTGATTTGAAAATATGCGTCTTTCAAATCTAGGGAGATTAGCCAGTCTCTCGGGCGAATATGCGCGAGGATCTGCTTGGTCGTGAGCATCTTGAACGATCTTCTCATAAGAGCTTTGTTCAGACGCCTCAGATCCAGAATCGGTCTGAGCGACCCAACCCTTTTTGGCACGAGAAAATACCGGCTGTAAAAGCCTGACTCGCTCATAGAATGGGGAACCGGTTCTATAGCCCCTTCGCACAGCAGTGTGGCTATCTCCGCTCGAAGTAGATGTGCTACTTCCTCGCTCACTCCCGTCTCCGTACGCGCACAGAAGCGCGGAGGGCGGCGAGTGAACTGCAGAGTGTAGCCGTGCTTCACTGTTTTCAGCACCCATTCTGATACACCTGGAATGGCTTCCCACGCTCTCGCGTGTGCCACACGGGATAGAACGGCCTCCAGGCTCGAAACGCCGCGCTTCGCGGGTTCGACGGCCTGTATAGGAGGGGCGGGCGCAGTGCGCGCGCTCTCTGTGCTGTGGGCCAGCCGATCGCTCGCGATGGCTGGCCGCCCTACACACTGTATCTCTGCCGCTTCGAGCAGGGAGTGGCTTGTGTGTGGCCCTACACTCGTCGTTCCGGCCACCTTGGGCGGAGAACAAATGGTGTGTGGCGCGGCGCATGGCGCCGGGGGCAGAATGTTCGCGAAAATGTGTGAGCGCGTTTGAGCGGGCACAACTCTTACGCGTGGAACATGACCGGTTAAGAGTGGCTGTGTGACAGCGCGTGTGGTGATTAGGCGTGGGCGCAAATAAGCGGACACGTGACCTAACTCTAGCACTCGAGCGGCCGGTGGCCGCTTTATGTGAGTGAGAGACACGGGATTTGTGGTGCTTGGGTGCAGGGGTGAACACAAAAGTGGGCACGTTTACTGCATTTGAAAACACATACGGCGTGAGCCGTGCAACCAGAAAAAAGGCAACTTCGTGATTTCTCTGGTTCGTCATAAAAACGGCGGTTGTAGACAGGCGAGAGGGCAGTTTTGCCGGCTCGTTTGCTGCGTGAGAGCCATCTGCAGCAGCCACAGGAGTGGGGGCTGACATGAAGAAGAGTTTTGACGGTGGTCCGACCACGGCGGGACTTAACCGTCGCTTCCCCCCTCTGCTAGGAGGACTTTGGAGGGGCTACAGTTGGAAACAGGCGAGAGGGCGAGTTCGCCGGCTCGTAGGCTGCGTGGAAAACATCTGCAGTAGCCACAGGAGTGGGGACTGACAGGAAAAACAGAGTTTTAACGGTGGTCCGGCCGCAGCGGGACTTAACCGTCTTTTCTCTCCTTATGTATAGACGTCCAAAAATACTCAAGCACCACGTGGTGCGAGTTAGCTTTCTGTATGTAAGAAAAGCTGGCCGCGAGCCCGGGGAAGCGGACAGTAAAACATTTTTATCTGCCGCGAGAGCTGGGCTCGAACTCGGGTCTCCGGCGTTTCAGCCGCTGATTTTGCCACTGTGCTACCGGGAGGGACACAATAGCGTTCAGTTAGCGCGAGCATACAGCAGTACATCCTCGTGCTTGTTGGCAGTCGTGCGTGCATAAAAGACAGGCTAGTTACTGCAATAGTAATATTTCCAGCCGCCTGAACTGGAGAGGGGGCTGAGAAATGCTAGAGAATGGCGGTTCGTCCGGCCACAGCGGGACGAAAACACCCTCTGTTAATTTCCCGGTGAGTGCGGCGCGCGCGCTGAACGTGCTCGTGACCGTGCGCACTCACATTCCTTGTGAACGGCGCAATCTGCGCGGTCCAACAGGGGGGAGTGCGGGTTCGTTGGAGAGCATATGTCAGCGTCATGTCTCATGACGGCGTATGTTTGCTGGCGTGCGTGTCTTAACAGGCTCGTGTACAGCAATATGAACAATTCCAGTCGCCTGAACTCATGAGGGGACTGAAAAATGTGCGCGAGGGTGGAACAGCTCTCTTGTAACGTAAAGAGAGCTGCAGGACCGTGCATTTCTGCCATCCCTTGTATATAAGCGGCGCATCAGCGCGGCATGAACAGAGGGGGGAGGAGGCTCGCTCCGAGACCGTTCATTTCTACCATCCCTTGCAAGCGGCGCGGTGGCGCGGCTTGAACAGAGGGGGAGGAGGCTCGCTCCGAGACCGTTCATTCCTACCATCCCTTGTAAGCGGCGCGGTGGCGCGGCTTGAATAGAGGGGGAGAAGGCTCGCTCCGAGACCGTTCATTCCTACCATCCCTTGTAAGCGGCGCGGCTTGAACAGAGGGGGAGGAGGCTCGCTCCGAGACCGTTCATTTCAACCATCTCTTGTAAGCGGCGCGGTGGCGCGGCTTGAACAGAGGGGGGGAACAGCGGAGTGATGTCGTCATAAAACTGCTCGAGTCGAGCCCGCAGGGTCGACATAGAGAGTTCCTCACACTCGGGGCATTCGCCCGCGAGGAGTGCGGCGGCGGCGTGGTACGAGCCGCAGGTGGAACGAGGCGTTTTGATAAAAACGCTCGTGCTCTTTTATGAAACGTGTGACGCAACGGCGAGAACACGTGCAATGAAAGGATATAATGCTGCCGGATAGCAGAGCAGGCACGGATGGCTGAAGGTGGCGCGATGCTGCCGGCTTCTCCAGGCGCTGTCCTCTGCTTGCTCGTCTGCACGATCACGGCGGCGGGTTCCAGATCCAGCGATGCGAAGGGCTTCGCTGAAGAAAAGAAAATCGAATATGCAGCCCGTGAGCCCTGCTTATATACACGTGGCCACGCCCCACCTGTAGGCAAATGAAGCCAGGTGGGCGCGAAGCGCCCTCATTGGTCGCCACGTCACGCAGGCTCACCGATAGGCTGCTGCAGTTGCCAGCAGAGCAGCCAATAGCACGCTGGAATAGCCTGCTATGGTCTGCCAGGCTGCCGCACTGCGTTGACAATGTTACAAAATTAAGGATAATTTTGGGTTTTTCAGAAATCTCGAAGAAAGAATACTTTCCCGTAGCGTAAGGAACTTACGCAATACGAGAGAACCTCTCGTAAGAGAACCAACGCATGCAAAACCTGAGGTAAAATGAAATGATTTTGTTTTGCTGCAGATATACACTTTTCAAAATAATATATTAATTTCAAGACATAACATTAACACGACAGTAATTTAAACATAGCCTTTGTAAATATATATATATATATATATATATATATATATATATATTTAAAGCAAAACCTTAAATATGCCAAAAAATTATCATCAAAGATGAGCTTGTGGGGCCTTTTCGGGTTGAGGATGGAGTCAAGCTCAACTCCCAGTCCTACTGCCAGTTTCTGGAAGACACCTTCTTCAAGCAGTGGTACAGGAAGAAGTCTGCATCCTTCAAGAAAAACATGATTTTCATGCAGGACAATGCTCCATCACACGCGTCCAAGTACTCCACAGCGTGGCTGGCAAGAAAGGGTATAAAAGAAGAAAATCTAATGATATGGCCTCCTTGTTCACCTGATCTGAACCCCATTGAGAACCTGTGGTCCATCATCAAATGTGTGATTTAGGAGGGAAAACAGTACACCTCTCTGAACAGTGTCTGGGAGGCTGTGGTTGCTGCTGCACGCAATGTTGATGGTGAACAGATCAAAACACTGACAGAATCCATGGATGGCAGGCTTTTGAGTGTCCTTGCAAAGAAAGGTGGCTATATTGGTCACTGATTTGTTTTTGTTTGGTTTTTGAATGTCAGAAATGTATATTTGTGAATGTTGAGATGTTATATTGGTTTCACTGGTAAAAATAAATAATTGAAATGGGTATAAATTTGTTTTTTGTTAAGTTGCCTAATAATTATGCACAGTAATAGTCACCTGCACACACAGATATCCCCCTAAAATAGCTAAAACTAAAAACCACTTCCAAAAATATTCAGCTTTGATATTAATGAGTTTTTTGTGTTCATTGACAACATGGTTGTTGTTTAATTATTAATGTTGTAAAATTAATCCTCAAAAATACAACTTGCCTAATAATTCTGCACTCCCTGTATATTGTGTGGTACTGGAATCCACAAGAATGTTACAGGTTACATTTATGTGAAATGAGCAGCAGTGCCATGTTTGTTTAGGAAAACACCAAGTTGAATTTTAAAATGTCAGCAACAGCATCAATTTGTGTATTTGCTTTGTTACAGTCAGAAAGTGAAAAACATCTGATGAAAATAAAACATTGTTATAAGAACTGTAATGGTATTATTAAGTACTCGTATCAGTACTCGGTATCGGCAAGTACCCAAATGTAAGTACTTGTACTTGGTCTGAAAAAAAGTGTCTATTTTTTTAAATTAAGGTGTAAGCTACATATTATTATATGGTAGTCAGCAAAAATTATTGAAATTTGCCCTTAGGATACCTAATGAATGACCGGTATTTACAGGGTGTGTTCCACATGTAGCGTGCCTCTCTAGCGTGCTTGACTATGACTATAAAGAAATGCTTTTTCCCTTTTAAATCACTGTTTACACAGCAAGTTACATGTCTTGGAATTGCTTTTATCCTATAAACACTTTCACATTTAAAACAGAAATGCACTCTTTTTCTTAATTAACTTAAAATATCAAAAGAGTCAGTAACCACAACTGTTTTATAAAAAAAGTATACCAGATTTACTTAGAAAAAGAAGGTCAGCAATTAACTCCAGTGTTTCCCCTACCATTGTTTTGGGGGGGCGCCCCGCCCTCCCAAACCGACCCCCCGCCCCCCCTGAATGAATGAAAAGAATAAATATTTGTCATTACGGTCGACAATAAGAATTGCCCGACAGTTCAGTGCCAGCGTGAAAGACACTCCCAGAGCTGCATCTTCACGGAAACTGATAATTTGCGCATTTTTAAGCCTTGGCAATTTAAATATTCAAACACTCATAGACGAGAAAGTGTCTCTCTCTCAGTTTGATACTCGCGAAGGTCAACAACACACACACGCACGGCCACGCGTCTCACAGCGCGCGAATATCCACACAAAATTATATCAAAATGACTGTCTTGTTTAGTATCATCGTAAGCATAGTCGGTTAGGTCTTTTAAATGAACGTAAACATGAAATTTGCCAGTCACCGCCAGCATTTATGGTCATTTTCACAAGTTTTAATGGTCCACAGAATATCTAAACATGCAATATATCAAAAGAAAGAACAGACCCACTGTTTTATTCCAGCTTCATATATAATTTTTTTAATCAACACTTGAATGTTGCAAGTTTCATGAAAAAGCAACATTTTGAGCATAAAGCTGAAAAAAATCAAGTTTTTGTAAAAGACTAACGTTACGTCCGAACGATGAACAAAACACAGATGTTGTAGATCGAGTCCATCAACGCCCCAAAGCTTGACAGTCCTAGAACTCGTCCTGGGTTGACGTTTCATTCAATAACATTAGGCAGTTGTGATTTATATGCTGTTTAATGGTGATGATCGCGTTATTTTACATAATGCATCTGCTTATGATAGCGCACGTTCCTTCTTCTTCGGCTGTTTTGATCAGGAGATTCTGTTCTCGTGCAGGAAATGCGCTACAGCGCCCCCTACCGTATAAAAGTGAACACACATGGAAAGCCGGAAAATATCGTCATTGGCTATATAAATATTGAGATAACAAAAGACAAAAAAAAAAAATGCACTCACTGCTCTTGACTGAATAACTTTTAATAAGGGTTAATCTGTATTTATATGCAGTGGCATATCATTTTAGCAGACTATGCAGTGATATTTTACATTTGATTACTATTTTTGTACCTGACAATCTAGTTTAGACCTACATGAAAATAACTTTATTTCATTTGTATATGTTTGTTCTGCTGTATTTATTTGTGCATTTGCTCATAATTTGATTATTTGTTCTTATTTTATTACTGATGGTCTTTAACAATATAAAAAAATATATGAGTTAGGATATTAGTTTTTAGAGTCATCATAACCTTATTTATTAAGCTTATATGGCTCAAAAACACTACTAGGCCTATTTTATTTTATTTGTCGTTTTTTTTTTTTTGTGGTGCGGTCAGTGAAAATTCTGACAGGGCAAGTAAAAATTTGAACCCCCGAAAAAAATCCTTAGCATTGAGCCCTGAAATATATTCCCCCCCAAAAAAACAACAACAAAAAAAAAAAAAACACGGATTTGCGTGTAGTAACTTTAATGGTAAAAATGTAAAAATGCAATGGAGAAGGTGACGAACCTAAACAGGAATTTTTTTTTTTTTTTTTTTCTTAAAAGCAACAAAATCCAGAGCAACAACTCAAGCAAAGCCAACCTCTGTTGTGTTGTAAATAGTTGTGTGATGTATAAATAAATGTTGTTTATATTTATTTACCAAATTAATTAATTTATTGTCTATGGCAACACCACGTATCCGTAACACTCCAGCTCCGCGACACTAGTAGTTTCGGGAGGCCCCCCCCCCCCCCCCCAAAGCTGTAAACCTAGGGGAAACACTGAACTCTATCTGGTCCAACTCACTTTTCAGATCACAAATGCATTCAAATTCACCTACACACCATAAGGGCCCAAGAAAATAAAATAGCCGGCAAAAAACCCTAGCTTGATATGAAATACCCTTTGAATGTTCAACTGATGCAGGCCTGAATGTAGCTCGGGTGCGTTGTAGCCTTATGCTGCGTTCTATTATTTATCCGTGTCGGAGCTCCGACTAGGAAGACAGACGTTACCTAGCAACACGCACCAACACGCCCCCTTTCCTCGGATTTTGCCGCTCGGAAGTTTGGACAACCGTGAGGACACCGAGCAAGAATTCCGAATCGGATAAGATGGCTGCGACCTGTGTGACTTTAAGTACGAATTGTTTTCATTGTTTTTGGACCGATTTAGTTGTTTAAATGTTCATTTGGCAAAGATGTTCAGATATCTCTATGCCTAGTAGACCTACAACAAACGTTCATTAAAAAGGGTCCTGTACCCGCCTTTTTCAAACTGGCGCAGCGCTGACTCGCGGTAGGTAACGTTAGAAAATGCATGATTTGATTTGATAACGTTAACCTAGATTATTGTTAGCTATTATTATATAACCAAGTGTGTGCGCGGAGTGTGGAGCGGCCAGTGCTACCATAGCAACAGCTTTCCGGGTGGCGTCCATGTTTTTCTCCGACTCGGACGCGCAAAACATACCAGAACGTCATATCAGAGGGCCGAGTCGGATCGTTGACCATAATAGAACGCACCATAAAACCAAATGGAGAAGGAGTAAAATATTTGCGTGGCAGGGGGAGCTGCCACAAAAACCTGCCAGGACTGAAGGCAGCCGTCACAAAACAACGCTGTTCTTTTTTTCACAATATGTAATTCCGCCGTTTTTACACAAACTACAGTACGCGAGAGACACTACGGTACGCACAATGCGTAATATTCACCACTTACCAAACGCTTTTCGCCTGCATCAAGATCTCTCACTGTTTTAAAGCTGCCAGACACACAAACTGAAGCACGAAAGCAACAGACAGTGCTATCATGTTCTTATTTTACTTATTTGCGACCTTACCATGTATTTCAATCCACTCATTTGTCTGTAATGGAGCATGCGTCCCATCACCTAAGCGTCCGCCACAGTTTAACGTCACGCCTGCCTCGAGATCAACAGGTAGTGCAATCATGCCCTTATTTACCACTTTGATTTATATTTTATTCCGTTATTTTTGTTTGTATAGAACGCGCGACCTAAGCGTTGCGACAGCCACATCTTAGCGTCGCGCCTGCCTCGAGATCTCTCCGTGTTTTACAGCTGCTTAGACCCACATTGATACAGGAGAGCAACAGGCAGTGCAATCATGACCTTATTTACCACTTTGATTCAAATTTTATTCCGTTATTTGTGTTTGTATAGAACGCGTGTCCTAAGCGTTGCGCCAGCCACATCTTAGCGTCGTGCCTGCCTCGCGTGTTTTACAGCTGCTTAGACCCAGATTGATACAGGAGAGCAACAGACAGTGCAATCATGCCCTTATTTACCACTTTGATTCATATTTTATTCCGTTATTTTTGTTTGTATAGAACGCGCGTCCTAAGCGTTGCGCTAGCCACATCTTAGCGTCGCGCCTGCCTCACGTGTTTTACAGCTGCTTAGACACAGATTGATACAGGAGAGCAACAGACAGTGCAATCATGACCTTATTTACCACTTTGATTCATATTTTATTCCGTTATTTGTGTTTGTATAGAACGCGCGACCTAAGCGTTGCGCCAGCCACATCTTAGCGTCGCGCCTGCCTCGAGATCTCTCCGTGTTTTACAGCTGCTTAGACCCACATTGATACAGGAGAGCAACAGGCAGTGCAATCACGACCTTATTTACCACTTTGATTCATATTTTATTCCGTTATTTGTGTCTAAAAGCTAACTGTGGCGAGGTGGACGAGTGAGAGACATGGGAGGAGCGAGCGAGATCGGTGTGCGTGATTGAGGATGAACGTCACCTGCGACGCACACCAATCTCGCTTGCTCCTCCCATGTCTCTCGCTCGTCCACCTTGCCAAATACCCCCAACACCCCTCGTAGGCCGGGGAGTACCCCGCGTCTACGCCTACTCCCCCCTGGGCAGCCCAATCTCTCTGCGTCTGGGGATATGGGCCGGCAGTCGAGAGAACGGGAGATGGAGACCCCCAGAGCGACCGGACGAGAGAGTGAAGAGAGGAAAAAAAAAAATTTGTCCGGTTCCCTGACACACTGCCGCTCGGTCCTCAGCCCACTGAGAGGCTCTTCCTCACGGTGCCATGCGATGGCACTGGACGCTCGGTGGACGGCTCGATCCTCCTCCGCCCCCTGGCGGCCGGCTCCTCCTGTCGAGGGCAGCCGGCAGCAAGTCCCGTGTGCTCCCTGCTCCTCCCCTACATGGCGGATGAACGCAGGCTCTGGCCCACGGCGCACACCGGCGACTCCTCCGCTCCCTCTAGGACGGCAGCCACCCCACCTCGACCCAGGGGCACGGCAGCGAGCTCTCCGTCCCACCGATCTTCATCCGCTCCAGCACCACCGCCTCGGGCAGCCCCTCGCTGTCTTCTCTCATCCTCGCTGCCCGAACTCCTCAGCACCGCGATCCCCCTCAGCAGCGAGGGCTCTTCGACAGCATGTCTCTCCTTCCTCCCGGGTTTCGGCACCAATGTAACAGAGTTTGTTCGTATGGGAAGAAGAAGGCGGGAACCGGCGAACATTCAAAAAGTTTAATAAAACAAATGAACACAAAATGAAAGTAAAAGCGGCAGCCCTTCGCGGTCAACTGCTGCGCACACACATAACAAAACGTAAATAAAACACAACGCAAAATCCCAGGCGTGGTCCTCTCTCGTCCTTCACTGGAGTCGCTCGTGCTTATATGCCTCCGTGCTCCCTCATGAGAGGACTCGAGACCGGTGTGCCCCGCAGGTGACGTTCATCCTCAATCACGCACACCGATCTCGCTCGCTCCTCCCATGTCTCTCGCTCGTCCACCTCGCCACACTAACATTACAGTAACTTTTCTTTAACAGAGTAGAAATGGAAGAAGAGGATATGTTGGTCACGTTTTACTTGTTAAAGGGTTAGTTCACCCAAAAATGAAAATTATGTCATTAATTACTCACCCTCATGTCGTTCGACACCTGTAAGACCTTCGTTCATCTTCGGAACACAAATTAAGATATTTTTTGTTGAAAGCTGATGGCTGAGAAAGGCCTCAGATAGGCCTCCATTGGCATTCAGTACATTCACACTCACAAGACCCATAAAAGGCACTAAAAACGTTGTTACAAAGTCCATCTCACTACAGTGGCTCTACAATAATTTTACGAAGCGACAACAATAGTTTTTGTAAAAATAAAAATAGCGACTTTATTCCACAAGTTCTTGTCTTCCGTTTTGGCCTCTGCCATGAACTCACAAAGCACCATGACGCATGCACGAGAATGACGTAGCGCCGGCAATCGGGAATCCATGAAATGCACACTTTAGTCCCATTTTCAGCACTACGCCAAGACCTAAAGCACGATCAATGTAGAATTCAACAGCTTAGATACGGCGCGTCTTCCTCTGCTTGTAAACAAATCTCCTCCTCGCTTCTGGGTCATGTGTCCGAACGCCGGATCTGCGTAATATTCTCACGCATGCGTTGTGGTGCTTCGTAAGTTCACATCCGAGGCCTACACGGAAGACAAGAACGTGTGGAATAAAGTCATTATTTTGATTTTTTTTTTGCACACAAAAACTATTGCCGTCACTTCGTAAAATTATTGTAGAGCCACTACAGTGTGAAGAAAGGAAAAAAAAAAATTAGTCCGGTTCCCTGACACACTGCTGCTCGGTCCTCAGCCCACTGTGAATGTACTGAATGCCAATGGAGGCCTATCTGAGGCCTTTCTCAGCCATCAGCTTTCAACAAAAAATATCTTCATTTGCTTCCAATCTTAGTGACGTCCCTGTAAAATAGTAATTATTTTTTTCAGCTTAAATACAAATTACTTCATAATTTAGAGATATTGAGAGATTTCATTAAATTTAGTTCCCCATGACGTCATTGGAATGTGTGCCCGTAAAAAGGCTATAAATAGACATGAAATGTGCTCCCTCAGGTTTCTTTGTCTTCAGAGCTGTATAGTTTGTGTGTGCCCTGTACTCTCTATATGTCTACTTTGTTAGGAGTTGGAGTTCCAGCTGTCAGTCAGAAAAAAAAAAGACAAAAAAAGAACATCATGTTGCAAACAATCAGGAGATGCATGCCTCTGTGTTCAAGGCCAATCCCTGATTATGATACACATAAATTCAGTTTTGAGTGCTTGCATTTGAGCATGGCGAGTGCGAGCACTGTGAGTTGTTTTCCATTAGAGTGCTTCGTGCTTCTCTCATGAGTCGATCTGGCTGAGGAGCGGGCCCTTCCCCTTCTCTTATTCTCTCTCCAGAACGCGACGTCCTCCCTTCCGCGACTGAAGACAACCCTTCTTTAGAGCGGGCTGAGGACATAGGGCAGTACACCCAGTCATGGCCTATCTCTCGCCTGGGAGCTCATCGTCACTTAAAAAGTCAGCACTCCCCACCAGGCTGTGCTGAACAACATTGACACTGGTAAGGAAGGCATTTCAGTTAGCGGGTCATGCTGGTGCTGCTCTGCACACTATCGCAGGCATAATAAGCTGAACTCCTGGGGAAAGGGGTCATAGAACATGTTCCCCACCCAGAGAGAGATAGGCTATTATAGTCGGTACTGGAGCCCAAAAAAGATGAGGGGTTGCGTCTGATTTTAGATCTCTGAACCGTTCTATCAGAATGCACAAGTTCAAGATGCTAACGATCAAGATGATTGTGTCTCAGATCCAACACATTGGTTTGTCACAATCTATCTCAAATATGCATATTTTCATTATAGAAATTCTGCCACAACACAGGACATTCCTGAGGTCCTGAGGTGAAGCTTAACAATAATCAGGTTCTTCCATTCGGCCTAGCCTTCTCACCCCATTTACACAAAATAAAGGAATGCAGCTCTGGCTCTTTTGTGACTCCAGGGCATCCGCATTTTAAATTATATAAACGACTGGCTGATTTCGGCCCAGTCTCAAGAGCTTGAGCCTTGACATCGGATGTCCTCTTCGTTCATCTTATATCTCTGGGGTTGAGACTCAATGGTGAGAAAAGCATTCTCTCCTGCCCAAAGGACAACATATTAGGGTTTGTATGGGACTTAGTCACCATGTGGGCACAGCTGTCCCCGGCATGTGTCATGTCCATCTTAAACACCCTGAGAAATATTAGGTTAGGAGATTTCCATCACTTTCAAAGAGTTCTGGGTCATATGGCAGCTGTGTCCACAGTGATACCTCTAGGCCTTCTGCACATGAGACCATTTCATTTGTGGCTCAAAGCCAGTGGATTTCATCCAAGGGCCAATCCTCGGAGGCAAAGGGTAAGGGCACACGCTGAGTGTTTCGTGCATTTTCTAAAATCCATGTTTATGGTAAGGGCTACACTCTGAGGGCTTCGTACCCTTTCTATGTAGCTCAGACCATGGTTCCTCACCTTGGGTCCTACTCTAGTCATGTGTTATCGTCACAAGATGATAATGACCGACACTTCCAGCCGTTGGGATCTGAAGAGGTCATCATCTCGATTGTATTTCTGACCGTTGAAGTACTTCCTCCAACTGTAAGGGGCTACCAATAACTTTTTGAAACACTCAGAAGACCGAAAGTTCAGCCGTTCATCAGTGGACCACTCCCAGCAAGAGGAAGATATAGGGTAGCATTTTCATGGTAGTTTGGGCTTAATATGTGGCTGCTAAAAACCTGCAACATAAAAGGAGTGAACTTCATTGACAACTTCAATCTTTTCTGTAGTCAGAGACAACTGCTTAAACAGGATGGCCTCCACCCAAACCAACTTGATGCAAGAGTGCTAAAGGACAATATCTACTTCTCCCTCCATCATCCTTCACTAGTGTTTGCCACTACACTCAACCTGAATGGCACACACACACACACACACACACACACACACACACACACACACACACACACACACACACACACACACACACACACACACACACACACACACACACACACACACACACACACCTGGAAGAGTACGAATGACCACAGGACTTCACTTCAGCACCTGAATGGACAGGCGGTTGACACATCCCAAAAGGACAATGATAACACCACGCAGCCACAACAAGCACTGCTCACGGACACAATCCCGGCTGAGCCCTGCCCACAGAGCTCACCACAGACAGACTGTGACGTATTAGAACTTCTCCAAGATTTAGCACCCAAAGACCCAGGATAACATATTACAGCCTCCGGTAACAACAGTTCAACAGCCCCTCTCACCAGACTTATCATCCCTCTCTCCAGCATCTTCACTTCTGAGCTTTTCAGATAAAATGGAGGAACTGGTCTATGGACCAAACTCCCCAGATAACAACCACACCCTCCTCTATCTGCTCTAGTTAAACCAAAAACAACTGATAATCGCTCTCAGTGTTGTGTCCCCGGTAACAGTAACTTTCACCAATGTTTACAGAACAAGCGGGAAAACAGTGTGCCTGTAACTTTCTCTATTTCTGTTCTATTGCATGATAGAAAGTCTAAGACCTTCTCTTACTTTTATGAGTGTCTGTAGAGCAGTTAGGAGAGGTGGGGTGTAGCTGCTCAATTTACAGGTGTCTATCAATGCAAGCAAGTGTCTTTGGTAATTACTTGTCTTTTGAATATCTAAGTATTGTGTTAAAAGGTGCTCCACGCATTCTACTTATCATTATTTACAGGCCTCCGAAATGCTCTCCAGCCTTTGTTGAGGACTTAACAGAACTGTTATCAACAATTTCTAGTTTTGCTATTGCAGGGAATTTTAATATTCACATAGATAATGCAGAAATCAATATGGCAAAATAAAGCATATCTGTTTTAAATACTTTTGATCTGACTTAGCATGTACCTGGACGCACACACAATCGTGAACACACTCTAGGTTTACTTATCAGTAAGGGTCTAAACATTTCCTTGATTGTTATTGTGACAAGTCTCCTGAGCTCTCGTCAGCGTCGCCCTGGAAACAAACAAGGATCACCTGCAAGCACTCAACACGGACCGGACCGTCACAGCTGCAGGCAATCAACACACGACATAAAACACAGCACCTTGGGACTCCAGTTTGAGCACGACACTCCATGCAGCGACACGCTAACGCTTCTCTCTCTCACCCAGACAGCAGCCTGTGACGCTCCGGCCACACCGCCTCACTGATGTTACCGCTAGTCACCCCGGCACCACAGAAGAAGGAAGCACAGCGCACCTGCACCTCACTATTTCAACGTTTGTTCACTTTGGCACAATGAAACCAACCTCCGGGGACCTTTCACCCATTTCTGTGTTGTGATTCTTCACCCTGCCACATTATTATTAAGGTCTGATCATTTATGTATTTTATATATTGATGAAGCTTCCAGTTCCCACATTAAAAATTGTAATTCCTTCTATGTAAAGCACTTTGAATTACCATTGTGTATGAAATGTGTTATACAAGGAAACTTGCCTTGCCTTACCATGTCCTAGTGTAGGTGGACAACACTATGCTAGTCGCCTACATAAATCGCCAAGGTGGACTGCCTTGCGCCGTCTGAACAGGCTAGTGCAGCAGGTTCTGCTTTGGACTAGTTCCTGTTCCTCAGGGTGATTTACACGCCTGGGCATTTGAATGTGGGAGCAGACTTTTTGTTAGGCTGTGACACATGGGGAATGGAAAGGCCATCTGAGATTTGGGAAAGATTTTACGAAGCAGAGGTGGACATCTCACAGCAAATGCAATGTTCCCATCTCTCTGAATCACCCCTGAAGGGGACCAACTGAGGGATTCTGGGCTGCCAGCTGATGTTGTATAAACTATTCTAGTACTAAGGCTCCCTCCACAAGAAGGATATATGGCCTTAAATGGGGTGTATTTGAAAGGTGGTGTACTGCACGCCGTGTAGACCCAGTTCACTGCCAGGTTGTTTCAGTGCTGGAAAAAAATTATCCGTAGGCACATGCCCCGCTACTCTCAGGGTATTTGTGGCGGCCATATCGGCTTGCCATGTCCTGATTGATGGGGCTCCTGTCTGACACGCTTCGGACTCTAGAGACTCTAGACTCCGACCTCTCTCTACATCGGACCAGGAGAAATTTTACCTACTGTGTCCAGTTTGTGCTCTTCAGACTTATCGCAACCAGGGGACAGCTGCCACCAAGCAAACAATGTCACACTGGGTGAGGGATGCTATTGCTCTAGCATATGAGGCGCACGGTCAAGCTTCGCCTCTGGGAGTTAGGGCTCATTCCATCAGGGGGGTTGCATTCTCCAGGGCTTTGGCGGGAGCCACCCCCATGCATATATGTGATGCGGCAGGCTGGTCCTCTCTGCACACATTTAACAAATTTTATATGTCTGAACTGTTGTAGTTACAGCATATACTTCAGGTTATTAGTCTATTTCTAGTCGGAGGGGCTGTCACTCATGTCAGAAAGTTAGTACCTTTAGTAAATTATGGATCAGCGCTGACTGGAGACGCGAACCGTTTAGAACGAGTCAGTCCGATTTGGTGAACTGGTTCGGTTCACTAAAAAGAACCGGTTCAAAAGAAAGATTGTTCGCGAACCGGACATCACTAACGTACCAGAGACGGAGCTCAGCGATCGCTAACAAAGTTATTTATAGTACCTACTGAGTTATGAGAGCGCTGTCAGTCAGCGCAAGTTTATTGTGTTTGTATCTGAGAGTTCTGAATAAACACGAGTCCCAGTCACACCGAGTCCGTCTTCATCATTATTACCAACTTTGTAACACATGCAAAGTACCATTACAGCTGTCGAGATGAACGAGTTAAAAGTAAGTGTTGATAATAGCATTATTTTTAAAATAAAATAAAAGCGTCAGTGACGCGCGTTGAGTACACAGCGCAAACAAAGACACAACAGCAATAAATGAATGTAATCCAGTTTATTGTGGGGTTAGGCTGGCTAGCCCGAATATGCTCACGCTTACCCCCCTTCTGCTTAATCTCACACCGCGTTTGGTGCCTCCGCTGTGGGCCAGATGCAGTACTGGGGGTCGGGGATGTTGAAGGCCAACGGCCAGTGCAGCCCGAGCTTCGGCGTGTGTGAGGCCGATGTTGAGCAGAAACTCATGACTGTATGCACATTTTAGAACCGGTAGACGCGACGAGGACGTACAAAAACACTGACTCACAAGATAGAAAACACGAAAACACTGTTCTGTCTGGAGAGAGAGAAGCCGCATTGTGTGCACGAATAATAAATAATTAGCTACACATCAGAAATTACTGATCACAGATCAGAAGGAACTGAAAAAAGACTTCTGTTTTCATTTGTACATCCAAACACTGAGAAACTGCCAGCATTCACTCGTTCACAAGGAATGATCTCTCGAGCGTTTGCATGGGCGTGCCAGATTCTCTGGGCGGAGGAAAGGAAGGTAACCGTTCCTGCTTGGACGTCAAACCAGGAGACTTCAGGATTGGCTCGTCTGGCCTGTCATTTTCTCAAAGGCAGAGAGAGACAGCCAGAACTCGGGTTTACACCGATCAACATTTCTATCCACTTGGGGACAATATTCAGGCTAGGGGAACTCATATTAATGTTGAAAAACCTCATAAAATGAAAATTTCATGCCATGGGACCTTTAATAAATCTAGCGATATTTCAAAATCCTGCGATATTATAGATTATCTCGCGAAATAGCGTTCATGTGTGCTCCCATTCCTTTCAACAACCACGAGGAGAAGAGAACTTGAGGAGAGAGTTGTTTCGATATATTATTAAAAATCTACTGTTGCATCGGATGGGCGTCGGAAGCAAAAAAAATGTGGGTGGGTCCTCAGAATTTTTTTACTGGAGTAGATGCCAATAAGTACAAATATACCACTTTGGTTGCTAAGCGTATAGTTCGGAAAGAAAAATTACGGGAATCGCCATATCATTGAGAGCGCAGTAGAGTAGGGGTAAGGCGCACAGCATCTAGTTTTGACACAAATCGACCCGCGGTTCGAGTCCGCCTTTCGCCGAACTCAATCTTCTCCCTTTTCCCATCACATATCAGATCGGAAAGGCATTAATTTTCAATAAAAATGAAGAAAATATTAGAAAAGTGGAAATAAAGCATCTAACATGTGTTTAATAATAAGTGTTTATCGATTAGGGGTAGGTAAGCAGACATGTGCTGAATGTTAGAGACGTTAAAAGTGAGTGAGTCCAATATCATTGATCGTAAAAAGTGGGTGGGTCTTGTCCCACCCACATACAATGGTTCCGACGCCCATGCTGTTGGGTAAGTACATTTTGTAGTATTTGATTAATTTACTTGAGTTTTACTTGTTTAACATGAAGGAACCGAAAGAAATGATGCCCACACTGTCAACAGAGAATTACTTTGAGCTAGAATTAGCTAGTAGGCTAAAAGTTACTTTCAACTTATACACAGTACGTTTAATGATACAGTACAAGTTATTAATGTAACCTATTAATGTACCCTTTTGAGAGTTTCTTTCAGAAAGTAATGCTTCCCTCCCCCACTAATCTAACACCCATTTAGAGCAGAACATATTTTATAGAGTAAAATAAAATGTAATGCATGTTGATTACCTTTTTCTAATGTTTAACTCATAATTCATTCATCCTGTTCCATGTTTTATGTTTATTTTTTATTTTTATTGAGCTGTAGGATCATTTTTTCAATACATTTGGAAAATAAGTGCATGTCATTTGCCTCAAATTTTTCCTGTTATTTTAAAAATAAATATATTCTCTTCCCTCAGATGCTGTGAATAGGTGGACTCTGAGATTGATGCAGCAATGGCAGAACACCTTAATCACTCTCCAGAAAGAGCTGTTGGTGATGGTTACAAACAAAATAACTACTTTAAAGTTTTTAAGGGATAGTTTACCCAAAAATGAAAATTGTCGTCATTTACTCACCCTCATGTTTCAAACCTGTATACCTTTTTATGTTCTGCTGAACATAAAGCTGTTTAACCCTTGTTTAACCCTCTTAATTTGGGAATTACACTCAGGGTCTTTGGGGTCTCCACAGACCCCAGGCAACAAAATGTAATTTTGTAAAAAAAAATGTAATTTTACTCTGTTTATTAATGTTTTTACTCAACATCTGTGCAGTTTTCGGAGTATTTATAATAATTGTTAAATTTATATAAATAAATTAAAACAGTTTTTTTTCCAATGGATTTTCACACAAAATCAGTTTATGTAAAATTCCCTTTATAAAAGACCCACATTTCTAACTTTCATTCGTGGGGATAACATGGATAATTTGACATTGTTTAGTGTAAGATTTTTGCCCATCCTTTGGAAAATACAGTTTTATAATAAAAAAAAAAAGACTTTTACCAGTAAATGGCTGCAGAGCTCCACTATTTGCTATGTGCTATTTGACTGACTGAAAGACATCTTTTCACAAGTATTTTTCAGTTGGATTCATATCTAAATGTTAAGAAATCAAAATTATAACAATTAAAATTAATTAATTTTGTCAAAGTTTAGAATTTTTGTACTGAATTTTTCTTTTCAATGTTACATTATAATTAGAATCAAACCAGAGTCTTTAGAGTTTATCATTTTATTTCAAACATCTGATTTTCTTATAATTCTACAAATTAAATGCACACTTCAGTTACTAACTGTAACAGAACAAAAATGAACAGAAATGAACAGTTATTTTACATATTGAGTAAAAAATATGACCCTCGGGATGCCCCGTACCTGGGGTCGTGGAAATGTATCTCTGTGTTGTCATGGAAACAGTAAATATGCCAGCAGGCTAAAGACATGCCGTTGTATGTGTTCATCTATAGTACAAATTACTACATGGTGTCAGAAGTGTTTAATGTTAAAAAAACAACTCAGCTTTCGACATGAAAGTATAGTCGACAGTGTAAGGAACTTTTCAAGGAAAATCACCGCTATTTGGAGATAAATCAACGCGCCAGCTCAAGTAAGATGTCCAGAGAAGAGAGAGAACGCGCGGGACCACCCTCTGCAGCTTAGGCCGTTGGAGATGCATTTCGCATTAGCCCTCCAGAGAAGTTTGACTGCAGAGACATCCAAAATTGGCCCAAATGGATTAGACGATTCGAAAGGTACAGAGTAGCGTCAGGTTTGGATAAAAAGGATGAGGCATTCCAGGTGAACACATTGATATATTCCATGGGAGATGAAGCAGAGGATATCTTACATGCGTCTGCGATACAAGAAGAGGACAAGGTAATCTACGAGAAAGTAAAAGACTGTTTTGATAAACATTTCACTGGAGAACACAACGTCATTTTCGAGAGGGCCAGGTTTAACATGCGAAAACAAGAGCCAGGGGAAACGGCTGAGTGCTTTGTTACTGCAGTTCACAAATTGGCGGAATATTGCAAGTTCGGGACTCTCAAAGATGAACTGATACGTGATCGCATAGTAGTGGGCATAAGAGACATCAGACTTTCTGAAAAGCTACAGTTAGATTCAAATCTGACTCTGTCTAAAGCTACGAACTTAGTAAGACAAAGTGAAACTGTAAAACAGCAGCAAGTGGTGCTGTGCGGCGCGGGAAATCACACACACAGCGGGCCCAGTGATGAAGTGCACGTGCTTTCGCCTGCTCGAAGGAAAGAGTGGAATTCCGAACGAAGAGCAAAACATAATGCTACTGGAACATCAGGGATGTGCCATAAATGTGGGAGATTGCCATTTCATAGTTGGAAAGATTGCCCAGCCAAGGAGGCTGAATGCAGGAAATGTCACAGAAGAGGACACTTTGCTGCTTTCTGCAAATCCAAGCAGCCTGTGCATGAGATGGCAGATGAGGAGGAGCAACTCTACCAGGACAGCCTTTTCCTGGGTGAGGTGAAGGCAGACTGTGCTGGTTGGTACTCAGACATAAAAATTAATGGGGAAGTTGTTTCTTTTCAATTAGACACAGGAGCAGCAGTGATACCCAAAAATTATATAAGTATAGTAGAGATGGTCCTCTAATTCACACCTCAAAAAGACTGTATGGTCCAAATAACAAGATATTGCCTGTGGTGGGACAGATACAGAGTAGACTAGAAAGTAAAGATAAAAAGACCACTCAGTCTGTATTTGTCATTGATAACCTAGCCAGGCCACTGCTGGGCTTACCAGCACTTACAGAACTGCACCTCATTCAGCGATTGGATGCAGTCGAAGAACAGGGAGAGAAAGCAGATTCAGGGGAGGTCTTCAAAAAGAGGTTTCCAAAGGTGTTCAGTGGATTAGGGAGACTTGAAGGTGATTACTAAATCCGCCTGAATGAGGACGCCATCCCTTATGCTCAGACCACCCCTCGCCGTGTACCAATCCCCTTAACTGACAAAGTAAAGGAAGAGCTGGAAAGAATGGAAGAGATGGGGGTCATCTCAAAGATAGAGAGTTCAACTCAAACCTCAATGGCCAAACAGGAAGGCCTTTGCAGACAAGGACAAACAACTGAAACACACACAGACAGTTGACTTTAATCACAGACACAAAGCTACTGTGAGACCGGAGCTAAAAGCAGTTCAGCGAGTCTGGATCACAAATACAAAAGAATCGGCCACAGCGATTAGAAAAGCAGACACGCCCCGCTCATATGTAGTGGGAACGGACTCAGAAGAGGTGAGGAGAAACAAAGCACACCTCAGACCCCTCCCAGAGATACAAGCCCCACCACCAGCCGTGGAGGACACGGAACAGGCAGCAGGGCCAGAAGAAGGGCAAGGGGGGGGGGGGGGGGGGGTACAGAGGGCCCACCCAAGGAGAGAGGTGAAAGCCCCAGAGTGGCTTAAAGACTTTGTAACATAGTATTCAGCACCTAGAATTAAGCATTATAGACAGTGCTATGTTTATGTTTATTCTGTCTGATATCTTTGGTTCAGGTTTAACATTTCCAACAGACTAGGTAACCTACAGTTAAGGCAGTTCTGCCAGTGCGAACATTTATTTAAGGGTTTTTATCACTACTTTGGAAGAAGGGGAGATGTAGTATGACCCTCGGGATGCCCCGTAACTGGGGCCGTGGAAATGTATCTCTGTGTTGTCATGGAAACAGTTCAGTAAATATGCCAGCAGGCTAAAGACATGCCGTTGTATGTGTTCATCTATAGTACAAATTACTACAACATGAACATCAAAATGCTATGAACTGAACAGCCATAACAAATTGAACAGATATTCCTGTGTGTGTGTGTGTGTGTGTGTGTGTGTGTGTGTGTGTGTGTGTGTGTGTGTGTGTGTGTGTGTGTGTGTGTGTGTGTGTGTGTGTGTGTGTGTGTGTGTGTGTGTGTGTGTGTGTGTGTGTGTGAGCATGATCATTTTACATTGTGGATGTTTTATGCATTGTTGGATGATGAATTTTGTCCATTTTCTAAGCGGCCTGAGTGTGACTTTTTTGTCACACAAACATAAAAAACAGATATCAATCCAATTAATTTTTTTTATTTGTAGATTTAGAGCCAGTCTCATGCCATTTGGACAAAGGGAACTTTTTTTTTTTTTTTTTTGAGCAAACGTCCCTTGGGGTCAGAAAAAACCCTAGAAGAATGTTTGTAACCAAGCAGTTCTCACCTCCCATTAACTACCATAATCATTTTTCATTACAATGGTAGTTAATGGGAGGCGAGACCTGCTTGGTTACAAACATTTTTTTAAACATCTTTGTGTTCAGCAGAACATAGAAATGTGGTATTCATAGGTTTGAAACATGAGGGTGAGTAAATACATTTTCATTTTTGGGTGAACTATCCCTTTATAAAATGATAATTCAGTATTTTGTAATTGTTATTTTAGTTTGGTTAATGGATGTTAAACATTAATGAAAGAAGAAAATCTGTGGCTGTTCAAAAACAATAAAATGTTTTGCTAAATCAGAACATTCTTTTTGCTTATGTCCACAAATGTGTTCTTTGTGATGTAGGCCTACACGTGATTAAAATGTTTCATGGACGTTCAGGTCTGACTGGACCTATTTTGAACCTTTTTAGAACCTGTCAAGATGTGTAAACCAAGACATTTATGATTGCATTTCACAATACACAATCGGTGTGTGATTATTTGATATGCCGGCTTTATATATATATATAAAGAGAGAAATCCTCAATGATGAAATACATGACAGGTGCATTTGAAATGTTTTAACTCATCATCTTGTTATGAATGTCATTTCAGTTCTATTTGAGGATTAATTATCATATGCAGTAAAATAGCCTACTCAAGGACTGTAAAGGTTTTGCCAAAAACTCAACTGACTGGCTTCTCTCCTGTATGACTGTCTCTTCTGACCTTAGAACATGAGCTTCTTTTAAACTCCTAACTGAACTCCTTCCCACAAACTAATCATATAGCAAACAATAACAATACCAAAATCAAAGTACTCAATATTCAAAGTGCAAATAGAGACCACATTTTTCTTCAAGCATGATACAGAGCTAAGAGATGGTTACAACGAGATAGCTTATATATTGGGAGATATATCCGCTTGCCTCAGGGAGCCGCTTTCAAACAGCGTTGAACGTATTAATCACGTTTGAATGTGCGTTCGCGTCTGCTTTCACTTCAATTTCAATTTCGCTATATTGTGTACTCTCGGAATAGTATTTCCAGAGAATAGTACTGGTGGTGCTGAACGCGCATTTTCAAATATAAATCTGACGCTTCTGTTGCGCAACGAATCCTCCGCCACAGAGTCCATTAACAACACACATGCTCAATGCGAGCGCTCGTCTTCTCGACACGTGATCAGTGCTGTGCACTGTACGGCTCGAACCGCTCGTTGGATGAGCTGATGGAATTTAAGTGACTGTTATCCACCTGAGTTCCATCCATCCATCCATCTTCTTCCGCTTATCCGGGGCCGGGTCGCGGGGGCAGCAGTCTAAGCAGAGATGCCCAGACTTCCCTCTCCCTAGACACTTCCTCCAGCTCTTCCGGGGGGACACCGAGGCGTTCCAAGGCCAGCCGGGAGACATAGTCCCTCCAGCGTGTCCTTGGTCTTCCCCGGGGCCTCCTCCCGGTTGGACATGCCCGAAACACCTTCCCGGGAAGGCGTTCAGGAGGCATCCGGAACAGATGCCCGAGCCACCTCAGCTGTCCCCTCTCGATGTGGAGGAGCAGCGGCTCTACTCCGAGTTCCTCCCGAGTGACTGAGCTTCTCACCCTATCTCTAAGGGAGCGCCCAGCCACCCTGCGGAGAAAGCTCATTTCGGCCGCCTGTATCCGGGATCTTGTCCTTTCGGTCATGACCCAAAGCTCATGCCCATAGGTGAGAGTAGGAACGTAGATTGACCGGTAAATCGAGAGCTTCGCCTTACGGCTTAGCTCTTTCTTCACCACGACAGACCGGTACATCGACCGCATTACTGCAGAAGCTGCACCGATCCGTCTGTCAATCTCCCGTTCCATCCTCCCCTCACTCGTGAACAAGACCCCTAGATACTTGAACTCCTCTACTTGGGGCAGGAACTCTCCACCAACCTGAAGTGGGCAAGCCACCCTTTTCCGACTGAGGACCATGGCCTTGGATTTGGAGGTGCTGATCCCCATCCCAGCCGCTTCACACTCGGCTGCAAACCGTTCCAGTGCATGCTGAAGGTCCTGGTTAGAAGGGACCAACACGACAACGTCATCCGCAAAGAGCAGAGACGAAACCGTGTGGTCCCCAAACCTGACACCCTCCGGCCCTTGGCTGCGCCTAGAAATTCTGTCCATAAAAATTATGAACAGAACCGGCGACAAAGGGCAGCCCTGCCGGAGTCCAACATGCACCGGGAACAAGTCTGACTTACTGCCGGCAATGCGGACCAAACTCCTGCTTCGGTCATACAGGGACCGGACAGCCCTCAACAAAGGACCCCGGACCCCATATTCCCCCAGCACCCTCCACAGGACGCCGCGAGGGACACAGTCGAATGCCTTCTCCAAATCCACAAAACAAATGTGGACTGGTTGGGCAAACTCCCATGAACCCTCCAGCACCCTGTAGAGGGTATAGAGCTGGTCCAGTGTTCCACGACCAGGACGAAAACCACACTGTTCCTCCTGAATCCGAGGTTCCACTATCGGCCGAATTCTCCTCTCCAGTACCCTGGCATAGACTTTCCCGGGGAGGCTGAGAAGTGTGATCCCCCTATAGTTGGAACACACCCTCCGGTCCCCCTTTTTAAAAAGAGGAACCACCACCCCAGTCTGCCATCCCAGAGGCACTGTCCCCGACCGCCACGCGATGCTGCAGAGGCGTGTCAGCCAAGACAGCCCCACAACATCCAGAGATTTGAGGTACTCAGGGCGGATCTCATCCACCCCCGGTGCCTTGCCACCGAGGAGTTTCTTGACCACCTCGGTGACTTCAGCTTGGGTGATGGACGAGTCCTCCTCTGAGCCCCCAGCCTCTGCTTCCTCAATGGAAGACGTGACGGCGGATTGAGGAGATCCTCGAAGTATTCCTTCCACCGTCCGACAACATCCCCAGTTGAGGTCAACAGCCGCCCATCGCCACTGTAAACAGCGTTGGTAGGGCACTGCTTCCCCCTCCTGAGGCGCCGGACGGTTTGCCAGAATCTCTTCGAGGCCAGCTGATAGTCCTTTTCCATGGCCTCACCGCACTCCTCCCAGGCCCGAGTTTTTGCCTCCACAACCACCCGGGCTGCAGTCCGTTTAGCCTGCCGGTACCTGTCAGCTGCCTCAGGAGTCCCACAAGCCAGCCAGGCCCGATAGGACTCGTTCTTCAGCTTGACGGCATCCCTTACTTCCGGTGTCCACCACCGGGTTCGGGGATTGCCGCCTCGACAGGCACCGGAGACTTTGCGTCCACAGCTCCGAGCAGCCGCTTTGACAATGGAGGTGGAGAACATGGTCCACTCGGACTCAATATCTCCAGCCTCCCTCGGGATCCGGTCGAAGCTCTGCCGGAGGCAGGAGTTGAAGATCTCTCTGACAGGAGACTCGGCCAAACGTTCCCAGCAGACCCTCACAGTACGTTTGGGTCTACCGAGTCTATCCAGCTTCCTCCCCCGCCATCGGATCCAACTCACCACCAGGTGGTGATCAGTTGACAGCTCCGCCCCTCTCTTCACCCGAGTGTCCAAGACATACGGCCGCAGGTCAGATGAAACGACCACGAAGTCGATCATTGACCTACGACCTAGGGTGTCCTGGTGCCATGTGCACTGATGGACACCCTTATGCTTGAACATGGTGTTCGTTATGGACAAACTGTAACTAGCACAGAAGTCCAATAACTGAACACCACTCGGGTTCAGATCAGGGGGGCCGTTCCTCCCAATCACGCCCCTCCAGGTTTCACTGTCATTGCCCACGTGGGCATTGAAGTCCCCCAGTAGAACGACGGAGTCCCCAGTCGGAGCACTCTCCAGCACCCCTCCCAGGGACACCAAGAAGGTCGGGTACTCTGCACTGCTGTTTGGCCCGTAGGCACACACAACAGTGAGAGACCTATCCCCGAGCCGAAGCCGCAGGGAAACGACCCTCTCGTTCACCGGGGTAAACTCCAACACATGGCGGCAGAGCTGGGGGGCTATAAGCAAACCCACACCAGCCCGCCGCCTCTCACCATGGGCAACTCCAGAGTGGTGAAGAGTCCATCCCCTCTCGAGAAGTGTGGTTCCAGAGCCCAAGCCGTGCGTGGAGGTGATTCCGACTATCTCTAGTCGGAACCTCTCAACCTCACGCACAAGCTCAGGCTCTTTCCCCGCCAGCGAGGTGACATTCCATGTCCCAAGAGCTAGTTTCCGTGTCCAGGGATCGGGTCGTCTAGGCCCCCGCCTTTGACTGCCGCCCGATTCGCTTTGCACCGGCCCCTTACGGTCCCTCCCGTGAGTGGTGGGCCCACGGGAAGGTGTCCCCACGTCGCTCCTTTGGGCTGAGCCCGGCCGGACCCCGTGGGGGAAGGCCCGGCCACCAGGCGCTCGCATACGAGCCCCAACCCCAGGCCTGGCTCCAGGGTGGGGCCCCGGCTGCGCCATACCGGGCGACGTCACGGTCCTCCTTTTCTTTGGCATCATAAGGGTTTTTGAACGTTGGATGAGCTGATGGAATTTAAGTGACTGTTATCCACCTGAATTAAATTGTTTTTATTTCTATATATAAAAAGCCAAACTACAGTGGTAGTGTTGGCATATTCTATCCTTTACCCTCACACTCGTCATTACAATATTACACGAGACAGCTTTCACCTCGACGAGAAATCTCGTCACAGATCTCGTCACACCCCTATTAAGGAGTCATGTTTTACTTTTACTTCATACTTTAAAAGTTTTACTTACGATTTCCAGTGAAAACACTACCAACTTGTACCAGGACTACTTTTTTTTTTTTACTTCAGGCTCCAGGCTAACTTTTTTCACTAGGAGCACAGTGGCCCCCAACTGAAAATTTTAGGGGCACAACCAGAAAATTTAGGGGCGAATCAACATGCTAACCAAATCTACTAATTTCCACAGTATTACTAATAGGGATGGGTATCGTTAAGGTTTTAACGGTATTACTACTCTTACCAATACTGCTTATCGATCCGGTACTTTAACGGTATTCTTATCGGTTCTTTTTATTATACTGAATATATTTTGTAAATGAAAAAAAAATGAAAAAAAAACAATTAAGAACATAATTAACATGGCTTTATAATCTGAAAAGTAAAATATCTATAGCAAAAGAAACAGCAATGTTTGAACAAAAATATAAAACATCTATTTGTAAATGGACCAGTGTGCAGGCATTCATAGGTCTGCTAACCTTAATATTACTTAGAAAGAACAGGCCTACAAAGAAATCTAATAAAGTAATGAAATGTAAAGTAACACTGCATAGTTTTCACTGTATAAATTGATAGATTAATGCTTATAAAAGCTAAAGTTATTCATTCAAGAGATGTGAATATTTTCTATTTGCCTTTTGTTTGATTCGAATTAATGGCTCAATCGTCAGCAGGTTTATTAGACGCTGCCCCTTTAAGACCGAATGCAGAACTGATAATATCATACTCTCCTATTTCTCCAAACTAATTACGCCCATTTATGATATAAACTGTTAAAGTAACTACTCTACAATCCGGTCATTTTGACACAGGCTATTTGTTGTTTATTTGATGGTTTAGACGCGCACACGAAGCCAAAATATTAAGTGCAAGTTGGTCCATTTCGCAGCACACACACATAAGCCACCTTGAAGTTGGAAACAGTGTCTCTTGCGCGGATTATTGTGCATTTAATAACTCTTTATTATCAAAGAAGCAGTCTGCATGCCTAGGTGCTTGATTTTATACACCTGTAGCGTGACTGGGACACCTGAATTCAATGATTTGGAGGGGTGTCCCAATACTTTTGGCAATATAGTGTATGTCATGCTCACAGATTATATTTATTTTACAGTTACATCAGTACGTCTTTCCCTCTCATTTGGGTACAGTGTGCATTTGTTTATGGTTTACTCTGCACATTGTATAGTTTAGAGGTTTTCAAACTGTTCAGCGTTTTAGACTGTACTAGTAACTTGTAACCATACACAAACATAACAATCATAATGTGCTGTTAAGTCTTCAAAAGAGAACTGATTTTTCCTTTGGGATATTGGCATAAATGTGTGTCTAATAATGGGGTGGCTTGGAATGGGATTCAATTTCTGAGCGGCATAGAATGTGTATCTTGGGACGTGCCCTAGAAATATCCACATCAGTGAGAGTGACTTACTTCGCTTCTAATCTGCTGCTTCCTGTCTCTGGTTACAACCAATGCTCTGTATTGTTTAAAAACATCTAGTAACTTGAATACACAGGCTGATACGCCAAGCGCTTCAGAGGGCTTTTTGTTAGGATGACCAGTAATTGCAGAGGGCACCACCATTGTGTGACACAATTGTGCAGCTGATTTTTCCCCCCTATTCCAGCAAACCAGACATTAGCTACACAGTGGCCTGCCTCACAAAATCTATTGTTCCTCAACAGTATCTCCAGTGTGACAGTGCTTTTTCTGGGTTTGAATGGTTTGAAAGAAGAAACGTCTCCTCAGTTATTCTGCATATTGCACTGAATGCCACTGTATTTACAAGAGTTAGCTCCAGTGCTCCTAATCTGATGGGCCGAGCAGTTTTCCAAGAGCACTGGTATTTACATTTACATTTATGAATTTGGCAGACGCTTTTATCCAAAGCGACTTACAGTGCCCTTATTACAGGGACAATTCCCCTGGAGCAACATGTAGTAAAGTGCCTTGCTCAAGGACACACTGGTGGTGACCGCTGGGATCGAACCAGCAACCTTCTGCATATCAGTTCCATGGTTTAACCCACTGGACCGCCATCTCACGGTATTTATTGATTGATTGAAATGGCTGTGCACTGTAAAAAAATATTGTAATTTGAATGATAAAATATTGTAAAAATGCTACGGTAAAAACCTATTAATTGATTAAGATCCTTGCTATATTGTGAAAAACTGTAATAGATCTAATGGGATATTTAATGCTATTTTTCAATTAGTGTAAAATTAGTGAAAAAGACGTATAAGTCGTCTTATAATTTACAATGAAAAAACGTTAAGAATACACATTTTAATAGTTCTGATGGTCACATTTGATGATTTTGTTTTCTTCTTATTTTTATTATGTCACCATTATGTTTAGTTTTGTTCATAGACTTTCAGTTTCATCTGTCTCCTTGTTTGCTGTCATTATTAGTTCACATGTGTCAGCTGTGTGTATTTATCTTCCACGTTTATGTTTACTGTTTAAGTTGTTTGCCCATCTTTAGATTAATTGAGATTAAACTACATTTGGAACTGTATCTGCCGGTGACATTATAATTAATGTAAATTAAGGTTTTATGTCACATACTGTCACAATCACAAATGAGAGTGCCCGTGGTTACCACCAGAGGGCACTCCATCCCGGACTGTCACTTCATCTGAGGACTACATTTCCCACATCACTCACTAACCGGACTTCCTTCCTGATTACATCCACCTGCACCCCATTACCTTGTTAGCTCACACTTTATAAGCCTGGTCATGTCTGTCATTCATTGCGAAGTCTTGTTTTGTTCACACTGCAATTCTGAGCGGTTTTCCCCGGTTGTCTTGTTGAAAGTCTTGCCTGTGTCTCAGACTACCCTTTTGCCTGTCCCTATTGTCTTGTTTGCCTAATTGGACTGATTACCTGTTATGACCTCTTGCCTGTTTGTTGACTACAAGTGTGGATTACCCTTTAAAATAAAGCTCCATTTGGATCCTAACCCTTCGTGTCTCAGAGCATGTTTTTAAATGAATGTTTATTGCATTATTTTTGTGTCATGTGTTACAATGATGCTGTTTTGTATTTGTGTGTGTGACACCTTGCACTTTTAATATATTATTATATAGAATTTCTATATTATTTACATAAGCTGTGTTTTAAAGGTAATTTTGTACATTAACATTAGATGGCCGATCATACACCCAGCGCAATGTGACGCCAGGTGTTGTTTTTGCTTTATTCAGCCCAATGCATTTATCATTTTCATGTCCAGAGCCACATTGTGTAAATAGAAAATGCACTTGCACTCATCTGTTCACCCATGGGCGTGCTGGTCTGAAAACAAGGTGTGTTCAGGTGCATTGTTGGCACGTTGCTATTTTGAGGCAACTGAAAGCGACTGTGCCATTGACTAACAAAAACCTGGTCTAAAGTCAATATTGCATTTTTTTGTGTTATTTAAAGGGTGCGTTAGTAATATGCACAACGTGCATACACTCTGCTTCTTATGCTGCATTCACACCAAACGTGAATAGAGCGTCAAAATTGCGTCTACCACGTCTAGTTGGACGCTTGAACATTTTGAATACATTCGTGCGTCCACAGCGAATTGGATGCGCATATAAATCGAGCGTTTGAAGCGAAATAGACGCGCATTCAAGGCGCTCCAGGAGAAATATGTCATAAAACACCACTCTGCCTCTTTTCATTTTCATTAAAAATATATATTAAACATTAATAGAATGTGGTCCGGGCACTACATTATCTTCACTGCATGTATATTAAAAATATCCTTAAAAAATAAAGTTATGAAACTTCTCTTTGCCCTAAGTCAAAACGATTTGGCAGACAACAATTTATAGATTCATGACACCAAAGATCGCCCGTTAGATCCACACAAGACAAACCACTACAGGACATCAGAGCCAGCAAATGTCAGAAGGACTGGCCGAGGAAAGGCTGCTCTCGCCGGGGTTAATGAGCGCTGAGTGCCCGGTGATCGCCTGGATCTCACAACTCCATAAACGCAAGATTATTTTTTTTAAAATAGGTGCTCTCTTTATAAATAAACCACATATTTGAGCTTTAAACAACTACATCTTCACCTGAAAAAGTCTTAAAACTACCTTTTGTGACACAATAGTAGTATTTTTAAATTATGCAGGGTTTCACGTCACGTCACTTTACCATGTGACAGCAGCAAGCAGGCTCCTGATTGGTTAACGCGGTGTGAATTGATGGCAAAGTTACAATTTTTCAACTCGGGCGTTAGATGCGAATTCGCTTCAAACGCGTGAATGCACAAAAAGCACCATTCGCGCAAGACGCTCAATTCGCGTGAACTGGACGCGCGAATGAGGCGGAATCGCGTCCATCGCGCTGCAGGACCTCCAGACACGCGTCAACGCGCCTTTCAATTGACTTAACATTGAAATCACTCGCTCCTGACGCTCTATTCACGTTTGGTGTGAAAGCAGCATTACACACACAGGGACATGCAGCAGCACACAAATATGTCAAATATTAAAAATAAAAGGATTCCCCTCTGGAGAAGCGTTCAGTCTTTCAGCTCGCAAATTCCGCCATGTAAAGAGCGAATCCGCCATGGTGCAAGCACAACTGGCTTTTAAAGTAAATGGAGACTCTGATTATTGCACGTTATGCCCACAACACATTCATGACTCATTACAAGACTAGGAACAACCATTTTGGAACATGCACCTGTTTTTTCCAAGCCAACTGTTTTTTCCGTTGTTAATCTAGCAAAAGTGAATTCGAACTAAGTGCACCTGCCCCATGCGCTTCAGATCATGCGCTCAGATTGTTAAAATAGGGCCCTGAGCTATCAGTTAATGAAATACTTTTTTAACCATATTTGTCACAGTAAAAAAAAAAATTTTTTTAACCATATAAGTTTTTTTCAGTATGGGCAAAAATGTCTATATATTTATATATTTGAACTTAGGGTTATGGTTATGGAAAACCCTTAATTATAATTCAGATTTTTATGAAACCATTTGTTTGTTTTGTTGTCTTAGGAATTAGAGGTTAAGACAGGATTGAGGCTGCCACTGAAATGTAAATGTAAAAAAGTTGCTGAGAACAGGAGATTTGAAGATGTACGTTACTCTCCTTCAAACAGTCCACTGAGCCTGCCACATGAGATATGGCAACAAAGGAAAAGCAAGAGGTAGAGTTCACATCGTCCAAAAGCTTCACACAACAGCCTGACAGCAGATGAGCTGTCTCTTCCCGCTTCACACTGATTCAGCTCACAGTTATCTGGGACAACGCTGTCCAAACTGAGCCTCTCGCTTTGCACTGAATGTGGCACAAGGAAGAGAATGTAATTTGGACAGTATCTTGCACAAAAATCTTGTTATCTTGTATGTTAAAAATCTTGTATAATATAATCATACTTACTGTCAATTTACAATATGTACATAAAGCACATTAGTTCCTTTGACCCATAATGCAAATTCTGTTTAGTTTTTGACAGAATTTGATGATTAAAATGCTAATATGCTGATTTGCTTTTTCTTATTATTATCAATGTTGAAAACAGTTGTGCTGCTTAATGCTTTTGTAGAAACCATGAAAAAAATTTCATAATTCTTTGAAAGTTCAAAGGAACTTATACTATAAGAACCTACACAAGACTGCAAAGCGAGACTTTAGATTATTTATCAATAATTAATTTGATGAATAGTTTTCTCTACAGTACTTTATATGTCAGAAAATAAAAAAGCTTGGTGATATCAAATGTGCATGGTAAGTTTGGTTTAAAATGTTAATATCTAGCATGGTTAGCATTGTTACTACTGCTATAGCAGGTCTTGCCATGAAATGCCTGTACGTTTACTGTTACCAAAGACTTTTTACGAGCTTATTTTGAAGTGTCCAGACAGTATTTGCTCTTTGGTCTAAATGAAGGAAACACACTAGGGGGGCAAAACGCTTCTGGTTTAAAGGCTCTTAGTGCTTAAGGCGTGAGTTTAAGAGTCTTAAAGCTGCATCTCAGAATATCCTCTGCCCTAGTCTCTCACACACCATCACATGTGTGCACACACGGCTTCACTCAATGCTTCAGCCCACGTCAACAAGCTAAAGTCAAGATAATGACGTTCTTTTCAAATGCTCTGACCCCAGTAACTTTTACGCAGAAGCACGTGGGGTCTAAGACTCAGTGATTAGACCCAGGTCACTTCAACAGCCTTTGTTACCAGTTGTGTTATTGAGCTGCCATTTACTCGCATTCCCTCACTGAGCAGCTAATGACTCTTCTCTCTGGAGCAGAACTGCTGAAGGACTAGCAGGCTGTTGAATGCTGGGTACATCTGATAATCTGGTAGCCTTAAGGCATTTCCTTAACAAAGCCCTGCTTTGACTTTCTGCTCAGACAGGAAGTGGGACGGTTCTTCTCAGTAGTTTAACGTGGTAAAGTTGAAGTGAAACTAATGTCTATCATCAAAAGGTTCACACAGATAGTTCTGCCATGATACTGATTAAAAAGTAGTCAAATAAAAATGAAAAGAGACATGTTGTGTAAATATGTAAGCTTGCAATATTGCAAATACGCAAATGAGTATGAAGGCTTTCAATATTGTGCAAGAATCTTAACATTTTACTAAATCCAAACAAATTACTAAACAAATTTTAGCACTGTGTAAGTCTAAGTGTAGTCAAGAGTGAATAAAATTGTCTCAACCCTATGTTTAGCAATAGAAAAATATTTAAATAGAAAATAAGTTGCATAATTAATTCATTATTATTATTAGTAGTAGTAGTAGTAGTATTAAACTGGCTGTTTTCTTTTTGTTTGTTTCTTTAGTATTATTGTTCATGTAGCCACTATAGCAGATTCAGAAATATTCTGTCCCCCCCCCCCCCCCCCCCCCCCATCCCCACCCCCCTCTCTCCGCACCATTAAGTCTTTAATTTATTGAAATATGATATTATGAAAATGCATAGTCATCAACCACTCAAAGTAAAACACAAATCCTATCTTGGAACAAACTGTCAGTGTACAAAACTGCGACCCTTCACAAGTCCATTATGCTGATTATAATGAAGAAAGTCTGTCTTTACAGAAAATATATCAGAACATTTATTATTTGACCAGCTGATGAACTCATTTTACCAACGGATTCGTGGACAAAATCATATTGTGCTGAATGGACTGTTCCCTTCCGAGATTAAGCCAGTGTTTACAGCAGGGAATGCAGAGCCGGGGTCAGGCTAAAGACTGTCAGAGTTAGAAGAGGTCTGGGAAAATCAAAGCAAGCAACAATAATTTTTCAAACAAGCCTTTTCACTTGAGCCAAGTGAGAGATGCAATTACACTATAGTAAAGTAAGCCTCTTTACCTTTTTAATGTTCATACTTCAACCACATAGTGAACCAATTATAGGGAAAAGAACCAATGTCTTATGTGTCTTGCTCAAGGGCACAATGGCAAAAGTAATATTTGAAGAAATTATATAAATTAGTTTTTAGCTCTGCTAAGTATAACATTTAATCAATTAAATTAATGCCAAAGCAAATTCCATTTACTAAAACGTATGTTTGGTGTGTTTCTGTTTTATAACTAAGCAACTAAGCTAGCAATAGCAAGCTAGCTTTGAAAACATGAGATCACACCCTCCCTTCAGAGCGTCTCCAAAGCCACTCCTCCTCCAAACACATGAATGCGTACAGCAGGGAGCAAACAAAAGCATCAAAAGAGACTGCATTAAACTACCTCATGTCTCAAAGTGCATAAGATTGCAATGATAATGAACATAAACAACTTTAAGATTGACCTGGGGCCTGTTTCAGAAAGGAGGTTCAACCAACTCTGAGTTTAAACCTGAACTCTGAGTTGACTTACCCTGAGATGGGAAACTCTGAGTTTTGGGTTTCAGAAGAGCTGAATTGAGGTAGTTCAATCAACTCTGAGTAGACTGACTCTGAGTTAAGCACATGCACTCCAACTATGAAAAGCCACGATCAATGGAGCTCCGAAAGTACGATTCACCATGGCAACAGCACCCAACAAAAAGACGTTTGCATACTTCCGGGTCAATACACAAGTTTAATTCTTAATTATTTTAATTAAGTTTAATTTTCATGGTATCCAAAAGACAAACAAAGAATGTGGCAGCAGCTAAAAATGAAAACAAAATAAAAACATAATTCAATCAGGAAAAGCTTTAAGCATAAAATGTTCATGGGTGTAGGTTTAATGACTTTACAAACATTTGACATATTAAATAAATATCATTTAGTGTCCAATGTGCAGCAGCTTTTCCCACTAGACCCTTTTCACAGACTGTGATGATGTGCTTTAATGGTCATCAATATCGTAAATCCTGCATCGTTTTTTGTATTATTTTTTTTGATGTATGTACATTTATAACACTAATACTTTGTATTATATTACTTTTGCATCAAATTACAAATTACGAGTGTTTCTAATACAGCGTCTATGGGAGTGATAGTTAAAATTAACATCTTTCTCTCTTTTCACTTCCGTTATCAATCTCACTCTAATTTTTCCATCTTTTTGAAAGTTGTGAAATCACTATTGTGGAGTTTTTCTTTTGCTATTTGAGCAAATGGAGACACACAAATATATATTTAATGTATTCTCTCATTCACCGCTATAAGAGTTAACCCAACTATGACGACTTCAGCTTCGGAAACCCAGAAATGTGAAAAGGGGCTATGCTCTTTTCACATAATGAAATGTTCCCTGATCCCACCTGTTACATTTATTAATCAGGGTAATGAAATTAACATTTGACTTCTACTCAGGCCAGCCAAACTCCAGCACCACTGACAGCTGAAGAGGAGATGGAGGAAGAATATTAACATCCAACAGAAAAAAGAATAAAGTATTTGTAGGAAATAAAGATGACTATAAAAAAATTTAAATAAATGTATTTAACAGCTGTGGTGGTGGTTATGGCATATATCTTGTACTACCATCTGGCAGCATCCTTCCATTCCATACATAATCCGTTTTTAGAAAGTGTGATGATGGGAATATGAGTGTCAATGCATCCAACCACTGGAAATCCTAAAGGAAATTCTAATTATTAGGATACTTCTAGAGGATTATCAAGTGAACGTCAGGATCCTGTATAAAAGGACATGCCATTTTTGTCACTTTGCAGTGTCCTCATGATGAAAATATGAGCAATGAATGAATGTTCCTGCAAATAATGCTTTTCTTACTTTGCATTTTTGTCAAGTGGTAGATAATTTAATTTGTTTTAAGTAAACTTCGTTTACTTTAGATTTAGATTAAATTCATATTTTTTTTTATATTTATACTTGAAATACGACCAAAATACTCAGTAAGAAAAGCATTTGTGGCGTTTGAATGAATGAATAAAGTATTTAAACACTGCTGGTGCTTTAAAAAAGGGGAGGAGACTGAAAGAAACTCTGTGTTTACCAAAGAAAACCTGCTCCTGACCAGGTTAGGTTCACAGAGTAAGTTACCCTGGTAACTGACTCTGAGTATAAATTACCTCTCTTTCAGAAAAGGGCTTGACTTACCCAGCTTTCTCAGGTTTGACATACCTCCCATTCTGAAACAGAAAACACAGAGTTTCCCTTATTTCAGGGTTAACCTACTCAGAGTTTTCACTAAACCTCCTTTCTGAAACGGGCCCCTGTACCACCTGACTGCTGCAGATTCATTTCGACTTTGATAGTGTATTACAACTCGCTCGTTTGAAGTCGCAACATAAAAGGGGGATCAGACGACAAAGTCTAATAAGTGAAAATTTATTAAATAAATTTATACAATTATAAATTTATTATTTCACTTTATTTATTAAAGTGAAATAATAACACAACAATGAATAATGAAAGATAAACAGAATTCTAGGGATAATAAGGAAATAAATAAACATACAACAAATAATGTATGCTACATGACATAAGAAAATGCAAACAGAAGCAAATGAGAAATAAATCAGTAGAATCTTACATACTGAACAGGAGACACCTCTGGGAATGACTATTCCACAGAGAGTGCCTGCCTCAAATGATACACACCCATCTTATATACTCTAGTTAATTATCAATTAACATAAAAGAACCAATCAGAAGCTTCCTCCATCCTGCCCAATAGGAAGACAGGAAGACTCAGGGTTGTCACATAGTGTTGCCATTGAAGCTCATAAATTCGAGTCACGGACCGCTTCGAGTATAACGTTTTCATCTCTCCCAAAATACTTAAGTTATGGCATGAATGTAGCATAAGCTTGTTGTTTTGGTTCAGGAGGAACTATAAAAGGTGACTGATGTTTCGGTTTTGGTGCTTTGGTGCTCAGAACGAATGCAATGATTGGATGCACATTTTATGGTCCTACACCTTCCACAGGGCCCTATATTTTAATGATCTGAGCGCATGGTCTGAAGCGCAGGTGCACTTAGGGCGTGTCCGAATCCACTTTTGCTAGTTTAACGATGGAAAAAGTGGTCGGCGCGCATGGTCCAAAAGGGTTGTATCTAGTCTCTTAATGAGTCTTAATGGGTGTGTTTTAGGCGTAACGTGCAATAAACCTATCAAAGTCTCATCTCCCATTCCCTTTAAAAGCCAGTTGTGCTAGTGCGCATTCACTATTTACATGGCGGAATTTGCGAGTGGAAAGACTGAACGCTTCTCCAGAGAGGATTTTTTTTTTAAATATTTATTTTTAATATGTAAAAATGTTTGTGTGCTGCTGCGCATCCCTGTGTGTGTAATAAGCAGAGTGTATGCACATTGCGCACCCGCACATTGCGCTGGGTGTGAGATAGGGCCCAGTAAATATCTAATTCAGTCATAAACTCTAGAGGGTGCAGGCTGATGGGTTCTTTACATGCAATCTACAAGCAATCACATCATCACCACAAGGCACAAGCTGATTGGCCTCTGCTGATCCTTCAGCCAATGAGATTGCTTGCTCAACATTCTGGTTCAGCGTTTGCTGTAGGCTAGTCCTGCATCACGCTATCAGATTTCCTCTAAAACCCTGCACCTCCCCCAGCCCAGATCTGCTACAGGATTTATGTATGTTTATTCATGCAGCAGCAGCATATCTTACATTCTCACTGCAGCGTGTCTGAGTATGTATTAGCAGTAGCAAGTCCATACTTGCTCTGCAGCCGCAATAATACAGCAGCAACAGCAGCTGAGTAGATCTAGTCTGCCAAGACCATATACATTAACATTGCCATGCAATAACATGCTAAAACTATTCTGAGTTGTCATGATTGAAATGCAGTAAAGTAAAAACCTCTAAGTTACCTTACCATATACAATAAAAAAAGTTTCATTTGAAGTTGTACCTAATTATACTCTATTTGCATGCAGAATACATGAATTACATTTGATAGAATGAAAGGTAATGGGTGAGGCTGGCAAACTGCCACATGATGCGTTTGCTCTATAGGAGTACAATAGCCTCATTGTTTACAATAGCCAAACATTTCTATGCATTTCTCTGACCTTTGGACACATATACACTATTATATTTCAAAATTCTATGCATATATATATATATATATATATATATATATATATATATATATATATATATATATATAAAAAGTCAAATATTTAAAAAACACTGAAGTGGACTCCCATGACATGTCCATCAGTAATGACGCACAGACCTAAATAAATGGGACCCATCTGACGCAAAACAGCAAACAAATCAGCCCTCGGGCAGAGCAACATCAAAGGGCAAGTCAAAAGCTGGTAGGAAATTTCGTGAAAAAAAATAGTCCTTTAAAAAAGGACTTTTCCAACAACTTTGTATTTTTGAAGCGCACACAAACGCATATACACGCTTCAGAAATATAAACAATGCAAGACGTCTACATTTCTTCTGCCACTATACCACTCATATCATCTTCTGTTTCTGTCGCTGTTCTCCACCCCGTTCATAATGCAGATGTGTTATTATCTGTGCAGTGCCTTTGAATAATGAATATAGGGTTCAGTCTTGCCTCTGAAGTGGAGAGTGGACGGAAAGGCAGACAGCAGTCTCTATTTGTGTTTGTGTTCAAATGTAATCTATGTCTGTTAGACTGTAGACACAGTCTGCAGTAAAGATCAGACTTAGGATCGTCTCTCAGCCCAGTTCTGAACACTGAGATGTTGGTGAAGTGTCATCAGCGCCGCCTTGTAATTTTGGTATCATATATCACATTTCCAGGTGTGAATTAGTGGGTGGATTGTTTTTATATGCGCAAGTCTCTCATTGTAAGCATTTAGTGCATGGTAGTTATATTATTTACTCACTCTAATATTTCAAACCCTTGTCACTCTTTATTCTGTAGAACACAAAATAATATGATTAGGTCAGTTTAATGTAACTTAGCTTAAAATGACTTAAACGTCAAAGGTGATTGTACTTAAAAATGAAGGCAGCAACTTTTTTTTTTTTACAGTGTGGAAAAGAATTACCAGCACATTCTTCAACTTTTTTATGTGTTTTGTTCGTTTATTTACACGGCAAAGGTGTTTTGGGGCCTGAAAATGCAAACTTTTGAAAACAGGGGCATGTTCAAACTCAAACAGGTGCACAACGTTTTGATACGATTTCCAGGTTGAACGACATGTTTCCTGGAAACAGTGTGCAACGGATTGCAACAGGGTTTTAGATACATTTTCTCTTGTTTTGTGGGTGTGTCAAAAATGTCAGTCCAATCAGCAGCAACATGAATATAAACCATGTGGTATTACAGCTCGCACAATGGGTCCAAGTAAAGTCGTTTACAAATGTGTCCACTGCAGCTCGCAACAATTAAAGGGTTAGTTCACCCAAAAATGAAAATTATGTCATTAATTACTCACCCTCATGTCGTTCGACACCCGTAAGACATTCGTTCATCTTCGGAACACAAATGAAGATATTTTTGTTGAAAGCTGAGGCTGAGAAAGGCCTCAGATAGGCCTCCATAGGGATTCAGTACATTTACACTCACAAGACCCATAGAAGGCACTAAAAACGTCGTTACAAAGTCCATATCACTACAGTGGCTCTACAATAATTTTAAGAAGCGACGACAATAGTTTTTGAGCGAAAAAAATAATCAAAATAACAACTTTATTCCACAAGTTCTTGTCTTCCTGTGCCGTGAACTCACGAAGCACCACGACGCATGCGTGAGAATATGACGCAGAACCGGCGTTCGAACACGTGACCCAGAAGCGAGGAGATTTGTTTACAACGAGCAGAGGAAGATGCACCGTATCTAAGCTGTTGAATTCTACATTGATCGTGCTTTAGGTCTCGGCGTAGAGCTCAAAATTGGACTAAAGTGTGCATTTCATGGATTCCCGAACGCCGGCTCTACGTCATATTCTCGCGCATGCGTCGTGCTGCTTCGTGAGTTCGACGGCACAGGACAACAAGGAAGACAAGAACTTGTAGAATAAAGTCGTTATTTTGATTATTTTTTTTTCGCTCAAAAACTATTATCGTCGCTTCCTAACATTATTGTAGAGCCACTGTAGTGATATGGACTTTGTAACGACATTTTTAGTGCCTTCTATGGGTCTTGTGATACCCCTTTTCCACCAAGGCAGTGCTAGAGCTAGATCGGAGCCAGAGCTAGTCCCAGTTCATAGTTGGTTCAACTGAGGAGCCTGCTAAGAACCGTTTGCGTTTCCACAGGCTAGTAGAGCCACAACAGAGCCAGGTCTTACGTCACTGTATACGTCTCATCTTTCTCAGCAACGCTAGCGGGAAACACACACACACCAGGCTTGTTTGAGATGCATCGGCGCTGCGCAGACCGATCCACGTATAATATTTAAAAAAACGCATGAGTGAATCAAAAGCATAAGGAGTCATATGCTCTCGCTGGACTTGTTATCATACGGAGATCGGTCTCTGCACAGCACCGCTGCCAACAAGCCTTCCATCAACAACTATTGATTAACGTGGCTTTACGATCCTACATCGGCATTAAAACACAACGAAAACACAGCAAATCCAACGCATTCGTGCAGTTCGCCGTGATTTGTATAGACGGAGATTACAAACAAGCAGCAGCTGTTAGCTCCATTAGCTGCTATTTCAACAATGGCGGATCTCAAGTCTGTGTTCGTCTTGTTGACCCCGCCCCCAGTGCCTGACGTAATCGGTTCTTACTTCTAGCCCTGTTCTAGCCCAGCTATGTTTTGGTGCTACTTAAGAACCACTTTTCCTGGCTCGGAGCTGGGGCTTTGGGTGTGGAAACACAAAGAACCGATTTGGAACTAGGCTCTGGCTCCAATCTAGCTCTGGCTCTGCTTTGGTGGAAAAGGGGCATGAGTGTAAATGTACTGAATCTCTATGGAGGCCTATCTGAGGCCTATCTATGCCTCAGCCTCAGCTTTCAACAAAAATATCTTCATTTGTGTTCCGAAGACCCGTAAGTCTTACGGGTGTCGAACGACATGAGGGTGAGTAATTAATGACATAATTTTCATTTTTGGGTGAACTAACCCTTTAAAGATATTAGAAGACATGTTTATTTTGTCATCCTGAAATGTGAGGCAAATGTTGGATCACAATAATTGGGAAACCACAGTTTCCACAAATCCCTTCACTCGATTGGGATATTCTCTTTTATTCTGGACAGCTAGGGCAGTGACTGTATTTATATTGATTTCATCAGGCTCCAAAAATAGTTTGGAACTCTTGCATCACCATAGTTGCAACTCTTGCATCATCAGAACAGGGTGTTTAACGCACCACGGTTTCCATTTAAATAAAGTTGAACGCAGCCCAGGTTTCAAAATGCAAGGTTTGAAAATGATATCGATGTCTCTTTGTAAACAACCAAAACGTGAATTAGTGAAATGGTGACGTCATGTGAATGCATATAAGTTGTTCAGTCTATAGACATGTAGCGTTTCTTTATAAAGTCACATCGCCATCTACTGGCCTGTCAGGAGAACACAGTGTTTTTAGACGTATTTGCGGATATGTGTGAAAGGGGATCATTTTGACAACGTTGTCGTCTGTACGCAAAAGTTTTTGAAAACGCAAAGGAATAACTTTTACATTTATATATATTTTTAAAATAAATTAACTCTTATCTATGCACCGGTTCGTGGGCGGGGCAGTTGACGTGAGTGGGCGTGTCTGTACTATTATTTACTTTTGTTTTATACAAAATATTCAATCAACTATCACAAACTATGCATCATTTGAAAACTAAAACACTCAAGATTCATGTTCTGAACTTGTTTTTGCAATAAATACACCAGAGAGGAAAGGGTTAAATGAAATGGTAAAGGACCAGCCATGTAAACATTAGCATAATATTAGCGGTACTCATCTTTCATCTCCTGTCGTTCAAATCAGATCGGACGAATCCAATAAACACCCGCATACGTCTCCGTGTAAGGGTCCACTCTTCAAAATGCATCCCACTTTTTTATCCAAAACAACGAAAAAATAGGGAAAAAACAAAAAATCCTCCGTTGTTTGCAAGAGAGTTTAGCGTAATCAATCGTGTCCATTTTCAATGAAATATCGATTCTAATCCATTTGTGGCAAACTCCCCCTGGAAGAATAGTCTCTTCTCCGTGACATAACCCCTCCCTCGTCTCTCTCCTTCAATCAGAGACTCTCCTGTGACGCATCATATAGAGGAAACGCCTTACAGGCTTGGTGAGCTGTCAATCATTGCGCCCATGGTTTTCGTTGGATAAAGGCACTCGGTGCCTAGCCAATGCCTTTCCAACAAAGGTTTGATTGATGGACTTAGTAACCAATCAAAAGGCATTATCTTGCGCAGTTTATGGAAGTAGTATTTGGTGAATACTACTAGTGCTTACGCTTTCATAACACCGACACGCGCCTGCCAGTGATTAGGGCAGAAACTGCAGTGTTTATCCATTATAATGAGCAGTTTATTGCAGATTTATTTTAATGAAAAATTACTCTTTACAATTGCAAATGTTCTGAAATAAATGGCCTTTTTGAAAGGACGCCTAGTCTTTTCCTGACATAAAAGCTTACAGAAGCTACATTACTGAGATAATCATCCTCATATTCGGATCATGACATGATTAGATATTCAGTTTTATATTTCAGTTATTTTCAGGCTCTTAACATTAAATTCACTTATTTTTTTCCCTAAGTGAAAAAAAAAAGAAAAGAAAAAAGTAGTGAGTCACTTACTTACATGTATATTACTCTGTTCACATATTTCTTTGAGTTATTATGACTCTTGAGTTGCAACATTTCAAGTGTCTAGTTTAAAATAAGACCAGATTTATGAATATAGACCATAGGGTTTAAGAGCTGCAGACATTTTATTTTGGTATGTCGTTTTCAAAACATTCTCAACAATAGGGGCGCAGGTTAAGAGGTTAAATGAATAAATTATTTAAAAAATATTTTTAATAGTGATTCAGATTATGTATTTCGTCTGTATACAAAGATGCATTTAGTGCAGGGGTCTCAAGCTCATTTTACCTGGGGGCCGCTGGAGGTAGACTCTGGGTCAGGCTGGGCCGCATCAAGTATTCCACATAAAAAGTGTTTCAAATATTCCAAAAAAAAGTAGCACAACTGATCCAATCTTCTCAATCTTTATTATTAACAGTTCTTAACATGAATGTTTCTTCTGAACATGAACTGTTCCTCTGAATTTGAACTAAATATAGCCTATAGAAATTAAATCATGTAATATGAAACAATGAATGATTTTAATTTTATTTTAAATAATAGACTAATTCACAGCAAGGCCATACCCAGGTCAAACAGAACAGTGAGCGAAATTATAAGTCTAATTCTAGTTGGGAAATAATCTTTTTGGGACTATTTGTACACAATATTTGCATTAATTTGCGTCAAATATATCATTAGTCCCGATGTTCTTCGCATGAGTGAGTGAATAAATACATAGATCCACGAAACACTTTCAAATTCTGTAGTGGTCTAGTGGTAGAATTTTTGTCAACCGTGTCAAAGGTACCGGGTTATAATCCGCTCTCATATAGTTTTTCATACATTAAACAGTTTTTTAGTCATTAAAGACAGTTTTTTAGTCATTAAAATCAAAGATGTTCATCAATGATATATGACCACGCTTGTATTTGACCTCACTTAGCGGAAGTTATGGCGGAGCTCAGAGATGATCACGTTCGTCTGATAAGAGGTAAAATAATAGCATAAATACTGCTCGGTTTCTCGCAGAAACTGATCGTTTCGCTATATAAGACCCTTATTCATCGTCTGGTATCGTTTAAAGTCCTTTGAAGCTGTACTGAAACTGTCATTTGGACCTTGAATCGATTGGAGCCCATTGAAGTCCATTATATTTGAGAAATATCCTGGAATATTTTCATCAAAAACCTTAAAGGGTAACTAAACCCTAGACCAACTTTTTTTAGTTAATGATCTGTAATACTGGGGCTTTATTAATGATGTTCATTGATTCGAGTCAATGTTTTGACATTTGAGTATAAAGTGTTTTAATTTTATAAAATATGGTGTAAAACCGCCAAAGTGCTGCCCTCTTAGGGTTGAACGGTGGCTACTGCAGTTGAATTTTCCTATTGGACGTTGTGGTACATCGTGACGTAGGATGGTACCGCTAACGGCTCACTACCACGCCCCTGGCATGAGCTCACCACGCCCTTGGCTCAGCCCCTGGTATAAAAGCATCTTGTTCCGTCAAATCCACTGTAGCGAGTCAGGAGTTGGAATTGCAAGTATTGAAAATTATCAGGATAGTGTATATTAGCATCTAGTTAGCATAGCCATTTATATAGTTATATAGATTATTTCGAGTAGCCTAGTTTAGTTAATTAATTAGCATAGTTAGTTAGCATCGTATTGCATCAGTTAAGATAGCTTCAAGTTAGCGTATATTGTTAGCATTAGTTTTATCTGTATTTAGTACAGTGGTTAGTTAGGATGGGACGTAGGTGTTGTGTTGCTGGTTGCAACAGCAGTGCTGGACTGCATAGCTTTCCAGCAGACTTGGAAATTAGGCGCCAGTGGTTGCATGCACTTGGCCTGGATGACTGCGAGTTCCCGCCTAGAGCTGGAGTGTGCAAACTGCATTTTACGCGGGATTGTTTCTCCAACGCAATGGAGGTGGAAACGGGCTTCTGCAAAAAAAAAAAAAAAAAAAAAAAGCACTGCGTGCTGAAAAGCGACGCAGTGCCAAACGCTGCTCCTCCTGCATGGACTCCACCACCGCAGCGGTGTATGTGTTTGTTTTGTGTACGTTACTTATTAAATGAATTAACTGGACTTAACACTCTGGTCTTGTCATATTTCATAGCTATATCTTTATTTATTATTTGGTTTGTGTACGTTACTTATTAAATGAATTAACTGGACTTAACACTCTGGTCTTGTCATATTTCATAGCTATATCTTTATTTATTAGTTGGTATGTGTGTTTTGTGTATATTACTTATTTAATTAACTAGACTCAACACTTTGGTCTTGTCATATTTCATAGCTATACCTTGGGTATCTCCCTACAACAGACGTTCTCTACCAGGGACAGTGAACTGCAGTGTCCACACGTGCACCTGTTGAGACAGAATCATTTGTAACTGTAGAGGGAGACTTGAAATCTTTTTTTGTTTGTTGCTTAATTAACACTAAATCATACCAAAATTAACCTAAATGCATGGGTTTGAAATGTTTTAAAGTTTGTTAACATTTGCTATGAGCATTAGCCACAATACTAATGTTTTACCACTCGGACACTGGTCCCATTCTCTCTTGCGCTGCTGTTTCGTTAGTATCGTTGGTATCAGGAGTTAACGCAGTTTGAGCCAGCGGCTCGAATCGATAAGGCTCTGGCCCTGCGTCTTCAGACAATTCACCGTCCTCCACTTCAGGTGAAGGTGGGGGAGAAAAGTCCTCTACTTCAAATGACCGCTCTGTTGCAAAACTACTGGTGTCACTCCAGTCATTCTCCATATTTTCGAGTCAGACAGCTGTCAATCAATCCGTCACTGCGGGTCTCAGGTGCACACCCTCCGCTCAGCCCCGCCCTCGGTTCATCCCCTCTGTGTCCGCCGGGCTCTGCCCACTTTTCCAGCATTTTTTGAAAATTGCCAGTGGGCGGAGTTAAGCTCTGAGCAGGGGTTTAGTTACCCTTTAAAGGGGTGGTAAAGCACACTCTTTCGAAGGCTTGATTGTGTTTGTGGGGTGCACTGTAACATGTGTTCATGCTTCGTTTTTAAAAAAATGCAGTATTTTTCATATATTTTACCTTTATTCTACACTGCTCTGTCCCTCGTAAAAACGGTCTGATGGTTTCCGGATTCTGTGAAGCCAGTCCCTCAAAAATACGCAATGGGCTCTGATTGGTTAGCTGGCCCAGTGTGTTGTGATTCGCTAACCGCCTAGTGAACATTTCTCGAAAGCGTCACGCCCCTTACCTCTACAGGTAGCCTGGCTTTGTGTACGCTAGCGTCAATAAAACCATACCAAGAGCCCGAATCAGACCCAGACAATTTTAGTGAAGATGATCGAGCAGAACCTGTTCAGTCCTCAAGAGTACAGACTGCGGATCTATAGTGATCGCTCCTGAATGGCACTTACTTTTGTATTTTTAGAACGATTTGCCAAATATCTGTCGCAAGAACGGACACTAAACATTGCTAGTAGCCAAATCAAACACAGAACCATGTTTAGCATGCATGTAGATAAACAATACATAAAAGCTCTAATCAAAGAATAATTTACACTAATGCCAAGTTCGCTGTTGAGATTTTAAACAGTTTGTAACGTGAGGTGTTTGTCAGATAACGTTAAGTATGAATGAGCATTTAACAAACTGGTTTGCAGAGCCAAACAGCGTTGTCATTTGTTTACTTCCTTGCTACAACGTAGGCTACAAGTAACAACACAAACTATTACAGGAAAACACATCAACGAAAAATAAAGCACACTTACAGGTTGTGGCCCGTACTCGCGAAGATTGTGGAAGCTTTCCTCCGCGAGATGTGCCGCGGTAGCCGCGTGTGCCCGCCTGTCTCGTGCAGCTGAAGGCTCATGTATTGCAAATACAGATGAATATAGTCCATTATGTCACATTTTCCGATCTTCTCCTCCGACCCCTGTCTGTCTCGTGCTTTGATTTATGATGGGCAGCATATATCCGATGCAAATGCGATCGTGTTCCCCTCATGTCTCTTACACACATGAATATGACGTTGTATGTTAAACGCACTGCAACGCTGCCCCGTCCCTAGGAAGGCTGAAGAAAGTGGACCTGCAATCCGGATGAAAATAACAGCGTTTCGTCGGCATTGTCAACAGCACTCCAGCCTACTAACTATACCACAACAACGCTTCCCCGCTGCGATACAAAATGGCCCCCCCCTTATTTCATATTCTCGGAGGAGGGGTTTATGTAAATATTGGGACTGGTGATGTCAGCACACCCTGGAGGAATGTGTAGTAGTCCCTAGCAGCCGTTTGCTGTAGTCCTTAGAAATCGATTTCTTTAAAAGCAAATATCTCCCTTTGCTTTAAACTTTGAACGTTGTAACTTTGAAGATGTTGTTTATGCTCAAACAGCAACATTACACACTAGCTAAAGTTAGAAAAGTGAAATCGTGGTTTACCACCCCTTTAATTTCTTTTTGACTGCAGAAAGAAAGACATTGACATCTTGGATGACATGGGGGTGAGTAAATTATCAGCAAAAGTTTATTTAAAAGTGAACTAATCCTTTAAGCGATAGATTGATGCGTTCATCTGTGTGTGAAGATTGTGCAGTGTGCACGAGCTAAAAGAGAACGTAAACCCTGCATACTTTGATTTGATTGGCCATCTCAATCATTTTGACATTGACGAGCGCTGTTAGACCACATTCGTTTCAACTGTCTGATCAGCTTCGTTCGTCTGTTCCTGTCAATCACGCAGTGTCAACCAATTATACTGCACGAGGGAGGGGCGAGCCAACTTTCTCTCTCACACACACACACACACACACAAAGGAGGCAGCAAGCGTGGCAAGCGCTACACACGCACCGACTCAGCAAAAAGGTGCTTTTCAGAGCAACGCGCGTGCCGCACTAACACTAAACTTTGATGTCAAGAATGGGGCCACAAAATATCATCCTGCGGGCCGCGAGTTTGAGACCCCTGATTTAGTGTGTAAAGAAAATATTTGAATAAATGACTTTTCCTGAAAATGGTATATAATTTTTCAAAACCATATGAAGCTCACACAAATACAAAAAGTACATTTCTAAGAACCTGTTTTAAAGTTATTTCTATTCAATGACCCAGAAATACAGTTCCAGGATCATCGAAGAATGTTCATCTGGAAACATGTCCTATTTGGCAAAATCATAGTAAGCATTTGAGCTTGATACATGTATGTGTTATAGTTTGCACAGGAGCACTTGACAATGAGAATGCCCTTTTGAATAATGGCCATAGCAACTAAACTGTCTTTGAACTCATAACTCTCAAAGTACCTCTGAGCTTCTGCTGCAATCCCTTTGACTCATGCATTATGTAACGACACACTCTTAGAGTCAAAACACTTTTCCCTTGACTATTCTAACAGTACAGTGAGTGTCGTCATACTAAGACATGCTGCGTTTAGCTAAGCACAGAACTCAATTAGCAGGCAGCTCATTAATGCACTTCAAAAGCGTTTTTAAAAATGTATCATCTGTGTTTTTGGAATTGTCTGTCAATCAGGAGTTGGCTATGAATAATATATTCATGAAAAGGTCATTAAACTTTCATAGATTTTGTTTGCTATTTCTGGTAGAATATGATTAGTACAATAGCTTGAGAAAAAGAAAAAGAGAAGAACACTCTTAATGCGTTAAAAATACCTTGGTACATCCAAAAAGCTCTCTTTTTAACACCCTACACACATTAAAGGAGAAGTCCGGGGAATTATTAAGTTAATCTTGATCGTTATACCTTTGTGAGTACTGTCTATAGAAAAAAAAGCTGTTACAGTTAATGTCCAGAGCTCCCACTCAGCTAAAACGGCAGTTATGGGGGCATATACATAAAGAGTGTCTTTGTGCCTCTTAACAGACACAAAAGGCAATTAAAATGTCTGTCCAACATGAACAGGGCCCTTACATGACAACCAGATGCGTTTAGCCACTTAGCAATTGTTTAAATTCACCTAAATGGTGTTTTAGACGGCTAGCTGTAGTCTCGCGCTGAAGTCCCGTGGGAACTCAGTTGTAGCCGGAAAAAGGCAAATAGACCTGTTAAGAGGCACAAAGACACTCTTTATGTATATGCCCCCATAACTGCCGTTTTAGCTGAGTGGGAGCTCTGGGCATTAACTGTCACAGCTCCGTGTTGCAAGCACCAATCCGGTTCGTTTTTTTTTTCTATAGACAGTACTCACAAAGGTATAACGATCAAGATTAACTTAAAAATTCCCCGGTGTTCTCCTTTAAGGGCCCTAAACCCGGCGCAATGCGACGCCAGGCGCGATACAAGTGTTTTTTGCTAGTTTCAGCCTGACGCAGTTATCATTTTCATTATCGAAAACCTGGTCTAAAGTCAATGGCACAGTATTGTGTTATTTAAAGGTTTGCGTTAGTAATTTTCGCATATAGGCAGGTGCAAAATCACATATAGACACATATACACACAGCACACAAAATTTTTTATATATTAAACATAAAAGTTTATTAAAGTTAATAACTGCTTGTTTACGTGTTACTGCTGGAAGCGCTGCCATTTTTCTCTGCTTCCGCGTGAGGTGCAGCGGTCACTAATGCTCAGAAAATTCCCAGGCTACAAGCTGTAATTACGAGCTCTACGAGGACGTGAACACTTTTTACAAGCTATAATCTCGTATCTACAGGAATTAACGAGGTGGCGTGAACGCACCTTTTGATTGGTTTATTGCATGTTATGCCCAAAACACACCCATGACTCATTAAGAGACTAGGTACAACCTTTTTTCAACTTTTGAAATAGCATCCGCGAAACAACAAGCAGCTGTACGGGTTCGGTGGACAACGGAGATGGAGGAACGGCTGGTCGAAATATGACAACAACACTTTGTAATAACTCCTCATATAATATCTACAGCAAGTTAACAGTTAACATTTATTTTATTTCAAGCAACAACAACAAAATCTTTCAAAAAACATATATATATATTTTTTTTTTAATGGGTTTAGTTTCAGTTAACTATAATAACCCTGGAATGTATAGATAGATAGATAGATAGATAGATAGATAGATAGATAGATAGATAGATAGATAGATAGATAGATAGATAGATAGATAGATAGATAGATAGATAGATAGATAGATAGATAGATAGATAGATAGATAGATAGATAGATAGATAGATAGATAGATAGATAGATAGATAGATAGATAGATAGATAGATAGATAGATAGATAGATAGATAACTTGATTTGTGACTTGATTTGTTACTTATGTATTTAAAAAAAATAAGGAACACTTGCTTTGTTCCTTATGTATTTTAAAGAAATAAGGAACACTTGCTTTGTTCCAGAATCAGCGTTTTTGAATAAACTGTTTTTCTGAACTGACTCAGATTCGAAGATTGAAACCGATCGAAGTTATATTGTATATTCTAATCGACAAATGACATGTCTGTTGTTTTGTTATTGTTCTGCTCAATGCAGGTACCACAGTAAAGACAAGGAAAATGGAACAATGAAGGCCTTGGGCACTGGAAGCAATCGTGTACCGCAGTAGCTCGTACGTCTGTGAATATTAACCTTGTTTATGAGTTCTGGCAGGACATAATTTTGCACAAATCAAGACAAAAATGAATAGGGACATCTGGACCTCACACTGAGACAGAGATGACAAATATGCAGATTTAGTCTGCATGTCCCTTCACAGGATTGACAGTTCAGCCTCAGTTGCAAAACTGATTTGAGAGATTAATGGTTGTTTTGAAAAGAAATGATGGATACCTGCAAATTATTAATTGGAAAGCATTTTTTGTTGAGATCATGCTTAATTCTCTTTTCTCCTCTCTTTATGAACTCATCTGATCTCTAGTCGTTAAGTTATTTTCTGATTGTTGTACTTGCATTGTGACATTTATATTTATATTGTACACCTGGTATTTTATATAAATAACTAGATGTATAGTTGCTAGGGTGTTCTGGGTAGTTGCTCTATGGTTGCCAAGGTATACTGGGTGGTTGCTAGGCTGTTGCTATGCAGATGCTAGGGCAGGGGTGCTCCTGGAGGGCCACTGTCCTGCAAAGTTTAGCTCCAACCCCAATTAAACACATCTGAACCAGCTAATCATTGTCTTACTACATACTAGAAACTTCCAGGCAGGTGTTTTGAGGCAAGTAAGAGCTAAACTCTGCAGGACCAAGTTTGGACACCCCTGTGCTAGGGTCTTCTGGGTGGTTGCTAGGGTATTGTTAGGCAGATAATAAAGGGAGTCTGGTGGTTGCTATGGTGTTGCTATGCCATGCTGTTGATAGGGTGCACTGGGTGGTTGGCAGGATGTTTTGGGTGGTTGCATAGTTGCTACTAAAGAGTTGGTGTCAAAAATGTTAGTCTCAGAATAATAATAATATGAAATACTGAATAACAGTATGTTGGTTTTCTCAAAAAAAAAAAAATGTTTTAATTTATTTTTATAAATGACAAAACAATATATATACACTGTTCACCATTCACGCCGCTGGCCGTTTTGATGCGAATTTTGCACTACATTTTGCACGCGAATTTTGTAGAGAGAGCATTTTCTTGTGGTACCCCCCTGAGCACTTGGTGCCATACGCGCAGCGAGTGATGCGCGGGGTGCACTCATGTTAAAAACTGAAGCCAACGCCTCGATCGCCCCCAGGTGGTTGGTCCCAGTATATCTCATAACCCCGCTCCTCCGTGTATTCTAATGGACGCGAGACAAACTAAACAATCTAATTACACTTCATATAATTTTTCCAGAAGTTGGTTTCTGTCATTTTAGGCAGTTTTTATCACTCTGATTTAATTTCAAGTGTTCGTATTTTTAAATAAGTTTGGTTTTAGTTAGTTTTTAGACCGCAAAAAAAGTGGTGGTGGTGAGGGGGGGGGGGGGTATGTGACGTCATGATTGACAGCTGAGATTGATGGCTTCTCAGAGTGAATTTGTCACTGAGGCACTAACACACTTTTTTCCGGATTTTCGGGAGGAGATTGGAGCTTTAGCTTTAATTTCTACATTTCAATAACTGTTTATTTCACACCGACATAATTCATTGTTATGCATCTGTGAGAGTATGGGTGGGCTTTTGATTTTGCGTCTCTATTTCCTGCTCTCTACTGTGCGGACTCTGGTCCTGAGGTCACTACTGCGCAGACTCGGTCCCAAATCTGTGCAAGATGTCAGTGCCATATTCGGATCTCTGGAGGCTTCACTTTTCTTCACTTTTTCTGAAGTCGCGTTGCCCATACTTTTTACGGTCTATGGACTCGCCACACATAATTTACAAATCGTGCAGTTTCACAATGTCAACACAAGGTGGCATTACTAGATTTTAGGCCAGGGAAACATTAACACGCCAAAAGCAGAACAAAACAGCGCTACTTGTGCGCAGCGCAACTCAATCACACGACCACTAAACAGCCAGTGAGAAGTGGTCGAGATCAGCACAGGGCCAGTTGAAACTGCGCTGACTTAAATCAACAACACTAACGTAATCAGGAGAAACACTGAGCTACAACTATCCAGTTAGAATACATTTCAACCAACAATTCACCATGGATTTACTGTGGTACCACTAACTGTAACCGTGGTTTTGTCATATCTAATTTATTAAATGTTTAATGTAGACATGTATTAAATACTGTAAGTAATAAATGCCAAATTACAGACAATTGATTTTTCATAAACTTGCAGTTTTGTGAATTTGTTTTTATATTAAATGTGTTTATAGACTAAATACCATAAAGCCATTCTAGATATACACTCACCTAATGCAATCATCTAATCAAGCAATGACATGGCAGTTGCTTCAATGCATTTAGGGGTGTGGTCCTGGTCAAGACAATCTCCTGAACTCCAAACTGAATGTCAGAATGGGAAAGAAAGGTGATTTATGCAATTTTGAGCGTGGCATGGTTGTTGGTGCCAGACGGGCCGGTCTAAGTATTTTACAATCTGCTCAGTTACTGGGATTTTCATGCACAACCATTTCTAGGATTTACAAAGAACGATGTGAAAAGGGAAAAACATCCAGTATGCGGCAGTCCTGTGGGCGAAAATGCCTTGTTGATGCTAGAAGTCAGAGGAGAATGGGCCGACTGATTCAAGCTGATAGAAGAGCAACTTTGACTGAAATAACCACTCGTTACAACCGAGGTATGCAGCAAAGCATTTGTGAAGCCACAACACGCACAACCTTGAGGCGGATGGGCTACAACAGCAGAAGACCCCACCGGGTACCACTCATCTCCACTACAAATAGGAAAAAGAGGCTACAATTTGCACAAGCTCACCAAAATTGGACAGTTGAAGACTGGAAAAATGTTGCCTGGTCTGATGAGTCTCGATTTCTGTTGAGACATTCAGATGGTAGAGTCAGAATTTGGCGTAAACAGAATGAGAACATGGATCCATCATGCCTTGTTACCACTGTGCAGGCTGCTGGTGGTGGTGGTGTAATGGTGTGGGGGATGTTTTCTTGGCACACTTTAGGCCCCTTAGTGCCAATTGGGCATTGTTTAAATGCCACGGCCTACCTGAGCATTGTTTCTGACCATGTCCATCCCTTTATGACCACCATGTACCCATCCTCTGATGGCTACTTCCAGCAGGATAATGCACCATGTCACAAAGCTCGAATCATTTCAAATTGGTTTCTTGAACAAGACAATGAGTTCACTGTACTAAAATGGCCCCCACAGTCACCAGATCTCAACCCAATAGGGCATCTTTGGGATGTAGTGGAACGGGAGCTTCGTGCCCTGGATGTGCAGCCCACAAATCTCCATCAACTGCAAGATGCTATCCTATCAATATGGGCCAACATTTCTAAAGAATGCTTTCAGCACCTTGTTGAATCAATGCCACGTAGAATTAAGGCAGTTCTGAAGGCGAAAGGGGGTCAAACACAGTAGTATGGTGTTCCTAATAATCCTTTAGGTGAGTGTAGAAATACTATTGTTTTACTTTTTACCATGGTGAGGTGTCATGTGCGCACTGCAAAAAAGCTCTTATTTTGTATTTTTGTCTTGTTTCTAGTCTAAATATATAAAAAAATTCAAGCATCTTGATTTAAAAAAAAAAGCCAAAAATGCTAGTAAGAAAAGCTTTTTTTTGCAGTGTGGTTTTACCTGTGGTGATCTAAATAGAGTAGGCCTACTCATTAATTTAAATGAGAATAGAGTATTAACTCAGTAATAATATTTAAATGTCACCCTTTAAAACCGAGGTTGTTGAAAGTTATATAGATATTGTTGTATTAAATTTACATATGTGTCCTATCTCAAGCTACTCTATAAGGAACCGGCCCCCAGGTGTGTCCACAACATCAAATCTGGCCCCCTTTTAAAAAAGTTTGGACACCCCTGCTTTAATGCAATGACATTCATCGGTTAAATATCCAAATGCTTTTGAGAGGCACCATATCTATTAATAGATGTTTCTTTAGCAACTCTAGTGTTTAACAGTTAAACCAACTAAAACATTTCCTGTTTTGTGTGTGTGTTCTTCTTTTATTCACAGCTGTGCTGAATGAGAAGTCTCAGCAGGGCAAATACAATTTAAAGCATATAAATAACGAAATAAGAAATAAAACAGTTTGGCTTGTGCAAATGTCAGGAAGCCAAGAGGTATTGACCACTGCTTTTGTGCAACTTCTACAAAAGCAACAGTGCTATAAAAAAGAACACACCCAATGAACCGGCCCACCCTGTTTATACAGTACCACTTCGGTCCACTGCCCCCTCTGGGTCTGTCTTGTTGTCTTACTCATAAATGCCTGTTTGACGTGGCAGAAGAACAATCCAGTCGACAGAAGTGCATTGTGGATCTCTGGAGAGAGATTTGGTGTAGAGCAACTATTTTTCTCACTCTCTCCCGTCATTTCCTTTCAGATCTGTGGGTTGTATCCTACTGAGAATAGCTTTGGTGCATGAAATGTTTCATTACTTAAAAAACACCCTTAAAATGTAGTGCAATAATTATCTGAAAAACAGAAAAACCCAGAAAAAAAAAAGAAAAGAAAAGTTAGCTACAGGGCATACAAAACAATGGTTAGCAATCCCTTATCTCTTATTTCTTTCATGCTGCATAGCCACTTACAATTCAATAAAATGCATTTCAGAGGTTGCCTCACTAGCTGCTGTGCATGTTTAGACACATTTGTTTTTTTTTTCTTCTTCTTTTCTCTCTCTATTTAGCAGTGCAGATGAAGCAAATATCTATTTGCAAAGTAACCCCCCCACCTCACAATTTACCTATCATGCTATCTATCCATCTTCCTATCTGCCTTCTTCATATTTTAGTCTAGTCTTCAAGTATTTATCTTGTATTATATACTGTTTGTGGATATTCAGACAGTTCAACAAATCAACATAGTAAAGATATTCTTAATCAGAATTTTTGTTTTCAAGTAAAACTATCTAAACATCCTTAAAGGTCCCATGGCATGGATTTTTTATTATTATTTTATAATGTTTCCTGAGGTGTACTTATATTGTTAGTATGGTTTTTACATCAAAAAATGACAATTTAGAAATAAAAAAAGCATTTTTCTATACTGATATTAGCCCTCTGGCTTGAATGCTCTGTTTCAAGGGGCATGTCTGCTGTGAGACTTCAGTGAAAACGCCCACTGTTGTGATTGGCTGACATCTTTGCATTTGAAATGAGAATTAGATTATGTGATGGAGGGGTTTAGCGAGATCTGCATGCACTGCCAGAGAGAGAGAGAGAGAGAGAGAGAGAGAGAGAGAGAGAGAGAGAGAGAGAGAGAGAGAGAGAGAGAGAGACGGGCTGCATGTGGACCAGAGAGACGCAGAGTTGGATAAAGATTGCGGAGAAAGTTTTATTGTACCGAGTTGTTGAGAGCGCAAGTTTATTTTGTTTGTATCTGAGAGTTCTGAATAAACACGAGTCCCAGTCACGCAACCTGTCATCTTCCTCCTTATTCTACGAACTTTGTAACATGTGGAACCCCTCTAAACTAAATTTTTTTTCCCATCACAGCCGTCGATATGAACGAATCGTCAAAGTGTTGACTATAGCATTATTTTATGATTTATTCCCATCACATGAAAGGCTGCAGTGACGAGAATTGAGTAGACAGACAGTCTGTTGATCGCGTGAATGCAGTCATCTCGTTATTGTAGCGCGTTTTCTCTCACAAAATGCTTTGACCACAACTAACAGCAAACACGACATCGACATGAATACAGTAAGAGCTTTGTGCAGCATAACAGTGTCATTCATTATAACGGCAGTTTGGACAAGTGTACAGATACACTCGCAACGTGTGATTGACAGATCGGAACATTATAAGAAGTGTTCTTTGATCGCGCTCTAGTTTAATCATTTAAATAACCGATTTGTTTCATGCTATATATTTGTTTCATATACTTATAGAAACGATGTGCAATTGATCGTTTAGTCCCTGGCTTGATTCACTGATGCATAAACAACAGTATTAAACGATTTCGAAAGAAAGTCTGCGTGAACTTGAATGATTAGCACATCAGAAATCACTGATCACAGATCAGGCATTAATGAACACTGTTACTCACTGTTTGTGGCGGTGCTGTCGTAATCCATATGGTAAAAGTCTGTTTGTAAAGCCTGTGCTGACATCGCAACTGAGGAACTGAATCCATTTTCTCCAAATTCTCTGGGCGGGCAAAGCAGAGGAAGGTTACCTTTCCTTGTATGACGACATAACACGGAAGATTCCAGATCGGCTCGTCTGAGCTCTCATTTTCTCAAAGGCAGAGAAAGACAGCCAGAACTCGGTTTACACCTATCAAAATTTCTAGCCACTTGGGGACCATATACAGGCTAGGGGAACTCATATTAATGTTAAAAAACCTCATAAAATGAAAATGTCATGCCATGGGACCTTTAAAACAAGATCAATTTGAGAAGCATCATTTGATATTGGAGAATATATCTTGAATAGACTTGATTTTATTTACCCCATAGGCAAAAACGTCTCGGTTACGTATGTAACCCTCGTTCCCTGAAGGAGGGAACAGAGACGTACGTCGGAACTGACCGACGAATTGGGATCTGATTTCAGAGACCAATCTACTTCGAGTGTTTAGAAACGAGCCAATGAAGATTGGCATGCGATTCACGCATTCCAGGCACCGCACCGCAGTGCGGGTATAAATAAGGAAGTGGAATGCATGATCATTGCTTTTCTCTGCTGAGGAGCCGAACTCGTGACTTGGCCTCTCAGCGGAAGCACATCACCTGGCGACGGGACGTACGTCTCCGTTCCCTCCCTCAGGGAACGAGGGTTACATCCGTAAACGAGACGTTCCCTTTCAGTCGGTCACGTTCGACGTACGTCGGAACTGACCGACGAATTGGGATCTCTACCAAAACGCCAGGGTGCTGGCCCTTCCAGCGTCCTGCTTGAGCGCACTGGACCGTCTTAGATGGTACGGAAGTTAGGGCTCCAAGCAGAGAGGTCAGTCACTGCTGTTTCTGCAAGACCCACCTAGTGTTCTAGCAGGGTAGTGCAACATATGGCAGTCTCTGGGGTGGTGCCAGCCTGGTTCCAGGGGGGAAAGAACACGCCCAGAGACGACAGAGCGGGCTCTGTCAAGGGAAAGACACGGGGCTAGCCAAGTAGGGTAGCAGGTACCGTGAACGAATACGCATATGGGGTTGCCGTGAGGGAACCGCTACATATGGAACCCAGCCTACACACACGTTTCACAAGCATACGGGTGCAGGCCTGGCGTCAGACGGTGCAATGTCTGGCACCGCAGGGGTGACGGAGGAGCTCGACAGGGTTAGCCGTTTCCGGGGAACACAACAATAGACGCACGTATCCGGCCCGGAGGGCGGGAGTGGCGTTGCAAGCCGACACTTAGAACGGGCACTTAGCGCTACTGGCCCCTGGAGGCGAGGATGCGGGAAGATACCGGCTCTACACGGAGGCTATAGAATCTAGCGAACGTGTTAGGTGTCGCCCAGCCCGCAGCTCTAAAAATATCTGTCAGCGAGGCACCTTGAGCCAGCGCCCAGGATGAAGCAACACTCCTTGTTGAGTGTGCTCGCACCCCGAACGGGCAAGGTACGTCTTGGGACTGGTAACCCAAGACGATGGCATCCACTATCCAGTGGGCCAACCTCTGCTTGGAGACAGCCTTTCCCTTCTGCTGGCCTCCGTAACAGACAAAGGGCCCTATCTTGCACCCAGCGCAATTGACTTTGTACACCGACGCATGTGTCATTCCTATTTTGCACCCGCGCAAAGCGCACTTTTCCCTCCACAGAAGCACGTCGCTAAACTAGTGAATGAACTTGCGCTCCCTGGGCGGTTCAGCGCAAAAAAGGAGGCGTGTTCCGGCGCAAACAATCCCTGGTGCTATTTTGCTGTTCCATTAAACAATTGCGCCACTGACCAGAAAAAACCTAGTCTAAAGTCAGTGGCGCGTTGCGCGTTGTTCATTATGCTATTTTAAGGGCGCATGCTTGACCATAGCGTGCACAACGCGCATACACTTTGCTCATGTAATCTACACAGATGCAACAGTTATTTTTGCAAATCATAAATTGTTACACTAAAAAAATATTAACACATGAGATGACGGAAATCATTGTGGTGTGCCACGAAGATGTGAAAAAATAGGCATAAATCTAGCTTACAAATTATTCAGGCTAATTATTTATTTAACCGACGCTATTTTGGGTGGGTTTCTCCCATCCCCATACAACACAACTTCTCTGTCTTTCACTGCTCTTACAAGAACATCAGTCTCCTCGGCTGTGAACCGCTCCTGGCGTGCGCCTGGTAAATACGCCATAATAATAACAATCCATAATGGAACTTGCGCACCTGCTTTTAAAGGGAATGTTGGATGACGCTCTGATTGGTTTATTCACGTTACGCCCAAACCACACCTATGAATAATGAAGCTACTTCAGACCAACCCATTTTAGATTTGCGCCGGGCGCAAGAGCCATTTATCCCGCCGGGAAAATAGCAACAGCGCCGAGACCCGCCCACAAAGTTACTTGCGCTTTGCGCTTTGACACTTGCGTTTCAGATCGTTAAAATAGGGCCCAAAGAGTTGCTCTGAGGTCCGAAAGCTTTGAGTCCGGTCAACGTAAGCGCGAAGAGCGCGGACGGGACATAAAGCCAGGGCTGGGTCTGCCTCCTCCGAAGGCAGTGCTTGCAGGTTCGCTACCTGGTCCCGGAAGGGAGTGGTAGGAACCTTGGGCACGTATCCAGGCCGGGGTCTCAGGACAACGTGAGAGTTGTCCGGCCCGAATTCTAGGCACGATTCGTTGACCGAAAGTGCATGCAGGTCCCCTACCCTCTAATAGAGGCCAATGCCGTCAGAAGCACTGTCTTCATCGACAGGACTGCAAAGTCTCAAGGGGAGGGCTCTGAAGTGCTCTGAGCACTAGAGCTAAGTCCCAAGAGGGTAACGAGTTTGGACGAGGAGGATTTAACCTCCTCGCACCTCTGAGGAACCTGACGATTAGGTCGTGGAGGAACCTGACGATTAGGTCGTGCTTTCCCAAAGACTTACCTTCAACTGCATCGTGATACGCCACTATTGCTGCGAGGTCCACCGCCGCACGCAGTTCCTGCATAACCCCTGGGTCGGGACTACCCTCGTGCATGCAGGACAGAGGGTAGTGAGAGAGGGAAAAATGTATACAGGTTTTGGCCCTTTTGGTGTTCCATATTTTGACACCAAACAGTTCCAACTGCTAATTTTTCCAATGCCCATCAGGGGAAAAAGGCTCAGGGGTAGGCAAGGCGATTTTTACGCGTTGCACTACGCCTCAGCCACCCGGGAAAGCATGGCTGTCAACTCTGAATCTGATTCAGCAAGAGCACACACATTATTATAGTGGGAACTCAGCATCATCATTTCCAGCGCATAACAGCCCTCTCTCCGATGCAGCAATTGACATCTGTCCTCTGCCAGAGCCTCAAATGAAACACTAGGTCCCCTTGTTTTTTAAAAGGACCAGCAATCCCATCTGTAGGCTGCCAGCAGGCATGTGAGACAGTGAATGTGGCCGTCAAACTCGACGGTACACGGTGCACTGAACGTTCAAGCCCTATGAAAAGGCAAGACGAACACCGCACCGACGTGGTCATGTTCTCATGAGAGAACATGAACCACCCACAAACACAGTCTCAGCATGCTGTGATGCGATAGAGGAGTGGGGGCCCACGGAGACGTACCTGGTGGGGAAGCACCACTGTAATCCTCAGGTCACCAAGGCTTATTAACCAAAGTAGTTCTTCTCTGCTTTTGCAAGAAAAAGAAACTAAATCGGGGAATAGGCAAAGGGACTCAACCCCGTTTGAGGTTTCATAGTCTCGACCGCGCATCTCTAGCCGGCGCCCGCGGCACACGGCGCGCTGAACACTCAAGCCCTTACGAGAAAGGCTTGAGACGAACAGCGCGTCGACGTGACCATGCTCTCCTGAGAGAGCATGGATCACCCACGAACGCAATCTCATATGTTTATATGTGAGAGAGATCGTGGCCGTCAAATGAGGACAGGAAACAACCGCATCCAGAAACACACGGTTTGAATGACATCTTGAAAAAGACACAGGGTCAAACCGTGTTGCTCTTTTAGAAGGAAAATCTGCTCTTTTATGTGCTGAAGCACTCAGGGAGATGACCGCGGCACCACACAGTACAATAGTGCAAGCCTGTGTGTGCACTCAAAACGGAAACGCCCAGCGAACCAACTCTTATGACTCCTGGTATTCATTCATCATATCTGGTCATTGGGTCTTTAACTGTAAAATCCCCTACATAAGTAAATCAACATTGTACATTGTATAAGTCAATTGTTCTTGTTTTCAGGGTGTTTATAAACATTTTTACTAGAAATACTGATTTAAAAGAAATACTGATTGCAACTTCAAAAAAAGAAAAAAAGCTTTATTTTGCAGAAATATGACCATATTCTCTGGCTAAATATTTTAGAACGGATGACCTTATTGTTTCCATGGTGACGTGTCATGCTTCTCACATGACACACCGCAGCCACGATAGTGCTGTACGACAGATGTATCGGGTTTATTATTTAGTTTTTCTTTTTTTATTCAAAATATTCACAAACTTGTTAACTATGTCACATAATATCTGATATTCTGATTTTCAAATATGTGTAAGTGTAAGAGTAATGTGTTTTGTCATTTAAAACCCTTTATAATGATCATGTTATTTTTACATACCGGTTATATGGCACCGGGTTTCGGTACCCAACCCTAGAATTAACATTTATTAATATATTTAATAAATGAACATTATTAATATGTTTAATTAATAATAATTAAACAATAATAAATGGCTTATTAATACATTTTCACCTTTTCGTTATTATTGTTGCCTCTAGTAATTAGGCTATGTGTCGGATTTTTAATTTCCAACCTATTTTGGGTTCATTTTAAGCAAGCCATATAGTAATTTTTAAACAATAGTTGGGTTATATAAAACAGTCCATGCAGCACGTTGGGCAAACATTTAACCCAACCGCTGGGTTTGTCGATTTTCAATTTCCATTTTCCCAATTTGGGTTGTTTTTAACCCAGCATTATGTATAGTGTGATTCAAAGCGGGCAGAATGCTAGATATAGCCGTAACTGACGAAAATAATTAAAATGTTCAACCTTTTTCAATTTTACCCTTCTGATCAAATATTGTGCTGCAAACATCAATAACAGCTTCAAGTTCTGGCAAATCACCATGGTATACGTGGGATAGTCCATGGCTAGCTGTGCACTTCACAGGGGCAACCACCCGCATCAGGCGGTTCTTTGCTCCATATCATGCATTAAAATGGTTTAATGCACAGCTAGCAGTGGAGATTGGTTTATATATTTTTTTTTAATTAAAAATACTGATAGCTAACTTCTTGAACCCCAAAAGTCTTAATGCTATAAAAAAGAACACACCCAAAGAACCTGGTCACAGTTCCAGATGCCTGGCAGTCAGTCTACTGTGACACAACACAGATGCTAGCAACCCTCAGGCTCTCTCAGCTCACTGCTGTTTGTCCAGATGCTTTGTTATGGACAATATGCACTGTATTGAGTGCAGGGCTGATTTATGGCTGATGCTCCAAGATATTTTACTGGAAATATGGAAGGCAATGTGCACCTTAATGCACCTCAAGTCCTTTCACCTTTCTGCTGCTGGATATGTTTATTCCTGTTAGGAACTAATGGATGTTTTTTTTTTTCTTTGCAGTCTGCAAAAAAATGATGAAAACATATTGTGTGGTATGTGCCTATTTACACACAGAGTACTGTGGGTCAGCACAACTACTAATGCTCTTTAATGAATAATAACAGCATGTTACAGCTGTTTTAATGAGAGCTTCTGATTTGAGGCTCATGTGCTGTAGTCAAGTTCCATTACTGCATTGCTTTAAAAGATTTAGTTCTATGTTTTTTTACAGCAGTGGCTGGTTAACTATTAAAACTATTAAAAAAACTGCACAAAATATTGATAAATGCAATGCTAGTATATAAATAATACTAAAATAACCTAATTAAGAGAAAAATACAAAAATATATTTATTTTTATATAATTTCTTAAGAAAATCAACCTTATTTTAAAGATGTTTAGATATCAAATAAAAAAATATTTATTTAAAAATAAAAATACACAAATGCTGAACAAGAAAACAATACTTTCCATGGATTTTATGTGGCGTGGTAAACTAGCTGCAAGAAAGAGGGAGTGCTATAAGGGGAGAGAATTGTAAGACATAAATTAAAATCCATACATTACTAAATAAGCATCCCTTTCCCTTGCAAATTGAGTCTATTAATGAGAAAACAACAAATACCAATTTAATAGAATTGGCTTTATATGTCTGTGACTACTAAGTAGCCTTCTTTTTTTAATCAAAATAAAAATTAATAAACCTGGGGCAATTTTCACCATGAAATCTAGGTCTCTCCATCTCCTGAAAAGTCATATAGTGCAGGGAGAGAATATTTACTTGCCTGCATTAGATTTATCAGTCTATATGCTTGCTCATAAAGGATGCAATCCTCTGTTTATAGTAATGAAGGAACCTTAATAATGGCTTTGTTGGATATTGCTCATTTTTATTACATTATATTAATAAAGTACACTGAATCAGGGGTATGTGAGCTGACAGCAGACCGGCGTGGGCCAAGGGAACGGGTCTTATTGACCGAATTAGAACAAGGATTGATGTGTTCATGTTTTCTTGGTCAGTGCTCAGCAGAAAAGCATCACGATTAAATCCAGAGCTTTCGGTTTTCTCATGCATATTATACGAGTCTGAGTCTGCTGAGCCAAGTCAATACGCTTTATTTAATGATTTAAAGCTGTGGAATTCTATCGACAAATCAGAATAGAGCTTTGCATCATTATGTTGCTTTTAGCTCTTTGAAGGTATTTACACTAAGTGGTTCTGATTTCACATTTATGTCGCAGGAAATTACATCAGTTATATCAAAAGAACAATATGACCAAAATCTACGAAATCTGCGAAAAAAGTAAAACGAGTAAACTGTTAGTAATAAAATAAGAAAAACTTGAAATAGGAAATACTACATAGATTGTAATTAAATGTACAAAATGTCGAAGGGTGTTTTGGTGATGGTTCATGTTCATTGTTCATGTTTTTAGTGTGTCATGTTCACTGTCTTGCTTCCTGGTTTTTGTCATGTGACTCCCATGCCCTCATGTGATCTTGTTCTGTCATTGGTTTATTGTTTGATCACTGTTCACAGGTGTCACTTGTCTTGTCATTAGTCTGTGTGTATTTAAGCCCTCATGTTTGCCATGTGTCTTGGTCTGTTATTGAATGTGTAACCCACAGTGTCGGTGAGTGTATGTCAAGTCAAGTCAAGTCAAGTCAAGTCGAGTCAAGTCGAGTCAAGTCTTTGATTTATGTTAAGTTTTAAGTTATAATAAACTGCACTTGGGTTCAGCAACTTGCCTTCCAGTGTACTATTGTTACAGAATAACAGACCGACAAAATGGACCCAGCAGTTTCTTTACTGCGTTTACGCCAAGAGAATAGTCCCCTAGAGGATTATGTGGAGGAGTTTTGTGGATTTTAATGACGTGGCGCTTAAAGACATTTTTAGATTTGGGCTGAATGAACCGATACCTTCATTCCCCCATCGTCATGTCTGGGTTCGTCCACATTCAGAGTCAAGCCAGGTCTCCGATCCACAGTCAAGCCACAGCTCCATGTCTCCAGGTTCCAGCCCGCTCCAGCCTATGAGCCCGCAGTCCTGCCCAATACATTTTTTTTTAGGGGGGGCAAGGGGTACATGGAGGCCACGAAGGCCACGCCTCTGTGGCCCCCTGAACCGCCGTTACCGCCATGGCCCCTTGAACTGCGGTTGCCGCCATGGCCCCTTGAACTGCCATTACTGCCATGGCCGTCCACGGCTCCAGATCCGCCATGGCCATCCACGGCTCCAGATCCGCCATGGCCGTCCATGCCTGAGGGTCCAGATCCGCCATGGCTAGCCACGCCTGAGGGTCCAGATCCGCCATGGCCGTCCTCCCATGCCTGAGGGTCCAGGTCCTCCCACGCCTGAGGGTCCAGATCCACCATGGCCGTCCTCCCACGCCTGAGGGTCCAGGTCCGTCCACGCCACAGGGTCCAGGTCCGCCCAAGCTCCCAGGCGCCCCTGTACGGGCCTGGCCCACCATCCCGCCCCCAAGACCGCCCCCCAAGACTTTGATTAAGACACTTTGGTGTTTTGATTATGTTTGGGCGCCTGGGGCCGCCCATAGAGGGGGGGGGGGGGGGGGGGGGGGGTCTGGTCTGTCACAGGGTGTTTTGGTAACTGTTCATGTTTTTAGTTTGTCATGTTCACTGTCTAGCTTCCTGGTTTTTGTCATGTGACTCCCATGCCCTCATGTGCTCTTGTTCTGTCATTGGTTTATTGTTTGATCACTGTTCACAGGTGTCACTTGTCTTGTCATTAGTCTGTGTGTATTTAAGCCCTCATGTTTGCCATGTGTCTTGGTCTGTTATTGAATGTGTAACCCGCTGTGTCGGTGAGTGTATGTCAAGTCTTTGTTTTGCGTTACGATTTTTTTTATGTTGGATAAAATAAACTGCACATGGGTTCGAAACACTTGCCTCCAGTGGATATGTTACACAAAACACTGCATAGTCTTCAATGTGTAAATCAAATATACATGTATTCGTATTAAATTAACAAAAAGTGATTCAGTCTTTTGCTGTTTGATAAACATTAATGACAAAGACATCAGCAGGTTTATTAGGATGCTGTCACTTAGAACCCAAACGCACGGATCCAATATACTGACATGCACTTTCTTTTCTCAACTGTTTACATTATTTTAAGACATGAATGTCTGTTTACAAGGATGGTCGCAAAGATGGGCATTTTGACACATAAGCAGTGTTGGGGAAAGTTACTTTGAAAAGTACTCCATTACAATATAACAGTTGTATTTTTCAAATGTAAAGGCACTTTCACACCCAAATTTTACAAAAAAGGCTAAAAGAAATACATAATCACGCGCAATTCAAACAAACCTTTCAGCTGTGCTTCCATTCTGTATAGCAGAAGAATAAGATGCAGTAGAAAGTCTCACAATTACTTCACCAATAAAAACAACAAATCTAAAATCCTTTTTGCTGATAGTGCTTATAGTAATTACACTATATTTTTTTGGTTATAGTGTCAAAGTGAGATTAAATGCATAATGTTTTTTTTATTTTACATTTAATTATTGGAAGTTTGCGTAGTATTTTGATTTTGCATTTCACTTATTTTATTTATTTTGAGGAATAATTATTATTTTTTTTTTTTTCAAGTGAGATGAGTAAATGCTCACATTTAGTCTAGAACTACAACAACCATCATGTTTACACAACGCCTCCACACTTACTCACGGTTTCACTCAACATGGGGACAAGAGAGTTGCCAGTCAATACATGGGAAAACAAAGTAAAAGTAATGTGTTACTTTACTAGTTACTTGAAAAAAGTTCAAAAATCTGATTATGTAACTTAAGTTACTTGTAATGTGATACCCCAAATACTGCACACAAGTGTGTGCATTTAACCGTTCAAGCTCAATTAGGCAGCAAAAAGCACTGTTCTGTTCTCATGCACTCTATGAGCAGCAGCTTCATGTGCGTGCATCTCACAGACAATCAATACTGAAATGAATTCTCTTTTCCGGCATACATTTTTTTGTGCAATGCTTAAAAACATGCAAATGATAAGCTATGTGTCACAATTCACCAGTGAGAGTGTCCCTGACTACCACCAGAGGGCACTCCACCCCGGACTGTCATTCCATCAAAGACTACATTTCCCATAATCCTTTGCCCAGACTCATCACTTATTGTTTACACCTGTGTCTTATTTTCCTCATTGCCTATATCTAGCCTGTTCACCCTGTCATTCACTGCAAAGTTTTGTTTTGTGTAACACTGCATTTCTAAGTGGTTTCCCCGGTTTCATGTCTCTTGGTTCATTGGATTTCTTGCCTCTTTCCCGGATTACCCTTTTGCCTCCGTCCCCTGCTTTGTTTGTTTGTTTGTTTGGACTGCCTGCTTGTGTTTCGATCTTGCCTGTACTGTTGACTACGATTGTGGATTACCACACCTCCACTCCATTTATTATCCTAAATTAGATGCACCTGTTTGAGGTCGTTAGCTGCATAAAGACACCTGTCCACCCCATACAATCAGTAAGAATCCAACTACTAACATGGCCAAGACCAAAGAGCTGTCCAAAGACACTAGAGACAAAATTGTACACCTCCACAAGGCTGGAAAGGGCTACGGGAAATTGCCAAGCAGCTTGGTGAAAAAAAGGTCCACTGTTGGAGCAATCATTAGAAAATGGAAGAAGCTAAACATGACTGTCAATCTCCCTCGGACTGGGGTTCCATGCAAGATCTCACCTCGTGGGGTCTCAATGATCCTAAGAAAGGTGAGAAATCAGCCCAGAACTACACGGGAGGAGCTGGTCAATGACCTGGAAAGAGCTGGGACCACCGTTTCCAAGGTTACTGTTGGTAATACACTAAGACGTCATGGTTTGAAATCATGCATGGCACGTAAGGTTCCCCTGCTTAAACCAGCACATGTCAAGGCCCGTCTTAAGTTTGCCAATGACCATTTGGATGATCCAGAGGAGTCATGGGAGAAAATCATGTGGTCAGATGAGACCAAAATAGAACTTTTTTGGTCATAATTCCACTAAACGTGTTTGGAGGAAGAAGAATGATGAGTACCATCCCAAGAACACTATCCCTACTGTGAAGCATGGGGGTGGTAGCATCATGCCTTGGGGGTGTTTTTCTGCACATGGGACAGGGCGACTGCACTGTATTAAGGAGAGGATGACCAGGCACATGTATTGCGAGATTTTGGGGAACAACCTCCTTCCCTCAGTTAGAGCATTGAAGATGGGTCGAGGCTGGGTCTTCCAACATGACAATGACCCGAAGCACACAGCCAGGATAACCAAGGAGTGGCTCTGTAAGAAGCATATCAAGGTTCTGGCGTGGCCTAGCCAGTCTCCAGACCTAAACCCAATAGAGAATCTTTGGAGGGAGCTCAAACTCCGTGTTTCTCAGTGACAGGCCAGAAACCTGACTGATCTAGAGAAGATCTGTGTGGAGGAGTGGGCCAAAATCCCTCCTGCAGTGTGTGCAAACCTGGTGAAAAACTACAGGAAACGTTTGACCTCTGTAATTGCAAACAAAGGCTACTGTACCAAATATTAACATTGATTTTCTCAGGTGTTCAAATACTTATTTGCAGCTGTATCATACAAATAAATTGTTAAAAAATCATACATTGTGATTTCTGGATTTTTTTTTTTAGATTATGTCTCTCACAGTGGACATGCACCTACGATGACAATTTCAGACCCCTCCATGATTTCTAAATGGGAGAACTTGCAAAATAGCAGGGTGTTCAAATACTTATTTTCCTCACTGTATATTATTTATATATATATATATATATATATATATATATATATATATATATATATATATATATATATATATATATATATATATATATATATAGTGAGATTATATATATATTTATATATTATATATATATATTAGTGGTGGGCATAGATCATTTTTTTTAATCTAGATTAATCTCACTGTAATCTTGGAATTAAAATGGCTCATTTAAATTCTGCCGAAGGCATTCAGAATATGTGTAATCATAAGTGATCGTTTGTCTTTTGCTAGTTTGAATAATAAATAACTTTTGTCCCTTTAAGACCTGACGCACGCATGGATTCCACTGTTCATGTGAGCTGGTTACGACTGTGTTTACGTTATAACTCACCAAGATGGGCATTGAGACATTGAGATTTTTGAGTGTATTTGACCATTAATAAGCTGGAAAAAGGAGCTCATTATTGCACTTGTATGTCAGAGGCGGCTTTATTACGGTATGTGTGTGTGCGCTTCAGATGCGAGCACGAAATCTGCGGGAATTAGTAGAATTAACGTTATGTGCAACCCCGCGCGAAATTCAGACCGGTTACACCAACACTAACACGCTGTCATGAGGAAAAATCCAGTAGAACGTGCGTTCACAATGTTCAGAGGGTTAACCGGACTGAATGCCGGACTGAATGAGAGGAGGCGGGTGCGTGTCAACTCGCTGTCAGTCGGAGAGGAGAGTGCAGCTGATATCGAAACTGTAGAAAATGAGTATCGTATCGTTTCAGATATTTCAGTATCGATACATAGAGAAATATCAATATTTTTTAAAACACTAGTAGGCATACACACAGGTTTGAAGACTCGTTCTCTCGGCCCTACAGTGCAATTCGGCTAGGTATACATCTGCGCTAAAATATCAAGGTGAAAGTCATCATAGCTTGTGTAGTATAGACCCAGCTCCCAACTTTGAGAATAGATTAACGGCAATAATTTTTTTAATAGCCCAATAAAGAGTCTCATGTTAACGCCGATAACGGCCCACCACTATATATACACTCACCTAAAGGATTATTAGGAACACCTGTTGTTCAATTTCTCATTAATGCAATCATCTAATCAAGCAATGACATGGCAGTTGCTTCAATGCATTTAGGGGTGTGTTCCTGGTCAAGACAATCTCCTGAACTCCAAACTGAATGTCAGAATGGGAAAGAAAGGTGATTTAAGCAATTTTGAGCGTGGCATGGATGTTAGTGCCAGACGGGCCGGTCTGAGTATTTCACAATCTGCTCAGTTACTGGGATTTTCACGCACAACCATTTCTAGGGTTTACAAAGACTGGTGTGAAAAGGGAAAAACATCCAGTATGCGGCAGTCCTGTGGGCGAAAATGCCTTGTTGATGCTAGAGGTCAGAGGAGAATGGGCCGACTGATTCAAGCTGATAGAAGAGCATCTTTGACTGAAATAACCACTCGTTACAACCGAGGTATGCAGCAAGGCATTTGTGAAGCCACAACACGCACAACCTTGAGGCGGATGGGCTACAACAGCAGAAGACCCCACCGGGTACCACTCATCTCCACTACAAATAGGAAAAAGAGGCTACAATTTGCACAAGCTCACCAAAATTGGACAGTTGAAGACTGGAAAAATGTTGCCTGGTCTGATGAGTCTCGATTTCTGTTGAGACATTCAGATGGTAGAGTCAGAATTTGGCGTAAACAGAATGAGAACATGGCTCCATCATGCCTTGTTACCACTGTGCATGCTGGTGGTGGTGGTGTAATGGTGTGGGGGATGTTTTCTTGGCACACTTTAGTCCCCTTAGTGCCAATTGGGCATCGTTTAAATGCCACGGCCTACCTGAGCATTGTTTCTGACCATGTCCATCCCTTTATGACCACCATGTACCCATCCTCTGATGGCTACTTCCAGCAGGATAATGCACCATGTCACAAAGCTCGAATCATTTCAAATTGGTTTCTTGAACATGACAATGAGTTTACTGTACTAAAATGGCCCCCACAGTCACCACATCTCAACCCAATAGACCATCTTTGGGATGTGGTGGAACGGGAGCTTCGTGGGATTTGCATCCCACAAATCTCCATCAACTGCAAGATGCTATCCTATCAACATGGGCCAACATTTCTAAAGAATGCTTTCAGCACCTTGTTGAATAAATGCCACGTAGAATTAAGGCAGTTCTGAAGGTGAAAGGGGGTCAAACACAGTATTAGTATGGTGTTCCTATATATATTAGTGGTGGGCCGTTATCGGTGTTAACGTGCTGATATTAGGCTAAAGTAGAGTTAGCGCTGTGTTGGGCTCAATTCTATATGGAAGAACTTCGAAGAAACAAGATAATTGAATAACTATATTACCATGTGGTGAACCTATGATAAGCAGTGCACCTCGCTCTGTTTTATGTTGGATTGCAAATAGCCAAAATCACTGAAGTTGAGTGACCTCTCTTGTCAGCGATATCTGTGTCCTCCGAGCTGGTCATGAGCGCTGAATTTTCTTCACTATCGCTCATTTTTCTCACTCCACTCCACTCCAATCCAATCCTCCAAGCCTGTCGGCCACTGTGACTGTCAACAACGCAGAGTGCGGAACCCAGAAGTCCGGTCTGCTCACCGCATGTGCAGCGTTACGCATAGCGCACAAGCATTATATCGAGCATTTATCGAACTGTTGTTATCGTTTTATCGAGGAAAATTATTTTGCGATAATTATCGTTATCGTTTTATCGCCCAGCCCTATGTGACGTGAGCATGAACGCGATAGAAACAATAATCTATGCCGGCTGACAAATTTCTACCAGTTAATCGTGTCTACCGGTATACCACCCACCCACTCCTAGGTCAGAGGTGTTCCAAGGGTACTGATTTTTAGTAAAAAAAAAGAAAATGGGAAAGTTTCACTTTTAGCATTACTTCAGACAAGCTCTGTTTGAAATGACTAGACTGTGAGAATTCATAATGACTAGCTTATTTTAGCTCTGGATGACACATTTCTAGTTTTTTTTGGAAACTGGTATCCAGCTGGTATGTCAAGGTCATTCATGCTGTAATGATTCTGAACTGTAAAAAGCCTTCACATGCCTGTAGAACTTGTAATTACAATGTGCAGACTCGTAATTTTTTGAGAGCTACGACTTGTAGCATGTGGCCACTTGACCACTACAGATTTAAAGTGAGAGTTCACCCAAAAATGAAAATGATGTCATCATTTACTCATCCCTTTAAGGTGTGTTCGACTTGAAGTGGAACCGTGCAGACCAAATCAGTGTATGACATCAGAGTATCTAGTGAGCGATTCAAAGCATACAGAGCTTTATTTACGGTATTATGACATGGAGAAAATGCAGCATCACATAATCTCCACAACCACCGTGACTTGTTCCTACTTGCCACATTCTTTCTGCTCGTCTTCCAGTCCTGGAGTTTCTCCAGGGTTTTCTTTGATCTTATTACTCTGTATTTTTTTTTTAACTTATTTTACAGTACAACTATCTAAACATTTTTAAATGAAGATACATTTACTTGAGCAGTATACTTAAGGAATTAAGTCTTGTTTTCTAACAAAAAAAAGTATAGTCCTGCGGGTAAAACAACAACAACTATTTAAAGGTCCCGTTTTTCGTGTTTTTTTAAAGCTTTTATTGTGTTTACAGTGTGCAATATAACATGTGTACATGTTTCGCGTGTAAAAAAACACAGTATTTTTCACACAAGTTACTTATCTGTAATACCGCTGTTTTCACTGTCCTAAAAACGGGCTGATGAGTTCCTTGTTCTATGAAGTCCCTCCTTCAGAAATACGTAATGAGTTCTGATTGTGCCACCGGTTCCCGTGTTGTGATTTGACCGCAGCTTAGCGCACGTTTCCCGGTTCCTGTGTTGTGATTCGACAGCAGCTTAGCGCACGTTGCACGGAAAGGTCACGCCTCTTAACGGGGAGATGTATGCGCTCAATGATCTCTACAGCGTCCCTGGGAAAGCCAAACAAAGGTGATTTGACTCCGCGATGAAAATAATAGCGTCTCGACGACATGGTGACAAACATACTCAAACGGAACACTTCCTCTTCTCCACGTGGGAGAGCAACAAGACCACGCCCCCTTTTTCGCGTATTCTTGTGGGCGGACGTTAGTCAACAAACTGTTCTACTGACGTCATTAAAGCAGGCTGTACCAGGATGTAGTCCAAGCCGGCCGTTCGCTGTAGTTGCTTTGAAAGGGAACTTCTGTTAAATAAAATATCTCGCTTGGCATTGAACTTTGAGCTTTATCATTTTACAGGTATTATTTATGCTCTAACAGCAACATTACACACTAACTAAAGTTTGAACAATGGGATCACAAAGAACGGGACCTTTAATAGAGGTATCTGAATCGACACTCGTGGTATTGGCCTGATAGTAGCTAGCCTACCAGATAAAGTAGACTGTCGCCCATGAGCGTCAGTTTGGTTTGAAATGTGCTGGGGACAGAGACGCATTCAGAAGTGCATTTTCAGAAGTGCTGGGTACATGATGCATTTTTTTCTCTCTTTCGCAAGGTCATGTTTTGAAAGACTATGTCCTGTAGCTTACTAATGTAAATAAATAAACATGTCAGCTGAGAGACATATTGCGGGTCTTATAGCCTATCTTACTCATGCCGACAAAAGCGCCCGTGAATTCTTTAATATTTTTAAGTTTTGCAATTTTTTTTAACCACTTCGTTATCAGAGTCCGACTGGAGCCTGTGTTTTTTTTAATCCTCCCTATTACACATTAGTTGCAGCCATTAAAATAGTTCAGTTTTGTTTTTAATGTCAAAATAGTTAAATTTCGTTTTGTTTCTTTATTAAATTAATTTAGAAAAATGTTTGAAGCATTTTTTTGTTTGTTAAACTAAAAGTAAAGCTTTTGCTTTTTAAAGTGACGACCAAGCCAGCGGCCGCCAGTGAGTTAACCCAACGCTTTAGCCTCTCAAATCAACACATTTCAGAGTAGTTAGGCTATATTTCATTTAGTTTCTTTATTAAGTTAATTTAGAAAAAACATTTAAGCATTTTTTTCTTTGTTAAACTAAAGTTTTTGCTTTTTAAAGTGACGACCAAGCGGCCGATGTTAACCCAACACTTTAGCCTCTGAAATCAACACTTGACTTTTCTTGCTTATAAAATCCATATAAACACTTAAAGCATCGTTTAAACGTTTAGCCTACTATCACCACCATCACAGTAAAAAGGCATTTTTGACAAGATGAGGCCGGCAGATCGCAACGGCGCGCGCAAACGAAACGGGCTACACAATCTAAACAAATCATTAAAATAACATGCTGGTTGTTTTACCTTAGCCTACACCTCTCCGCGAAATGAATATAAATCTGATCTTCAATTCCCGCGCTATATGCACATTTAACGGAGTTCATGTCAACGAAAGCAACAGATATAATCATTTTATGTCTCATTTCAACACCAAAGACCGCATTATGAGAACGAGCGACCTGAGCACTGTAAGAGCCTTTAGTCTCATTAGTGTTAATGAAGATGATTGTGCTTTTGAGCATCTAAGACTTAGCTTATTTTCAGTTTCACTTGTGGCAGTTTGCGTGTTGGCTTGCTTTACTCATTTGCGGCGATGCGTGTTGCATAGCGCCGTCCTATAGCCTAAAAAGGCCCGAAGCCCGGCCCGGGTCTGAGGCAGGCTATGACTGGAAAATTGGCCCGAAGCCCGGCCCTAGGGGCGTAAAAAAGTCGAGTAAGGCTGAAAGCGTCTTTCTTTGTAATACATTTCTTGAATATCTTAATTACAGTAGGCCTATAGATAGTTATGATATTTGTGGCTGCACCGGGGTCCGTCATTACGCTAATCATGAGCGGCCCATGGCACCTGCTACCCATGGCTGTTCAGAACTGTAGGGTACATCAATACATTACAACTATTTCGTGCTATGGGCACTGCCACAGACACAGGCAGCGGAAGAGCCTATTTTACGGAGCTTGCTTCTGCTTTTCAAACGTTTTTACGACAAAAGATGCCGTTAAAACGACATAAGATATCGTTATTATGACACAATTGAGTGGAAAAAATAATGCGTGTGGCAGCAATGCTTCACCGTAAAATTGAACTCGAGGTTTTAAAAAAAAAAAAAAAGTGGTGGGTACAAAACGACTCATGACGAAATCTGGTGGGTACGCGTCCCCCCCGAAATCGACGCCTATGCTGTCGCCCATCTCTGTGTTGGTTTGAGTTAGTACTTGTCTCAATCTTTCAGCCCATACTCATGACTATCCTGACAGTTTGATTGTATCATTGTAGTTTTTTCCTCCTGGATCTTGTGTCCTGCTTTTACCCAGTAAGCTCACCATTAAACGTTTTGAATTATGTTTAATATTATTTGTTAATATTGTAAATGTTGTTGTTAAAAAAACAAATAAATAAATAAAACTAATTATTTATATATAAAAATTAAAATTATATATGTCAATTGATAAAATAATTATTAACTAATGAATAAATTAACTAATAATTAACTATTAACTAATGAAAAAATCTGTAATTAATAAAAGTATTGTTTTGTTTTTTTATATTTTTATAATTTCAGTTACTCTCCAAATTAATGCAGAAACAACTTAAAGACAGTATATTTTAAATATTTGTTGTAATGGCATCTGAAGGCCAGTATCACTGATATTAATCCTGGTACTGACGTCTCTACAGAATGTTAAACATTAATTATAGACATTCAACATTACATTATAACTGAAAGCTATCGATTTCAACATTCATTAGGCTTTAAAAAAATAACTTTTAATTTAAGTGAACTTAAAACAATCTTCACATAAACCCATTATAATAAATGTCATTGTAGTAAAGTATGTTTGTACGGGAAGAAAGAGGCGGGAACCGGCGAACAATAAACAAGTTTAATATAAAATAAAATGGCGGCGACAGCCCCTCGCGGTCGACTGCCGCCTACATACAAACAAATACAAATGAAAATAATAAGCTGCAGCCCCTCACGGTCGACTGCAGCAACACATAACAAAACATAAATAAAATACAACATAAAATCCAGGCCTGGTCCTCTCTCGTCCCTCACTGTTGTCGCTCCTCCTTTATAGTCCCTCACTCCTCCGCAAGGGCCGAGATCGCTGCGGCGCGCAGCTGGCGCTCATCCTCCCTGATGAGCGCCGCCTCGTCCCGCCCTCACGGTCCCTCGGCCTCGCTGCCCGCCACAGTCATATTTACCTGTGGCCTTCTTACCTGTCTAACACATATACTGTCTAGAAAATATACAGAAATTGAATAAAGTTATCAAACACTTTACAGTCCTAACTGCATACATGATAAATTAAATATAGATTCATCCTTATTAAAGCTAAAAAATTATCTGTTACCTTTGTTCTTTGATTAACATTAATGACAGACAGCAATAGTGACTGCTGTCACTTTAAGATCAGCCACTGCCAAACATGACGAGGATCTGACACACATCTCGTTTTCTCACAACTATTTAAGTTAATTTAAGTTATTTAAATAATTTAAGACTGCTCTTATGAGAATACCCGACAAAACGGGCATTTTGGCATAATTCTGTGTGTTATTGTTTGTTCAAGCACGATTGTTTGTTCAAGCGCGAAAGAGAACTCAATTCTGGCACGCTGTCTGTGTGTGTCACAGACAGAATATTCACAGAGAGCACATTCTCGTTTGTCTTGTCACGCCTGAATGGTTTAAAAGCATTTGCGTGAATAAGAGCGTGATCATATAATGTAACGCTAGCCAAATTATGATGGAAAAACGTCCCGGTTATGTATGGTAACCCTTGTTCCCTGAAGGAGGGAACTGAGACGTCCGACGTACGTCGAACGTGACCGACTGAAAGGGAACAAGAATTTCACTTGTCACATGTAGCGTAACTATGTTTCCATAACAAAAGTTTTTATCAGTAGGCCTATATGTTGCGGTCATATGATGCACTCGCATTTTGGTTAGCTAAGGCGTTGTTCTCTCTTTTCGTTCATTCAAATCTGCCCTATACTAATGCTGCTAGCTGTGTTTTGTTTTGAGTTTTTTCTTCAGGTGATGGTTCATGCATAGCTTTTCATTTTATTTTATCTTGTTATTTGTGTGTGCGTGCTACTGTATGTACTCCAATGTGCATTACTTTATTTAACTATTTGGATATCATTTATGGAGTATTTGTTTTATTATCCTGTAAACTGTCTAATAAAAAAAATCAGTGGAGACAGAGCCGTCTTATATTAAATGCACCACAGAAATAAAATAACAATAAGTAAAGCGTATGCCTAAAGCAAAAAATTCAAGAGCAGTGTGCATTTGAAGCCTGTTATGGGGTACAATGGTGTTGAATGCAGAACAGGAGCAAGAACATTGAGAAAGAGTTTAAACAGAGGCTCATTGAGAGGAAAGGGGCACTTAGCTATAATTGAAATCTCTTGGTAATAGACTCAATCTACAGGCAACAAAGCTACTACGGCACATTTTATGCACTCATTTAAATGATGTGCCATTAAGCTGTCAACAGGGCTCAACTCTTGGGTAAGTATTTTCATCTTTGTCATCCTAGATGTATAAACATTGGCTGTGTAAGCTACCTGATAATGTCACCTTTCAAATGAAACCAATGTCCAAACTCACATATACCCTTTTATATTGTAAAGCGAGATATCGTTTCAACTGTTATCAATATTTACATTTTCCTCTTCTTCTTCTACAAAACCAAGATACCAAGCCTTGATAGAGGCCTGCGTTGTACCTTCTGTTAATATACTATTCTAACAATGAGCGGTTGTGTGTTTGAACCAGACATTTAATGCATTGAAATTACTCCGAAATACATCCACCAGTGAATAATGCGTCCCTCGTGTTCTGTGTCCTGTGGGCTCTGTGTTCTGTGATCTTAAGCCTTTGAGGCAACAAAGCGACACAATGATTCTATTGGTCGGCTCTATTCTTTCATTTCACTCTGATGCCTGCATCAGCTTACAAATGTTCAAAACTACTTTAAATTGAGCACAAAAAGCCTACCTATAGCACAAATGAAGTTTTAATTTGGTATCTGATCCAGACAGTTAACACGTTCTCTGTGCTAACACGAAAGTGCTTATCTATAGCACAAATTGTCTTTATCGTGCGCATATGATACGCACTGTAAACCCCTTGGGTAGTATTAGTGGTGTGGGTGTGTATTACACTGCATAAAGTGTGTATCATATGCACGCAAAAAATGCGTGTCATATTCATGTAAAAACTCATTTTTGCATATAAATTACATGATAAATACAATTTGTGTTATATCCACACTTTCATGAGGTCAAAAGCCTATAAGCCAATAATTGCTTTGAAAAAGAGCATTTCTGTTTTATCCATAATTTCCAAGGGTGATCCAAAAGTTTCAAATACTTGCACTTACATAAAAGAGCAAAAGATTGCAAAAAGATGACTTGAAGCAGATTTCTGAGGATTATGACATATGACATATTTTCAGACAAAGAAACATATGTCCAGTAATTCTGCATGGAAAATTACAGTCATGCTCGTATCCTGCCAAATCTTTAGGGCTGGAGGCTTGGAGGAGTGATATAGCTGGCCTTTTGGGTCTAATGCTTGTCAGGGTCATTTCAGTTTTATGCGGTCAGCCCTTTCCATCAGCTAGTCCTAGAATAGTTTATTTTCAAAAAGAAGGGCATTGTCTTCTGTCTCTCTTTTTCATGAAATGCTCTTTGCGACAAGCCTATTTTAAGTGATAGCGAGCATTTGCCTAGATACCGTAGGTCAGGGAAACTCTAAATAAAGTATGCTCTCAGAGTGGTGTCAGCAGTATATTGAATGCAGTCAAGTCCTCGCAGTTAGAGGCCATTGAACTCTGAACTGAGTGACTGGGTGCTACTGTATCCTTAAAAATATCTCTTCCACATAAGAATTGCTTTTCACTTATAACCGTGACCTCTGTGTATCTGTGTGCCTCTCTTGTCTGCACAGGGAAAGAATGCAACACAATAGTGGTAAGACTGCAAGCCTTAATTAAGTTAGAATGTGGGAGGTGTTCAAATATCCTCCTACGAGGTTTGGGACAGGGGTTCAGGTCAGGTTTGGGTCAGTTTCATAAGCATAGGTAAGTTCTGAGTAAATGTAATAAAGAGCATCTCCATCTAAATTCACAAGATTGTGTATTTTATTTTCACTGTCTTTTCTTTCCTAACCCCTGGCCATAGAACTGTCCACACAAACCCCTATTCTTTCAACATCAATGGAGAAAGTTAGTCCTAACAAGCATCGCTCAATGTTGGACGCCATCTAGTGCACACTGCAAGTATTACAACAAAGATAGCAATATCCAATATCCTGAATATTTTTGTTCACCGTGAACTTATAAATCACACTAATCTATGTTTTTTTGAAAATGTAAAAATATAATGCCCCCATAAAACATAAAAACCAAAGTTATTTTAAATTGTAATAATATTTCATCATTACTGTAATTTTTGTCAAGTAAATGCAGGCTTGGTGAGCAAAATAGACTTATTTTGAACACACACACACACACACACACACACGCGCACGCGCACGCGCACGCGCACGCGCACGCGCACGCACGCACGCACGCACGCACGCACGCACGCACGCACGCACGACCATGGAAACGGTATTCCCTGGTGTCTGTGGCCTCTTTCAGCAGGATAATGCGCCCTGCCCCAAAGCAAAAATGGCGCAGGAATGGTTTGAGGAGCACAAAAATGTGTTGACTTGGCCTCCAAATTCCCCAGATATCAATCCAATCGAGCATCTGTGGGGTGTGCTGAACAAACAAGTCCATGGAGACCCCACCTCGCAACTTACAGGACTTAAAGGATCTGCTACTAACATCTTGGTGCACCACAGCACACCTTCAGGGGTCTAGTGGAGTCCATGCCGCGACGGGTCAGGGCTGTTTTGGCAGCAAAAGGGGTACCAACACAATATTAGGTCATAATGTTATGCCTGATATTTGACCTTAAATTTCTGTTATGGTTTAGTATAACATTGGTGTTTGCTTAAAGGTGGGGTACGTGCTTTCTGGTAACCGATGTTGATATTTCAAATCACCAAAACAGACACGCCCCTATTTTGATAGCTCTGCCCCACACATACAACGACTATGGCGGAATCTGTGCCAAAAACACAAACAGTTCTCATGAACAACTCGATAGCACGAGCATGACAGTCCAACTAATGAACATATTACAATTATAACAAGACTAGAGGGATATTGATCACGAAAAGAGGAAACAAACATATATTAGGATTATATTAGCCTATCTTACTTGGACACATTTTGGGAGCTGATGCTTAAAACAGGTTTAGATGCTCCAGGTTTATACAGTGTGGAAATGTCTTTATAGCTGAAGTGAACGACAATACGATCGCAAATGGACAAACAAGCGAACATGACACAGAAGCATTCAAGCAAAAGTCAGCATATATTAGTTCTGTGAAACAAAACAAATACTCGGAATAAAGCAACCTCGGCCGTCACTCCTTGAGTTCTCTCCAGCGCTGGAAAGCTGTTACTTCTTGCGTGATTGTAAGCCTTCTTTTGTTCCACTGACATCTTCCACATTTGTTTTTTATCTGCCATCTCTCTTTCCGTCATCGCTCAGCTAATGTCCGTCCTGTGTCATGTCTTTTGTTTTGAATAATGACGTGCACTGAGCGCTCTCTTCTCCCCGTAATTAGTAGACACTCCGCTTACTGCTGATTGGCTATCAGTTTGTTATTGTACTCGGCCCGAGTCACATTTCTAAAGCAGTTTTGAAAATAACACTTACCACACCTTTCATCCTTTAATGGCTTTGATTTCAACTTCAAGCAACCTGAAAGACAAAGATCTGTTTAGATGCATGGTGGGAGCAGCTACTTAACAGTCAAAGTCATCCGGGATAATGAACTGGATCTCTGAGGGTGTGTGTGCATCCTGGAGTCCGTTCTTCGTACCTCGCTTAATACATCTGAGATGATTTGACAGATCCCAGAACTTTTAATCATTATAACTGATGTCTGGCTAATTTGGTTCTTCAAACAAATTTGCGGATTGGATTTAAATATCTGGATTAAATTATCTAAGATCACTGCGCGTTCTTGTTTTCCCTGAAGAGGGCAGATGCATCGATACTTGAAACCATAATCAGCAATGCAGCGATTGGCTGGCGTCAAGACAGCAACGTAATGACATCATATAATTAAAAAAGCCACCTGGCAAAAAACTTGGACAGTGAAAACAGCGGTACACAGATAAGTAAATTGTGTAAAAAATACTGTTTTTTTACACGCGAAACATGAACACATGTTATATTGCACACTGTAAACACAATCAAAGCTTAAAAAAAAACCCACGAAGAACGGGACCTTTAAAAAAAAAAAAAAAACCCACGAATATCTGGACCTTTATAAGGAAACAGCTAAACGACCAAACCAACATAAAAGTTATAATAGATCAATGATATTTTTTTTTTACATGATTACCAATTATTTATATTCACGATTTTATACAGTATTTGTACACCCTTTACATTTTAATTTCAATGTTGTAATTCAATGTTTAATTCAATTTGAAGCAGATTTGTAACGTGACAGTATTAAAGTTTCTTAAAGGTCAAGATCAAATTCTCTGCATGTCCTGCGCTGCATCAAGCCATCCCATAATATCCGTCATCACTTAAATTAATGCACGCCTCAGATTAACTGTAAAACATGTGCAAACCTCCAATAAAATTATAAATTAATTATTCCATCACCAAAAAAATAAAAATAAATCGCTCAATCAAGTGGCTGTGTCTATAGTATTTGTTACGAACTGCTCCGAGAATAATCCAATGTACAGGCAAAGGGTCATACACAGAAAGGCAGTCAAAACAAAGAAACGAACAAACAAACAAAACAGGCAGGGACCAGAGGCAAGAGAGTAATCCAGGGAAGATATCCAAAAATACAAGAAAATAAGGAGAGTGCTCAGAAATGCAGGGTAACGTTTAAACAAGACTTCGCGGAGTGTGAATGCATGACCATGGTATAAATAGACAGATACTAACAGGATGGTGAGACACAGGTGAATGCAATCAGTGAATGAGGGACAGGTGAATGTGATTAGTGATAAGTGATGATGAGTCCGGGCAGTGAGTTATGGGAAATGTAGTTTGTGAGTGATAATAGTCTTATGTGTGGAGTGCCCTCTGGTGGCTCTCAAGGGCACTCCAGCTGGTGATCGTTACAGTATTATACACAACATTATAATATTATATACATTCTCATATACATATACAATTTAAAATTTGTATATTATTATTATTTAAAATAATCATTATTGCCCCTGGTTCAGTAATGAACTCTTGTAATAAAGTAGCAGTGGCTGGGACAGATTGTAAGTATCACCTCAAGATGCAATCTAATCCTGTTTACATGAAATAAGCCTGCTCACGAGCAGGTTTAAGCTTACGGACCTGTTGCTATGACAACAAGTCCAGGATGAGCGTCGAAGAACCAAACAATCCAAGATCATGCCAAATCGTCAACAATCAAATCCAGCTAACTGAGTTAGCAAGGTACGAAGAATGGGCCCCTGTTGTTCATATGAGTGGTTTGTCTCGTCTGTTGACTAATTATCTCTGCGCTGGTGGTGAATGAAATTTGACTGCAGACGGCATGGATCTTCTCCCTTCTCTGGCACTCCTAATGGACTCGCTAATGGGATGATATTCTTATCATTCTTCGCTCTGCTCATCTGGAACATCAGGCTAATGACAGGCTAATGTAGAGCACAGAGAGTCACCAAACGGCCCCGGCAGAACTCATTCATTCTCAGATATTGTCTTTTAAGATTTCGAAAGGTTTTAGGGGAGACTGGGGATGAAGGCAACACCTTTCGTTTGAGCATTGGTATTGGGTAATTCAGTGTTTTTTGTGCTATATCTCTTAAAATCTTATACGTGGTAGCCTCATTTGACACCTATTAATATAACTCACTTAGTAGCCTACATGCAACACAAGCACACAAAACATACAAGAGTTTGAATTGTTTCAAATGACGAAGCAACAGAATTCATGCATTTACTAAAATTCGCAAGTCATTGTAAAATCTCTGGTTCTGAGAAGCATAATTTGTATGCAGACAGCACTTGGTATTTAAAAGTTTAATGTTTTATTTTACAGTTTTTCTCGATTGCTAAGACACATTTCTTGAAAGCCGCTCTCCTTTTCTCTAAACTGTGAACACAATACCCAATTTTCAAACTACATTCACAAAACCCCAGACTCTTCTTGCAAAACCAAACTTTCACCTCAAAATAGTTCAATCTGTGCTCAAAACGGAACTATGTCGTCAAATCGTGCCCCGAGTCAATCAAAATTAAAAACACTACTGAACAGTCACTAAACACTACGTAGAAAAATAGAAAACACAATGCTCAGGACATGAAGCTGGAGAAATAGATGTTTATTTTTCACTGTAGGCTAAATGTATGTTGCAAAACAAAAAAACCCTGTGCATTTAGAAAACAGAAATCTTATGCGTTTGCCACTTGTGTACAGTAAGCCCATGTAAAAATAGAGTACAAAAATGTACATGGAATACTAGGCAGTTAGACCAACCCTCCATTACAATACTACAGTATATTGGTACAGTGAAGTACTGAAACATTTACTTACAGTATACTGTGGTACAGTATATTGTATGTCATACAGTAATTGCTGTTAACATTTACATATTGTACTATAATGTCAAAAAAAGGTAATTACCTGTTCTCTTCTCTAAGTCTTCGAATTATGGACACAGTGAATCTACTGATGTTTGGTTGTACCCTTTGTCCAGCCTCCCTCATGCTCATACCATGGACAAGAATATGGTCAATCACAGCAGCTCTGATTTCATCAGATTTTACTGTTCTTTGTCTTCGCTGACCACCTCGACCACCTCTCACACAAACTCTTCCTCTCAGATTTCTATCCATTGTAGGGCCTCACAAACCAGTGCTCTCTGAACTGGCTTACTGTACATGTTCCCTCACATCATTAGCCACAAGTGTGATCAATTTTGAGTTGTTGTGTTCAAGTGGTGACATCTGTGCTTTAATTGTGTTTGACTTTTGTCACCTGTGCTCACCATTATGCATCACAATGAAAATGTGTTGGCAAGATGTGTCTAAACAGGTGAAAAGTGCTTATGGTTTTGCCAAAAGAGTGATTGATTCAATCAGTGGGTTCAGGCAACTGAGCATTTGGTTCAGACAATAGGGTTTAGTGTTTTAGCAATTGAGAAAAACTGTAATGCAATGAAATTCTGTCATTCCCCCCAATTTCTTAAGTGTGAATTACTCAACATCAACTGATTCGTCATACATAAGTCACCACAAGATGTCACCAGAGTACTGGCATCTACTAGAGAGCTCTTTATATTGTGATGAGGAGCGATTCATGGGTCTCCCATTATTTCCAAATAAATTAACATTGCTTCTTTTAAAGAATTGTTATTAATCAATGTCACACTTTCATTAAATATCATGAATCTGGAGCTACATTTTCAAAGCCAGGCAACATTTGCATTTTTTGTTAATTCAAAGTCATAATAGGCTACTAATAATAGTAATCATTACACTTTCAACAAATAATATGATATACAGTTAAGCCAATTATACAAAGTTATACAGTATTTGCATATTCCTGTTAATTCCAGTTGTCTAATAAAACCTATACTAATTGTATGAAATCCAAAAGTGTGTTTGTTAATAAGATTTTCACATATAGCTTACAGTTTGATTTTCCATGCACAAAAAACATGTTCGCGTCCTCAGAAATAACCGACAGAAGTGGCTTTCAATCTCTTCACTCATCAATTGCCATTTCCGTACGTGGAAAGTGTTTATGTGGGCGTTCAACTCAGGGGATATTCACCGATTTTCCATTTACCTGTGGTCAAATGTAGTAGGTAGGCTATCCTCCATGAAATAGATTATTCTTATAAAATGTATTAAATCTTCTTACAGGTACACATGAGGACGTGAAGAGCTGCGCTCCTGAGATCGAGGGAGGAGTTACAACACGATCACCTAGTAACCAGTAACGTAAACTGACCAGAAGGGTCGTAAATACGAAACCCGATCCGCGAAGTCGGATCTTTTGTGCAGCTGCTTCAACGCTCGCAGACTGAACTTGTCTCGAGATTGAGAAGACAACCTTTGCGAATTTTAAAGGAATAAAGAAAAGGGAATAGGAATGTGCACGCAACAAATGGACCGCGTGGGAAAGCTTCGATGCGCGCGGCTGGTGTTAAAAGACAGGAGTTAATAAACAGACAACGAATGCTTCCTCGAGCGAGTGGAATAACACATTTTTATTTGGTAGGTTGTGAAATGTGCATGCCATCATTTCATGTGGTCATATTCATATGTCCAATGTTTTCTGAAATGTGTATGAACTTTTGTATCGAAACGAAGTAACTTCAGTTAATTGATGTTCTCTAGTAAAGTGAATGGATGGAGAAACTTTTCTATTTTGCACTGATGATAATGGATCACAAACTGCCCAATAATATTTATTATTATCATAATGACAATAAACATTCAGCTATATCGTATTATTCGTATCGATCTCCAGCGGTGGAAATGATGATACACAACAATTTCGTTCTGCGATCGTGTCGCGTGCATCACATACACACGTTTGTCATTCATCTTGCAACACAGCTGCGTTAACAAAGTCAAAGATCCCGAGTGCATTACTTCAGTTCCATTCCTCGCAGTCAGACTGTTTAGTTGCTCTTCTTTACCTGCTGTTCAACTCTAATATGCTACAGTCTCCTCGTGCCTGATTGACGTGGCGAGTTGACCATTGACTCCAGCGGTCAGAGTTTGAGCGGTCAGCTGGTGACACGGTTTAAAACAGATGTTTACAGTTGCTATATAATTCAACGTTATCTCTAAAGAAAGATAACTTAAACCAGTGTATGTTGTTTGTTCTGGCGTCTCCTCTCCAGTGAGTATCATCATGGTAATATTTACAAAGTTGACACTCAACTAGTGAGCTAGGCTACAGCCCGAAAACTTCAAACAAAACTTGTTTCTCAGAGCTGTTTCGTGGTATATGTTCTGGAAGCCTATTAGCTGAGTAAGAAGACATTTCTTTCAAGTGTATTACCAAACAGACAAACACTAGCCTGAACGGAAGTGAATGACACATGAGATGAGTGCATTGTTTCTGTTTTTCTAGGACAGAGTTGTGCAGGGATAGTTTACCCAAACATTGTTGTCTATGCGCATGTTGTATGACTCTTTCTTCTTTTGTAGCACATAATGAGATGTTTGTGGACTTCACCGAGTTATCGAGCAAGATTTTTAGTCAATAACAAACTTACATATTAGTTTGTTCTTCATAAAAGCTATGGATTTAGAGACTAGGAATGCAGTGCGAGACCTAAATTGACTACTTTCATGATGCTTTCTTTCAGTGTGTTGTTTTGTCTTTTTTGGGGCTTGACTGCTCCTGTTACCATCATTGTATGAAAGTGAGCAGTAGCCTATGCTATATTCGTCAACTTCGTTTTGTGTGTGTGTGTGTGTTTTGACAGAAATTGTATGGCAAATGAGTTTGGAATGACATAAGGGCTCCAGACTGCGACTGAACATTCGCATTTTGTGACACTTTCTCCTGCTGATGCAACTAAATCTTGTAAGAGATTGCAGTGGTGTCATTTTTGCCAAGAGACAAGACATTATTCATTTATTATGATTAATTCTCTTTTGGTGCTACCAAATCAGGTGCTGGTGCCATCATTTGAACTCCATAGAACTTTACCTGTCAAATGTTAGTCTGCAGCCCTGGACAAGCATGAAGCTTTGTAAATGATGACAGAGCTTTCATTTTTGGGTGAACTATCCCTTTAAGGGTTATTCATGTAGGTCACCCACTTGCTTTCACGCAGTACAGCCATCAATCATAAGAGTGTAAAGTGCAAGCTGACATCTGCCCCCCACCCCCCCTAACATTTGTGCTTGGCTCCTGTTCGGTGTGGTTTCTAACACGCACAGCATGGATAATTTATAGCTCTTTATCTGGTTGGGTTAGTGACTGTAGTACTTGCAGCATAGCGTCTAGGCCACGTTGTGTGATCAAACATTATTGACTTAAGCAGTCAATAACTGTGACAACTGTGGTTTTTCATTTTCAATACCACAGAGGAGTGCAACTTTAAAGCAGCACGCAACTCAATGAATGGCTCAGCATGCATTGTTTAAACATTTATAGAGAGGTAAGAGAGCCTTTTTTTTATTTTTTTAAAGACATTCACGTTTCATTTACTTACTGTCTTGTAATTAAGTCCATGTTCTTTTAAATTTTGAATTAGTCAGCTTTGACTTTTTTTTCAGAACTGAAGTGTGTGTGTGTGTGTGTGTGTGTGTGTGATACTAACGAGATACTTTTGACGTTTTTTACTAAGCATAACTTTTTGGAGTCCTGCAGATGGAAATTTGGCCAAATATTGTGAGAGAGTAAAGTTTGCATAGTGTGACAGGGCTCATTCCCAAACATCATTGTTTAAATTCTTTTGCAAGGGTAAATATTGAACATTTGCACTAAAAACTGGATTTTTCTGATATTCGCAGCACTGGAGCCCAGGTTTGTTGTGGAGCTTTGAAACTGGTGTTGATGAATCATCTTGAAAACCGGCACCATCTGCCAGACGTTTTCCAGGTCTGTTTACTTCTCTCTGTGTGATGTGCCTTATCCCTTCAGAAGAAGTTTTGCGCTCTATACTAAGTCTTGAAAAATGTGAGTAGCGAGAGCTTTGGTCTTTTTCTCTATGGGAACAAACGTGTCCGGTGAGAAGGCTGTTTGGTTATCTGAGCTCTCTCTCCATGATGAGGTGTGGTTTTTATTGGACCTTTTTCCCGCTCGTAAAGTGCTGAGGGAGAGGCAGAAAATGACTACAGATTTACTCACATGAGCCTCAAAGAAAAACCATTAACATGTTCCAGTCTTAGTTCAGTTCAGAACATGTTTTCCAGGTCCACTGCACTAATATTCCTTTGTTTTTTCCAATGTAAACATGCGAGAGACAGTATATTTGTATATTATTTTATTTAGGCCATTTCACACTACACGAGAGACTCTGACCAAAGCCGACAGTCACCATTTTACAGTTCATCACTTCTAATTTTCTGACAGTGTCAGAAATGTAGCATGATCATCTCGCAGTGTTTGCTGCTACGACTTGCATCTACTGACTAGCCAATAAAAATGCAACATGAAATGGCGTATTGATCAACGCAACATGACGCTAAAACTTAAAACTACTTACCTCAAGCTCCATTTGCAAAATTGGCATGACAAGTTGGCCTCTTTTCCCTAGCCATGACCGCGTCAATATTCTCTTTCGCGTCTTTTTTTATTAAGCACATAAACCACAATTGCCAAAGTGTGATTCATCTTGCTCCATTTGTTTATCACTAGTGCATGCTAATGATGTGTTTTTCTTCTATAATATCTTGTGTCGTAGCCAGGGCCTGAAATTAACACCCGACCACACCCCAAATGCGGGTCAATTTTGCAATTGGCGGGTAACACTGTCAATCTACCTGCCACATTGGCAGGTAGCCAATGAGAATTGAGTGATTCATTGGGCAGTTTGTGAGGATGCAACAGCTGTTTCGGAACATTCATGCGATCGGAAAGAAGATGAGGCCCTTCTCTGACTATGTTTGTGTGTATGAGTATTAAACTGTTGGTGAGATGGGACGAGATAATAATGCAACGCTGACGTAGGCTACAGTACAATGGAAGTTGAACAGATGTGTGTGCGTCGTGTGCGTGTGCATGTTGGGAGTTGGGAAGCGGTGACTTTACCAGTAATAATAATATTAATTTAGTTCTGTTTAACCGTTCTTGAACGTGACTAATCCAGCCATCAACACAGCCGCATGTGATGTGTTCACGCACGAGCTGCAGTAGGTCTATATCTGGACTCCGATTAGCAGCAGTCAGTATGACTGTATGTGACATGGGACATCAGTGAATAAAAAGATTTTTAAAAATTTATATTGTAAGAGTTATTATTACTTGTATTGATTTTGTTAATAACTTGACAGCACTTAAGTGTATTCTTACAAGTTAAAGAAAAATGTTTGTGGGACTAGTGGATTTTTGAAGGGGCAAGTGAAAGAATTTTACTAGACAGATTAAAACGTCAATAACAAAAAACTATGGAATCAACAAAATGCAAGAATGATTCTGCATTAATTTAGCGTAAGAGTGGCAATCGATAGTGGATAATAATATATAGTAGGGAGGTCAATTTACACAAATTTCCATGATCGATCGTCGTTTAAATTAACGATCAATTAATCGATTAATCGTTAGCTTTAACACTGTATATGCGTCTACAGCAGTGGCTTATAGCCAACCGCATGACAGGGTGTGCAAACGCTGACAAAACGCCATGTTCCTCACTAAAACAATGAGAAGGGTTTTTAATCTAAATAAAGGGCTATAGGATTGTAAAATGAATCGATGTGATTGATCATTTAATTAAATTACTTATTTAATAATCAAATATGAGTTAATACAAGTCAACGTGTCACCAATGCGTGCTCTTCAGAATGTGTGGACGTGCTTTTCCTGAAACAACGCGCTGAAAACGCCAACTAGACCCAGTAAATTCACAACGATGTATTACAATGTTGTTATCTTTATAATGATGTGTAACATGACAGTCCCAATCATAGTCATTATAAGTTTAGTATAAGTGCATTGCTGTTAGAGCTGCATGCACTGACGCTGATCACTGGCACGCTTCAATACTGCATTCATTTTTTAACCAGATGCATCCTATATGAGATTAAAAAATCAGCTATAGATAGGCCCACACAGAATAAACACATATTACAACTTACATTTGCAGAAAGCAAAAGGCTGCGAATGCACATGCAAACTTGTAGTCAAGATTAAGGTGTCACTCTAGCTATAAAATGGTCCCAAACAGAGCTCTGCCGTGCGAGCCTCCGGAGGCTGACTGCGCACGCGCCTCGTCCGCTTGGCACTCTGCGATGACGTCATTTTTGCTTCGCACACTGCGCAGACCCTTTTTAAAGTCTGTGGTGCGGCTTTATTCCTTGTGTCTGATTTACACTACGTTTCGCGGTTGAGCAGCACGCACGCGCATGACCCTGATTGATTGATAGGTTTTATCGATTAAATGTATTATCGACGATTAATCGATCATCGATTAATCATCAACATCTCTAATATATAGCCTAATGTATAATAAACTGACGGTAACAATGTTGCGCGGTTGACACTCGCACAGCCTCTCGAGGAGAAATCAATGTTACTGAATGATTCAGGGCTTTGAATGAATCGTTTGTATCAAAGATTCAGTGACCTTTCCATAAACGACTACCTCATTCTTGAATGAATCAGCCGTTTGAACGAATCGACTAAATGACTCTCTTATTAAAACGGTCAACTGCTGACACCTACTGGTGGTTTACCTTCATGTTTAAACATTCTTTCCAACTTTTCTTATTTGTATATTCAAAAATATTTAAAATAATCTCATAACATTTTTTAATGCAGTTGTAATTTTTCAGTGTAAATTATTTTTTGATTTGATTTGAACAGCCCTACAGTGTCTTATTATTCTAATTTAATTTATAGATCAAATTTAAGAATATAAACTGAAAGCTGAAACACAGCCTATATTTAATACGATTATGGGGGAAAAAATGCTCTTTATAAAATGTAAAAATATCAAAGATATGCAGATTTAAATATGTCAAAGCTGATTGAACACTGTTGAGAATATTTCTTCAGAATAAATTATATTTACAACACACACAAAAAAATCCGGACAAGCACGTGAACAGGCTAAATGTCGAGGAGAAAAAAAAAGTGGCTGGTGGTCAAAAAAGTTAATTTCAGGCCCTGGTCGTAGCCTAAGTTTCAATAGGTGTCATCATCGTACAGTTTACATGTCGTACACAAGTTTATTAGAGCCATGTCGTACCGTGTGATTTGTTATGATCTTATAGCCACGCATGACACGGCTTTCAAAAAATGCAGCACTCAAGTTAAAGCCACAATATGTAATTTTTCGCCGCTAGAGGTTGCTTATTTAAAACAAAGGCGTAGCTTGATGTCACCTAGATTTCGCTGAGCTTTTATAATGCCGTAGATGACTGTTTCCGCTTCTTCTGCTCATGCTGTTTTATCATATTAGATTATTTGAGTGTGTTGTAGGGCTGCAACGACGCGTCAACGTCATCGACGATGTCGACTACAAAAATACGTCGGCATGCTTTTACGTTCTAGAATAGAATAGATCTAGAATAATGGCGGCTTCTGCTCCCCGGGCATAGTGAAAATGATAATTTATCATATAAAGCCAGACCGCGACATTCAAAAGTGTGGGAGTACTTTAAACAGAAGCTGAATAAAACTGTGCTTTGTTCGCTCTGTAACACCGTTTTCACACTGCACGCGGTGGCAGAGCAGAAGCTGTGCGTGTGGAGAGTGGGAGCCACGCGCGCCCGTTGTGCTTTCACACTGCCAGTGTTCGTCTCGCGCAGCTGAACCATGCAATAAAAAAAAAGTGTATTGCAAGTACAGACGAATATTGTCCATTCGCTCACATTTTCCGGTGTTCTTCTCTGACCCGTCTCGTGCTTTGATTTATTATGGGCAGCATCTGCAAATGCGACCGGGTTCCCCTGTCCCAAACACATGCATATATAACATGCAGTATATAGGTAGTTTACATGATTAAAGTAACATTTAAAGTTAAGGTATGCCTCTAGTTTTAATCATTTAAATGTGTCTTTGAAGTTTGGGCAAAAACTTCTGGCAGCTTTAGTCGTTGTTTATGCACGTCATATATATCTTCAAAATAGACGACTAGTTATACATTAACACTATGCTGAAAGCTCCTGTATGTGAACCTTTTGCAGATAAATACAAGTGCATTTTCGTTTACTATTGACACAAATCAATAAGTAAATAATTTACCCTAACCCTAACCCTAACCCTCAACTGTTATAGTAAACAACATTTCCTAATTAGGCCTACTCTGTATACATTTTATGAGGAATAGTATCATTAGTTATAGATGTTTAAAATGCTTCTTGTGTTCATATATTTCATGTTAAAATGGTATACATATTCACTACCCTCTTTGAAATACAATAATCAATAAAAAAGAATCATCAGATTAATCTGGAAAAAAATAGTTAGATTAGTCGACTAATCAGGGAAAAAATGATTGTTAGATTAGTCGACAGAAAAAATAATCGTTAGTTGCAGCTCTAGTGTGTTGAAAGTATGTTATAATGCTACTCTGTGCGTTCGCTCGGCGGCTACTATGAGACACTTGTTGCACACTGCAGTAAGCTAGATCGATATTAGGCATGGTAAAATATGGTACTCACGGTAAATCAAGAAAACGAGATTTAAACAATAAGACTAACTGTGTTGAGCTATATAACAATGATTCGTTTTCTGTCAATGAATGTATCCAAGCAGTTGCTCAGCGGTCTAATGAAACACATCATGTTATTAAAGCCTCTTTGGTGTTTCCATGGTTTCTACAAGATAAAACCGGAAATCGAGGGTAACGCAGGTATGATGTCATTGATGGGCGATGCAAGGACATGGTCTATGTCCTGGTTAAAAATGCTTCTTTCTCTGGATTTAAACATTCTTGGAAATATTTGGGATCAAGTCAACAAAATATATAACATTGTTCTAGTAGGTTTTGGATATTTTAATCCAAAAATCCTACATATTGTGCCTTTTTAAAGATTTTTAACTTTTAAAAAACACGTCTCTAGACCTTGCTCTTTAACAGCAAAAACGCGCTCTGCGTGAACCGGTCCTTACTGAAGGTTTCATGCTAATAATTCGGCTACAGATATTCAAGTATATTGATTTCCACTACTATTGCTTTATTTATTCTTTTAATTTCCTTCATGGCATTCAGTGTCTCTGTCTGACATACGTATTTGGTTGTTCATTTGTCTCACTGTTTTTTCTTTTTCTTTTTTGCATATTCATTATTATAGGTGTTGTTACAAAAAGTACAACAATATCTAAAATATTGTTTTGTCATTGTGACAATTGGCATTTCTTGAAGATTACCATAATTATTTCAATAAGCAGAGCTGCTATAAGCATTTCCAGTTATGTCTATTGAATGATCAGTATTTATTACCTTTGGGTAAATGTTTTCCATTTTTAGTTTTTTCTTCTTCTATGCAGTTGATCATGGGCTGACATTGCGGTAACACTTTACGATAAGGTTCATTAGTTAACTACATTAGTTAACATTAACTAATAATGAACTGCCATTATAAAGCATTTATTAATCTTTGTTAATGTTAATTTTAATATTTACTAATACTTTATTAAAATCTTGTTTACATTAGTTAATGCACTGTGAACTAACATGAACAAACCATAAACAGCTGTATTTTTAATAACTGGCGTTAACAAAGATGAACAAATACAGTAACAAATGTACTGCTCATGGTTAGTTTATGTTAGTTAATACATTAACTAATGTTAACTAATGTAACCTTATTGTAAAGTGTTACCAACATTGCTGTGCCATTATTTGACCCATCGGTCTATTAATGTATTATCAGCGATTTCAGATCAACCCAACTATAAACGACACGTAAAAGCAAAAACTGTGGTTGAGCGCTTTACATGCTGGGCTCTTCCTGTCTAAGTCTGTGTTTTACTGGTGTACGCTTCAAAGTAGGCCAGACTTTTTATGCCACTGTAGTCAAAAATCTGGCTACATTAGACAATCAAAACAACAACTGTGCCAAACACATAGGGGCCTTTACACTTTATTATGAAAGGTTTTGTGTACAAAGAGTATGAACTTGTGTGCTTATTAAGGGAGCTTTTCTCATTCAAAATTGCTCTACCCTACTCTATCCAATAAGTCAAATACTGTATTCAAAGTATGCATGCTGCTGCCTTGTTTAAAACCGTCTTTTGAATTCAAGTTAGTGATGTAATCACTGAGTCATATCTCATTTGACTCGGACGCATTTGACTAGCCCGATCATGCCTGGATTATCAGCTGCACCTGCAAATTCACTATGTACGATTCTCTTAATTTTTTGTTGTTGTTGTTGTTGTTGTTGTTGTTGTTGTTATTTTTTAAATAGGGCTGGGCGATATGTCCCAAAACAAATTATCAGGATACAATTTTTCATATCAGTTGATATGCATAATTATCAATAAATGTCAAATCTTTATTTCTTTCAAGTTTAAAGGCAGATTTTTGCTCCCATAAGTTAAAGTTGTCGAAACCAGACGATTAACTGTGGGTTTTAAACTACTCTTTATTGTCAGAACATGACAAACACTTAATGTTAGGACTTGTTCAGCCAAGTCTTAACAAGTTTGGTGATTTATATATATTTTTTAACTGAAGACATTAAGCTATGAATACCTACAATGCATGTTTTTGCATGGAGATAATTATTTGGAAGTAATTTATTGAGCCAATATGTAATTGTCAATTTTCACAATTTTTCAAAATAAAAATGTTTTACAGTGTTTAGCCTCATTCCACATTGTTCTGGAAAGAGTCTTCTCTTAGAGCAACAGTTTTTTTCTTCTGTACATCAAATGACATCTTGACCTCTTATACATGCCTTTTAATTCTTTAATATGTTATAAATGATTTTCTTAACTATTCTAATGGGCTAAAATGGTTTAATACATTTCTAGCATGCTGTTCATTTCATATGAACCTTTTTCTATGCAATTCTGTCTTTGTCTAAGCCGCTTTAAAAATGCTTTGAAATGTACACTACTAAAAAGTTTGGGGTCTGTAACAAATTAATACTTTTTCTCAGCAAGGATATGTTAAATTGGGCAAAACAGTAAAAACATGTATAATGTTACAAAATATTTCTATTTCAAATAAATACTGTTCTTTTAAACTTTCTGTTCATCAAAGTATCTTGAAAATCACTAAAAACTGGAGTAATAGCTGCTGAAAATTCAGCGTTGCCATTTCGGGAATAAATTAGATTTTAACTGTTTTATATTTTAATATATTATATTTAAATTATAATAATATTTCACAATATTACTGTTTTTAGTGTATTTTTATCAAATAAATGCAACCTTGTTTAGCATAAAGACCTGTACACACCGGGACAAATATCGTGCGCAATGAATATTCAAGATGTTTTTGCGGCGCGTATTGGGTGTTTACACCCAAACGATTTTCACTGGTGATGTGCCGAGTGAACATGCAACTTCAGTAGATGGTGCTCCCGGTACACAAGGTGGTGCTGCGCCACTTTACACTCGCTTGTCACACAGAAGAAGAAGATAGACCGTATTTATGTGCTTGCAAAAAACATTCACACACTTTTTTCTAACTGGCAAGCAGCATTATCAGCTCATCTTCTTCTTTGTTAATATACTTCTTCTTATTTGTATCAATGTGTGCTTGCAAGACCGTTTTGTGCTTGAGCGCCACCAAGTCGTGTTTTACTGTAACTTCAGCTGCTCCAGGCATGTGAACAAAAGCGGCCATCTCATTGGTCAGACAGTTTTTAATAACGAACCCAAGGCGTTTTTTTTTTATAATGACGTTTTTACGCTAACGTTTTACTCGTAGGTGTGCACTCACATTGACGCTCCTTTTTTTGTCACGAGAAGTTAAACGTCGGCGATAAACGTGTGCGAAAATCGTCCCAGTGTGAACAGGCTTTAAGAAACTTCTCTCAAAAACATAAAAAATCTCACCGACCCCCAACATTTGAACGGTAGAGTACATCACTGAATTTGAAGTGTTAAGAAGTCACAGTGAGCGTTGACATATTTTAATAATTCCCACATTCTGTTGCCCTCCCCTCAAGGCTGGGCTTTTAATGTTAGATTGAAACATAAACTGACACAAGAAACTGCTAACGTGCAGATTGATTCATCTGTTTCCCCCAGTAAACCGTTTTGAACAATCTGTTCTCTTAAATACATTTGAAAGAAGCATATAACCGCATCATTATCGCGTATTATTTCATTGTACGGCTTTATTAATCTGATTTAATTTATCTGTTTCAGGTAGAGTGGATTACTGATGGTGCATCTTAATGCCTGAACTCAACGTAAAACAAGAAAGCCCTCCTGTAAAACATGGTGAGAGGGGCTCTTGAAACCGATGGGCTTACCAAGCAACATTGCTGCCAGCATGGACCTCTCTAACTAACGTGAACGTAATGGGGATGATAATTATATTACACATAGCAATGATGGAACACCCACATTGACAAAGATTAACTCCATCCATCTTCAGTGCGCTGCAGCCAATCAGCATGCTGCGGTCGCTCAAATTTGGCCGCGTCTACCGATGTGGCAAGTTCCTCTTCATCGTAGCGCTTTTTGTTATCCTGCTGATGAACACTCACAACCTGTTCGCCTCGTTTCAGAGGAACGAGCTTACTGACCGCAGATTCATCGGCCTCAACAAGTGTCCGGCCTGCTTCGGCACTAGTTGGTGCCGCAAGTTCATGAACGGCCAGGTGACCTTCGAGATGTGGGGTCGCCTGCGTTTCCTAGACTTTTTCAATGTAAAGAATGTCTATTTTGCTCAATATGGAGAACCCAGGGAAGGAACGCGCAGGGTCGTGCTCAAGCGCCTGGGCTCCAACCAAGAGCTGGCAGAGATCGATCAGAAGATCTGCAAACGGGCCACTGGAAGACCACGCTGTGATCTCATTCAGGGTATGTACAAAACGGAGTTTGCCCGACTTAATGGCGATGTAAGACTGCTGACCCCAGAGGTGGTGGAGGGCTGGTCGGATCTGGTGCACTGCCCCTCGCAGAGGCTTCTGGACCGAGTGGTCAGGAGGTACGCGGAGACCAAGGACTCTGGAAGCTTCCTGCTGAAGAACCTTAAGGACACGGAGCGAATGCAGCTGCTGATGACGTTGGCGTTCAACCCTGAGCCTCTTGTCCTACAGGTATTCACACACTAGCCAATATAAATCTCCCTCTATAAAAAGGTTAAATGCATTTTCATGTTGCTGAAGTTCTCTTGATACTGATGCCCGCTTGAAAGTTCAAGCGATTAACGTTGCGTCTTTGCATATTTTAAAGTTCTGCACAAGGCTGTGTAAATAATAGATACTTTGTGTCTGTTGGTGGTCACTAAGAGATTTCTCTGCTTTGGGCAACAGCATGCTTGTCCTGAAGAATTCCTGCAGACATAAATCATGGGCATTTGTTATTCCATAAGCACATTTGGCATTTAAAGATACAGAGGGGCTATATTGTTCTCAAAGATTGTCCAAAACATGGTATGACACAAGTTTCCTACGTAGAGTTGTGCATTATTCTTAATATTTTCTGGAATTTTGTCAACAGTGATCATTAGTAGTGCTGGGCGTTATGACCAAAAATTTATATTTTTCAAAATTATATCGGTTTCAGGTATATGACGGTATTTTTTTCCCTTATGCATGGCCGGGTGTTAACCACATTTTCTACTAATTGAGAGAGGATATACTGCAGTAGATTGACTAGAATGCCCTATTTTACTGTCATGACGAGAGAATATTGTAGAAAAATTCCACACTAGAATTAATAGGCCTACAGGTTTACAAAGCCCCACAACATGGTGCTGTGGGGAGACAACAACCAATAAAACACATGCAACACACTCATTACAAACACATGCATATTAAAATATGACCATGGAGATAGAAAAAAAAAGAGTTGAGGGCACCTTAAGCATTTTAAAAATCGAACCCCATATAACAACAAACTGACAAACGAGGGAGAACCGCGGAAGAACATTTAAACTGTCTAAGGATATTTTCAGTACATTTAAGAGCACTACAGTCTCTGAACAAATGACACGCGTCAGTTTAACACAGAAAGAATAAAGCAGTTACATTTTTGCCCATTCTTCTTTGAATTGTCAGTCTATTTATTAATAGTTTTCAGTCACTCCTTCAAGTGGATAACGTAGGGAATAATTGTGAATGAGGCTTTAGGGGGTGATTTCGGACTTACCATAGGCTGTGATGCGATCTCAGCTGTGCTCTCACTACAGTGCAACAATGTGACCCCTTGAACAGTGATGCACTGCGTTGCGTTCCGAACGTCCGAACCACTGATCTATATAAATGTTCTATAGATCAGTGGTCTGAACGCGACACATACCGTTATTGCGGTATCATAAAAATTGATATCATAACAAAAATAAATACCAGTATTCGGTATGAACCGGTATACCGCCCAGCTCTAATCATTAGATAATATTTTGCTGAGTGCATTTTTGTGGTACCAGACCTTGATAGGTTTATGACAGCTGACTCCCAAAGCGTTTAATACATTTCATATTCTGTGCACTGGTCAGTTCACAGCTATGATTTAGAAATGAACCTTTCCAATAAGGGGTGATATTTTCTCCCTTAAAATGATTTCCTGGAGATTTCTACCTTTTATAATGGCATTTTATTTATAACCTTATTAGATGTATACCTCGTCTTATTTCAAATTATATTTAAATAAAAATCCAGTTAGAATAGTAAGACACTGTTCAAATGAAATCAACAAAATCCCTCTTTGCACTACAGTAGTTACATCGACACTGCATCTGAAGTGGCATGCATTTTCACAATTGTTGACAATTGATATGGTGTCTAAAATGTAACTTAAATGATCTTTTTTGTTTTTTTAATTGTATTATATAATCGATATGATATTCTCAATCGTGTTGATATTTGAGAAAAACTGCATTCTTTCTTTGGTGATATTGCCTAACTATATCATTTGATACACATATAAGACAAAAAACAGTGTTGTCAGATTGGGTTACGGATTTCCAGCCCAAAAGCTTTAACTGTCAAAATTATGGGATATAATTTTATTGCCATGCCAATCATAGTTAATAAGCACCATTAGTATCTCTTTAAACAAAATGATGACAAAAGAAAATATAAATCAATTTCCCTGAAAAAAGATCAAAAAGAGAATAAGCAAATATGACTAAAATGGCAATCAAGAAATAAACCATTGACTTTAATAACCATCGGAAAAAGACATGTATCTTTTTTAATGTCAACAGTAAGAATAAGCCAATTTAAGTGCAAAAAGTTCCCAAAATAAGAATTTGGAATAAGCAACATAATTAACAGGCATTTCACACACGTTAATGCACACACCCCACAGCCAAAATGTGTCATTCATTGATACAGTACATACTGTACCATAATCCGACAACTTGTGAAGTACATATTTCAAATGTAGTACTTATGAAGTACGTATGTTCATATGTACAACATAGTGCACTTGGCATAGTCAAAACTGACTAATAGTTGATTCAAACCTCTTTCAGCAGCTGTTGGGGACAAGTAGAGTACAGTGTTTAGGTTTAAAAGTTGCTGATGTCCTTATCAGTGTGCACATGACGATGGACAGATGTCCCATCTGGTAACACTGGACAAAACTCACTTGGATTGGGGGCTAATGATATATTGTAGAATATACATATTGCATACCTCATATTTTCACTGTATTTTTTGCTTGTGTTTTCATTCACGCCAATGAGAGACCTTGACAGCTCTCTTTTTTGCACCCCTCGGTCTGGCATTGATTTTTAGACCCAGCTAATCTATACCAATTTCTTTTGCGATTGACCCAGCTTGTCGAAGGCCTGGGCAAACAAAAGGACATCTCTGTGAGAGCAGCCAATATCCGTTCTCACCTCCCATCATTCACTCCATCTGCCACACCTCAGGCATTCTAGGTGATAAAGGCAATCTGATCTCTCCGGAGAGCGAGCCGCTCGATTTGATTAGCAACATACGGTTTAGCCCCCTTTTGCCCTGCAACCTTTGCAGCGGTTTGGTCAACATAATGAAATGTCATTAGTTTGCCGTGGATACCGCTAATGAATTGGCTCCTAATCCATAGATGCGATTAAGTGTGATCTTCATCAGCGCTTGCTGTTCCTTCCCCTGCTGAAAACATGATGTTAAAGCTAACAGATGCTTGTCTCCCCAGAATGCTTTAAATCATTCATCACACTTCCTGAAGGCAAGAAAAGCCAGTTTTTCTAGTTTGCCAAAACCTTTTGGAGTTTCATAAGGCAGGCAAAATCTGCTTTCCAATCGGAAACCTGAGGCAGCTGCTTTGCTGTCAGTCAATGTGTATGAAGGTGCCTCAAAAGCACCTTAAAGTGAAGAAAAACATGATAATTTATTAGTGGTGTAATGGATAGCAAAACTCACGGTTCGGATCACACTACGGATCATGAGTCACGGATCGGATCAGAATAAAAGGGGGAGGAGACACATTTTTTTTTTGCTTTCCATTTATTACATGAAAACTTTTGGTGTTAACAAAAATAACCTATATGGTTTTAACAAAAATAAAATAAATAAATAACCATCTGAATAAATACAATTTTACTCAGTTGTTAAAGTGTAACATGTAAAAAACAACCGGAGACGTGAAAATGGGTCTGAGCTTATAATGACAATTTTTTTTTTTTTTTTTTTTTTTAAGATTAGGATGTCAACATTCTCAGGCGAGAGAGTAGACCTCTCACACTTGTCAGCATTGCAATTCTCTTTGTAGGCCTTTACACTATTTTATAGATGTCATGTTTAAACTCACAATTAAACAACATTTTATTGAATTAATTTCTTTATATTTATATAGCCTAGTACCTACTTGGCCGATGTATATATTACGTTGCTCATGCAAGTTGCAAAACAGGCTATAGATTATGTTAAAATAACAAACATTTTAAATTAAAACTTATGATAGACAAAAAACGACTCTCGTCTTTTCTTTTGGTTTTAAATCTTTTTACAAGAAATCCTGCAGGTCATAAATAACTTTGGTTTTCCACCTCCAAGCAAGGACAGGTGCTCTCCATTATTTCTCCTTGTTTACTTAAAGGCCGTTTTCCTTGCTTTACTCGAGGCAAAAAGCCATGTGTTGACTTTGAAACAGAGTACTTTACATTATATGCGGTGGTGGAATTACTAGGTTTTTGCATCGATACATGTTTGTTTTAATGCGGATGCGCTGTCACTTTCAGTGCCAGCACATAAAAAAATAGACTATGTGCGAGTGTGTGGAAACGATCGCAGCACAGCTGTATGGCTACGCGCTCCTGGAACGCACTGACGGGCCGAAGCCGCGTGCAGTGTGAAAGCTGTAATCCGTTAACATGGGTACGGAAAAAATACGCACGCATACGCACTGCAAACGGAGTATGTGTGAAACGTGCAGGTGCCATGCTCTATGTATGCGCCACTTTCATAAGGCTTTCTCGTGCCACAGTGCCTACTGTTACAGTTTTGTCCACCACCCTTCTTCCGTCATAATTATATTTTATGGGGAAGCCAAAATGCTCCAATACATGAGATTTGAATTATGCGGGAGGCTTTTCAAGCTCTTCTGCTCCTCTGCTAGCCACTGTTGACCGATTAACATGCCCTGTTCACGTGAACACATGTGTTTCTCTGAAACTAAGCATCGAGAACGAGATCACTTAAAAAGCAATATCGGCAGAAAACTGTCTTTTAGTCTGCGATCGCTAAACAATTCAGATTAATCCACAAGTTAAAAAAAATGCACAATAAATCCGCGTGTCATGTGTGTGCCGAACCGTGGGTCGTGATCCGTACGGATCACGGATCAACTGCGATCCGTTACACCCCTATCATTTATTAAATCATGCAATATGCAAGACGATAGTCCTAAAAGTGAAATGTATTTATAGTCCCAAAGTAACAGAAGTAGAGACATATTTTCTTTAAACAGATTATCATAAGAGGAAAACCTGTAGAGCAGGGACTGGGTTTTACCCGATAATTATTGATTTGAATGGAGGTAGATCTGATTACGAGCTTGCGTTCTATTGTAATAAATGGGTGGGTTTAAGCAGATTACACGATTTGAGTCTGGCACGTCAACAGAGAAAAGTCTGTCCTTTTAATTACAAATTACCTTTAAGAACCTTTTAATTACAAATGACAAGGTAAAAAAACACTTTTTAAAAAATGAGAAGCATACATGAATCATTCACAATAAGATTGATAACACAAATTTAGAAAATGTCCTCTTCAAATATTTTTAAACTGAAAATGGTGCAAAAAATGGCTATTTTGAGTAAAAGAATGTATTTTCAGATGACAAGTTTTCTATGAGCGCATCACTGCGGCTTGTATATTTGATTATCTTGTATATTTCATTAAAGCAAGAATAATTTGCATGCCCAGTCTTTTCTCCACTGACTAAATCACCATGAACGTAACTTTTCAAAATATAAAAATCATTCAGTTATTGCAAACTCTTGCGCTATGCATATCAGTGTTGGGTGCAACTCATTATTAAGTACTTAATGTAATTTAATTACTTTTTAAGGGATTACTTCTGATGTCATTGATTACTTCTAGTTACCTTTTTTAGTTACTTCTGATGTAATTTAATTAAATATTGTATAGGCTATAGATCAATTCTATGTAAAACAATAGTGGGTTTAACATTAAAATGTCTTTATGTTAAAATGTATATTGGTAATGTAACCTCCCTTTAAATACTTTGGTCAGTTCAATAATAATAATGTATAATTTATTTTATATTTATTTGAAAGAATCAAAAGAACAAAACCTTGTATTGTTAAAATGGTAGAAGTTGATTTGAGATTCAGAAAGTAATTCGTAATAAGTAATGCAATACTTTTTAGAGAGAGTAATTAGTACAGTAATCTAATTACTCTGTTGAAGATGTAATTAGTACCTAGTAATGGATTACTTTTACCCCACATTAGTTGCAAGACGCACATTTACAACATTTTGGTAATGTAGATATATTGTGCATAACTTTGACTACCTAGTAAATATATTTAAAAATAAATGGACATTTCAGTCATTCTATTAGATGCCATTTTCGATTTTCCACCAATGGTTGATCCACACACACAGGATTGTGGGATATTATTATACAGTAGGCAACAAAGTACAGCCTTCAGAAATCTTCTTTTTTTTTTTTTAAATACATATTGCATTCAGACAGGCTTTGTTGGTTTCCTACCTTCGTATTTTGCTTTCGAAGGCAGTCTTTTTCGTTTTTTGAGCACAATGGAGACAGACACTCTATATGGTCTCTCATACTGCTGGATATAAGGATTTCTGCATGTTGGAAAGCCAAATTTAGATTCTGTCATACTACTGTTTTCCATTTGCCCTGCAGGATGAATCTGGAGTCACTCAAGTTCAGATTTTTGTGGTCTGTGTATTTTTAGTTTTGTGGAAAAAAAAGAACATAGTAATTTGTTGTGTTTAGAGTTAACGGGAGTGCTGCGCTCAAGGGGGAAAGGAGCCTATGGAGCCGAAGACGAGCAAGACAGTGAGAGGATTACAAAATCAGCGTGTGACAAGAATTCTGATGCCCCTTCCTGTAGATGTTTTTTTTAAAGACTTTGTCCACTGGCATTTTTACTGCTATTCATAGCAGTAAAGGTCAGAAACCAAATTTGTTCCCCTTAGCCTGTTATTGTGTCAGAGTATTGTGAAATATGTATCCTCTAGAAAAAAAGCTGCTGCGCTTGACTTTGTGCTTGCATTACTCGTGCCTCCTTCCTCCATTGAGATCGTGGCCCATCTGCTCGGCGAGGCTGAGAATAGCACAGGCAGAGAGCCCTGAGGGTCACGTCCATCATGGCATTAATCTTGCACACAGCCTAGTGTGCGTGGTGTGCGCCTCCTCTCCCTTCACCTGACAATGAGGTTATTATGAGGTTGCCATGCCCGAAGCACCTTTCTAAACAGTCCCAGAGCTGACAGGAGTCAACTGCTGTTTGTGTGTAAGGCTTTCACAAACAAGACTGAGCACAGCAAGGTTGTTATCAAGGACATGCCTATTATTTAATGCATGTAAACCGCTGAACTCGCCTCCTGTAGAAATTTGTCCAGATAGTGCCTGCAGTACTTTAAAAAAGTGTTTTTGAAGTGATTCCCGGAGTGAGATTCTAGAAAGTTTTAATTCTAGAAAGTACAAATCTGATTTATTGTTTGCAGATGTCTTCCATTAAGACAGAAGATGACTAAGGTGCATTCATACTGCAGATTTAAAGGAACTCTGAGTAGAGTGTGAAGCGTAAAATATGTAATATACAATACCGTTAAAACATTTGTGGTTATACATTAATTCATCTTATTGCACAAATTACACAAAAAGAGCACAACATCTCCATTCTTAACAAAAACTTAGTGTTCCGTGTGAGTCTCAGAATAGGTCTTGATTTTTTTTTTTTTTTTTTGCGCAGAGAGCTCCCTTCCTTCTGTATCCTGTTGTTTTTCCTCTGTAGCTGTTCAGCTTTTGTATTTTTGGCAGATCAGCAAACAATCATGTCTTGTTGCTTCACAATTTTATCAGGTGAATTTGCTTTTTGTTCATCCTGATAAATATTTGTTTTACATTATAGTGTAGAAAATTAAAAACCCAAAAATTAAAATTACTCGCCCTCAAGCCATCCTAGGTGTATTTTCATTAGGGCTGCACGATTTGGGGAAAATATCTAATTGCGATTATTCTGGTTAAAATTGCGATTTAAAATGCGATTATTATAATTTTTTATATTTTTACAAATGAAAAGTGTGTATTTAACATTTTGTCTTTATATATTAACTTGGCGCTAGCAACGCCAAGGTCATGGGTTCGATTCCCAGGGAAAGCAAGAACTGACAAAATGTAAAATGTGTACCTTGAATGTAATCTAAGTCGCTTTGGAAAGCGTCTGCCAAATGCATAAAAAAAAAAATATTAATATGGCTAGTAATAATAATTATGATTATTATTATTATTGCTTAATAAAAATAAGAAATATTACCATTGCAATAACATTTTCATTATTACAAATTTTAAATAGCATTTAAGAATAAATATAGCAGTATAATAATTGTAATTATATTTTACTAGAAAACCTATTAAAAAAAATAATAATAAAAAAAAAAAAAAAAAAATATATATATATATATGGGTAACATATGGGTTACCTGTTAATATGCAGACAGTCTATGACTAAAAATCATTAGAAAGGTCTAAGGATTTATTGTAAAAAAATATATACATTATAAAAATCTGTGCTTTTTTATCTGATATCAAATTCTTAAAGTCTATGTTTTTAACATGAAATATGAGCCTCCTATGCATCCACTGTTGGGATTTAAAACTGCTGTACATTGAAGAAAAACATATGGATTGTCAAACGTTTGGGTAGAAAATAAGAAGAAATACTTCTAAATAAATGTATAATTCATACTGGAAGCCAGAGGGCGCCCTTGAGCAGAAACTCCAGATTTGCCTCAGAAGAAGTAATCATTCATTTTCAGGAAATCCCTTCCCTATGGGAAATCCCTAAAGTGAAGCTTGCACTGTAGGCTAAATAAAACGAAGATAGAAACGATTTGACTGATTAATAATAAACATTAAGATAATACTTCTGTGACAAGATATGGTGTATTTGAGGTCTTCAAGCCTTCTCTGGTTTTTTCATAATAATAAACTGATTGACATTCTGTGATAAGAAGCCACATCAGCTCGACTATCTATATGAAGTGAGTTAAAATGTGTTATTAAACGTATTTTGTTGGACAACAGGTTTATGAACACTTCACACTGCTAGTTTGTGAAGATGTTTGACCCGTTGCTTTTTAAAACGCACGTTATAAGCGACTCAAACTCGCAGTGCTTTCAGACGGAGCAGCGTTTCCTCCTGATCACAGAGCCGCTCTTCACTGACATGCTGGGCATTTATTTATTTTATAAAAATCGCAGCCTTTGCGCTTTCATAATCGCACATAACCCAAATCGCGATTGCGGTTCGATTTCGATAATGCATTTTCAATAGTCATTCTGGAGGGTTCAAAAGCAGAAATGTGCTGCAAAGGTTTGTTAAAGCGCATTAATTGTTCTATAGAAAAATGTGTTACTTGAGTTTAAGGCTGTAGCGATACACTAATCTCACGATACGATACACGATATTCAGCTCATGATATGATATATCACAATATTCGATACGATTCTATATAATTCGATACACTTACATCATTTTCTGAAAGATTTAAAGGGAACAGAGTGATTTTGGTGACATCTTTTGAGTGTTTCATTTACTTGGATTGAATTAACTGAACTGAAAACTAAAAATATCAATTACACAATATATGTCTCTGACTGGACAGAGAGTCTACAGCTTGCAAATGCTGGACAAAATGTGTTGAAAGATGTCAAAGATGTGTTGAAAATTAGTTCCATTTATTGAAACTGTAGCTTACAAGCCTTTGAAAAGTAAATGAAGTGCACTATTGCAATTAACGATGGCGTTTTAAAAATTGCAGCAAGTGGCATGTTCTGAACAGTTTCTTTGACAGCTTTTTTAGCTCGACACTGACACTTGGTGGTATTTCCAGAGTATTTCACGTTTGTGTCACAGCTTGCATACTGCGATGCTTTTGTCTAAGTCAAGGGTCTCCAACCTTTTTTCATTTGAGAGCTACTTTTAAAAATGAAAGTCACAGAGAGCTACTCATGTTATATTATACTTAAAACTCTTAAATAATGCATCATAATTCTCATATTAACAACTATCCAAACTGTTTTACACCTGAAAGAGTATAGTAGTAGTTCCAGTAGTCGGTTCAATACCACTATTCTTTTTAAAAATCAATGTTTATTATTTAAGATGTAAAGGCTGTATGCTGTTTAAAAGTAAGCATTATTTATAAATGAAAGATCAAGTGAAAAATAAGCAACCATTATTAATTATATAATTATTATTATTATTTATTTAATAATTATTATTACATAGAGACGTAGCTAAATTTACTGTAGGCTACAATCTGTAGTCAATTTCTTCACGTTAAACCAAACCTTTATTTTGACGAGTTGCCGTGAAGTGAATACCATGAATACCTTTGAGTGTCTGTGTTCATGATATGGGTGCGCGTCTCAATCAGCTCCCTAGTTCAGTCAGGGCACTGATCAGGGAGTCAGCCCATTGACTTATGTCCTGATCAGTGCCCTGCCTACTGAACCAGGGAGCTGAATGAAACGCACCCAGTTTTCTCAAATGAAACGGTAAATTCTCATGAAGTGACGGTTTATTCGTTAGTGTCGGCAGAGACTACACATGGCAGAGACTACAAGAGCGAGTGCACGCGCGCGACGCCCGTCATCCACATAGACGCAGAACATGCAGGAGTAATATTTAAAAAGTTTTTTGCAGTTTATTATTTACAGACACTAGTATATATTCGGCTTCAGTCTAGAGACCTGCGCTTAAATTAACACGGAAGCGACTGAATGCAGCTGCTATGGTGAGCTATTTTTAGAACAGACCCGCAGGCCGCAGGCAACTCATGTGGTCCTTGCGGGCGACTCATGTTGTTGACCCCTGAGTCTAAGTCGTCGCTTTCCTTCTTCTTTTTAAACCCAAAGTGCTCCCACACATCTGCTTTTAAGCATGAAGGTGCTGGATTTATATTCGCCGCCATTTTCTTGAATCTCCTCGCTCTGACTCCGTAAACAAGAAGAGGTAGACATCGGTGTCTGTGTAAAGTTAGTAGTACGGGTAACTTGCTCTACAGCGATACTAGCGGCTGGCTGACCAAATCGCTCTTTCTGCAACGCGAATGGGGGTAAACACAGGGATTTGAATGGGACTTATGTATCGATAATCGCGGCTTAAAAATCGATTATATATCGCAGAATCGATAAAATTGCTCAGCCTTACTTGAGCTATACATAGTACGTAGTCTCTTCAAGACTAGACAGATGATTATACTTTAGGCACCTACTCCTGTTGATTACTTTTTCCTCACTCTTTCTGTATCATAGGAAAGTTTTGAGTTAGAGTTTTGCACATACAAAGTTAGTGATTTATATATCTTTAGGCTATTATGTGTAATATTTACGTTTTGTTAGACTTTATTCTTTTGCAATGCCTTTCCCCCATTGATTTTCATTTTAAGTGCTTAACTGTAAACACATTTTAAGTGCTTAGCTGTAAACACAAATATAGTAGAGTATGGGAATGTTATTGGAAAACGTTGCAGGCTTTGATAAGATATCAGTTTATTTTCCCTCAAGAGGAAATTTATTTCCACTGTAGATGCGTACATACCATACCACACCACATCACATAACATGTCAACTTATCATAATGCAATCAATAATACAATAAAAGGCTTCAAAACCAGCGTTACTCACATGAGCATCAGTGCGATGTGCTACAGCTCCAACATGCCCATATTTTCAAAATAGCACTGCTGTATTTTTCTTACAGTTTGTCACTTAGAGCATAGCCATCTGTGCAGAGTTGATATTCCCTCCTTACACATCAGCACCAGTTTGACAGTCTCTATAATTGTAGAGTGTGTGCAAACTGGAGCTTCGCCACCCAAATGGAAGTTGCCGTTTCTTAGTTGTCATGCAGATGTTTTTTTGCTTTTTTTAAGAAACTTTGGTCACACTTTATAAGTGTCTTTAACTATTATGTACTGGCATTTCAATTAATCATTTGATGCAATGCACTTATTTTGTACATACATGGTCTTTGATTGTACTTGTATTTAAAAAATACCTGCATGGAATTACAGCTGTAATTTAATTACCTTCTCTTACCCCTTAAACCTACCCATACCACCAAACCGGTCCCTAACCTTACCTGTATCCCACCTCCATAGCAGCAGGTCTTTTGCAATACAACATGAACACAATAAGTGCATTTTACCTAACAATTATTTTTGATGCAAGTACTTCATAGTTAAAGACACCTAATATAAAGAGTGAACGAAACTTTCATTCATATATTACAAGGACAGTCTCTCTGAGACCACCTGGCCCTGGCGAGAAGTCAACTCTCAATTTCTGGAATTGGCCCTGCATGGTTGGAACCATTTTTTTTTTTCCGTTGCTTCTCGAGATCTCATTAAGCTGCCACTACACTAACTAGGGTTGGCTTGATACCAACAGTTTAGCATCGGCACAGCGTTAGACCCTTGGTATTGATACTAAAGTGGTGGCTCGACACAAACAGATGGTCGACCTTTAAATATATGATATACAATCCATACAGAACAATAATTGAAATGCATTTTATTTATTTTTTGTTTTATTTTTTCTCAAATTCATTTTTATTATAATTTTTTTTCTGGATTCCATTATGAGAGCATATGCCTCGTTAATTTAAATAATGGAACATTTATATAATTTAACAAAATTACAATTAATAAATTCAAATTAAAGGGATAGTTCACCCAAAAATGAAAATTAGCCCGTAATTTACTCATCCTCAAGTCATCCTAGGTGTATATGACATTCTTCTTTCAGACGAATAAAATCGGAGTTGTATTAAAAAAATTCCAGGCTAATCCAAGCATTAGAATTGGATTTATAGTTGCTCTGTTTTTGAAGTCCATAAAAAGTACATCTGTCCATCAAATAATGTGCTCCACGCGGCTCTGGGGTGTTAATAAAGGCCTTCTGAAGCGAATCAATGCGTTTGTGTAAGAAAAAATATCCATATTTAAAACTTTATAAAGTAAACTTTCGGCCGACCGCCATCCCTGTTCAATATATGGAAAAATTGTTGAAAGTTCGCCTGCTGATCGAAAGACTAATGCGACAGGTTACGTATGCATCTTGAGTTTCACTTTCAACATTCAACACTTTTCCACAGAAGGTGGTCGGCTGAAAGTTACTTGATGAAGTTTTAAATATGGATATTTTTTTTAACACAAACGCGTTGATTCGCTTCAGAAGGCCTTTATTAACACCCCGGAGCCGTGTGTAGCAGTTATTTGACGGACAGATGCACTTTTTCTGGACTTCATTAAATAAAGTGATTTAATTTGGTAATACTTTATTTTAAGGTGATGTACTTACACGTTACTACATACACTTACTATAGTAATTAGGGCTGGGCGATATATTGCATGACATTGTTATGCGCATCTCGTCAGTAAAGCCGGTTCCTTGATTAGTAGTAAATCGCCATCACCTGCTTTCGGATGGAGCGGCATTTACTACACAGAGCCGTAGTTCACTGACAAGCTGAACCATATCGCATTAATTATCGCAGGCGATACGTCCGTGATAATTAATGCGATATGGCTCAGCTTGTACCACTTAAACAAAGTGCATCCGTCCCTGGTTAATGTCGGTGGCGGTGCATTCTCAGTCTCAACCTAGCATCAAGTCGGCGTTAGCACGGACTCGGAGCTGTGATGCACAACGAGCAGAGAAAATTACCCAAGGGATCTGCAAGATCATTTAGTTGGATATTTTGCCCTTAAGTATTGTTGAGGGCAATGGTTTTCGAGAACTGATACATTTATTGGAACCATATCAAATTCCATCACGACGTACCATCACCAGACTGGTAGAAACTCACTATGAAGAACGAAAGCAGCAGCTGTTAAAAGAATTGAGAAAATGACGGCGTTTCCATTAACGGATGTATGCGACTAAACTATTTTTTTCTTCTCGTGATAAGTCATTCCAAAAATTATGCTACGTATGTTGTAAGGTTTATGTATATCCCAGCCACTGCACGCCATTATTTTTAATGGAAAGAGACGTGCGTGTTATCCAAGCATTGATGGCAAGGAAAGCACCTTATACTTGAGCGGCACATGAGGTATTATGATAAATTGTGACATTTTCTATTCTATTTTTTTTTTTTATGAGTTTAATAAAGAACTGTCTCGTCTTCTGTCCAAACATACCATCTTCTGTAAAGAATGATCCACTTTTACATATGGCGGGTGTGACGCATTGCCACATACAGAGACGAGCGAAAAGTTTGAATCTTCATGGTGATAACTCAAAGGTTTTTTTTTTTACCACTTCGTTATTTTGGCTTGGAATTTCGTTTGTTGGAAATATAAACTGAATTTATGAAAAACTTTGCGTTTAATAAACAAAATATATTTTTAAATGAAAACAGCACTTGGAGTGGAGTGCAAAATAATCTGTTCCCAGAATCCACGGCAATGTGTGACCGTACCAGGTGACCTGAATGCGAAAAAACTGTTTCCATGGCAGTTTTGCGAAAATGTCCTTTTTCGAATTGCCTGAAAACCACCTCGTGCGAGCGTAAAAACTTTTTTGCGATATATGGGAGTTTTTGCGAAATTGAATGGAACCACGGCTAGTGATGACTGGCAAATGAACTCAGCGGTCCTGTTCACAGAAAGCCTGAAAATTTAATCTAATGCCTATCCATAGTTTGTACTCCTCATCTGTGACTGTACAATAGTAATATATTTCTGTCACAATTTCTTCAAGTTAAACCAACCTTTTATTTCAAGGGTTGTCATGAAAACCTTTTGAGTTTGTGTGAATATGTAGTAGATGAAACTATCTTGCTTATTCACAGAGACATGCAGAATTAATATTTTAGTATTTTTCGCTTCAGTCCATATCGCGATTTGGTTACATTCTGCATTGTAACTGTAAATCACATCTCCCGCCCTAAATCAAATCATAGGGCCCTAAATAAATAGGCCTACATATGAAAATGATCATACAGACTGATAAGACCCATCTTCGAATCAAGTAGGGTCATAGAATTATCAGTCTGTTACTAATCATTTATAAAACTTAAAATGTATATCATCACAAGATGCATGTTTCAGGTTTTTTTTTAATCATTTTTTGTTATTATACTGCATAGCCTTAACCCATCAGCAGGTTACATTAGAAGGGTGTCTGTTAGATATAGATGACTAGCACCTGGCACGTCTGTCATTATGTGGTGTTGGTGCTTTTATTAAAACAAACCTTTCACCTGCCTACAACCACTTATTCAGTGTGTCACGCAGCCATTTGGCCATTGTTGGGGTTTATGAAAGGGTCGAATGCAAACAGACGTATATTCCTATTCTTCATGGGCTAGAATTTCCACTGAGTCGGAAAAATAAATAACTAACTCCTCTGAAACGGTTCTCTCTGCACGCTCTTATGTGCGTTGCTTGTGTTTGTCACTGATTCCATGCTTTACTGATCCAACAACACACTGTGATGTAATTAGTCAGATTGTATTACTCTTGAAAGCACATGTAGCGGAAACTCCATGTAGCTGAGTGACCCCTGTCATTTCAGGCAACAATTTGACAGACAATCACCTCAGATTTTATTTGCCCTTGAATGGGTTTGCAGCTTTTTCATATCATTAATTTTCCTTATACAGTTTACACTTGTTATTCACACATGCTGCTTTAGTGTGTTATTTATTCACACATAGTGCATAGTTTTGAGAATCGAGGCTCTCTTTGACCTTTCTTGGTAAAGCTTTACACCATCCCTTAGAAACGGTTTAATATACATTTGAAGGTTATGTACATCATCATTTTACAGAGTCCTTGACAGTCACAGCTCTGTGGGTAAGGAAATAGTGTCAAGTGTTAGTCAGAGTCTCAATTATAGCTAGAACAGCACTTCAAATTGAAAAAAGAGAGAGGAGAAAAAAAAAGCTTGTTTCCGGACCGTGTTAAACAGCCAACTGCAGCTCAACAGGTTTGTGGTGCAGAGGGCTGTTTTATTTCACAAAAATTCTTGGAGCTGTTTTGTTTTTATGTCAACCTGGTTTCAGTTAATTTTAATATAAATGGATTTGGTTTTCCTTCACATTTGGTAATGATGCAAATCCTTGGAAATGTGATAGCAGAGTGTAGCAGAACAGGAGACATTGTAATGACACAATGATGTTTGATAAAATCAATGCACAATGTAAGCAGAGAATACAAGTAAAATAGGACTTGACGTGCAATTATACAAAGGTTTTTGCAAAATAGTCATGAGCTGTGCTTGTTCCTCTGACAAAACAAGCTTAAGTTTTCTAGACCTGTAAATTAACCTGATTTAATTTCTCTTTAACTCTCTTTTTGTTTTCTTTTTTGTTTTGTTTTAAAACATGGAATATGGAATGAATACTGGAACTGAAAAATATCAAATTTGTTGTTTGTAAAATGCATATAACACCCCTCTACGCACACCTTGGCAATATAATCGCCATTGGCTAGTACATTTTTTTGTTAACTCGCTAGACTGATATACTACTTTATTTATATTAGTGCTGTCAAATCGATTAATCGCGATTAACCGCATCCAAAATAAAAGTTTGTTTAAATATGTGTGTGTGCTGTGTATAATTAGACTGTGTAAAAACGCACACAGCATAAATATTTAAGAAATTATTTTTATATTTATGTAGGCCTACTTCTAAATCTTGATCTACATCTATATCATATACCAAGATTAATCGTTTGACAGGTGTGTGTGTGTGTGTGTGTGTGTGTGTGTGTGTGTGTGTGTGTGTGTGTATATATATGCTTCATGAGCTGCTGGGTTCATGAATATTAATCACGTTGTCTGCGTTTACTCGAACTGATTTGCTCAGAAATTAAAACCGTGAAGGTAATAGATGACCACCAGCCAATGAGATTGCCGTTTGCGCATTAGTCCTAACCACTACCGGAGAAACCGCAAATCTTCTGCTTATTCTTAAAATCTGAATAATTCCAAATTAAATTGTCCAAAATGTATTGGTATGCTGAAGCATTAAGAGTTCCTTTCACTGGAACTAAGGGGCCAAGCCCAACCCCTGAAAAACAACCCCACACCATAACCCCCACCCACACCCACCCGCCAAACTTTACACTTGGCACAATGCAGTCAGGTAAGTACCATTCTCCTAGCAACTGCCAAACCCAGACTCATCCATCGGATTGCCAGACAGAGTCTCCACTGCTCTAGAGTCCAGTGCCTAGTAGTCTAGTAGTGAGACTTATTGCAAAGGTGGCAACCTATCACGGTACCACGCTTGAATTCACTGAGCTCTTGAAGGCAACCCCTTCTTTCACAAATGTTTTTATTTGGAGGGGTATCCCAATACTTTTGGCAAAAAAAATACTTTTTTTTTGTCACACTAACAATAAACCACATATTCCATTTTTTTTTTTTTTTACAGCTAGCAATTGTCAACAAATCGACAGTCATTTCAATGAAGCAATTTTTTTTAATTATTATTATTTTAATCAGCGAACATCATTTGGGGTCGCCCACAATCCCAACAGTACATAAGGATTAAGACCAAATACACAGACCCAATATACTGTTACACATGTTTTCTTCCTCTTTAAGGTCCCATGACGTGGATTTAAAAAAAATCATTTTATAAGGTTTCCTGAGGTGTACTTATATTGTTAGGTGTACTTATATCTTCAGAGAGTTCTGAATAATCACGAGTCCCAGCCACGCTGACCCTGTCTTCTTCCACCTTATTCTATGACCTTTTTAACATGTGGAACCCCCTCTTGAATAGTACTTTTACTCCTTTTTTTTTTTTTTTTACCATTACAGCCGTCGAGATGAACAAATTGTGAAAGTGTTGATTATAGCATTATTTTTTGATCTTTTCCCATCACATGAAAGGCTGCAGTGATGAGCATTGAGTAGACAGGCAGCATGTTGATCGTGTAAATGCAGTGATCTCGTCATTGCAACAATTTTCTCTCACAAAATGCTTTGACCACAACTAACATCAAACACTATATCGATATGAATAAAGTAAGAGCTTTGTTGTGCAGCATAACAGCGTCATTCGTTATAACGGCTGTTTGGACAAGTGTGCAGAAATACTCGTGATGTGTGATTGACAGCTCCGAACATTATAAAGTGAGTGTTCTTTGATCGCTCTGTGTAGTTTAATCATTACAGATTTGTTTCATGCTACTAACAGAAACAATGTGAAGTTTATCGTTTAGTCACTGGCTTGATTCACTGATGCATAAACAGTATTAAACAATTTAGGATCACAGATCAGGCATTAATGAACACTGTTACTCACTGTTTGTGGCGGTGCTGTCGAATCCATATCGTAAAAGTCTGTTTGTAAAGCCTATGCTGACATTGCGACTAAAATAAACTGAATCCATTTTCTCCAAATTCTCTGGGTGGGCAAAGCAGAGGAAGGGGAGGTAACCTTTCCCCGTATGACGATATACAGGGAAGATTCCAGATCGGCTCGTCTGAGCTCTCATTTTCTCAAAGGCAGAGCAGGACACCCAGAACTCGGTTTACACCCATCAAAATATTCTAGCCAATTGGGGATCATATATAGGCTCGGGGAGCTCATATTAATGTTAAAAAACCTCATAAAATGAAAATGTCATGCCATGTGACCTTTAAGACATAGGGTAAACATACCTATTAAGCTAAAGTACCCATTAAGCACACTAGACATGTGCCGGTAAACAGTAATATGATACACCGCAATAATGAACATGCACAATATTGTTATCGTGGGCACTTCAAAATACCGTGAATAATTATTTCTTACGAATTATTCAGATTTTTTTAATGCATTTTAAGAATATTTACCCATCAACCATTTAAAATGAACAATACGTCAAAGAGGACCGCGCACTGATGTAAACAAAACCCAAGCTAAGCACATGGCGGAACGAGTGAAGGACTTGCCCTGAATGAAACGCACATTCACATGTAGTTATTCGCTCTTTGTTGATGTTAATGCATTAACTAGTGAGACCTTATTGTAAAGTGTTACCTATTGTTCTTTATAATTATTTTGCACTTAATCAGTTTTAAATATTTGTTTACTTTATACATTTTTGTGTATTGCTTTATTGTATTTAAATATTTGGTTCTTTTGTTAAAAGAAAGTTATTAAACCTGTTATAGTATGACAACATTTTTTTAGCAACAAATGTCACTATCGTGATAATACCGTATACCGTGATAAAAGCTTCAGCAATTAAACGCAACATGAATATTTGATAATGGCACATGCCTAAAGCACACTACTATCTTTGAGCTCAGATTATAAAAATAAGAAAATAATTTATCATCCTACTTGATGCCTTAACCAATTGATGTGTTTGTTACTATATACCTCCTGTAAGTCCAAGCTAATCAGACCATTGCACACTGAGATAAGGGTATCTATGTGTTCACACTGTCTGGTGGCCATTTTGAAAGCTGTCTGAAAACTTTCACCAGAATAGTAGCCCCTTAAATTTGCATTTTTTTAGAAGTTTAAGTATAACTTCTTACTGCCAAATTAAGAGATGAATGTTTAGACTTATGCATATTATAACCTGGAACCTGGATGTGGGAAATAATTACAGTTAGATCCAAAAGATAGCATTAGCAACAAAGCACAGATGCCGCAGCACATTGTTAGTTTACTAGCTGTATACTATTGTGTGCTACACTAATATATTACTTCACAGGTATTACTGTCTTGTACTTTTAAATCCATTATATTGTAAATGTACAGTTTATTGATGTTCTTTGGTTTTAGACTGCTGTAATTTTTAAAGACTTCATATTATTGTAAGGTGAGCTTAAAAGGTGCACTTTTATAAAAGTCACAGCTTCAGTGTGACATCAATAAGAAAAAGTATAATTTCAAAATATGTATGACCTAGATTATTTATTTAGCAAAATTTTAATTTTTAAATTAAATTTAATAATATTTATTTATAAAAAAAATGTTTGCTGTTCCAATTAAGTTCAGTGCTCCCTTTAAGCTTTTATTTTAACATCACGTCTTGTACTGAAACCCATACCCTGTGCACTAAAATGTCTTAATGTAGACATTGGTGAGCTTAATAGGTACGTTTAGTCGTTTAACCTAAATGTCTGTTTACAAGGATATTCGCAAAGATGGGCATTTTGACACAAGTTTGTGTATTTGACCATATAAGCCCAATAGACCTTATTCACAACAGCACCATCTTTTAATTTTTAACGAAAATGAAAACGAGGCTGTGAGGGATAGACATACAACTCTTTAGTGGGCTGTACTATTATTTACGTTTTTGGATTGTTCTGCTGATGAAACACTGCAAAAATATATTCGCAATACATTTCTGTAGACAAAAAAAAAAACTACAGACAACATGAGCTTTGGAAAATGATAAGTGAGTTAGGAACTTTATTACAGATTTTTACAGTGGATGCCATTGAATCACAGTAAGTCTATGTCTCACAGCCTCGCTCATGTCACTGCTCTGAATAAGGTCTATAAGGCGGTAAAAATAGCTTGGTTCTGTACTTGCGCTTTCTTCATGTGCACGGTCTCTCAGACAGCGCTCAGAAACCATCTCTGTGAGTGCATATACCGAAATAAGTTCGTTTTCACTGTTTATTGTGATTTGAAGGGTTTCAAATCATCTCTTTTTAAACCGCAAGGCTCAAAAACACATGCAAATAATACACTTTCGTGATGGCGCAGCACAGCAACGTCACAATAGCGTACCTGCAGTAGGTATTGAGCTATCAGTGTTTTATTTATTTATTTTGACAATGTCGGGTTAAAAGAAAAGGAAAATAGTGAGAATGTTTTGGTGGTCATCTATTATTCATAAAGTTTAACAACAGAGTGTAGGGGCAACCACTTCGTTTCTGCACACTGAAGGTTTTTTTTTTCTTTTCCCCAGTAACAATTCAACCTCACTCTCACAGAGGACATTTTACAGACATTTGACACTTCATAATGACGTGTTCCTAAAATTGAGTGACACCATATTCTCTTCTTTAATTGACTCGTTGTCTCATGCTGGGCAGTTACTCAGTTGGCACCAAACAATTCAACATATCTAAATCCTAAAACCAAAACTTAAATTCAAGAGCATATTATGCTTGTATAATAAAGTTAACAGGCTTGGGGGTGAACACAAAAATCAAGATTACCATTAGTTACTGTGAAAAACAATGGGTACAGCATTCCATTTACAACATTAGGTCAAAAATAGGTATACCCAATGTTGTGTTTTGTTTCAATTTAGTTTATTTTGGCACACAAAAATGAGCGCTGAAGAAACATCGCCAGACAGTCAAAAAGCTTTAACATCAAAGCTTCATTGTTAATTTCTTAAAGTATTTTCTGGATTTGCTAGATGTCGTGCAACTAAACAAAGAATTGTAAAAAAAAAAGAAGATTTATTCTACCATGTGGACAGCTTTGTCTATTATAATAGGAGCATCTGTGAGAATTCAGAGCTCACACTCAACTGCAGAGATTAAATAGTTGTGAACCTGTAACTTGTTGTGGTTATAATGGGAGTATAATGTATATTTGGTAATTTTCACTATATGCATTTATTGTTGTTAAAAATAACTTCTGTTTTTGATGGTGCTCTGAGAGCCAATGTGAAGTCAAGCATTTAGTCTTTAATTACCAAATAACAATAAATAAATGTTGTTGATATGTCAAAATAGCATTTTAATATACATTCCGCTAATATAAATCCCATTAATCTGCAATCTACATTAATAATCTTGATTACAATGTACAAAGGGATATAATCAACAATTGATTTTTGTTAGCTGGTACCATTGTGAGTATTACAGGAAAATATGGATCGTCTTGTGGGTTTTGTCTCCGCTTAATTCACTTGTGCCCCTTAAAAGACACAAGGACAGGATGAGTATAACAGATTGCACACATTAGGAGTTGACATTAGGAGTGTAAGCCACTAAAATGTTATATAGTGACTGATTCGCTTTGCCAAATGTCCATCACAAACCGTCTATGTCGTGAATAGCAGCCCAGACCACAGAGGCCAGATGTTGGAAGCTTTGACTGGCTACAGAATGCTGTGTTTTGTCCTCTAAATTATTTGAATCTCTGGGATTAAAGTTTAATGGTCACTTATGCATTTTTAATGACTCAACTTGAAATGGGGCTATCGAATATCCAGAGCACTTAAGACAAGTTTGGGACAGCTACTTTGCTCCAAGCTAATGATTGTGCAGTTTATCAGTGTCTTAATGTGTATCTTTTGCTCCACAATTGAGAGGACATGCTGTTTTTTTCTTTACCGTGTGTGTGAACAGAGAACTTCTCTCTCACCTTGACTCTCCTCATGTTTCATCTCTACAGAGTTTTCCCTCCGATGAGGGCTGGCCATTCGCCAAATACCTGGGGGCCTGCGGCCGGATGGTGGCGGTGAATTATGTGGGCGAGGAGCTCTGGAGCTTCTACAATGCACCCTGGGAGAAAAGAGTAGATCTAGCCAAGCAGCTGATGGACATCGCCGAACAGCTGACCAATAACGACTTTGACTTTGCCCTTTACCTCCTAGACGTCAGCTTCGACAACTTTGCAGTCGGGCCACGTGACGGGAAAGTCATCGTCGTCGATGCAGAAAACGTCATTGTGGCAGACAAAAGGTTAATAAAGCAGAGTAAGTAATGACTTTTTGTTATTTTTTGTCTTCTTTCATATGCTCTGACCCACTTTGAGTTTTCCCTCAGATGGGCTGGAGCACCTGTTTTTTGGCCTGTTTATTACTGTACTGCTTTCCCCGTTTGTCATAGATGTTTCTTTGACCTTTCAGGCAGAATTATCACAGTTTTGTAGATAGCGTTGTAGACACATTGCAAAAGCTCTGCAATTCAGCACTCTAGTCAAGTCACGTTTATTTATATACCACTTTATACAATAGATTGTAAAGCAAGCAGCTTTACAGTATTAAAAATGAAAAAACAGTGTCCGTGTCACTTTTGATTAGAATTACAACAAAATGTTCTACTATAAAGCGGCTTCCCATTGTGTTCTTAATTGGTCTGACCTCAATGGATTGAACAGAACAAATGAATCGGAGAAGATAAAGAATAAATAAATAAAAAAGCTATGCTTTTACTTTCCTTTAATCCCTCCCTATTCTAGTTTATGCTAATCGAAGCAATGTCTAAAACTTTGTATTTTGAGCACTTGTGTTTATTTGCCTCTTCACGATGAATTGCTTGCTGTATTTCTCATTTGTAAGTCACTTTGGATAAAAGCTTCTGCAAATTGAATAAATGTAAATGTTTAAAGATTGTGTAAATGTAATGTAAAAGATTTCAACGTCAAATAACGCAGAGGGTTAGAGCCCCACCTACCTATTAAGTAATTGTCATGGACCAATGGCATTTTGACTGCATTTACCAACCGGAGCAAACTTCAAGCTGTTTCAAACTCTCGAAACAAACTCCAAAACAAACTTAGTTTTTTGCCTGATTTTGTTTGAAATGGCATCACACTAAATCGTTCTTCAATTTAGCTTGAAGTATATTGGGGCCTTTCGTCACCGCTGAAAATGCCCGTTTTTTGTTTAGTGCGTACTCTTACAGTCTGAACTCTACATTCTTGTGAATTCTCTAATAAACAACAAAGTGCAGATCCAATGAAAGTAAGAGATTCATTGTGCAGTATAGACAGATTGAGTAATGGGAGTTTCTGCCAGAGTGTATAAATTGCACTTAACTGAAGTCATGTACCACTTCAGTGATGGAGAACATTTTTTGCTCCCTTTCTGCATATAATTTATTCCCAGTTTGAACAACCATTTTGTTTTTCATGCTACTAAAATAATCAATGTTAATTCTTGATTTTATAATGTATGAAAAAAAGCAATAAGCTAATACATAAATGTTTTTTAACTAGTTTTTTTTTTTCTGTGTATCTGAAGACCGAGTCAAGACCAAGACCAGACCAGCACTCCTTAAATTCATAGAGATCCACATTACCACCTGAGAAATTACTTATGACTTATAATAAATATAAGTCAAAAATTTTTTTTTAAATTTTTTTATTGAATGTTTGTTAAAGAAATATCATGTTTGCAGTCATGCTCAAATTTGCTAAAACAACTCTCTTGCTCTTGTCATATTGGTTAATTATACCACGCTATAAATCCAGATCTCATACACAAACTTTTTGTAACAATATCAATTTTGTGAGCATTTGTATTCATTTTTGGTGACATTTGACACAATCCCTAATTAATTTCTGAATCGGCACAATAAATCAAATTAGAAATGTTATTGATTGCATCTGAAGCAGTCAGTTTTACATCCAATCACGATGTTAATAAATAAATTAGGCAATGCACTGGCAATTTTGTAATATCCCAGCAGTTGTGGTCTTGACCGGTCTTGAAACAACATCCCGGGTCCTCTTAGTCTGAGACAAAGACAAGACTGAGTACAAATGTGGTCGAGACTGGGACAAGACCAAGACTGTCAAAAATTACTACAACACTAGTATTCTGATGTATTGAAGTAATTGGTTACATTTAAGTATTTGACATAAAAGACAACACAGATATATTTAGGGACAGATTTACTAAACAGGGCAAATTAGCATAAGAGTGCAATCCCATAAAAGCTGTGGGTGATTTACTGATAATGCACACATTAAAGAACACAGATGCAGTCGGATCATTTCCATATTGACCAACACAATCTACCAAGAGCAGCACAAATTAGTTAAATATTGGACGTTAATTAATGGATGTTTAATAATGCAGCAAATACCAGTAAATTGACTAGTATAAACCTTAGTAAATCACCTTGCATGGTTCATTTAAATATCCTCCTCCCATAAATTTTGCATCTGAAAGAGAAACTCCTACAAATGCATATGTAATGAAAAAAAAAAAAAAACCTGTCCATACCTTTTCAGCACTACTTTTTCACTGCGTGTCTAAATCCTAACAGTTTTTTAACGCCAAAAGAGGGTTTGTGCTGGCGCAAGCTGTTAGTTAAGGCCTTTAATAAGGTAATAAGTAATACCCTTAGGCCCCGATCACACAGAACGCATTTTTCAGGTTCGAAAACGCGAGGCGCACTGCCTTTATTGGTTGACGTTTTTTTTTTCATTTAGAAAAGAGAAGTGCGCTGATGTGGGTTTTTTTTTACGTTGCTAGGAACCCCCTGAATCAGCTGTTCTGTCAGTCTAATCATGGTAATGGTTGCCACAACGGAAAGCCCGCCTCTCCATTCATTCAATTGGACAATAGAAAAAAAAAACGCAATGACGTCGGGCGCTTTTCTGCTCAGAGTTGATATTTTTTTCAACTTCATGTGCTCAGAGCGCTCCTTCTAAAACGCGAGGTGCAGCAGGCGGTTAAAACGGGAGGCGCCCAGGGTGCATAAGCAGCGCGCATAACGCTCTCTGCCAACAGAAATCTATTCAAAAAAGGCGCCTCTCGCTGCAAAAACGCGTTCTGTGTGATCGGGCCTTACAAGGGTAAAAAATGCCCCTGGAAATCAATTCCAGGGGTCAAATATTGCCCCTCAATGGAAAAATAAATTTCTGACCTGGTAGAGCCCCTTATTTAATAATGCATAGGGTTTAAATTCCAGTTTCACATTTGATTAAGTATTGCTATTGAAGCGTTTGCATTGTTACAGATGAACGTGGCCCAAAGCTGCTCTTTTGATTCTGAACGGTAGAGAGTTGGCATGGATTGGTGTAGTGCTGGACCAAGTATGTGTGCCAGTGTATCTGCCATCCAGAGAGGCCAAACTGGGCTGGCGGATGAACTTGGAGCATGTGTGCTACATAACAATGGCTATTTGCTTCAGCCTGCCAGCATTTAACTGAATGGAGTGTGTGTGTGTGTGTGTGTGTGTGTGCGCGTGCGTGTGCGTGTGCGTGTGCGTGTGCGTGCGCGTGCGCTTGCGTGTGTGTGTGTGTGTGTGTGTTTGTGTGTTTGTGTTTGTGTGTGTGTGTGCACATTTGCTCGCAGATGGGTCTTTCTGAAATGTTAGATAACACAATAATTTTTTTTTCAAGTTTCTATTCTGAATTGACATGTGCTTATGTTGTCATAGCACTTCACTGGACCTGTGTGGGCTTCAAGGTTCAAAGTCATTTTTGCAGAGGGCAGTGGATGGATGAGCTTTTATCCTTTTTTTTTTACTCTGCTAATAATAATATCTCAGTACACTAATTCAAATTAATTCAAACATGAACCTTTTAAAGATTGTCGTTCATGGCTTCAGAAACAATTTCCATTCACTGGTTCCATCCAAAGGTGGTTTATGTGTATATACGCTTAGCTTATTTTATTGAGAATATTTTAAGGTCTAGAAGTGTTGACAATTTGAAGGGATAGTTCACCCAAAAATGAAAATTTTGTTATTTACCCTCATGTCGTTCCAAACCCGTAAGACTTTTGTTCATCTTTGAAACACAAATGAAGATCTTTTTGATGAAATCGGTGAGATTTCTGTTCCTCCAGTCTACGCAACTACCACTTTGACGCTTTATAAAGAGATCGTAAAAATAACCCATATGAATTGAGCGGTTTAGTCCAAATTTTATGAAGAGACACAATCGCTTTATATGATGAACAGATGTTCGCTTGATGTTTGAGCTTCCGCAAGAACCAATGAGGTTCATTCTCATGTTACGCTGCACGTTTGAGCTTCGGCAAGAACCAATAAAGTTCATTCTCATGTTACGCAGCACGTTTAAGCTTTAACAAGAACCTGAGGTTCATTCTCATGTTACGCAGCACGTTTGAGCTTACGCAAGAAACAAAGAGGTTAATTCTCATGTTAAGCAGAACGTTTGAGCTTTAACAAGAACCTGAGGTTCATTCTCATGTTACGCTGCACGTTTGAGCTTCGGCAAGAACCAATAAGGTTCATTCTCATGTTACGCTGCACGTTTGAGCTTCTGCAAGAACCAATAAGGTTCATTCTCATGTTACGCAGCACGTTTGAGCTTTAACAAGAACCTGAGGTTCATTCTCATGTTACGCAGCACGTTTGAGCTTTAACAAGAACCTGAGGTTCATTCTCATGTTACGCTGCACGTTTGAGCTTTGGCAAGAACCTGAGGTTCATTCTCATGTTACGCTGCACGTTTGAGCTTTGGCAAGAACCTGAGGTTCATTCTCATGTTACGCAGCACGTTTGAGCTTTAACAAGAACCTGAGGTTCATTCTCATGTTACGCTGCACGTTTGAGCTTCTGCAAGAACCAATGAGGTTCATTCATATGGTTTAGTTTTACGATTTCTTTATGAACTTTCTTTAAGAAGTAGTTTCTTGCTGTCAATGGAGGGAAAGAAAGCTCTCAAATTTCATAAAAAATATCTTAATTTGTGTTTCGAAGATGAACTAAAGTCTTACGGGTTTGGAACAACATCAGGGTTAGTAATTGAACACTAATTGAATTTCATTTTTGGGTGAACTAACTCTTTTAAGGTATTTTGAAGATTGTTTCATCTGTTTTTGTTCATACAATGAAAATCAATGGGGTTCTTTTGTATTCCATAGAAGAAATAGTCATACAAGTTTTAAATTACGTGGGTGAATAAATGATGAGCTATCCCTTTAATTTAAGATTTTTCCATCGGTTCTGGAACAGTATTTTCCTTTTTCATCTTGTTGCTCCATAAGGCTTTGGTTTTGATTCTAAGCACACACACTCTCTCACACACACACAGACAGCAAAAGAGAAATGCACTAAAGCCAGCATGCACTCTGATTGGCTGTGGCACATTAACTCCCCTGGATCTCATAATTGGCTCCCTCGAGAGTGATTGGCAGCACAGTGACTTCATTTTCTCTAATTAGTTATTGGCACAATATTGAGCTGTGTCAAATGACCAAGACTGCAGATCCCCCACTCTTTAAGGCACTTTATGACTCAATATAGTTTTGCTGATGAATAGATGTCACCGCAGCCCAATCTATTTCTGCACCCCACCACCTCCTCCTAAAGGATCCTCAGCTTTATTGATTTGTTCAGAATTAAAATGTGTGGCCGGAGAAGAGCTGCACCTGCTGTCAGAAGAATTTCTTATTTGTCGTCCAGAGCTGAATCAATTCAGCGTCTTTATTCTGCAGATCGCCATTCAATTGCAATGTATGCCATGCTTTTTGAAGTCACTATCAAGAAATAAAGCACTTATGTTAGTTTCTTTCTTTTTGCCTGTTATACAGAATCTTGTTTTTTTTATTATTATTATTATTATTATTTGGACAAACCGCCAAGTAGTTATTTAGGAATTGTTTTAGACTACTGTTTATGTAGTAGTTAAGAGCAATGAAATGCAAGTTAATGTTGTAATAAAAGTATAATACTACAATAATTGCCAATAATGATAGATTTGTATGCTGTTAAATGGACAAAACAACGCAATAGCATGAACACCGCACTCAAGTGTCAAAACTTATGTAAACCTATAAGCTGTGTAAAATGTAAACCTGCAGAAATGGCAAATTCTGAGCTCAAGAAATATGGTTGTGCAATATGTTGCGAGGAGAAATAACAAAAGAGAAAATGCTGAGAGGTCCCACACTCAGAGAACTGACCACAAGTCTGTTCTGCACACACGTGCAGATCTGAACACGTTGGAGCTTTGTCACTGTGCTCATACTGCTGTAATTAACTTGCATGCTGTGTTCATGCACTTGCACTGTTTTTGTCCATCATTTAACGCAGTTGTTCCTTTTTCTGCCGGGACCCCCCTTTTGTAGAGAAAAATATGCCCCCACCCACCTACATGCACCCACATAAAGACACCCTCAGACATGACCTTGCTTGCAAAATCGTATTTTAAAATTAGGTAAGTAGGTACTTTCGCCCTGAAGGAACCTTTTCATAGTTCATAGAAATATTGGCGGAAGTAATTAACTTGCATGCTGTGTTCATGCACTTGCACTGTTTTTGTCCATCATTTAACGCAGTTGTTCCTTTTTCTGCCGGGACCCCCCTTTTGTAGAGAAAAATATGCCCCCACCCACCTACATGCACCCACATAAAGACACCCTCAGACATGACCTTGCTTGCAAAATCGTATTTTAAAAATAGGTAAGTAGGTACTTTCGCCCTGAAGGAACCTTTTCATAGTTCATAGAAATATTGGCGGAAGTAATTAACTTGCATGCTGTGTTCATGCACTTGCACTGTTTTTGTCCATCATTTAACACAGTTGTTCCTTTTTCTGCCGGGACCCCCCTTTTGTAGAGAAAAATATGCCCCCACCCACCTACATGCACCCACATAAAGACACCCTCAGACATGACCTTGCTTGCAAAATCGTATTTTAAAATTAGGTAAGTAGGTACTTTCGCCCTGAAGGAACCTTTTCATAGTTCATAGAAATATTGGCGGAAGTAATTAACTTGCATGCTGTGTTCATGCACTTGCACTGTTTTTGTCCATCATTTAACGCAGTTGTTCCTTTTTCTGCCGGGACCCCCCTTTTGTAGAGAAAAATATGCCCCCACCCACCTACATGCACCCACATAAAGACACCCTCAGACATGACCTTGCTTGCAAAATCGTATTTTAAAAATAGGTAAGTAGGTACTTTCGCCCTGAAGGAACCTTTTCATAGTTCATAGAAATATTGGCGGAAGTAATTAACTTGCATGCTGTGTTCATGCACTTGCACTGTTTTTGTCCATCATTTAACACAGTTGTTCCTTTTTCTGCCGGGACCCCCCTTTTGTAGAGAAAAATATGCCCCCACCCACCTACATGCACCCACATAAAGACACCCTCAGACATGACCTTGCTTGCAAAATCGTATTTTAAAATTAGGTAAGTAGGTACTTTCGCCCTGAAGGAACCTTTTCATAGTTCATAGAAATATTGGCGGAAGTAATTAACTTGCATGCTGTGTTCATGCACTTGCACTGTTTTTGTCCATCATTTAACGCAGTTGTTCCTTTTTCTGCCGGGACCCCCCTTTTGTAGAGAAAAATATGCCCCCACCCACCTACATGCACCCACATAAAGACACCCTCAGACATGACCTTGCTTGCAAAATCGTATTTTAAAATTAGGTAAGTAGGTACTTTCGCCCTGAAGGAACCTTTTCATAGTTCCTAGAAATATTGGCGGAAGTACCCACTTTTTGGCATGTTTGCACCGCACAAACTGAGAACGAATGTTGTTCTAGGAACGTCTTTTGGGGGAACTTAATTAGCTCCTACTTCAGAGTAGGGTCAAACCTAGCACAATAGGAACTTGCATAACTTTAAAGCTCCTACTGCCAGTGCGGATGCAACCAGGAAAATGGCCCAAGGGGAACATTTGGTTTCTGGGGAACCGCCCCGGTGCCTAGTTCCTACAGTATAACTACCTGGTGCATTACTACCGGTGCATAACTTCTCAACTTCAACAGGCTTGTCTCTGTGGTTTTAATGTGAAGTCTTAACTTGTTTTGCTTCATACTGTCAGAAGCTAATATTTTGAGGCACTCAACACACTGTTGTCTCTCTTCAGGGAGAGCGAGATATGCCTTGTTTTCTTGTCTTTTCACCGTGTCTACACTGGACGCGATGGCCATGCTGCAAATTTCCAATTTCCAAGCCAATTTCTGATTAAAATGTAAATCCATTTACTAAATAATGTTGCCTTGACTGACAGCTTAATTTCCACTTTAAGTTATGTTGCATAAAGTAAATTCCTGAAGCTATAGATTGTTTGCAGGCTTAACTCACTGTACTAGCTTAGAATACCATTATTTGTTGACCCTGCTAGTTTAACCTATAGCAAAGACTATAGATATAGAAAGACGTTCACTCCTATTAGTTATGAGTGGGAGAAACTGCATTGCATAATATGGCAGAATACTTCCAGCCAATCAGTGGCAGCCAATCGCTGCTTGATAAAGTCATTACGCCATTGCAGCTGCGGTTAGGAGCTCTGGTTCCCATAGAAACTTGAGACTCGTGCTTAGGACTGCACATGCGCACTGGCTCGTCTAGCCTGAAAAATAAGCTTTTGTTTACCATATTTGAGCAGAAGAAATAATATTTATGGGACAGTTCATGTCAAATTTTGTTGCTGATTTGAAATATGTTATTTAATTGTGAGTTCGCCAAGCAGTTCTTGAGATTTCAGGATTTCTCAATTCAAATAGATAGGACTTGGTCTTGGATGCCCAAAATAGCTGCCCAGAGGCATTTCAAATATGGCCGCTGAGTGAACAGACTTTCCTTGAAAGGGACTTTGCCTATAGACTACACTCTATAAGTCACTTAGGGCCACATTTGTGCCAGCACAAACCCTCTTTTGGGGGTCAGGATTTACTAATGAGACGCAGTTAAAAAGTGTGGACAGGGTTATTTTTGCGGCTGAACTTGATGCATATGCATATGCATATGTAGGAGTTTCCCTTTCAGATTAAAAATGTATGGGAGGAGAGTATTTAAATGAATCATGCAAGGTGATTTACTAAGGTTTGCGCTAGTCAATTTACTGGTATTTGCGCCATTATTTAGCTATCTTATACTACCTTATACTATCTTAAACCAGACACTTGGTAGATTGCGTTGGTCATTATGGACATGATCCGGCTGTGTCTGTGTTCTAATGTGTGCATCGTCAGTAGATCACATGCAGAATTAACCTCCCACTGGCGCTTTTTGGGAATTGAGCTCTCACGCTAATTTGCCCTGTTTAGTAAATCTGGCCCTTAACTCTGCAATGATCTATACTGAAGCTTTAAGTATACTTTTGTCTGGCCTATATCAAGCTACCACAGCTACAAAACGATAACAGGTGTTAGGCTGTTTTGATTGGCTACACCAAGATATTGTAATAACAGCTTTTGATTAGCTGGCTTCCCCCTGGGGTCCTAACTCTCCATGATATCAGCAGCATTTCGGTGACCGCAAACTTTCATTCTGCCCTGGCTCCACTACATAGGACCCTATAAAATCAGTAAAAAAAAATTCTGAATTCCATTTGTTGTAAAACGTACAGTTTAACATAATTTTATTAAAAGCTTAACAATTTTTTAGGGCCCTATAAAATCCATTTTAATTAATTCAGCGTTTTCCATTTAAATTTTATTGGATTCCATTTAAATTGTATTATTCAAAAAGCATGTCTAATCAATTAAATTCATAAAAGTTTATTTATTAACTGATTTTTTTTATATAATAATAAGGCCTTATGAAATGCGTTACATTTTTCTGAATGATTTAATTCAAAATGTATTATCAAAAACGGTGGTAGAAGTCATAAAACATTTACATTTAACCTAATCTTTTCAAATGTAATACAATTAAAATTAAACAATTCCTTTTATTTTTTCAGCAAACATTGTGCATAGTTTTATCAAATTCAATGAAGTGCTGGTGAACTATCTCAGATCAGATCTGGAGATAAAGTTCATGGCTCATTTAATTTCAGATGCTGAAAACACGCGCAGCGCTCATTCACATAGAAGCACGCAGAACGTGCTGACTTAAAAGACTTTAGTGCATATAACACATTGATTAAGTATACAGCTTGAATTTTTGATGTACTCTTAAAATTCATTGACATTCATTATACTCTAAATTCCATTTATATGACTGGATTTGGCGATTCTGTCCAGGTTTTCTGCAATGGTTAGTTCACCCAAAAATGAAAATTCTGTCATTTAAAAAAAAAAAAAAAATCTGAAAATTGTCATTTTAACTCGTTGTTCCAAACCCGTAAGACCTTCATCTTCGGAACACAAATTAAGATATTTTTTATGAAATCTGAGAGCTCTCTGACTGCTACATAGACAGCAATTTAATTAACAATTTCAAGGCCCAGAAAGCTGGTAAATCGTTCAAATAGTACCAGTCTCCTACACTGTTGACGTATTGAAAACAGAATTTTAATTTCTTGGTGAACTAACCCTTAAACTTCAGTCTTCAATATTCAGTTGTGGAGCATCCAGTTTCACACAGAAACATGTGTTACACAGTGTGTTCATTTTAAAGGTCCCATGGCATGGATTTTTTATTTTATTTTATAATGTATTCTGAGGTGTATTTATATTGTTAGTATGATTTTTGCATCATAAAATGTCATAATTTAGAAATAAAAGGCATTTTTTCTATACTGATGTTTGCCCTCTGGCTGAATGCCCTGTTTCAAGGGGCGTGTCTGCTGTGAGACTTCAGTAAAAACGGATTTGAAATGAGTGGAGGGGGTGTGGTTTAACGAGGTCTACGAGGCACGAGCCTGCCAGAGAGACGGATGGACCTGAGTTAACTTCTCATCAGTTCTCTCAGCACGTCTCAGTTCAGTAAAATGTAGTTACTAGCATATACTTCAGGTTATTAGTTTATTTCTAGTCGGAGGGACTGTCACTCATGTCAGAAAGTTAGTAACTGTAGTAAAATATGGATCAGCGCTGACTCGAGATGCGAACCGTTTGGAACGATTCAGTCCGATTTGGTGAACTGGTTCGACCGGTTCAAAAGAACGATTCGTTCGCAAACCAGACATCACTTGTGGACCAGAGGAGCTATTGCTAACAAAGTTATATTGTAACAAGTTTATTTTGTTTGTATCTGAGAGTTCCAGTCACGCCGAGCCCATCTTCCTCCTTATTCTACCATCTTTGTAACACATGTAATGTACCATTACAGCTGTCAAGATGAACGAACTACGAGTAAGTGTTGATAATAGCATTATTTTTAGAAATTTTCCCATCATATGAAAAGCGTCAGTGATGCGCATTGAGTACAATGAGTACAATTGAGTTTGCAAACAAAGACACAACAGCAGTAAACGAATGTAATCCAGTTTATTGTGGGGATAGCTGGCTAGCCTAGCCCGGATACCCCGTGCTTACCCCCCTTCTGCTTAATCTCGCGACGCGTATGGCGCCTCCGCTGTGGGCGAGATGCAGTACTGGGGGTCGGTGGTGTTGAAGGCCGACCAGTCAGTGCAGCCCGAGCTTCGGTGTGCATGAGGTTTATCTCTAAAGATGTGGCTCTGCCGATGTTGAGCAGAAACTCACGACTGTATGCACATTTTAAAACAGATAGATGCGACGAGGACTTACAAAAACACTGACTCACAAGATAGAAAACACGAAAACACCGTTCTGTCAGGAGAGAGAAGCCGCAGCGTGTGCACGAATAATAAAGTTCTGTGTGAACTTGAATAATTAGAAATCAGAAATCACTGATCACAGATCAGAAGGAACTGAAAAAAGACTTCTGTTTTCATTTGTACATCCAAACATTGAGAACCTGCCAGCATTCACTCGTTCACAAGCCATGATCTCTCGAGGACAAATATAGCACTTGCATGGGCGTGCCAAATTCTCTGGGCGGAGGAAAGGGAGGTAACCGTCCCTGTTATGACGTCATAACAGGAAAAATTCAAAATCAGCTCGTCTGAGCTGTCATTTTCTCAAAGGCAGAGAAAGACAGCCAGAACTCGGTTTACACCGATCAAAATTTCTAGCCACTTGGGGACAATATTCAGGCTAGGGGAACTCATATTAATGTTGAAAAACCTCATAAAATGAAAATTTCATGCCATGGGACCTTTAAAGTTCATTCTCATGTTTTATTTTGGTAGATATCATGCATATCATTGACTATTTGATATGCATTTGAAGATTGACTTATTTTTGTTTTAATCCACTCAGATAAACCAGAGAACTATGACGTGTGGTATGAGAGCCGTTACGAGGAATGCGACAAAGAGGCCTGCCTCTCCTTCTCCAAGGACATCCTCTGCTCGCGAGTCACCGTGGACCACAACTACTATGCTGTCTGTCAGAACCTGCTCTCCAGATTCGCCACCTGGCGTGGCACCACGGGCGGTCTCCTCCACGACCCCCCTGTTGACGTGGTCAAAGACGGACGCCTCACGGCCCTACTGGATGAGTGCACCAAGCCTCAGAAACGTTACGGCCGCTTTCAGGCAGCTAAAGAACTGCGGGAGTTCCTGACACAACTCATACAGCCGAGCAATACTAACAGGTAGTGTCGAGACCAGGGGGGCGCTGCTTTTGAGGCCCCCTCAAAAAAAGACTTCAAAAGTACTTTTACAAATGTGCTGCCAGATTCTGGAACACATTTGTACACCTTCACGGGAGTTGCTATTTCGTTGCCCTATCAATCATGCCAACATTGGTTCCAGTCCTGTCCGGGGCTAATTAAGAAGTTTGCACATGAACATGGATTAAAGGGTCGTGTGAAAATCAGCAGACTAGAGGATCGAACTGCTGTGATCGCACGTGTGTGTGTGTCTGTGTGTGTGTGATTGTGAGCTGATGCTTCAATGAACTCTCACTGCTATTATCGGTTCTGATCTGCATCCTATAATTCGGTTTCTAATTAATTTATAAATTGAGTGCTGTAAGTGCACCGTGAGCAGCGGTTATTACTGATGTGACACAGGGAGCTTTGTGTATGTTTGGGTGAATCTTCAAAAAAAAAAAAAAAAAAAAAAAAAAGTGTCCAGGTCATGTTTTACCCTAAAAAGTAAACAATTATTTTCAATATAATATATTCCCGTTTTAGCCAGGAATATAATTATATTTTATGTTTTACATATTATCTCCCAAAATTCATTATTGTAATGCCAAAATATTTAACTCTTTTGGTTTTGTAGTTTTTTTTTTGTTTTGTTTTTTTGCTTAGTTTTGGGTTTTTTCTTGATTTTTCTTGATTTTTTTTTTTTTTCTTGTTTTTTTTTTTTTGGGGGGGGGGGGGGGGGTTGTTTGTTTGTTTGTTTAGTTTTGGGGTTTGTTTTGCTTTGTTTTGGGGTTTTGTTTTATTTTTGTAACTCGTGTTAATCTCATTACGTTAATACAGTAAATTAATTTTAAAGTAAGTTTATTTTTAAAGAATCATACATTTAAGGCAGTCTAATACTTACCATGATGTATACATTTTTAAATATCAAATTACACATTAAGCAAAATGTGAATTTTTTTCTTTTTTTTCTTTCCCTTTTGGTGAAATATCACCAGGACATGTTTTTGATAGGCTTTGGGATTCATCCATTTGTGTTTTCTCTATATTCGATTAACCACCTGATTTCTTTGCTACGGGAATCTTTGCAAAAGTCTTAAGTGAATTTTAAAGTGTGCTTGGTCAAATTATGCCTCTTGTCGAAGGGAAATTTGATCAAGTGTTTCCTGTTACAATGAACCTTTCTGGTGAGACGTTGATGCTTTTTGTAAAAGTGGCAGTCAGTGTCAGTGTCAGTGATGGTAGTCGGGCGACATGATTTCAATATAAAAAAGAACATTAAGGACTTATAAAAAGAACAAAAAGGATTTAAAGCAATCAAGTATGCAAGAATAAAAATACCAAAGAATATCGTCACCATTGTGTGGTTCATTTTGTTCGTTTAGAAATGCTTTGACCAAGATTGTTCAAAAGGGAAACCACAATAGATCTCCTATGTTTTCATGTTTCTGTAAACCTTTGTTGTTGTAGTTATTGTAACCTTTTTTTGGACCCATGCAGTTTAATTTTTCATAAGCTGGCAACCATGACATCCCGTCACATTCACTTGCACTTGCATTAAGTTTACAGAGACAAGTTGCACTTCATTTTCAGATCGTTTTCCCTCATAGACTCTTTATTTTTTGCCCTCTTATCAATTTTGTCTCCTTTTTGAATTTTTTTGTGTGCATTTTTTCCCCCTACTAATGTCACCTGTGTTTGTAATAAGCAATATTGGAAGTTTATTGAGCTTAATGAACTACCGCTTTAAAAATTCCTCTCATTTCATATTGGTTTAAAGACATTCCAACCTTTGAAATCCGCTGTTTATGTTAAATACGAGTTATTTGTGCATTTTCTGCAAGAAAAAATGTCTGCTTTCTGTACGTGTTTGTTTTGAGACTATGGAAAAGTCTGGTCGTACTGTGCCTTTCATTCAAAAGTTGTATTTTCGACAGGATAAGACTTTAAAAGTATATTAAAGTTGATCTATACTTACCTGTTCTGATTTTTTTCTTTCTTTATTGAATCAGCATTATCGAATCCATCATGAGGTTTGCAAAAATTAATAGCAAAAGTCCTTGTTGTCGTTGTTGGGACATTTTTTGGTCCATGAGGAAAACGGCTTATACGTCATACTAAGGGCGTTTTCACACCTGTTCCGAAACAAGGATTAAAATTGTTACTATGTTGCCATTTGTTCTTGGTTCTTGTTTCGGTTTCACAAAGAAACATTTCTAAATGGACCAAAATGTGTTGAGTCGAGTGCGAGTAAACTCCTCTCATTGGTCTTTCGCACCGGAGGAACCTTTTTATAGTTCCTAGAACTATTGGTGGAAGTACCCGAATTTTGGCGTGTTCGCACCGCAGGAATTAGGAACGATTTTAGTTTATATTTAAAAATCATCACGCTGAACAGGTAACCTCCAGTCCGCTTTTACAGCCTCATTATCCTTATAATTATTATCTTATAAACTACCAACTCAAACGTTCTGGAAAAATGTTTTGAAATGATAACTGAAAGAGTTGTCAAAAGCTTAGTGATGGTGACATTGAAATGGTGTGGACCGTGATTATGGAGATGGTGGTCCAGTGGGTTAAACCACTGAACTGATATGCAGAAGGTTGCTGGTTCGATCCCAGCGGTCGCCACCAGTGTGTCCTTGAGCAAGGCACTTTGCTCCAGGGGGATTGTCCCTGTAATCGCTGGGACCGTAAGTCGCTTTGGATAAAAGCGCCTGCCAAAATGCATAAATGTAATATAAATGGTGTAGTCCATTTATAGCCTACCCTTAACTTTTTACGCATCATAAACTTGTGTTGATCACAGAGATTGTTTTTTGTCTATGGGAATATTTCTGGAGGGAACCGGTGTGATACTAACTGCCGGTTGACGTCTGCACCACTCTATAGAAACTACCTGTAACGTAAGTGTACACTGATTTGCCGAACGTACGCGGAACACCAGCACCCGCCATTTTTCAAAATGCCACAAAATCATACTCCACAAAATAATGATGATGATAGATGGACACCTCAATCTTTATGCTAAGGAGAAAATCCAGCGCAACTTTGAGGGGACAAAGAGAAACATGATTATGTATTTCTGCTCAGACAGTGACATTGGGCATCAACCACAAATCAAACGCTAATACTTTTACTAATATATATATTTATGCTAATACTTTTCATATACTGTATACTTACTTTATTTATCAGTTCTATCTAATAATGTATTAGAGAGGAATGTTAAACATATCGTAAACTCTGCAACATATACTCTGCAACTACACAAACTTAGGCTGACTCCGAGATCGCCCCCTAAACCCTCATTCACTATTCCCTACGTAAGTCCACTAATACAATTCACTTGAAGGAGTGATACAGACAGCCGCTGTGTGTCCATCGGCTGTACACTTGTTATTGCGGTGCAATGTGGGATTGAATGAGTGCACTCAGTAACATCCACTGTGGTTTCGGACACCACTACAAATGGCTGTCCCCTTAAATAATGCCATATTTGGGGGTATAGGGTGCGATTTCAGATTTAGCCACAGTGCCTGTCACGTGGGTTATCTAGCTGGGGACTATTTTCAAGTGCTGCGTAATATAATTGCCCCTGCTGCACCTATGGTACGGCAGCAAAGTTCCTTGATTATTACGCAGGAATGAGAGTAGTGTTCCTAGTAATATCAGCCTTGAAAATCGCAACTTTTCATTTTCCGCTAGTCTTAGTACACGATGTAACTACAGAAAAGTCAGGAAATATTGAAATTCTTTGGTCATTTTTTGAGCGAGATGCTAACTGTCTAATCAGATTCAATGGTGCTAAGCTATGCTAAAAGTGCCGCCAGACCCGGAGATTGGCGGAATGGATTCGAAAACGGTAAACCGCAACTGTTTAACTCTAGGGGAATTGGAAAATAGTGGCATGTTCCTTTAACTAATTAAATTATTATGGGATCTCCTTCAATGATTTCAGAATCTTTACTTTTTAAAATAATTTTGTTTGATTTTGTTATATATTTTTATATTAACATATTTGAATGACAGTATATTTATTGAACAAAAATGTATTATTTTATTCATCAAAATAAACAGAAAATAGTACAAACTTTGCTAAAGTGCTTTTTTGGACAAGTTTTATCTTTATTACATTATTATAAAGACATAACATATTATTTTAGCTAAAGTATTTGTATCAATACTTTGTGTCTTTTGCCCTGAGTGTGGGGGGTAAAAGGCCCACCTTGCCACTTCATACATTTATATGATTTTTAAACAAAATGAACCACTCTTATGATTTATTTTCACACAAAATCTGTTGCTCCATCAATGTTTAATACAAACATTTTTCTGCAATCATACACTATGGGAGTTGTGGAAAAACATTTTTTTTCTTAAGGTGTGCCTTTAGCCCCATTAAAAAATGTTATGGGTAGGTTTAGGGGATAGAATATACAGTTTGTACAGTATAAAAATCATTGTCTATGGAATATCCTCATAAAACGTGGTAACCCAACGTGTGTGCGATTTGTCTGAGGACCTCCATATGGTTTCATCTGGAATAAAGCCAACACACATCCTGAGCAGGAACCACAGAGAAGTGTGAGAAGACAGCTAGACAAACTGTACAGAACATGAACCCTTTTTCAGTTTAGTCCTTCAGCTTCAAACAGAATGTGAATTGCTTAAGGATAACCTGAGTTCAAGAATGCTTGTGTTGTAAAGCATTACTCTTGTTGGCCAATATACTGTAAATAAATTTAAAGTGTTTGCCGTTTGGGTTGACCGCAGAAGTCATTAATATCATGGCCTGAAGCTGGTGTCAAGGTTTGCCCTCCTTTGAGCGTGTTCTAGTGATGAATGGAGAGACTCTGGGCTAAAGTTAAACACATTCACCCATGGCATCCTAAATATAGATTTCTTCCTCTGGTTGCAAAACCCATGGCAAGGATTAGAGAATACAGAGTCAGCACCATTCTGACAGTTCTCGAAATCTAGTGAAGAGGGAAAAATCTAGGGTGAAAAAAGACATCCAATACCCTAGATAGTCCGAAACCATTCTTATTATTCACCCGTTTCATACACTCCAGGCTAAACAAGAAGAAAGTTTCAGGCTTCCTAAAGGTTCAGGAAAGTGGAAAAGGTACATGAGCACCAGTGTCAGAAATGTCTTTTATTAGAAACCTTTTATTTTATTTTAAGGACCTTTTTTTTCAGTCACATGTCTTCAATGTCACATGATCCTTCAGAAATTATTCTATGATGATGATTTGATGCTCAAGAAATATATATTTTTTATTACTATCAATGTTGAAAACTGTTGTGCTAATTATTATTTTTATGCAAACCAGTATATTTTCCAAGATTCTTTAATGAGTTGGAAGTTAAACCCTCTGGGGTTCTTCATTTATGGGTCACACTCAGGACCTTTTGGTCAAAAATGACCCGGAGGGCGGGATTAAGATAAAAAAGATTTGAGTAAAATCAATGAATTATATTTTTGTTCAATAATATTTGTTCTTTTCTTTTTTGGTGTTTTGAGATAATGTTATGATTTATAATTAATATTTATGCAATAATTATGACCCGTTTTTCCCATTGAATATAATAAAAAATGTATATATCATTTTTTTTTTTTTTTTTTTTTTTTTTTTTAAAGCTGTATTTCATTTTAGAGTCAAGCCTAGGCCTCATGAAAGCAATTTTTTAAATGAGATCGATGCCATCCGGTGGACACATTGAGCATTTTTATCACGCAATAGCACATTTTTACCACTATAGTGGATCTTGCATTTTATAAAATAATTTAAAAAATCGTAGCTGCATTGGAATGGTCTGGAACTTGGTGACTTTATTGGTACTTGGTATTTGAACACCCAAAAAAATTGGGGACAGGATTTGAAAAGTCTAAGTGGTCGTAAAAAAAAATAGTCACACTCAGGACCTTCGGGTCAAAAATGACCCCCATAGGAAATAAATTGATTTTTTTTTTTTGGTGCACACAATCTACAAATCAGCCAGGATGCAGAAAAAAAGTGAAGGGGTGAATCTCTAAAACATCAAGAGTGCAAAACAGACTGGCGTACACACACACACAAAAACACACGCACACAAATTAACGTGCGCCATTTCAAAAGCTAATTGTGTTTGTGTGTGTGTGTGTGAGTTATTTTATCTGTTTTGCACTCTTCACATTTTAAATAAAAATATAAATTCACATTATATTTAAATTCACTTTATATTTAAATTCACTATAGCATTTTTTCCCAGACCCCAAATTTCTGTCCTTGATCAGTATTTAAAGGTTATCGTAACTCCGAAGTGTGACTATCAGCTTTACCCAGCCTGCCTGATCCAGGTCTTTTTAGGACAGATGAGTTGTTCAACCAAGTCTTTAGTTCCGGAAAGAAGTAGAGAGGAAGAGAGGAACTTTTCATGATGATCTGAATATTAACATGTGGGACATATAATGGCATAAGTTCAGAAAATGTCATTACTTCATTGACACGATGGTGTGAAAATGTACAATTCAAGACTCTGGTCATGACCTCATAGGCACCACACAGTCTGAATGCAGTTTAAAACATGCTGTAGTCTTTAGTTTTATCTGATGGTGATGGAGAATAGTCAAGGCAGGGAAACATATTTGGCAATGTGAAATGAAGCTTCACAGGTTACGAGACTATTACTGTTGGCTGCAACTTCAGTTGTGGAACTAATAACCACATTATATGATGAAAAGATTGAAATGTAAGCCTTTATTCATTTTCAAGTATGTAACCACAATTGGCTTTTGACTGTCAGGGCAAGCTCACACTACAGGATTGTTAGACTACCTGCATTGCTGTAGTGCTCAAATTACACAACAAGGTTTCTTGTCATCTTATGTTGTCTTGTCATAGCAGTGAGCATATACTACACACCACAACACTGACGAGATGCACAAACTACAAGACATTTGGGCTGCGTCCGAAAACTTAGGTTGACTTGTTGCCTGCAAAATGACTTTGCAGGCAACATTTGTTTACAAAGGTACCTCACGAAACTGATTTCGGGACAGACTTCTGAGACAGCGTAATGGTTTAATGACCTAAAGCAAAATAGAGCGAGCTTTGGTGAGAACTAGCAAATATTTAAATACTAGGGGTATGACAAGACAGTTAGTTAACCAGACAAGACAAGACACAAGATTGGGTTCACGAGAACGAGACGAGACAATTATTTTACACAGTATTTAAAAAAATCCTCAATGATGAAATAGAAAAGTAGTCTGCAGGTGCATTTGAAATGTTTTAACTCATCATCTTGTAATGAATGTAATTTTAGTTCTACTTTCTGACTATGAATTATCATATACAGTAAAATACAACAATATACAAGCACTGTAAAAGGTTTTGCCACAAACTCGACTGTCTTCTCTCCTATTCTTCAGACATTAGAACTGCACATGATTTATGAGCTTTTACAACTTTTGACCTGCTAACTGAACTCCTTTCCACAAATTGATCATAGAACAAAAAATTAATAACAGTTTTCTATTAGTCGTATAAAGTGCAAACAATAAGTGCAACCATAATCTCAATATTTAAAGTGCAAATAGAGAATTCTTTTTTCTTAAAGTATGATACAGAGCTAAGAGGTGGTTACAACTACACAGCCCAGTCTAAGATAGCTTTCATATTAGATATTCGCATGCATCAGGGAGCCGGTTTCAAAATGCGGTTTATTGAAATTGTGTTTGAATGATTGCTCAAGTTTACTTCTGCTTTTAATTTCGTGAACTCGCATACTCTGTGAATAGGGAGCAGAGGTGCTGAACGAGCATTCTACAAGATCAGGCATTTTGTCAATGCACTGTTGTGCAACAAATCCTCTGCCATCTCGTCATGTGATCAGTGAACTCTGATTCCTGCTGCGTAATACATATACGACTCTGCAGCTCATGTTGGATGAGCTGGATGGAACTAATTTATATAAAAATGAAAATGACAGTGGAGGTGTAATGTAAACATAGTGGTGGCATATTCTATCCTAACTTCTCCCTCACACTTTGTCATGGCAATATCGCGCAAGACAGCTTTTCATTTTGACGAGAAATCTCATCACACTTTAATCTTGCAAGATCTTGTAGCAGAGATCTTGTCACACCCCTATTAAATACTATGGAGAAGTGGAAAAAGGTCAAAAACGTACACACAAACTGACCAGCAACCGCAACTTTCAGATGCCATCTTTATTCTTTAGCTCAACTGTCATAGAATGGAACGCACAGGATTGTGGGATATCAAAGATAGCAAAGGATATATCTATGCTGCCTTCAAAAAATTATTATATGAAGGTCTCTCAGGAGGCTAGCCTGACAAGCCAGACCCACATAAAGATGTTGGGTCTGGCAACTCACCATTGGCATTGCTCAATCCGAGGGGCGGGCTACACTGTTGTCTTTCAAATTCCCTCTCCACACAATAGGATAGCGCTACAACCAACCAGAGCAACGAAGAAGGTGAAGCGGAGCTAGTTGAGAGATTAAACTTTCGCCGTTTCCGGTCGGCAAACCTCCGAACACATCTTCCTTCCGAGTCACGGCCAAAGCCAATTCGAAAGACCGCTGTTTGCCAGCTGCTTTGTTTACGAGTAGCACGCGGAACGTCTCGGTTACGTATGTAACCCTCATTCCCTGACATAACCCTGAGGAGGGAACGGAGATGTAACGTTAGTGACTAACGAATGGGGGTTTCGCTTAGAAGCCAATTACCTTTGAGGAATTTAACAGCGCCCAATGGCAGTGCCAATGCCATGGGCATGCGGAATTTGCATGTGTAACTCCGCCCCACATCGTGTGGGTATATAAGGAAATACGCTGGCAACATCGCATTATGTTACTGCTGCGGAGGGACATTACGTCTCCTTTCCCTCCTCAGGGAATGAGGGTTACATATGTAACCGAGACGCTCCCTTTCGTTCAGTCACTACGATGTAACGTTAGTGATTAACGAATGGGTGTCCCAATACAGTGACGCCACTCGGCTGTCTTCCATTGCCCTGCGTAAGTGTGAGTACCCTGTCGTAAGACTAGTACAGACGAAGGACTCCCACTTATCACAGGATTACCAAGGTACACTGGGAAGCATATTCCAGTGGAGATATGCCAAAATGCCTACCCGTAGGGAGGACTTAGCGAGTACACATATGACCCGCAACAGGCTGCATATGGAGAACTCTGGGGTACCAGCCGAAGGGGGATTTTTAACCCCAGGGACTTGCCGAGGGAAAGACACCTGCTCACTGAGGAGGCTTACGGTGGAAATACACGTGTGGGGGTCGCTGGAGGGGAATCATGCACACGGGGCACCTGGCTGGACATGAGGGTCTGGGCTCGAGAGGGCAAACTTACTGATGTCGGCGTCGACAGTGCTGGAGGAACTCAGGGCTTTCAGGTAGCTCACCTGAGGAGAAAAATCGCACATATCCAGTCCGTGGAATGGCGAGCAAACGAAGACACCTAAGCCTAGCCCATTACCGGCCACTAGTAGAGGCGAGTACATAGTTGGACACAGGCTCCACTCGGAGATTGTAGAATCTGGCGAATGTGTTAGGTGTCGCCCAGCCTGCAGCTCTGCAGATGTCTGTTAGCAAGGCGGCATGCACTAAAGCCCAAGAGGAAATGGTCGACCTTGCTGCTGGTAAACCAAAACAATGGTGTCCACTATCCAGTGAGACAGCCTTTGCTTTGAGAGAGCTCTTCCCTTCCGCTCTCCACCATAACTGACAAAGAGCTGGTCTGAGGTCCTGAAACACTGTGTCCTGTCTACGTAAGCGCGGAGAGCGTGTACTGGACAGATCAATGCCAAGGCTGGGTCTGCCCCCTCAATGGGCAGCGCTTGCAGGTTCACCACCTGGTCTCTGAACGGAGTGGTGGGAACCTTGGGCACATATCCGGGCCGGGGTCTCAGGATCACGTGAGAGTTAGCCAGCCCGAATTCCAGGCACGCTTCGTCAACCGAAAATGCCTGCAGGTCCCCTACCCTTTTGATGGAGGCCAATGCGGTCAGGAGAGCTGTCTTCATAGACAAGAACTTAAGATCAACTGACCACAAAGGCTCAAAGGGTGACCTCTGCAGAGCATCTAAGACTACTGAGAGGTCCCAAGAGGGGGACAGCCTTTGCTCCAACCCCTCTTGGAGGAATGAGAGCACGGACCCGATCGGGCATTTCCAGGGGTCTTCTTGGCGGGAAGAACACCAGGTGACGAAGAGGTTCCACTTCAATGCATAGGCATGCCGAGTGGACTCTGCCCTAGCGGAAGTGATGGGAGCCAGACCTGGTTCTCAGGACTTCTACTCCTTGTGACAGCCCATCCCTGGCCTATCCCTCTGAGGAAGGACCTCCTCACTCAGAGATGGGGCACCCTCTGGCGGCCCAGGACATCCTGAAAAGGACGTGCCACGTGCAAGCTCTTTTGTGAGAGGAAGCTTCGCAGAGACGCCGAAGCACCCAGGGAACACACACCAGCTGTCTAGCAGACCACTGCGCAGATCAGCAGGCAGGAAGTATGCAATCGCTGAAACACGCCGTTGACACCAACGCCTCTGGAAAGCTGCTCGTCTCGAAGGCTGACAAAGATTCAGTTAGCAGGCTTGAAGGAGTGAAGAAACATAATGCGATGTTGCCAGCGTACTTCCTTATATACCCACGATGTGGGGCGGAGTTACGCATGCAAATTCCACATGCCCATGGCATTGGCACTGCCATTGGGTGCTGTTAAATTCCTCAAAGGTAATTGGCTTCTAAGCAAAACCCCCATTCGTTAGTCACTAACATTACGTTGTAGTGACTGAACGAAAGGGAACCGCGGCAACTCTGTCGTCATTATGTTAAGCCCGCCCACCGACTCTATACACGATGTGATTGGCCTGACAAGAGTTTGGTTTTTCCAGCTCGCAAGCCAACGGAGAGTTTCTAGACTACCCTGGCTGCAAATTAGATTTTCTCAAGAGGTTTTCTCAAAATGTTTTCCCACATAAATTCCCCAAAAAAGTGATTATGAGATTTTCCATTCTGCACTGTGATTGGCTGGATTAGTTCCACCTCGTCATTGCATTGGCCACACTACAAGATCACATAGCGATAATATCAAACAGGTTTGAAAATTTTGCAGCGTCTGTCACTGCTCGAGACCAGTCGCCTGCTCATACTTAACAAGCATCTGCGAATGTAACGAGCACTGATTTGCCCGCGATACGGGAGATTTTTAAGGTCTGTGACAGCAAAAGTCGTATAGCGTTGAATGTGCATTGAATAATGTTCTGGTTTTATTTGAATAGTGTAGCTTCAGAACATCAGAAGAAAGTGCTCATGTTCAGATCTTAAAGCACATCTGCATCTTATGGTTAGAGACTGTCCAGCTGTATGGGGTTTTATAAACGGTTTTATTATCTGAATGTTTGGTCAAGTAAACTTCATGAATCAATTTGTAAGTGGCAAATTTACAGCTGTGTATAATGTTTTTCAGTCTCAATGGGAAACTTTTGCACATTGCGACCACTTTGTTGCTGATTATGCAGACAAAAACATCACATCATAAATGTCAGCATGTACTCGAAAAAGCCACATGGTTGTGGTTTATGAAATTTGAGCTGTAAGCACAGATGTTACAGCAATAGTTCATTGTAAATAGAGGCAATGAAAGAAGCAAATAAGGAACTTCTGCAGTGGAACTGTGCTTTGTCTCTGTGAGGAATGAGGAACTGGGGGAAAACTAAGATAAAAGAATTGAAATTTAAATGACAAGCACCTGACCTGACAGTATCAACAACACCATAAGCGTCTTTATATTCACTGTCAATTGAGAGCTCAAATCAGAACACACACAACTGTTGCTGGCTATAGCTGCCTTCTGTGACAGCATCCTATAGTAAGACAGATATAAGCTCATAAATTACTGATTTGGACACTGTACACAGGCATGAGCTCTGCCTGAAAAGTGCACAAAAGATCACAAATTATTTCAAAATAGGAGCTGTGAGAGGAACCCTGCTATGCTGTATTAACACATAGCACATTTAGCATTACAATTTTTTTTTTTTTTTTTTTTTTACAATTTTTGTCCATTATTTTAAACACAGAATTATCGTCAGAATTATCCATCTTCCCTGTGACCATACATAGGACAAGCAGTTTAGAAAATGGATGGATGGATGCCAAACTGACCAATGCTTTTGTAATGCTATTTGAGTAGAAACAACATTTAATGGAGCAGTTTGTTTTTTAAATGAGGCAGTATCTAATTAAATATGCACTAATTTGCATATACAGTATTTATAGATCAGAAATCTGAATACTGAATAAAGCCAGGTTCAAAAGTCTTGTTTTTGGCGGCAGTCGCTCAGTGGTTCATGTAGGTTGTCTACAAACTGGAAGGTTAGTGGTTCAATCCCCGGTTCCACCTGACCCAAGTGTCGAGGTGTCCTTGAGCAAGACACCTAACCCCAGCTGCTCCCGACGAGCTGGATGGCGCCTTGCATGGCTGACACCGCCGTTGGTGTATGAATGGGTGAATGTGAGGCAAGATGTAAAGCGCTTTGGATGGCCATGGGTCTGTTGAAAGCGCTATATAAATGCAGTCCATTTACCATTTACCATTTGTTGACATCTGCACCAGAGCATCCAGCCCAAGAGGAGCTGGGTGTGTGAGGGAGAACCATAGTGGACAATGTGTCATCTCTAGAGATGCGAAAAGATCTACTTTCGCTCAAACAAAGCTCTCCCATTGGAGCTTAGGAGCTCCTCTAGCTTGGGGTGGAGTCTCCATTTCCCGGGCCTCAGCCCCTGTCTCGACAGGATGTCTGCTCCCTGATTTTGTTGCCCAGGGATATAAACTGCCCTCAGTGAGAGCAGCTTCTCATGGGCCCACAGGAGGATCTGGTGAGCCAGCTTAATGGGTGTCACCACAGACACCCCTGATGGTTTATATAAGAGACCATCAATGTGTTGTCTGTACGACCAAGCACATGTTGGCTTCTCAGGTCTGGAAGTAAGTGTTTGAGTGCTAGAAACACAACCATTATTTACAGGCAGTTTATGTGCCTCGAGAGAGGATGGCCCCACCACAGACCCTGAGCCGAGCGACCATACATGATCGCCCCCCAGCCAGTAAGGGATGCATCCATCGTAAGCGCTAGGCGACGACAAGAAGCCCCCAGCACAGGCCCTTTGCAAAGAAACCAAGGTTTCTTCCACATAACCAAGGCACGTAGGCATTGCTGTGTGACCTTGATCATACGTAATGGGTTTCCACTCGGGGAGAACCCCTTGGTTTTGACAGTAGGGCAAAAGGTATCACGTTGGAAGCAGCTGCTATGAGACCCAACAGTCTTTGAAAGCAAACCACAGGAACTTCCTGTGTTGTGGAAGAATGGATACATGGAAGTGTGCATCCTTGAGATCTATCGTGACAAACCAGTCCTCTGACCTTATTTGTTACATGATTTACTTTAAAGTGAGCATCTTGAATTGGAGTTTCTTTACAGAGCAATTTAGTTGCCGCAGATCTAAAATCGGACGCAACCCCCCGTCCTTTTTTGTTTTTGGAACAATAAAGTGCCGGCTGTAGAACCCGGACTCCCTGCTCCAAGGAGGAACATGGTCTATGGCCCCCTTACCCAGCAGAGCCTTTACCTCCTGCTCCATAACCAGAGCCTGCTCAGGGTAGAACCCCATTGAACCTGGCCGGGCGAGACCTGAACTGAATACTGTAACCCTTTTTTACTGCCAGCACGACCCATTGAGATATACTATTGGTTTAACTTTATTTTGATGGTCCCTTTAACACATTCTGTAGACTATAAGTACACCTACATGTCTACTAACTCTCATTAAAGTGTTAGTAAAGTATTAGTAGGCTCATAGGGTTAGGGTTAGAATAAGTTGACATGTAGTTGCAAAGTTACTTATAGTCAGTAGAATGTCTGTTGGAGGACCATCACAATAAAGTGTTAGAAGATATTAAGCAGACAGTTTACTAATACTCTAATGAGAGTTAGTTGACATGTAGTTGCAAAGCTACTTATAGTCAACAAAAGTTCAAAAGGGACCATCAAAATAAAGTGACAGATATATTTGTCAGTAGTTTCCACGCTGCCAGAAAATCTACTACGGGAACCATTCTCTTGAGACTGGCCTCTGGAGTGATTCAAGCAACTAAGTTGGTGCCCTGAAATGGCAAACTAGCAGGGAACAACCAAACTGATTGCTCTGAGACCCTCCTCAGAGGGGGTGAGCAGCCTAGCACTGCTGGGATATGGGCTTGGCGGAGAGTCCTGCAAGATCATGAGGTTGTGATCGGGATGGAAGAACGTTCATCTAATTTACTTTTATAACAAACGTCCTGTTTTTCTGCCAGCCAATCAATATTGAGTCTGGCCACGGCACGAGTCACAACCTCTATAAGCTCCTCATGAGCAGGAGTGTGAGGTGGCGAGTCCTCAACATCTGTCTCAACACTAACAACATCCAACTCCTTAGAGCTGGATAGTTCCACTCAGGGCGGAAAAAAACACAATGTGTGCTTCCAGACCCTGAGATAAAGCAGACCCTCAGAAGCTTGGGGGTTTCTCTGCGAATACTGGCCTGGGGAAAAAAGCCACTGTGCATCTGTGTGGATGTGCTCTTATGAATCTGGTTTGATATGTGGAGTTACTTAAGTGCTAAGGCTTTTTTTTAGTATGGCTTAGTAGGTATTGCGTTCCCCATAGCGTCAACAATGCACCATCAAAGTTCCACTTAGACAGGGAACGTCTCAGGTTGCGAATGCAAAGGGGAATGGGATGCTGCATCTCATTGGTATGCTAAAGAGCATGACTGCACGTCTCCTTCAGACAAAAGAGTTGATGATGTGTATCTCAGGCGCCCTTTTATATTCCGGGGCACTTCCTGTGTGACATACTAGACTGCCTTCTGTCAATAATTATTGGCTTTTGTTTACACATGCTCAGACATCAGTCAGGCTGAGGGTGTTCCCCATAGCATCAACACCAAGACACAGCATCTCGTTCCCCTTCTCATCGAACAGGGAACCGGGTTGCATTCGCAACCTGAGACATTTCACCTGTAGTGTATTGCTTCAGTGAGTTATAAGTATATTTATAATCAAAATGTTGTTTGTCATCTTGCATTTATATGCATGGGAGTGCTTTTCCTGCAAAGGATACAAATAATCTGGTAATAAAATAGAATTTTAGGAGGCAGCATAATCAATTTAAGACCATTTGAAACAAATGTATGCCTGTAATATCTAAAATTGGTGCGTATGGAGGTAGCTCACTATGTTTTGGAAAAGAGCTTGAGTCTTTTCTGTCAGCGCGGTCCTGTGAGATGGCCAGAGGCACTGAGGTTAGAGAAACAGAGAGTGCTTGGAAAACCAACACAGTGGGGCATCTTAACAGCTGTGCCCCCATTACTCTCACTGCCCACATGACCACCCCATAGAACACATAGGATGTGATTACTATTGACCTGAGCAGAAGAAGAAAAAAGAGAACATCATCCATACCCCCTGGGGGACTTTTAGAGCTGTGTTGGCCTCATGATTACAGCTCTGAGTGTTTGTGTGTGTATATGTGTATGTGTGTGTGTAGAACTACACACTGACCTCTCTGCCATCCATCTCTATTACTGGCACAAATAACACAGCACTGCAGGACACAGTGTTGTTCAGTTCTTTCTCATTGCTCTTATCCTTAATGGCAAACTTCAGAAGTTTCAGCTTTATTTAAAGGCAGAATTCAAAATGACATTTATTCTCTCATTCCTTCCATGGATCACAAAAGAAGATTAAGCAAAATGTTCATGATGGTCTTTTCTATTTACAATATATGTGGACAGGGACATTCACACAGAAAATCAGTAAGAGACACGTTGCATCATCAATGACAATTCAACATTATCTTTGTGTGAGGTTCAGTTTAAGGATGTACAATAATGTACAAGTTTTATGGGCTACTTCATCTCAGTCACCCTAAAGATCTACAATCAACTCTCTGGCAGCCCCCTTAAAAATTTGTGATGATGTGATGTGTGTAGTAAATTATATTAGATTATTCTTCGATCCTTCCTTTTGTGAATGATGGTCGGCACAGACAGTTTGCACTTCTGCCATATCTCATTTCCTATCCTTTCTAGTGAAATCAGAAAATAAAATTTGACCAAATACGAAACTGTTACGGTAATACATGTGAACTGAGCCGACAGAAACTGCACTTTATTAAAATGTTGAGATTATTTTCATTATTTGTATATATTTAAAGTCTTTTAAAATATGTTTATTTGTATATTATGAAATATTATTATTTACATACTATTATTTAAAGCAGCACTAGGTAACTTTTCAACCTTCTGTCAGGATTCCTGGGTGATCGTGTTTGTGTTTATGTATTTCTTACCTGTTGGTGGTGGTTCCTCACGGGTTCACTGGTCCCTCCCACTCGTTTCACTAATTGTTCACCTGTCGTGTCTCATCAGTTATTTCCCTTTTTATAGCACAGTGTCCTGTCTCTCGTCGCGTGCTCATTGCCTTGGTTGGTCTCAGTCACTCTGTCGGTCCAGTCGGAGGTTCTTGTTTTGTTCTCTCTTTAGCGATTCTCAGGTTCGGTCGCAGGCGTCTGGAGGCTTGTCTATGCCCGGAATTCACACGTCTGTGGATGTAGGAGAACTGTCCTTGAGAGAACTCTGCTCTGCCTGTCCGGTGTGACTGGTGCGCTTCGTTTTTAGGCGAGATCCAGTCTCATCCAGGTTCCACGAACTGCCTTTTCTTGCGGACGCTGCATCGTCTTCTGTCCAGTGCATGGAGTATTTCGTCAGTCATTCAAAGTGAGGATTTCTCTCCGGTTACCCACCAGAGTGGATTACGTCGTGGGACACCGCGTGTGGACTCTATTCTGAAGTGTGATATGTGCCTTGCCTAGACTTCTCAGTGTACTTCTAAATAAACATTGAACTTGCATTTGACTCCGAGACTCACTGTGACAGAATGAGCACGCCACTGATGGAGTCAGCGAGTTCGGAGAGTTCGGATTCGGTTTATGCCGCACTTCATCAACAGACAGCGGTCATTGAACAGCATTCATCTCTGTTGAGTGTAGCTGCCAAAGATTTCCTTGCCCCGTCAGAACAATTTACGGAGCTCAGTACCCGGGTGGACCAGCTTAGTTCCCCGGACGGTGGGCGTTTCCTTTCTGCACCTGTTGAGAATGCACCTGCAGACCGTGAGCCACACGCGGCGACACCTCCATGCTTCGACGGCGACCCCAACACCTGCCGAGCCTTCCTGCAGCAGTGTTCCCTTGTCTTTGCCCTTCAGCCACGACTTTTTGCTGCTTCTACGTCAAAGGTGGCATATGTATTGACACTTCTCACCGGAAGGGCGAGGCAGTGGGGAATGGCTGTATGGGAGGCCAAGGCTCCGTGCACGACTTCATTTGAGGCTCTCGAGACGGAGATGCTGAATTTATTTGATCGGTCGCTTCGTGGGGATATGGCAGCCGCCGAGCTGGTAAGGCTACTGCAACAAACCTCTTCCGTCACGGAGTATGCCATCGCGTTTAAGACACTAGCCGTCACCAGCGGCTGGAATGACGCTGCACTACGGGCTCAATTCCTCGAGGGTCTTAATCCTGCCATTCAGGACGAGATTGCTGCACGGGATCCTCCAACATCTCTAGAGACGGCGATCGACCTGGCGTTGAGAGTCGAGACTCGCCACCGTCAACGAGACATCCGCCGGTCGTTTCGTCATCTCGCCATCTCTGAGCCGGACGAATTCACCGCACCTTCTCTCCAGACAGAGGAACCTATGCAACTGGGCAAGCTCCGTCTTACCGCCACTGAAAGACATCGTCGTCTGTCCCGTGGGTTATGTTTGTATTGCGGTAAGGCGGGGCATATCGCCGCTGCGTGTCCGGTAAAAGGGTACTGCCCGCCGATGACTTCGGGAGTTTCGGTGGGCGTGTCGTCACTAAAGTCTCCCGTAGGTTGCACCACACTTCCTGTAACCATTAATTATAAACAGTCTTTTCAGTCACAGGCGTTGCTGGATTCTGGTGCGGAGGCAAGTTTTCTGGATGCCGGTTTGGCCAAATCGTGGGCTATTCCTTTTATTCCTCTCTCTTCATCTCTCTCCGCCTGGACTTTAAAGGGACAGCACATGGCTGTTATCACCCATCGCACACCCCCTGTGAGTTTGTTCGTTTCTGGCAATCATCGTGAGGAGATCGAATTTTTGTTATTAGAACAGTCTCAATCGCCGGTCATCTTAGGGCATGACTGGCTGACCAAACATAATCCTCACGTTGATTGGCAGAACGGTGTTGTGTTATCTTGGAAGTCTTCGTGTCATGTTTCATGTCTCGGTCCTGCTTCTTCTCCTGTTGTATGTTCTACTTTTCAGGTTCCTGATGTTGATCTCTCGGGAGTTCCGGCGGAGTACTCTGATCTGTATCGGGTGTTCAGTAGGGCCCGGGCGGCTTCCCTGCCTCCTCACCGGTCGTATGATTGCGAGATCAAACTTCTCTCAGACACTTCTCCGCCTAAGGGTCGCATATTTTCCCTATCTAAACCAGAGAGAGAGGCTATGGATAAGTACATTAATGAATCTCTTAATGCCGGTCTCATTCGCCGCTCCTCGTCTCCAGCTGGCGCTGGATTTTTCTTTGTCAAAAAGAAGGACGGGTCTCTTCGTCAGTGCATTGATTATAGAGGGCTGAATGACATTACTGTTAACCCTTTGACACGTACGATCAAACCCGTGTGATCAAGCTTGGCTGGTCCCTGGAGCGTACGATCATACTGGTGTGATTAGAACGCTCATGATCAACTGCCAAATTCAAAATTTCAAATCTGCTTTAGCGCGCTGACTGGCGCCGAGCCAAAGAGTGAGTGAGTGAGAGACTGACTGCGCTTGGTGTCTTTTAATGTTTATTTTAGGTTTCATACACTTCAAATTACATTACACAACCACAAAATATCAGCAAAAACTAAATATAGTTTGTCATTGCATACTAATATATAAAATAGCAAGATATCAGTGTTGTAAACATATAATGGCACGTGATAACATTACCGATCAAATAACACAATCATTTTCTACCCTTTGACGTGTGCGATCAGTCTAGGCTGTTCCCTCACGTAATGTCACATATATCAGGAGAAGTGGGTGATCTTGTGTGTAAATCCAGCAGGCTTCGGCTCCCTGGTACAGTCGTAAACACATAATGGCGGCACGAGCGCTCATAAGTCATGACGTTAGCTCGCTATAACATTACAGATCAAACAACACGATCATTTTCTACCCTTTGACATGTACGATCAGTCTAGGCTGTTCCCTCACGTAATGTCACATATATCAGGAGAAGTGGGTGATCTTGTGTGTAAATCCAGCAGGCTTCAGCTCCCTGTTACAGTTGTAAACACATAATGGCGGCGCCCCGCCCACTTACCGATCAACTAACATATATATTTTTAATAAGTATATAAACCATAAGGAGTTCACTTGCATGCATTTAATTTAGTTAACAAGTTTGAAAATATTTTGTATAAAAATAATAAAACATTTGAACAGTCATGCATTGCAAGCATTTTTTCCCGCTGACAAGTTGTCACTGTTGACGTCACTGTTACCTCACACTCGCGTTGGTACCAGCTTCAGACACAATTTTAATACAATTTACCAGATTCTAACTACTTCAGAGAAAATGGCAGAAAATGTATTTAAAAGAAGACAACTGACAAGTGAGGAAATAGAGGAGATTTTTTTTAATTCTGATGAGGAGAATTTTGACAGTGAGGCAGAGAGTGACAGCGATGAAGACCTTCCCCTGAACCTTGAAGCTCTTGATAACACTGAGGGTGAAGATGAGACTTCTTCCACAACGCCAGGACATATTTTACCTTCAGCAGCTGAGGTAAACTCGTCATCCTGGAAGGTAACCAACCTTTTTAATCCTCCTGGCCCAGGCATTTTTGACGACCAACAGTGTGGTGTGCAAAATCCACCAGAATCCCCCAGTGAGGTCAATTGTTTTAAATTGTTCTTCACTGAAGAAGTTGTCGGAGAAATTGTGGAGGAAACAAACCGCTATGCCTCTGACTTGAAAGAAAAAGAAGTGAGGGGAAAAATGGATAAATGGGTTCCAACAAATATCCCTGAAATGTACACATTTTTAGTGGCAGTTCTCCTAATGGGGGTGATCAAAAAACCATCACTTCGGGATTACTGGAGCACAGACCCCATGCTCTTGACACCATTTTTTGGGTCTTTGTTTTCACAGGACCGCTTCCTTCTGCTCCTCCGCTGTCTTCACTTTGCGAACAATGCAACAGCAGTTCTCAATGACCCACTGAAAAAAATCAGAAATATTTTAACTGCTCTCACCTCCTCCTTTCGTCGCATTTTTGTGCCATACAGGGATCTGTGTGTGGATGAATCTCTGATGAAGTGGAAAGGCAGGCTAGCATTTCGTCAGTACATTCCATCTAAACGGCACAGATTTGGGGTCAAGTTTTTTGTTTTGTGTGATGTGCTCACTGGCTATGTGCAGGACATGATCATTTACTCCGGATCTACCAGTGACATACAGCACTACCAAGGACTTGGGATTTCTGGGTCTGTTGTAATGACACTACTGGCACCTTACCTCAGAAAGGGTCGTATCCTTTACGTGGATAACTGGTACAGTAGTCCCACACTTTTCCAGCACCTCTTGTCTCTTGACACTGGAGCTTGTGGGACGGTGCGTGCAAACCGGAAAGGGATGCCAACATTCCCCTGCAAGATGACAAAGGGTGAGGTGGAATGTAAGGAAAATGGATCGCAGTTGGCAGTCAAATGGCATGATAAAAGAGATGTGCATGTCCTTACCACAGTCCACCCAACTGGTATGGCAGCCACAGGGAAGCTGGATCACATCACTGGGCAAACAAAGATGAAGCCAGTCTGTGTGCTGGAGTACAATAAAAAGATGGGGGCAGTTGACAAAGCAGACATGATGACTGGTTTTCTTGAGTGCACCAGAAAGTCTACCAAGTGGTACAAGAAGGTCTTCTTTCACTTACTAGACACGGTTTTACTTAACAGCCACATCGTCTACAGGCAAATAACTGGTAAGATATTTCTATGAATCAAATAATATAAACAAGATAAAAAGTGATTACATTTTCAATTAATGTAAACATAAGTGTTATAAAGGGTATGCATGGATGATTTGGTATGCACCTCGGTTTAAAAGTCACGGTTCGGTACAACAGGGGAGAGAAAACTACATTTAAAATAGCTTCTTTTTTAATCAAACAGTGGTTTACTGAACAAATTGTGTCAGTCCTTAAATTAATTCAATTATAACTAAAAGATTTTTTAAAAATTCTCTTCCAATGCAATTTTTATTATTTGCTAATAAGTTATACCACACTCAGATAGGCATACATTATGTATGTTACTGGCCATTGTTTTAATCTACTCGCATCAAATTCAAAATACATTTTTATGGCCGTACAAGATATTATTCAGCACCGTGATGAACATCGCAATGCCGGGTTTGCCTACGCTGTCGTCACGTTGTTCTCGCGTCTGGATGAGGATGAGGAGCAGAGACTGCACAGCGAGTTGTGTTGACAGTGTTTAGTGATTTGGAGAAGAGAAAACTTCAGAATAATGTCACAGAGTTCATTCATGGTTAAATTGTGTGAACAACGCACAGCATCCGTATACATCCACGCACATGCACACTTTGGTCAGAGCTGCAATATTGCGATTAAGGTGTTTACTTGCCTTTTTAATGCGATTAAAATTGGCGTACGTGTGTTCATGTGATTATGAGCTTAATCACATTTTTATCGAATTCACTCCAGCTGACAGTGATGTCACATGCATACCCTCTATTAACAAATTTACAATAATAAACAGACCACACTGTCACATACTATTCTATCCTCTTCCTTACGCCCTATTGATGTGTTCTACTGTGAGTAGGAAAGGAAATCACCTCCCTGCAGTTCAGGACTAATCTGATGAGAGGGCTGCTGGAGGAGTACAGCACACCGCGGTGTCCAGCCAAAGGAGGGCGACCTGCCTTAGACACTCCTCTGCGCCTTACAGCCAGGCATTTTCTGTCTGAAGTCCCTCAGACCACTTCCCAGGGCAGCAGGACCAGGCGGCACTGCAAGGTCTGCCTCTCCAGCACACGGAAGAGCAAGCAGAGGCGTCTCACCAAGCACATGTGTGTGCCGTGCAACACTCCCTTGTGTGCGGTCCCTTGCTTTGAGGAGTACCACACACTGAAGAAATATTAAATGTGTATAAAGTCAGAGTTTATTTATTTATTTACGTTTATTAATTGTAAATATATTTGTAATTTATTTAGTATAAACATATGTATATAGTTTGTTTTAAAGATTTTTTTTTACCAGAGTATATTTATTGTTTTGTTTATAATACTATTTTGATTGTTGTTCATTGTAATCATATTTATAATTTTTGTAATTTTATTAGAAAGTGTGTATATATGTATAATAGTTTAAACAAAAAACATTTAGCTTAAATTGAAGATTTAATAAAACATGAATGAAATGTGTAAATTTTGCAATTTCTTTTTAACAAATGACATGCGTTTGAATTATGCTAAACTTATACAACACATTTCTCACTAGCAAAGCAGAGAAAAGGTACATGGTATTTGACATCATGTAAACTATATATATATATGCAAGCTAATAGTGAGGCGTGACCATATAGCTTTTCTCTGCTTTGCTAGTGAGATATAAAACTCAGTAACAATATTAACACTAAAACATAAATAATATATAATTTATTCATGTTACGTATCAAGTCAACTGAACCCTAATAACTTTACCGCACGGAGCATATTTGCAATGTGCAAAACGACAAACATGACATTTGAACGTCCACATTATTGAGTACTGTTCGTTTTACAAGAGAATTTTTAAAACATCTTTATTCATATTTATTGCATGCTTGTAAATAATTATATGTGCTCCAAAATAGGAAATGAAAACTAAAATATACTCACCAATTGTCACGCGGATGTTGTGAGGGAGATGCAAAATGCCGTGTGCAAGCGAAATTCAAAGCAGTGGGAAAAAATAGCAACATAAACATGTCAACCATAGTGTGTACACGCTAACAAATAATGTGAGAGGTTTTGAATGAAAAAAATAAAGCAAAACATTCAAGAGTGCTCACCTGCACGCGGTCATCCACCAAGAGCGCCATTGTGACTGCGAAAACTCACACGTGTCAAGGTTGATGTGTTACCATGGAAATTAGAACGCAGGTCATTGCATAATAACGGTCGCAAAAAAAAACTCACGCCAGGCTGCCAGTCTGAATATTTAGAACTTACGTGCGAAAGGGTTAAGAATAAGTACCCCTTGCCTTTAATGTCGTCAGCGTTCGAGTTATTACAGGGAGCACACGTGTTTACCAAGTTAGATCTGCGCAACGCTTATCACTTGGTACGTATCAAAGAGGGCGATGAGTGGAAGACAGCTTTTAATACACCATCAGGGCACTGGGAATACTGCGTTCTTCCGTTCGGCCTTTGTAACGCACCGGCTGTCTTCCAAACCATGGTCAATGAAGTGCTGGGTGACATGATTAACAAATTTGTCTTCGTGTATCTGGATGACATTCTCATCTTTTCTCCCTCAATGCAGATACACACCCAGCATGTTCGCCAGGTTTTACAACGGTTGTTAGAGAATCAGCTCTTTGTTAAGGCGGAGAAGTGCGAGTTCCACAAGGAGTCGGTTTCGTTTCTGGGTTTCGTCATAGCCGAGGGAGAGATTCGTCCCGATCCCGCTAAAGTTAAAGCGGTCGCCGAATGGCCAGTGCCCGACACTCGTAAAGAGCTTCAGCGATTTCTGGGTTTCGCCAACTTTTATCGGCGTTTCATCAGAAACTTTGGTCAGATCGCTAAACCTCTTACCGCTCTTACTTCCTCTAAAGTGTGTTTCCGTTTGAATACTGAAGCTCAGGAGGCCTTTGATGAATTAAAGTCCCGTTTCATCTCTGCACCTGTTCTTTCTATTCCCGATGCGGCTAAACAATTTATAGTGGAGGTGGATGCATCTGATGTCGGGGTAGGCGCCGTTTTATCTCAGCGATCCTCTGTTGACGGGAAAGTGCATCCGTGCGCTTTTTTCTCTCATCGGTTAAACCCAGCGGAGCGAAATTACGACATAGGTAATCGGGAGCTGCTGGCGGTTAGACTTGCTCTGGGTGAGTGGCGTCACTGGTTGGAGGGAACCTCGGAACCCTTTCTGGTCTGGACGGATCATACGAATTTGGAATATATCCGTTCAGCCAGAAGATTAACATCTAGACAGGCTCGCTGGGCACTTTTCTTTGAGCGTTTTAACTTCACCCTCTCGTACCGGCGGGGTCCAAGAACACTAAACCTGACGCTCTCTCCCGCCTGTTCGAGGGTTCCGGGTCGGAGCGGACCGAAACCATTCTCCCGGAGGGGAGGGTGGTCGGTGCCCTCGTGTGGGGAATCGAACAGCGGGTGAGAGAGGCCGGCCGAGAGGGGGAAGTTCCGGAGGGGTGTCCGGCGGGTCGTCTATGGGTTCCTGAGCGTTTACGTTCCGATGTCATCCGGTGGGGTCACGAATCCAAGTTTGTCGGCCATCCAGGAATTCGGAGAACGTTGGCTGCCATCCGTCAACGTTTTTGGTGGTCTTCTATGACTTCGGACGTCAGACAGTTCGTATTAGCCTGTTCAGTCTGTGCTTGTAATAAGGCATCTAATCAACCTCCCGCTGGTCTGCTTAAATCTTTGCCCGTGCCCTCCCGCCCCTGGTCTCATATAGCCCTTGATTTTGTCACCGGCTTACCGGCATCTAATGGTAACACTGTTGTATTGACTGTGGTGGATCGTTTTTCTAAAGCGGTTCATTTTATACCCCTACCTAAACTTCCTTCTGCCAAGGAGATGGCTCAGGTTTTGATTGATCACGTCTTTCGGTTACACGGTATTCCGACTGATGTAGTTTCAGATAGGGGTCCTCAGTTCATCTCTCGTTTTTGGCAGGAGTTTTGTAGACAGATCGGTGCTACAGCCAGCCTGTCTTCTGGTTATCATCCGCAGACCAATGGGCAATGCGAACGGGCTAATCAGGATCTCGGTCGAACGCTTCGCTGTCTGTTGTCTAAATATCCGAATTCTTGGTGCCAACAGCTTCCTTGGGTTGAGTACTCACATAATTCTCTTCCCGTCGCATCCACTAATTTGTCTCCGTTCGAATTATCTGTCGGATATCAACCTCCCCTTTTCCCATCACAGGAGCCCGACGCAGTGGTTCCGTCTGCTTTAGCTTTTGTGCGCAGGTGCAGACGCACTTGGAGGAAAGCTAAATCACTCTTGTTACAAAACTCCAGACGAACCAAAGCTGCGGCTGACCGTCACCGGCGACCTCCACCCCGTTATGTGTGTGGACAAAAGGTATGGCTTTCCACCAAGGATCTGCCTCTCCGTGAGCCTTCTCGTAAGCTGGCTCCTCGTTTCATTGGGCCATACAGTATATCTAAGGTCATTAGTCCGGTAGCGGTCAAGCTTAAGTTACCTCCTATTCTTGGTCGGGTTCACCCAGTTTTTCATGTATCCAGGGTTAAACCTGTGATTTTTGCCAGGAATAATCCCCCTGTCTCTGCCCCTAAACCCCCCGCCCCTCGTCTAGTGGATGGTGCTCCTGCCTATACTGTTAGGAGATTACTAGATTCTCGTCGCAGGGGCAGAGGTTTTCAGTATTTAGTGGACTGGGAGGGTTACGGTCCGGAGGAGAGGTGCTGGGTTCCGGCCCGGGATATACTGGACCCTGGTCTGATCGAGGATCTCCGTCGGCGACAGGGTGAGTCTCCTCCATGCCCGTCCGGTGCCGGTCATGGGGGAGGGGATACTGTCAGGATTCCTGGGTGATCGTTTTTGTGTTTATGTATTTCTTACCTGTTGGTGGTGGTTCCTCACGGGTTCACTGGTCCCTCCCACTCGTTTCACTAATTGTTCACCTGTCGTGTCTCATCAGTTATTTCCCTTTTTATAGCACAGTGTCCTGTCTCTCGTCGCGTGCTCATTGCCTTGGTTGGTCTCAGTCACTCTGTCGGTCCAGTCGGAGGTTCTTGTTTTGTTCTCTCTTTAGCGATTCTCAGGTTCGGTCGCAGGCGTCTGGAGGCTTGTCTATGCCCGGAATTCACACGTCTGTGGATGTAGGAGAACTGTCCTTGAGAGAACTCTGCTCTGCCTGTCCGGTGTGACTGGTGCGCTTCGTTTTTAGGCGAGATCCAGTCTCATCCAGGTTCCACGAACTGCCTTTTCTTCCGGACGCTGCATCGTCTTCTGTCCAGTGCATGGAGTATTTCGTCAGTCATTCAAAGTGAGGATTTCTCTCCGGTTACCCACCAGAGTGGATTACGTCGTGGGACACCGCGTGTGGACTCTATTCTGAAGTGTGATATGTGCCTTGCCTAGACTTCTCAGTGTACTTCTAAATAAACATTGAACTTGCATTTGACTCCGAGACTCATTGTGACACCTTCATAATATATTTTCAAGACTCTTGTGATGATACATCGACTTACAATAGGTTGAATGGCACGTCTGCCATAGCCTGACGGGGTCTGTATCGTTTTTAATCAAACTTTTAAACTTCGGGTTTCGGGTAGTAACCCGAGAAAAAAAAGAACTACAAAATTCGACTGCTTTACGGCATATACGTCACTTCCACCATCACCCCCACTTCCTTAAATTCGGACGTGCGAGGGTAATGGTGCGTTCACACCGCCGCCGGCGAGAGCGTCAAAGTGGCCGGAAGTCATTCATTTTCAATGGGAGCCCGGCGGCGAGCTCCGGCGAGAGCGGCGCGGCGCGTCTTGGACAATTTGGGCGTCGAGGAGAGTTGGAATCAGGTCAACTTTATGGTAATGAGCTATGACGCGGTTCGGCGGCAACCGGCGGCAACCAATGGGAATATAGAAGTGCTCCGCTTGAAATGATTCCAGAGAACGCAGTGCTGGAAACTTTGGTTCCGACCACATTAGTTCCCCAGCAAAATAGAGGAGAGGTTGATCATTGCGGTAGCGGGTTTCCCTATAATATATATATATATTATATATATTAGAAAGCCTTTTTTTTCAGCGGGAATGCAATTCATTTGCTCAAAACAACACCGATTTGACCAATTGCATGAATGCTGCACTTAAACCAGGACAGTTATTGTAAAGTAGGTTGCACACAAATTAATGTTAATGTTAAAGACCAAGGCTAGCACCTATAAACTTTTTGAAATTAGACTAGCACTTCCAAGAACACAAAAGCCACACCACACAAATGGCTTTTAAATGGTTTATTTCATTAGCAAACATGCAACTATAATTAAGTTAACTTTCACATTTAAATTATTTCATGATGTTATCTTCCCTACTGTGGTCAGTCTGCACAAATGCCGATTTTAAAAATGCGAACATGATTGTTTGCTTTGCGGCCCCTTTAAATGCAGTTTTAAAAAAGACCAAGCATTCGATCTACGTCAGAGCGGCAGCGCGTCCACAGATCTTTCTACAGCGTCGATGGCAGGGCGGCCAGAGCGAAGTTTGACGCTCTCGCCGGCGGCGGTGTGAACGCACAGTAAGCCTATGTAAGCCTATGTGTAAACGGCGTGTACAAGTTTGGTAGGGGCTACATTCTCGCAAGAAAATACATAAGACGTACAAAATCATATTTTAGGATACTGTAACGCGTGTGTCCGGGTGAAAAATACAGATAGCTCACTCAACGCAACTGGAGTCGATGCAAACACGGAGGCGATTGACATCAAACAGCCCGCACTTTATTCCCCGCAGAACCCCCACGAGAGTCCGGCACAAACTCCACTTCCGTCCACAGCATTACCCAACAAAACAAAAATAAATGAATGTTTGCAACAGAAGACAGAAAATAATCCGCACACATGGGAGCTCGAGGCGCAGTGTTCACACACACACACGCACAGAACGCGCTCCAACCGGGGCGAACGCTCTTAAAGGGGCCACACTATTTTCCTACTCGTTACAATACCTAACATGTCTGTGATATTTGTTTATTTGTCTTGCCTCAAGCTATAATGCAAATCGACTTTTCAAATTTGAAGATTCATCTATGGTAGCTTGATATTATATTGACGATATATGGTTATTACCTACCACTCAAACATTGAATTGAAGTATCATATAGATTCTGTAAAACGGTAAACAATAGACTAGACTACTATAATGACGCTGGCTTGTAAACGTGAGCATTGCGATCATTTGGCGTTTGAAAAAAAAATAAAACCCATGAAATGATATTCATATGACATGCTGAAACATACGCCACTGTACCTGGGATGAAGACATTTCAAGCAGAACACCTGCATGTGAACTCCTCCTGCAGTGTTCAGGGCTATCATAGTTGTCATGTCAACAAATGCACGTGCTATATGCATCCCCTAATGTAGGATGACAGAGTTTACGACAGTAGTAGAGGACAATACTGTTTCCCAACTGTAGGGGGAGCCCGAGAGCAAAAGTTACCTAGTGCTGCTTTAAACTGTAAACCAAGTTTGACAAGGACCAAATTGTGATGGCTAGACGACTGGGTCAGAGCATCTCCAAAACTGCAGCTCTTGTGGGGTGTTCCCGGTCTGCAGTGGTTAGTTTCTATCAAAAGTTGTCCAAGGAAGGAACAGTGGTGAACCGGCGACAGGGTCATGGGCGACCAAGGCTTATAGATGCATGTGGGGAGCGAAGGCTGGCCTGTTTGGTCCAATCAAACAGACAAGCTACTGTAGCTCAAATTGCTCAAGAAGTTAATGCTGGTTCTAATAGAAAGGTATCAGAATACGCATCACAGTTTGTTGCATATGGGGCTGCATAGCCGCAGACCAGTCAGGTGCCCATGCTGACCCCAGTCCACTGGCGAAAACGGCATCAGAAATGGACCACAGAGCAATGCAAGAAGGTGGCCTGGTCTGATAATCACGTTTTCTTTTACATCATGTGGATGGCCGGGTGCGTGTCCGTCGCTTAGCTAGGGAACACATGGCACCAGGATGCACTATGGGAAGAAGGCAAGCTGGCGGAGGCAGTGTGATGATTTGGGAAATGTTCTGCTGGGAAACCTTGGGTCCTGCCATCTATGTGGATGTTACTTTGACATGTACCACCTACCTAAACATTGTTGCAGACCATGTACACCCTTTCATGGAAACGGTATTCCCTGGTGGCTATGGCCTCTTTCAGCAGGATAATGCGCCCTGCCACAAAGCAAAAATGGTTCAAGAATGGTTTGAGGAGCACGAGTTTGAGATGTTGACTTGGCCACCAAATTCCCCAGATCTCAATCCAATCGAGCATCTGTGGGATGTGCTGAACAAACAAATCTGATCCATGGAGGCCCCACTTCGCAACTTACAGGTCTTAAAGGGTCTGCTGCTAACATCTTGGTGTCAGATACCACAGCGCACCTTAAGGGGTCTAGTGGAGTCCATGCCTCGACGGATCAGGGCTGTTTTGGCAACAAAAGGGGGACCAACACAACATTAGGAATATATATTGTAGCCTATATAGTCCTCGTAATTGCTGTGATTAAATCAATAATTGCTCTTGTGATAAATAATAATAACTTGCCCAACATTTTTTTTTCTTGATCGATAAGCCGCTCACTCGGACATATGTCAACTTACAAGAATGTTGCAACCTCTGTTTAATGGCAACATTAAAATCTTGTCAGACGATCAAGATTCAAACTTGCAATCTCTTGCAGACATTATAAAGGCAAAGAACACTCAGATGAGTCACAGTTTCTCACTTTTAAGTAAAGCTGGGCATACACTGTGCGATTTTCGTCTGATTTCGAGCCAAATTTCTGAGCCGTGCGACTCTTTTTTGGGTTGGGCCAATATTCAGCTTTATCGTGCGTCGTTTGTCGTGAGGTGTTTGCGCAGTGTACAGAGCACTAGCGTAGATACGGATTGACAGCTTGCCCAGGGAAATATATATATATTTTTAAATAATACTATTTTCTAACGTTTAACAATTCTTCAATAATTATTTTAAATGTGATTTATTTTGTCATGCATTAGAACTTTATTCTAATATTAATACAAATATGCTAATTTGTCCAGTGATAATGTTATGTTCTTCTTCGGCAATATCCGGATTCAATTCCAACTAGCAGCACCATTTTTGTTAGCACTGATGATAGGGTGTGTGAAATACTGAGAGGGGGCGATGATTACATTCATTGCTGCCACATACATATTATTTTTTCCACTCAATTATGTCGCAATAACGAGATATGTCGTTAAAACAACATATTTTTCTCGTTAAAACGACATTTATTTTCTCCTAATAAGGACATGTGATGTGTACAAAATATACATTTATCCACATTAGAGAATTTATATAGCCCATGTGCCTTTGTCACACTTCCATGTTTGAAAAGCAGAAGCAAGCTCAGCATAAAATAGGCTCTTCTGCTGCCTGTATCAGAGGCAATGCCCATAGCACGAAATTGTTATAATTTATTGATGTAGCCTAGCCTACAGTTTTTAACAGATAACCATGGGTAACAGGTGCCATGGACCGCTCATGATTAGCCTCAGTGGCGTAACTTATGGCGGACCCTGGTGCAGCCACAAATATCATAACTAGCTTATCTATAATAGGCCTATACTGTAATTAAGACATATATTCAAAAAATGTATTAAAAACAGAAAGACGGGCATAGACTACTCAAAGGCTGTGGAAACAGGCCAGGTTCGTTATGCCCGTCAATACATTCCCGACGATCATGGTTTGCTTCTTATTTATTAAATATGCAGCCATTTAGTTGATGAAACCTTGATAAAAATTTAAATACAATTTATAGAAAATGAAATTCACTTTAAATAAATACTTTCAACAAAACTCAATGAAGTCTCCAGGCATATTGCACATCTTATAATGAAGTTTATCTTACACTGCTCAACATATGAAAAAAAAAAAAAAAAAAAAATATATATATATATATATATATATATATCTCTTGCAGACATATTAGGGGTGTAACGGTACACAAAACTGACGGTTCGGTACGTACCTCGGTTTTGAAGTCCCGGTTCGGTATGGATTCGGTACAGCAGTTTTACAAAATTGCTTTTTATTAATTTTTATTCAACAGTGGTTTAATGAAAAAAAATTGTGTCTGTCCTTAAATGAATTAAATTATAACTAAAAGTTTCTTAAAGATAATGTTGTAAACTATATAGGGAGCCCTTTCTTACATATAGCTATTAAAGGTCCCGTTCTTCGTGATCCCATTGTTCAAACTTTAGTTAGTGTGTAATGTTGCTGTTAGAGCATAAATAATACCTGTAAAATGATAAAGCTCAAAGTTCAATGCCAAGCGAGATATTTTATTTAACAGAAGTTCCCTTTCAAAGCCTACAGCGAACGGCCGGCTTGGACTACATCCTGGTACTTCCTTCATTAATTACGTCAGTAGAACAGTAGAACACACTAACCTCCGCCCACAAGAATGCGCGAAAAAAGGGGGCGTGGTCTTGTTGCTGTCCCACGTGGAGAAGAGGAAGTGTCGCGTGGAGAAAAGGAATTGTTGCGTTTGACTGTGTTTGTTGCCATGTCGTCGAGACGCTGTTATTTTCATCCCGGAGTCAAATCACCTTTGTTTGGCTTTCCCAGGGACGCTGTAGAGATCATTAAGCGCATACATCTCCCGTTAAGAGGCGTGACCTTTCCGTGCAAGTTACGAAGCTGCTGTCGAATCACAACACAGGAACCGTGCCACGTTCGCTAAGCTGCGGTCAGATCACAACACGGGAACCGCTGGCACAATCAGAACTCGTTACGTTTTCTGAAGGAGGGACTTCATAGAACAAGGAACTCATCAGCCATTTTTAGGACAGTGAAAACAGCGGTATACAGATAAGTAAATTGTGTGAAAAATACTGTGTTTTTTTACACGCGAAACATGAACACATGTTATATTGCACACTGTAAACACAATCAAAGCTTAAAAAAAACACGAAGAACGGGACCTTTAAAGATTAACAACAGAGCCCAAACTATTAGCCTAAATTCAGTTGCTATTTATTTTTAGATATAATAATCAACACTCATAAGATTCACATAAGGCAGTTTTTGCATTAACTTCTAAATCTAATTATTTTTATTTGTTGTTGAAATATAATCATTAGTGGCTGTAATTTTCATGACAGGTTTATTTAAACATACATTAAATAAACAAGATATCACTAACAGGCTAAGTAGTATATAATTAATATATTTAGGCTAATATAATGAATATAACGGCTAATATAGTGCATGTATTCAGTGTTCTGAATTCTCCATGTTCAGCATAATAACCGGAGATGCGCACAGGATCAGCGCTGCAAGTTACAGAACATTGCGCAACATGCGCAGCTGCGGAGCTTATGCTCATTTAGTAGACTGAGAATATGCGTAGCACTAGTTGCATCAGCCATTCCGACTGGAAAGTTTGCTCGCTGAATTGCTCGCACTTTAAGGACATTGTATGAGTAACGGACAAATAAACTTGCACATGTCCATCTGTGTTGATACCAAAGAAATCATTAAAAGGCTATCATCTATCCATGACTCTGAGTTCTCTGACAAGAACACTGTGGCGGTCAGTGCACATTGATCCAGATATATCCTAATTCAGAACATTCAGTGAAAGAGTTGATTTCTCTAGTGAACTCACAGCTGTGGACACTGAATGACTTCTGAGTAAACATGATTCTGCATGACATTGTTTACAAGCTGTTTTATTGTCTTTCCGCGGTTGAAACACAGATGGAGCGATTACACGACATATGATACATTTCAGTAAGTTGTAATGTATCCTCAACATACCTTAAGATGTATTCATTTATGTTTATTCTTTAGGACGAGATGATCGCATTGACTCGCGCGCTGCCGCTTTAAGTTGAACTGATTCGCGTCACGTCACATTAAAGCGTTAAAACGGAATTTATCATTTGAATTTCGTGATAAAATGGACTGAATACTTAATATGTTCGTGTGGGAACTCGGATTGAAGTGTGTTCCGCGCTTACAACAAGCAGACTGTTAACTGTTAAAGATTACACTCATAACCGTTTGGTACACGCGTGCACCGTATATATAATAGGCTAATATTTAAACATAGGCTAACTATGAAACTAAATAGACTACGTTTTCTTTAACCCTCTGTCTGACGAAAGCGCAGACGCATTTTTTCCTTTATGACAGCGGAAACAACTCACACGCCGTAATTTTTAGCCTTACAGATAAGTTCAAGACATAATGATTATAAACTATAAACTGTCTACTTTTATTTGTGTAAACTCACAATACCAACAAAGGACGTGGATTCAGGGAACAGATTATTTTGCATGCACTCCACTCTAAACGCTGTCTTCATTTCAATATTAATTTTGTTTATTAAACGCAAAGTTTTTCATTTCAAAAGCATTTCTAAATTCAGTTCATTTTTCCAACAAACGAAATTACAAGCCAAAATAAAGAAATGGTAACAAAAAACCTTTGAGTTACCACCATGAAAATTCAAACATTTCGCCCTTCTCTCCCTAAGCGATGACTACAACCCGACAGGAGAAGGGCATTTAACTAAATGTTCTAAATACATATGCACATATAGCCTAATAATAATAATAAACAAATACACAACTTATAATAAAAAAAAAAAACTCAAATATGCTAGGCCCAGGGACGTCGTTAGACCTATTTTAGGGGGGCTGAAGCTACCCCAAAATATTCCTAAGCCCCCCTAAATGATAATAAGAACAACAATAACAATTCGATTTATCTATAACCGTATCCTCATTCATATTTAGATGTAAAAAATGATATATATCCAGCTACAAAAAAATAGCCGAAAAGTCGGAAGTTGGACAGAAGTACAAAGTAGAAGTACAAAGTCATTGTGCTATCAAGATGATGCACCGCACCGTCTCGTTGCATTGGTGTGAACTGTGGCAGCTTTCAGAGCAGACCGGAGCGCTACTGCAAGTTACTGGAGGATTCATCTTGTCTCGTCGTTACCAATTTTATAATCGTTAACGAAAGCAAACGAAAAAATGAAAACTAGGTGGGTTGTCATTAACTGAAATAACAATAAAAACGAGGCATTACAAAAAAACGATAACTAACCAAAACTGTAATGTGTGTTTGACAAAACTAACTAAAATAAAATTATAGATTAAATGTGCACACCGCCGTCTCCATGAGAACGAGTGTTCGACGTTAAAAGCAAGTTCGTGAAAGTTGGCATCTCGTGAACACCTTTACACAATCACACAAAAGTGGTATAAAAATATTTTTAATTCAGAATATAATTTTGTCAGTGTATTAATGTCGACCAGAGAAGCGATTGCTACTTTAGAAAGTTAACTAGTCGCAAGTTTGAGGTAAAATGCTGGGTTGTCGATGTCAAAACACTATACTATACTGTGATTCAAATATTAAATAATGTTATGTCATGTGTTTACTCTTACACTGAATGTTTGCTGCTTCAATCCAGATAAGTAGGCTTGTATAGGGTACATTTAGTATAGGGTGTTAAAATTGTACAGCTGTGGTATTTGTATAGCTTTAGCTGTATATTTGTATTTTAGCTCAAAAATGGGTTGAATACATGCGATTCTGTGTAATTAAATAGCATTCTGTGGACAACTTATCTTATATAGAGAGGACATTTACATGAGCAGACAGATAGCATTTAAGTCATTGCAAAGTTGTTCCAAACCTGTATGAGTTTCTTTGTTCTGCTGAACACAAAAGAAGATATTTTGAAGAACGTTTGTAACCAAGCAGATAGAGCAACCATTGACTACTATAGTTTTTTTCCCCTACTATGGTAGTCATTGGTTGCTCTCTCTGCTTGGTTACTAACATTCTTCAAAATATCTTCTTTTGTGTTCAGCAGAACAAAGAAACTCATACAGGTTTGGAACAACTTGAGGGTGAGTAAATGATGACAGAAGTTTCATTTTTGAGTGAACTATCCCTTTAACATCTTGTTCCCTTTCAGTCGGTCACTTCGACTGGATGCGGTTGTTTCCTGTCCTGACGGCCACGATCCCTCGTGATAAACATGTTGAGACTGTGTTCGTGGGTGATCCGTGTTCTCTCAGTTCTCTCAGCCGTGTGCCGTCTAGCTGCCGAGTGACAGCGTGGGTTGCTACGGCAACCCAGCACGCGTCACTCGGCGCCTCCGATGCACGGTCGAGACTATGATACCTCAAACGGGGTTGAATCCCTTCGCTTATACCCCGATCTAGTCCCTTTTCTGGTGCACCAGAAAAGGGGCTACTTTGGCTGATAAGCCTGGGTGACCTGAGGATTACAGTGAGGCTTCCCTGCCGAGTACACCTCCGTGGGCCCCCCACTCCTCTATCGCATCGCAAGCATGTTGAGACTGTGTTTGTGGGTGGTTTATATTCTCTCATGAGAGCATAGCCATGTCGGCACGTTGTTCGTCTTGCCTTTTTCATAAAGGCTTAAGTGTTCAGCGCGCCGTGTGCTCACTATCTCGCATGTCTGCTGGTAGCTTCAGATGGGATTGCTGGTCCTTAAAAAAAAACAAGAAAAAAAAGGGGACCTAGCGTTTTATTTGGTGCTCTAGCAGAGGACAGATGTCAATCGCTGCATTGGAGAGAGGGCTGTTGTGTGTTGAAGTGCAACGCATAAATCGCCTTGCCCGCCCCTTGCCTTTTCCCGGATGTGCATTGGAAGGCTTTGGCATTGTGGAACTATTGGTGCCAAAATATGGAACACCAATACGGCCATAATCTTTATAAAGTTTTCCTCTCTCTCACTACCCTCATCGGTGGGGTTGGGCCCCTGGCAGGCCACCTCCGCAACTGCTGAGTGCACAAGGGTAGTTCTGGCTGAGGTTGAGATGCGCACAGCGCTGGCCCTTGGCCAGACGATGTCCACCCTGGTCCAGAAACACCATTGACTCGGCTATGCGATTCAGTTCGCCCGGCGTCCCCCCAAGTTCACTGTACTTCAGGCGGAGATCGCTGTCCGACTGGCGAAGGACGCGATAGAGCCGGTCCCTCCAGCCGATATGAAGTCCAGGTTCTACAGCCCGTATTTCATTGTACCCAAGAAAGGCGGCGGGTTACGACCTATCTTGGATCTGCGATACTTGAACCGCACCCTTCACAGGATGCTGTTCCGAATGCAGAAACGCATCTTCAGGTGTGTCCATCCCCAAGATTGGTTTGCAGCAATCGACCTGAAGGACGCGTGCTTTCAGGTCTCGGTTCTCACTCGACACAGACCGTTTCTACGCTTTGCATTCGATGGACGAGCATATCAGTACAATGTCCTGCCCTTCGGGCTGTCCCTGTCGCCCCGTGTCTTCACGAAAGTCGTGGAGGTGGCCATTGCTCCCATGAGAGAGCGTGGTGTTCGCCTTCTCAACTATCTCGACGGCTGGCTGATCCTTGCCCAGTCGCGGGGTCAGTTGTGCGAACACAGGGACATGGTGCTTTGGCACCTCAGCCAGTTGGTTCTTCGGGTCAACTGGAAGAAGAGCAAACTCTGTTCCGTACAGAGGATCTATTTTCTCGGGATGGAGATCGACTCGGTTGCCATGACAGCGCGCCTCACAGAGGAGCGCGTCCAGTCGGTGTTGAACTGCTTGAATTCATTCAAACGCAGCACAGCGGTACCACTGAAACATTTTCAGAGGCTCCTGGGGCATATGGCAGCAGCAGCCGCAGTAACGCCGCTAGGGCTGCTCCATATGAGACCGCTTCAACGCTGGCTACACGACCGAGTCCCGAGATGGGCGTGGCACGGCGGGTCCCTCCGTGTCCAAGTGACGCAGAGATGGCGCCAAACCTTCAGCCCGTGGTCGGACCCTTCATTTCGAGTTTCGGGTCTGTGGACGGGGCCCCAACTGCAATGGCATATCAATTGCCTGGAGTTGCTGGCAGTTCGTCTTGCTCTCAGCCGCTTCAAAACGCCGCTCAAAGACAAGCACGTTCTGGTCCGGACGGACAGCACTGCGGCCATTGCGTACGTCAACAAACAGAGTGGTCTACCGCCGCATGTCCCAACTTGCCCGCCATCTCCTCCTGTGGAGTCAGAAGCATCTGAGGCCATTCACATTCCGGGCCCGATCAATCGTGCGGCCGACGAGCTGTCACGGTTACCGGTGCTCCCCGGAGAGTGGAGACTCCACCCCCAGGTGGTCAAGCTGATCTGGAGTCGCTTTGGGGACGCACAGATCGGTCTGTTTGCCGCCCCCGACATGACCCACTGCCAGTTGTTTTATTCCCTGACCGAGGGCACCCTCGGCACGGATGTACTGGCACACAGCTGGCCCCGGGGCCTACGCAAATATGCATTTTCCCCAGTGAGCCTTCTTGCACAGACACTGTGCAAGGTCAGGGAGGTCGAGTAGCAGCTCCTCTTGGTAGCTCTGTATTGGCCCAAAAGGACTTGGTTCCCGGAACTAGTGCTCCTTGTGACTGCACCTCCTTGGCCCATTCCTCTGAGGAAGGACCTCCTAACTCAGAGACGGGGCACCCATAGGCAAGCACGATCTGATCGTCAGGTTCCTGAGGGGGGCAAGGAGACTAAATCTGCCTCGTCCTCCCTCTATACCCTCTTGGGACTTAACTCTGGTGCTGACCGCACTGCAGAGGGAGCCCTTCGAGCCTTTGCAGTCAGCTGAGCTGAAAATCTTGTCTTTAAAGACAATACTCCTGATTGCATTGGCCTCGGTTAAGAGGGTAGGGGACCTGCAGGCATTTTCGGTCAACGAATCGTGCCTGGGATACAGCCTGGCAACTCTCAGGTAACTCTGAGACCCCGGCCTGGATATGTGCCCAAGGTTCCCACTACTCCCTTTCGGGACCAAGTGGTGAGCCTGCAAGCGCTGCCCTCGGAGGAGGCAGACCCAGCCCTGGCTTTTCTCTGTCCAGTTTGCGCCCTGCACATCTATGTTGACAGAACGCAAAGCTTTAGGACCTCAGAGCAGCTCTTCGTCTGTTACGGAGGACAGCAGAAGGGAAAGGCTGTCTCCAAGCAGAGGATGGCCCACTGGATGGTGGATGCCTTCGTCTTGGTGTATGAATCCCAAGACGTGCTCTGCCCGCTAGGGGTTAGAGCCCACTCCACCAGGGGTGTAGCTTCTTCCTGGGCGCTGGCTCGTGGCGCCTCGCTGACAGACATTTGTAGAGCTGCGGGCGGGGCGACACCTAACACGTTCGCTAGGTTTTATAGCCTACATGTAGAACCGGTTGCTTCTCGTGTGCTCGCTTCCCATAGTCAGCAACACTGAAGTGCCCGTTCTAAGTGTCGGCTTGCTGCGCCACTCCCTTTCCCATGGAATGGATACGTGCGCTTATATTATCCAGTCGAGTTCCCCAGGAAATGGCGAACCCTGTTGAGTCCTCCGCAACCCGCGGCAATCGGATGTGGCGGAGCGTCCGACGCCAGGTCTGGCACTTGTATGCATTGGTGGAACTTTTGTCAGGCTGGGGTTCGTATGTTGTGACCCCTACGGCGGTCCCATATGTGTATTTTCCACGGTACAGCTCCCTACGGCGAGGTCGTGTCTTTCCCTCGGCAGAGTTCCTGCCGTCTCAGTACAGTGTCGTTCCCCCGCCTACAACAGGCCGGGGCCACCCCTGGGACTTCTGTATATTGCACTGCCCAAGGCCAGTCCATACGTGTATTTTCCACATGGTAACTCCCTCCGGGCATGATGTGCCTTCCGCAGCGGCCCTCCGGGCATGCTTTCCCAGCGCTATCCATTAAGTCTGCTGAGTGGGTCTTGCGGAACAGCAGTGTGACTCTCCCTGCGTGAATTTCCCCGCCCGCATCAGAACGGGGTCTGAGGGGCTCTCGCTGGGCGCTGGAAGTGGTAGTAACTGTGGCGTTTTCCAAAGGGATCCCAATTCGTCTGTACAACCGACGTACGTCGAAGTGACCGACTGAAAGGGAACGTCTTGGTTACATATGGTAACCCTCGTTCCCTGAAGGAGGGAACGGAGACGTACGTCCCGTCGCCAAAGTTCCTTACCATCACTGCATGGCCGAGTCACTAGTTCGGCTCCTCAGTGAAAAACGTCAGTGCGTTGCTCTCGCTTCCTGTTTTTACCCGCGGCGCGGGGCGGAGCGTGAGATGCAAATCTCGCACGCCAATGGCCCATTGGCCTGTTCTCTATATCTCGAAGCTGATAGGGGCTCCCTGAAGTGATCCCAATTCGTCGGTACAACCGGCGTACGTCTCCGTTCCCTCCTTCAGGGAACGAGGGTTACCATACGTAACCGAGACGGTTTCTTGACTGGTTGTTGACATAAGTGTAGCTCTAGATGTGAGTGCAAAGATTTTGCAAATTCAAGTTACAAATACCCTGGGGGCTAAGCCCCCCCCTTGTCTTCCAATCCTAGTGACGTCCCTGGCTAGGCCTACAACACGTAGCATATAGACAAGCCACAATACCATAAATGAAGGAGTAGGCTATAAGTTGTTACGCTGCTATAGACCTAAGGGGAAAATCCAAACTTCACAGTCTATTCATCATCAAACTAAAAATGCAGTCAACCAAATCGAAAAAGTTATTTGGCTGTTGTATAAGCTACAATTGTGACTACCGCTCTACAGTGCAATGGTGTTATTCCAAACAGGTTTTTGCTCATGTGAATGTTGTTTTAGGCTGGGACATGAGTCATACGAAGCATAATACATTTTAGCATCCAAGTGCGGATATATAGAAACATTTGGATTTGTGCAGAATGAGAGAGGAGCAACTCTGTGGTCAGTTTCGCTTTAAAGGCTGGCCTAATCCGTTTAGGCTTTAAAATAAATATTGTTTGAAGGCTAATGAATGGCACTATAATTTTATGTTTGTTTTACATTCATATTTTTCATTCTTCTTATGAATTTCGTTACATTTAAAGGATTTGTTATGAAAACAGCCTAAAATACATGTTGATAATGTTTGTAAACATTTCGTTTTTACTAGTATTTTTAATAAAATGCGACTGACACCAGTGCGATTTACCTGGGGTTTTTTTCTCTCAACAACTTAAGTCTCACCCCCAATTTCCACCGGCTGCGTTACGGCTGCGGAACGGCTCCGCTGCGTGACAGCTCAGTGTTCCGTCGTCCGTCAATACCCACCAGGTCCGGATTTGTTGCGGAACGGCTGCGGTCATGACTGACAGCTGACGTCACAAGGCCCCATGTAATCTCGCGAATTCTGGTGCGATCGCGCGATATGTAGTTTCTATAAACAGAACTACCAAACCAGGAACAGTTTTCCATCCGGAGGAGTATAGGATAGAACAAGATAGATATTAAACAAGCCTGTCTCCGCCCATTATGACGTTTTCAAGGTGTAGTGTAGGGAAATATGAGCGCGGTGTATTTTATTTTGAAAATTAAACGGATCCTTTATTTTGTTTCTGGCTGTTCTGTTTTGTCACTCGACTTCCTGTCCTGCGTACTCTGCCCTGTAGTGCTGCGGAGCGCTCCGGCATCCGGCAAAAATAGAAGCTCTGCGTATCTGCTCCGGAGGGCTGCGGATCGCCGGAGTCGGAACGCAGCTGTACCGCATTCAGTGGAAATACACTCATTGACTTTAACGGAAACCTATTGACTCCGCCGCCGTGCCGGAGCTGTAACGCAGCCGGTGGAAATCGGAGGTTACCCAGACAGTGCGCAGGTGCGACTCATTGTGACAAAGGCACATGGGCTATATAAATTCTCTAATGTGGATAAAGGCATATTTTGTGCACATCATTATACAACACGTATCCTTATTAGGAGAAAATATATGTCATTTTAACAAGAAAAATATGTTGTAGGGTGGGTGTGGGGGAGACCACGGCCAAATTCGACTTTGCCTAACAGACTTTCCTTTACTAAAATATTGCTATTTAAGATTAATATTCACTCTAGGAAGAGGAGCAGAGAAGAGGACAGGGGGGAACTGGACAGAAGTAGGGCAATCAAAAGGTGGTGAGAGTATGAGAATAGATACTATTTTGTTTTCTGTTATGGGTGTGACTATGGCAATTCACGAGTTCACACTTACATATAATTTATGGAGAGTAATTTAAATGCGTATTTAGCGTGCTGTCCGGGGGGAGGGCTTCGAGCTCGGAATATGGCCCGAACCCAAAGTACCCCCCGTGTATGTAAGTGGTTGATGAAATAAAAGTGGTGAAAAAGGGGTGGTGGAGGGTTGCTGGCAAACTGTCAATGAACAGAGGTCAGACTGCTGCGTGTATATATACCTCTTATTGATGATTAGCTGATTGCTCTCCACCTGTGTCAATTATCTGAACGTGCTCCTCCCGAACTTTGTTTATAAAACATAATTTAAAGTTTGAGCAAATTGTTTGCAAACTGCAATTGATGATTTAATTAAAAACAAAGTAGCCTAGTTGATATGCTGTGTTGTTTTTGTTTTTTAGTAGCAGTAATATGCATTTATTAGCTGTGTCCACTGTATTTTGTGTTGGTTTTCATGAGACTCCCCTTGAAATGACAAGGACCCCCCCATTGCCCCCACAATCAAAATTGTCTGGAGCTGCCACTGACTGTATTAGCAATGGCAGGGGGCTTGAGAAGGCATCAACATGTGGAAGTAGACTATATTAAAAGACAATAGACAATAAAAGGTCCAACATATGAGGAATACTTTTAGCTGTGTTGCTATGTTTCAATCTGATTTTTCTTCCAAATTAAGGGGTAATGCGAATTATTCCTGTGGCTGGCCCATCCACACTATTAGAGGCCCACCCATCATCCACTTTCTGCCTACGCCACTTGTACAGAGTGAAACGAGAGGCGACAAACCTCTCCCGATCTGCAGTCGGATGGTCAGATGAATTTCTGGCATGTCAAGTTATCACACAGCTGAAGCAGAGCTACAAACTGATTGCCCTATTTCCCCCTCACTGCACCTCCGCAGAATCAGAAGTTTAACCATTTCATCTTTAATGCAGCAAGAAAGAAAATGAAAAGAGGGGGGATTTTTAAGTTCTGTAGGCAACTATCAAATAGCAGAAATTTAGCAAACTGTTGCACCTCCAGTTCGTGTTGTAAAATGCCTAATCTAAGTCTTCCAAACCACTGCCTATCAAGTGGCTCTACTAGCTAAGTATTACTCTTTCTTTTAGCGCGTTTTTACTATTACAGCTCTCATGGTAAACTAATCGTGAAAAGTGTTGCATTACATTTAGATCTATGGCATTATATTAAGACCGTGGCATGAAAGGTTGCAGAGATGAACATTGTAGCCGATCACAGACATGTTGAGCGCATGAAAGCAGTGATCTCGTCATTGCAACTCAGTTTCTGTACACTAACAAATGCTTTCATCTTCACTAACAGTGCAAATGTGATATAGTTAGGAGATTCTTTGAATAAAACGGGAGTCACTGATAAATGCGTCACTCATAATCTCTCACTGTTTGATTGACAGCTCCAGCACGCGCTGCTCCAGGGAGCTTTTTTTGACCGCTTTCTTTATAGAATTTAATCACCGTTAAATAACAGATTATTTTTAGCCTGGATGCCAGCCGAATTTATCCCCGCCTACAACATTTGAGGTCAGGAAGTTCAGTCTGGACTTGATTCGTTGTGGAGCAACTATGCTTGAACAAGAGCTGATCAGACCAATCAAATTGTCAGGGCGGGCTTTATTCGATGATGGACAGATGCTCAGTAACGTAATCATGCACATCACCAAAGAGCGATTGGGTTGAATTCGTTCTAATCCTAAAAGGAGAACTTGTTCGTATATGCATTCACCTTTACTATTTCTCTCAAAAATGATGATTGTGTTGGTAAGTACTCCATGTATCCTTAAATAATTTTTTTACAACACCGGCAAAGATCGTTTACACTCATCTTCTTCTTCCAGCGTGCATGCAGTTGAGTTCTGTTGACAGCTATGCGTCGCTCAGTGACTCTGATTGGTTGTAGGTCTATCCAATTGAGTACAGAGGCATTTTCTTTCCTGGTTTGGTTGAAACACGCCCCCATAATCACAACCCAATGGAGCACTATCAGACTCATATTCTGACTAGAATTGAGTATGACGACGTCAGGCTAGATTATTTTCATTCTACTAAGAGAAACAACGCAAGTTGACGCTTAGTCACTAGTTTGATTTACAGTCACACAGACAAAGAACATCTGACTGTACATCATTACATTTCAGATCAGGCATTATAATTAACACAGTTACTTACATGTTGCATTACTGTCAAGCCCAGGCACTGCACAATATTTTGTAATCCTCAACGGCATGTTTATTGCTTGGTAGCTTGATTTGGTTTAACACCACGTGGCCTTTGTTACTAAAGGCTACACTCAAAAAAATTCTAGAGTGTATTTTCCCAACCTAAATTAACCCAATTCTAGCAATTGGGTTGTTTTAACCCAGCAATTGGGTTGTTTTAACCCAGTGAATGGGTCGTTTTAACCCAGCAGTTGGGTTAAATGATTTCTTAAAACAACCCAATCGCTGGGTTAAAATAATCCAATTGCTGGGGTAGTCATTTTTTTAGAGTGTATACCTGCATGTCATGCGTGAATCAGTGGGCGAGGCTAAACAGGCAGTGATGAAGTAGGCGTTGATCTTCTTCTACAGAGGCGGTGCTTGCCTTCCTTTGACGTCATAGATTCCCACTTTGAAAAACTATCGTTTACTGTCGTTTACTGGGTCTGGTGTCAATAAAAGCTTTTATTGGACAAACAAGGAAGTTTTCAGTTATGAAACTTAGAGGAAATTTTATTTCTCAGTTCATGACCCCTTTAATAATAAAAGTAGGCCTACCCTAATAATAATAATCATAATTTTTATACATAAATTGGAAATGCTAAATCCTCTTAATATCGATAGCTGATGGAATTGATAGGCTATCTCTCTATAATAGCTACACCATGGTCTATCGTCGCAACTAGGCACAGGGGTTTTATTGCGCATATTTCACTTGTACAGTGTGACCAGACAAGTCGTGCTCGATGATCGGACCGCACAGGGAGTGCAGAATTATTAGGCAAGTTGTATTTTTGAGGATTAATTTTACAACATTAATAATTAAACAACAACCATGTTGTCAATGAACACAAAAAACTCATTAATATCAAAGCTGAATATTTTTGGAAGTAGTTTTTAGTTTTAGCTATTTTAGGGGGATATCTGTGTGTGCAGGTGACTATTACTGTGCATAATTATTAGGCAACTTAACAAAAAACAAATTTATACCCATTTCAATTATTTATTTTTACCAGTGAAACCAATATAACATCTCAACATTCACAAATATACATTTCTGACATTCAAAAACCAAACAAAAACAAATCAGTGACCAATATAGCCACCTTTCTTTGCAAGGACACTCAAAAGCCTGCCATCCATGGATTCTGTCAGTGTTTTGATCTGTTCACCATCAACATTGCGTGCAGCAGCAACCACAGCCTCCCAGACACTGTTCAGAGAGGTGTACTGTTTTCCCTCCTTGTAAATCGCACATTTGATGATGGACCACAGGTTCTCAACAGTGTTAATTTTGACAGCAAATTTTGATTTAGTTTTAGTCATAGTCTTTTGACTAAAATGCCATTTAGTTTTAGGCATATTTTAGTCACCTGAATTGTTTTTAGTTTTAGTCTAGTTTTAGTCGACTAAATATCATAAGATTTTAGTCGACTAAAACTACAGTAGATTTAGTCTCCTAAAATCTAATGAGTTTAGTTAAATTGTAATACATTAAGCATTTAAGCATTACATAACCGACTGTCACTTGAACTGACATTTTGACATCATTTTGTTTTTGACATTAAAAATACAAGAAAGAGCTCAATTCACTTTTTTGTTTGTTTTTTAAAAACATCTATATAGTTTTTATAACTTTTGTATTTCTGTTTTAGTTAGTAGACCATATCAGGTTAAGCTAAAGCTTCAAATAAGTTTGTTTATTTATTTATTTTTATTTCAGTTAACATTTATTTAATTTCAAGTAATGAAGATTTTTTTAATGGTTTTAGTAAACTATTATAATCCTGATACTTTATTGAATATGTGTCAAATACTGGTCTTTCCTCCTGAATATGAATTAAATGGGAATGAAATTAAATACAGTTTATTGTGTAAGCAAAAACTAATATATAATGCGTGACTTTTAATGATAAACAAGCTCGAAATACACCCGGACTCTTATTTTGAAATGTCTGCGCCTCTGTAGCAGTGGCAGCTGCTCATTCAAGTTCAGTTGAGGAGATAAAATATGCTTTGTTACAACCGTCTAAAACATATTACTATATAAACATCGTAAAGTAAACATTGTCATTATTCATCAGCATTAGTTCATAAATAATTGCCTGGCATAAATGTGTGTTATTCATTGATTGTGAGCCGCTCTGGAGCGCTGGATTGAGGATTTGTGAGCCTGTAGAGCACGCAACAGCGCTGTGTTCTCCAGCGGTTAGATCAGCATCTGTGACACAGGATCTCAGTTCTGACTGGATCTCTTCCCTAATCGTCCCTCCCTAACATTTTCGTCTCGTTTTTATTTGTTGACGAAAATGACAGTTGATTTTCGTTATAGTTTTCGTCATCTAACACTAGTTTTTATTTAGTTATCGTCTCGTTTTCGTCAGTGAAATAAGGTCGTTGACGAATTAACACTGGTTCTCAATGGGGTTCAGATCAGGTGAACAAGGAGGCCATATCATTAGATTTTCTTCTTTTATACCCTTTCTTGCCAGCCACGCTGTGGAGTACTTGGACGCGTGTGATGGAGCATTGTCCTGCATGAAAATCATGTTTTTCTTGAAGGATGCAGACTTCTTCCTGTACCACTGCTTGAAGAAGGTGTCTTCCAGAAACTAGCAGTAGGACTGGGAGTTGAGCTTGACTCCATCCTCAACCCGAAAAGGCCCCACAAGCTCATCTTTGATGATACCAGCCCAAACCATTACTCCACCTCCACCTTGCTGGCGTCTGAGTCAGACTGGAGCTCTCTGCCCTTTACCAATCCAGCCACGGGCCCATCCATCTGGCCCATCAAGACTCACTCTCATTTCATCAGTCCATAAAACCTTAGAAAAATCAGTCTTGAGATATTTCTTGGCCCAGTCTTGACGTTTCAGCTTGTGTGTCTTGTTCAGTGGTGGTCGACTTTCTGCCTTTCTTACCTTGGCCATGTCTCTGAGTATTGCACACCTTGTGCTTTTGGGCACTCCAGTGATGTTGCAGCTCTGAAATATGGCCAAACTGGTGGCAAGTGGCATCTTGGCAGCTGCACGCTTGACTTTTCTCAGTTCACGGGCAGTTATTTTGCGCCTTGGTTTTTCCACACACTTCTTGCGACCCTGTTGACTATTTTGAATGAAACGCTTGATTGTTCGATGATCACGCTTCAGAAGCTTGGCTATTTTAAGACTGCTGCATCCCTCTGCAATATATCTCACTATTTTTGACTTTTCTGAGCCTGTCAAGTCCTTCTTTTGACCCATTTTGCCAAAGGAAAGGAAGTTGCCTAATAATTATGCACACCTGATATAGGGTGTTGATGTCATTAGACCACACCCCTTCTCATTACAGAGATGCACATCACCTAATATGCTTAATTGGTAGTAGGCTTTCCAGCCTATACAGCTTGGAGTAAGACAACATGCATAACGAGGATGATGTGGTCAAAATACTCATTTGCCTAATAATTCTGCACTCCCTGTAAATCGTGAGCTTTGGCTTTACATTGCATGTGATCTACTCGTACAGTGTGAACAGGTAACCTTGCTGAAATCGCACAGAAATCGCACAGTGTATGCCCAGTTTAAGGGAAGAGCCCATCTAAAGGTGAAATCCTAGAATCACTCCAGGCTCCTTTTATGATACTTTTAAAGTGTTTTTTGTACTTTTTTGAGCTTGACAATAGCACATTATTTCCTTTCATTGAATGGAAACATAATACTTCACAGAGCATAGATATTCTGCAACCTCTAAATAATGAGAAACATGTGTCCAAAGTCCAAATATATCAACATTTAAACCTTTGAGATATTTGACTTTGTTGGTGGTAAGTTTCATGATTTTCCAATTTCCCTTCCACAGTTTCTCTCTTCATCTTTCACTTTTCAAGCAATAAAGCTCAACTAAGGGCTTGGAAACCTCCATTGAGCCTTTTTGTGCTGAATCTCCAATTTTCACCTTTGAGAGCAGACCAGGTTTTCCATCTCTATTAAATGAATGGAGAGTAAAGACCTGAGGTGCATCCACAGATCAAATGCATCGACATGCTGACTCAGGCGCAGGACACTTGGAGACGCCACAACTCTTTAACATGGCAGTGCGGATCAATAGAGCAAAGCTTGTGATTCAGGACGGCGCTGTGCCGAGCCAACAAATTGGGATGCTTCGACTTCATCTTTTGATCAACATTTCACTCTGATGAAGATCAGTGCCGAATCAGTTCAGAGCAACATGTTGTTGACAACGCATGTCTCCCAGAGCAAGCTCACTTCTGAGGATGATTAGAAAATGTCACTGGGTTTCAACACGGTATGGACTGAGGGGCTCACAAACTTGCGCAGTTAGATGTACTGTTAGTTGAAATTAAATGGATAAAATGTGCCATTTATAATGTTTTGATTTCTATTTGAAATAAATGATGTTCTTTTGACCTGAAAATATGGATCATGGTTTACACACAAATTTAAGCATGCAGCACAACTGTTTTCAACTTACATAATACTAATACATGTTTATTGAGCACCAAAACAGCATATTACAATGATTTTTGAAGGACCATGCAACACTGAAGACTGGAGTAATGATGAGTAATGATGCTGAAAATAAACTACATAAAAATAAAAAAAATATATATAAATGCAGCCTTGTTGAGCAAAAGAGATTTATTTAAAATATTATCAACTCCAAAATTAGTCTTACCCCATTGCTTAGTGTTTTTTAAGCATACATCTCACTTAAAAGTAATGTTAATTGATGGGGGAACTAATATTTTCTCTGAAATTTATCAGAGATCTGAAATGTATTATCATCGTTGTCATTATAACCAGAACTAACAATTAACTATACTTCTACATACTATATATATTAATATGGTTACACTTTACAATAAGATTAACATGAACTAGCAATGAAAAATACTTCTAAAGCTTTTATTAATCTCATTTAGTAAAGTTCTCGTCCTTCGGGTGAGACGTTAAACCGAGGTACTAACTCTCTGTGGTCATTAAAAATCCCAAATTTGCCCATTGGACTCTGTCTCCTCTCCACCAATAAGCTGGTGTGTGGTGAGCGTTCTAGCATCATATGGCTGCTGTTGCATCATCCAGGTGGATGCTGTACATTGGTGGTGGTTGAGGAGATTCCCCCCTTCTATATGTAAAGCGCTTTGAGTACCTAGAAAAGCGCTATATAAATGTAAAATATACAATTATTAAGATTATTTAATGTCCTGAGCCAGCATGAGCTAACAATGAACAATTTTAATTTCATAAATTTGCATGAATGCATTTGGAAACTACAATGAACAAACAATGAACTTGTATTTTTTTTAAACTAACTTTAACAAGGATCTAAAAGGTAAAACATGTATATTAGTTAGAAAGTTAGATAATGCATTAACTAATGATATGAAATGCAATTATAAAGTGTCTATTTTGAGGGTTATGTTTACAAAAGCAGAGCCAAAAGAACTTCTTTTCAGTGGCTCTTATTGTCTATTTTTGGTACGTGTATGAATGAAAATCCACTAATGGCATTCCTTGAAGAAGTATAGCCCGAGGAACCATGCATTTGTACTGTGAATTTAGCCTGTCTGAGCAGGGAGAGATTAACACAGCTCAGTGGTCTCAGCGTGTCAGGTCTAAGTGTGAATCTCACTAAAGACAAAGCAGCCAGCTGGAGCCGCAGCTCTGTGTGCAATTCCTTGCAGTATTCGAGTGTGTGGCATACTGAATAAACCAAAAAGAAGTGGAAAGCCAAGCGTAAGGCAAGGCATTAGACCAACATGATTGCTGTCCTCTCTAGGGTAAATTGATATCGTTGTTAAATTAGTTTTATATCACATAGTAACAGACTCTAATTGTGACAGATCACCGATGCTAGCCATATGTAACATCACATGACTCGGATTCCCTTGCTAACAATGTGTGTGTGTGCTGTAAGTGGAAAATGTTGATGCTAATTTGTGCTAATTATAAAAGCAGAACCATGCTGAAAAATAGATGAGTGTGGTTTCCTCAAGGGAAGCTTTCTATAAATGTTGAACAATCATTGCCAGCATGTAATGGCATTTTAGATAAGGGGAGACAGTAGGCAATGCTATATTCGGATGCATCAAAGTGCCACAGCACCATAAATACCAACCAGCTAAATCTGATTTGAAGGAATTCACATGCACTGCTGAAAAACAGACGATCTGAGACATGCAAAAAGAAAAGAGACAGAGGTTGTAGCGCTGCAAAGGAGAAAGTTCACTGCGCTACTGAGTTGCGTATCCTCATTTATGCTGATGCCTTAGCAACGGCTACTGTCCCAGCCGGAAATATTTAGAACTCCCTTTGATACTTGGAAAGCTAGCATTAAAACTCACGTGGTGCTTTTAAAATGGGTCTGTGTTTATTTTCTGAATGGCCGGCCATCTGGTGGAACGCTTGTCTGGTGAAGTTTTATGCGGTGCACACTTGGAAAAGTGTCATTTAAGTCCATGGTGTCTAATCTGGATTGCTATAAAGACAAGTTACAACTTTAAAAGGAATAATAAGGAGAGCAATTGTGCTGCTATAGGACATTGATAAGATTGTTCTGCTTTTAGGGAAATCCATCTTCATTTTTCAACATCTACAGTGGATAGGCTTCAGTGATCTTGGTAATAGGGGAACACAGGTGGTGTCTCTGATAAGGTAGCAAATGGGTGAGCTGTCAAAGCACATAACTGAAATTTTTGACCAATCTTTCATTCTCACTTGAGCAAAAAAAAGTCAGGGGCAGATTGGACGGCAGATGATCAATAAAGCTCAGAAAGCAGTGGGTTCCCTCAGGGCAAATCCTGATGCCCCATCAAAGCTAATATAGCCAGCTGTGTGCTGTTGCCAGGAATGAAATTATCTCTGGCAATAATTGCCTCAAATCTATCTATAGTAATTTAGAACTTAGTGACAAATCTGAACTAAAAACAACTTTGCTGGGTAAAAAAAAATTTGTTTCAAAAGTGCCTTAAAGGGATATTTCACCAGAAAGTGAAAATTCTGTCAAGAATATGTTTGAAAATGTCTCTGCTTCTGCTTGTCCACTCGCCTTCTGAGGATTGACCACAGGGTTCTCTATGGGATTAATGGTGTGTGCACAACTGCACACCAAAAGCCAATTTAATTATTTGCACTAGATTACATACAAAGTCAATGCAACGGCGTGGATGACGCAAAATGGGCAACACAATTGCAGCGAACGAGCGATATTCGCCTCCATCGTGTCTTCCGCTCAAGTTGAAAAATTTCCACTCAAGCAGGAAATTCGCATGATACGTCGTCGTGCAAGCCAATCAGCGAAGAGCTTATTGACACGTCCGTTTGTATCAGAAAATTAACATTATTGTAGCCACCTGCGGGCACCCCGAAATTTATGACGCAACTTCTTATTCATACAGAGACCATACAAAAAAGTAAATAAGGAAGTTGGACTACCTGGTAAGTGATAAACATGTGTCTATTATATTGATGTGTGTGAAGACACACCTCATTGCACAATGTTTTTATTCGAGCAATGCGTGTGACATGAAAAACATGAAAAGTTGAACCTCCTCTCCTTGAAGTTCTTGATGATAAATGGTTCTTTCAGCTGCAATATTTTTTCAGCAATTTCTTTGCATGTGAGGCCGTTTTAATGCAAAGCGATGATGGCTTCTTTCTTTGGAGGTAACCATTGCTAAAACAAGAACACAATGATTGGAAGCACTTCCCTCCTTTTCTAGCGATCAGTCTGCTCTTATAATCCAATCATAAAAATAGAGTGATTTCACCTGACTAGTACTTGTTCACAATTTCTCATCTGCCGATGATATGATTAGTGAAATGATGTTAGATGGTTTTGTGCCAGAGCCAAAAAGCAAAGAAAAAAACTGTGAAATGTGGGCTTTTGTTATTACATTTTTTGTCCATTTAAGTTTTTTGATTACTACTCTGTGCGATAATCTAGAGACAATGTGAATCAACACCACACCAACTGAAGAAGCAAACTTTGAAAAAACAAAAATTGTCACTAACAATACTTTTGGCCACTGTTGCATTAAGTGACTTTCATTTTAGACACAATATTATCAATATTGTTAGTTTTTGCTTTATTTTGCCAACGAAAGCCACAGCAGAGCCTTTGCTGTGGTCTTCAACGTTTTTCAGAGCAAGGACCCCTTAAGTGACAGAGACAAAAATATGTCAGAGCTACATATTAAGCATATGCTCACTTTACAATCACTAAAAAGCTGTCACTCATCACAGTTCGCGATCTCACAACGTTCCATTAAAATCAATAAAGTTTTCTACACACACTGCATAATGTATCTCTTACTTGCCTCGTGTGTTTGTTTGTTAATGAGAGGATTTGCGAGAGTGTGCAGAACTCAGCACTGAACAAAAACTCTGGTGTTTTGAGCGGTGATTGAATTTGAACTGAAACACCAAAGTGTTCAAGAACACTTGTACAAACATGACTGTGATTGGCAACATTTCTCACCACTGAAAAAAATATGCTGTAAATAGGAACATTTAATTTTCTCCAGGGTGAAAACTCAAAAATGCAATGTTTGCCAAATCTCCAATAATATTATATTATTATAGTATCATCTGAGGGTGGTCTTGCTTTCGTTTTGCTTATATTTAAATTTGCCTTTGTGATGTTTTTACCCATGTTTTAATTTTTTTCATCCGCTCCAGCACCACCGCCTCGGGCAGCCCCTCGCAGTCTTCTCTCATCCGCGCTGCTCGAACTCATCAGCACTGCGATCCCCCTCAGCAACGAGGGCTCTTCGACAGCATGTCTCTCCTTCTCCCGGGTTTCGGCACCAATGTAACGTGGTTCACGTGGGAAGAAGGAGGCGGGAACTGGCGAACATTCAAACAAATGTAATAAAACAAATGAACACAAAATGAAAGTAAAAGCGGCAGCCCCTCACGGATGACTGCCGCGCACACACATAACAAAATGTAAACAAAACACAAATTATATTCCAGGCCTGGTCCTCTTTCGTCCTTCACTGGAGTCGCTCATCCTTATATGCCTCCGTGCTCCCTCATGAGAGGACTCGAGACCGGTGTGCCTCGCAGGTGACGTTCATTCTCAATCACGCACACCGATCTCGCTCGCTCCTCCCATGTCTCTCACTCGTCCACCGCACCACAGTTACATTTACAAAATGAGCCTACAATAGTAGAAATAAGACCTTTTCATGAAAATAAAGGTCCATGTTTAATACAAATTTTTTATTATTAAATGAACAAAATTAAATGAACATTTTTAGAGAAATCAGAAAATATTTAAGAGATCATTAATTTAGTTGTATGTTCTCATAGCCATATATTTTGGTCTAATGTCACAAGTAATCTCAGTGTTTACTGGGTTACGTGTGTAGCTTACGTGTGTAGCTTCTTCTCACTGCTGATTTCTGATGGTTTAGAGGACAATTACTCAGAGTCACCCGGTCGTTTCAAAGAATAGTACAAAGGCAAGTGCGTCAAGTATAAATGCCTCGTCCATTTGGGGAGGTGCGCATGTAGTCAGCAGAGGCTCGCGCTGCGGAGCCAGGCGAAAGTATAAATCAGGCTTAAGCTTTTGCAAATGAATGGGTCAAATGAATAATTCAATGTCTCACTTACACTGCATACTTTATTACTATATTTGTAGAGAACAGTATGTTAGAATTCATAGTATTTATAAAACAGTAGTTGAAAAGATGACCTACTACTAAGATTCTGAAGTGCGCAGCCAATGATTACTTTACTAATGCATGAAGGAAGTTGTGCTTTGGCAGTGAAGTGACACAACTGACCTACATGTCAACTACCAGTCATTATAGTATTAGGAGACTGTCTGCTTAATATCCGTTAACACTTTATTATGATGCTCCCCAACAGACATGACTATAAGTAACTTATAGTCTACGGACTATAAGTAACTTTGCAAGGACATGACAACTTATACTACTAACACTAAAAAAAAAATCACTGCAAAAAAAAAAAATGTGCAGAAATCACAAAACGATGGAGATGGACAAGACAGATGTCAGTGATGCAGACCCAGCTGAAAGCAAAACGGATATCCAATTTGCACCAAAAAAAAAAAACATGTTCGGGAACACCATCCCTCTGTGCAGATAAAGGTATGTTTATAACTTAAGGCCAAATTATTTCTGTGATGCAAAGGGAATCCCGTAATCCAGTCATGAAAATTGAATTTACAGTATAACGCAAATGTCATGTAAAGCACACAAACTGATGGATGAATGAATAAATTGAAAGTAGAGTTGTACAATAAATCAAATTGCGACATGGTCTGTGAATATTTAAGTGCAAAACACTGCTATATAAATATATGATCTGCTTGTTCTGTCTCTGTGTGAATGAGCAGAACCATTTTGTCTACTGCATACTCAAGTACGCGTGATGCTTGTGGTGTTTTAACATCTCAAAAACCATATTTGGACATGAACACATGAACATTTCCAGAGCTGATCTGAGAGAACCCCTAATGAGCATTTTCATCATTTTATTTTAATAAAACCCATTGTCAAATACACTCTGAAACAGGTCTTGTCTGAAACAGGTTCTCACTACAAACAGTCGAAAAGTTTTGTTTAACTAGAAGAAATGATTACTATTGTATTACCAATATAAATATATTACTATTGTAGGCCTACAACAGAATGTACTTGTCAAAATAATAATAATAATAATACATCATTTATGCATTATTTAAGAATATATATTTTTAATCCATGGTTTAATTTAGTAAATCTCTGTTTTGCAGCACTTTGCAAAAAAAAAAAAAAAGGATAAAAGTTTGTTACATTTTATTTGATTACCACGTTTTTGATAAGATATTTGTATTAAATAAAAAAATAATAATACAATTTCATATAGGACTCTATTATTCTTAAACATTTTAATAAATGAATGATACAAATAAGTTCTAATCTAATTCATACTCATTTATTGAATTTAGTTGATTAGACATGTTTTATTTAAATATGAATAAACAAAACAAACATATAATAAAGCATTTGTTCAACAAAAAAAAAAAAAAAAGGGTCCAGGAATAAGACATAATAAGACATAATTTTGTTTCATTTGTTACTCTTTGGTAGATTATACATTTATAATTTCTGTTACATTACTACTAGTACTGTTACTACTAATAAAACTAATCTCTGGGGGTGCATGGGCCCTTAGAATCGTCCTAACTTAGCGCTTACCCCCTTAGCGGCACCCCTGACTGAGGATAGAGCTTTGATTAGTGAAGGCTTCAACATTCACAAAGATGATGAAAAGGATTCTTTTAGATAGTCGTTTACTGACATCCTCAACTCTACTGAGATCCTTCATGTCTCTAAATCCACTCAGTGTCATATTAACACTTTATGTTTAATTTTGTAGTATAGAATTGATATCAATCACAGCTACTGAACCGTGTGATGATATCTTGGATCTCTCAAATATGTTTAACAAATGTTATTCAATCTGCACTCCAACTTCGACATGATACGACAGCTGGGAGAAACTGATGAGGAGGAAGTGGAACACGAGATGCCATATAACAAAATCCCATGAGCTGTTGGAAGTGTCAGGCCTGAGGAAAGACACAGAGGTTATAATCATAGCAGCACAAGAACTTTGTACCAGATCAATAGAAAGGTCTACAACACCAAACAACCCAAGATGGAGAGTGTGCAGTTAATCCCCCAGGACAATCCAGCTCCTAATAGCAGAATGCAAGAAGCAGGCAGAAACTACATACACTGACCAGCTCACTGAAGTCAGCAGGATTGAGTTGCAGACAACTCTCAAGTCCAAATGGGATACTCCACTGAAAGTGGTGGAAGGCTAACATCTTGTGGGACTTTGGGATTTAGATCCAAGTACGATCTGTCCATCCAAGTAAATACTGTGATCAAAGACAAAGAGCAGCGGTGATCGATGTTGAAGAAGCTGGAGAACAACCAGGAACTGAAGGAAGAACCTGAAAGAATGTGGCCAGGTAGTTCTGCCAAGAGGAAAAGTTCATTGCTCTTTTGCAGCTCAGGAGATTCAGTGGAATTTTCAGTTGTTTTATTTAAAAATCACATTCCCTTATGAAAAAGAAGTACTCTTTTCTTTTTAAAAGGCTAATTATTATGGAAATAGTATACTTTAAACGAATATACAAAGGTACAAACAAAACAATGTTTTCAGATAATGAATTGCATGTTATTTACCATTACATTACAGGAAAATGTATAGCAGTTTAAATGATATGCAATTAGTTATAATTTATCATAAGAGTGTGTTTTTTTCCCATTTAAGAATTTATAATTACTTTTACTGTCTTTGAAATATGGTTAAAGTGCAAAGTGCTGAATGTACTGACAAGCATTTATGGTAAACTATAAATATACTTAAATTACATCTCTATTTAAACTTTTATGATGGATGTTTTATACCATCATCACTGTCCTCGTCAGATCACATTTCCCAGTACATTCAGCATCTGGCTCATATTCGCCATCTCGAACATCTTCTCAAAACTATCATTTTCAACATCTTTGAAATCAATATTTTGATCGCTGACAGCTTCTTCACCAGACCCACCATCAAGTGTTAGTGACAGTAATATTTGAGCCATTTGAAGTTTTGCTGATGATACTTCCTATTCTTTTGTTTTCTGCCTGTTCTTTTGTCGTTTCTTGTTCACGTTAAGTCTGGATAAGTGTAATCTCCCATGTATGTTAGTCAGCACATCAAAAAGTGCAAAAACTTTAAATTTGACATTATCACAAAGTACACTTTTTAAAAGTCCACTTAAGTGTGTTAAGAAACATAGTACTGAAACTGTATTTATTTGTTTTTTTATTTCATTGGTATGCAAGTAGATAGATTGTTGTGTAATTCTTACAATGTGAAATACTCTACAAGTTTGAAGTACACTTAATTTACTCACACTCTGGAAAATTCTTTGGAAAATAAAATATTTTGAGAAATGTCCATACAATAGAATTCAATGAGGTCCAATACTGTTTTGTTTCCAGCATTATTCAAAGTATTTTCTTTTCAATTCTGAAGATGATTGCATGTTTTTGGTGTATTGGTCATCTTTGTCTGAACCTCAGCCTCTGGCAACCAATTTTCAGAGACTGGTGGATCAAAATAGTTTAGGCACCCATTTTTAAACTTTTAAATTTGGTCTTAAAATATACATAAAACATATTTAAAATAAAGTTATTATTTATTTATCTAGATTAATGTAAACAGTAGGCCTACATTTAGGACAATATTAATATACATGCAATCCATTACCGATATACTTAATAGCATGAAGACCACAAGGTTGAGGATTTAAGCGCAGACAGTAGAATTGAACAGGTCACTGATTAGTGTTCTGGCTTACTAGACACTCAGTTCCCCCTTAGCAAAATTTGCTTCTGTGGGAGGGGGGGAAGTAATTGTGTGTGTGTGTGTGTGTGTGTGGTTCAGGTATTCTCTACATCATGAGGACAAAATGCCCCCACAAGGTATATTACCAGAAATCTTTGACCTTGTGGGAACATTTTTGGTCCTCATGAGGAAAAGAGCTTATATAGGGAGTAGAATATACAGCTTGTACAAAATACAATCATTATGTCTATGGAAAGACCCCACAAAACTTGGAAACCCACCATGTGTTTGTGTGTGTGGCCAAGCAGCACTATGTGAAGCATCGGTGTACAATATCCTTCAAGTATATGTGGGCGATATAGTGGAAATCTGCATGGTAATAATATTGTGCAAATATCTGGACCATGATACTTTTATATTGTGTGTATTTATATATTTTGTGTATTTTGATTCATAATAACAAAATATTGCCATTTATCTTCATTTATTTGAAGTGCTTTGGGGCTTTGCACAACTAGTGCATTTTCAAGAAATGGCTAAAGACATTTTTTTCCGTCAACACATGACCAATTAATACTAACACTTTATATTCTATTTCTATTTTATCTATTTTTTCCTATAGAAACACACCAGACTAACTGGGACTTGTCACAGTACTTAAATATTGTTGCTCTTTTGTTGGTTTAACTGCTTCTATTGTTCGCCTGTAAGTCGCTTTGGACAAAAGTGTCTGCTAAATGATTAAATGTAAATGAGTAAATGAGTGCTGAACATCCTGCTTAACTTTATTGCAGAACCGTAGAAATAGAGCATGGAGAAGTGGTTCTCAAACATTTCCAGCCAAGTACCATCTTTGATCACATCAGAACACCCCTAAGAATCCTGTGTGTGTACACCCTAAGGGTACAGGACACACGCAGTTTCTGCCAATCTCATATTAATCTTGAGTACCTACAGACTAGTATTGCACCCTTCATATCTCAGAAGAGTCTTTAGTTGTATCATATATAAAAGACAGGTACCGATTCTTTCCGAAAACAGCTGAACTCATGGAAGAGTGCAGTGGGCAGAGCTAAAGAGTGTCACACACACACACACACACACACACACACACACACACACACACACACACACACACACACACACACACACACACACACACACACACACACACACACACACACACACACACACACACAATACATCTTGGCATTATCAATCCATCATAAACAAACACACTTGCAGAACTGTTGCTGCTCCGGAAAAACAAACTGCATCCACTGTTTCCTTAACGCTGAATTATTTGGGAAGCTGAACGAGGTTATCTTTACCTCAAAATCAGAAACACACTTATTTAGTGTAATTTTTCTGGTCTAAAAACTACATGAGAGTGCTGCACATTATACATGACATCATACAGGGCCATACTTGATAAAAACTTTCAGAAACTTGTTTGAATCATGAAGGAGTGTATTTGGCACAGAAATACTCCGTCATACGTCCAACTTGTTTTTCTTTTGTTTGTTTGCTTGTTTTTTTTCTTCGTTTTGGCCATGTTTAGTATGATAATCCAACTCTTTAACAATGTAAATAAGTCACGAAATAGTACTACCCCCCCCCCCCCTCCCCCATTAAATGTTTCAAATAAAATAATAATATATATATATATATATTTTTGGCATTAGGACATGGATACTGTATTGTAAGGTAAATATTCCTTTAATTTTCTATTTTTCGTTCACCTTTAGTTGGAGGAGGGCAATTTTCCCACAACGGGGTATCATATGACAGCTGCTGTCTCCAGCTCCAACAGATGGACCTCTCTCCAACAGTTTATAAACTTCCTCCCTCTCTCTTTCTCTTCCTCCCTGGCTCCTAATCATGAGAGCTGAGGGTGAGGCCAGGGCAGCGGGATAAGAAGCTTAGTGGCAGTGCTTTGGCTCACTTCTGTAGAGGAAATACAACTACTTTGAGGGGCTCCTTTGCCCTAGAAAGAGCTACTGGGACTACGAGAGAGCATAACTGTGTGAATACAATATTATTAGGACTTGCATCTTTCCCTTGCTACAGTACATTTAGCAAAGCAAAAGGGTTATGGGAGAAATATTCTGTCGCGAGGATATTGATATGTGCTAGACGAGTGACAAAAGCCATTTGTTCTCGAAGTGGTCTACGCGTGTGGGATTATGCAGTGATTAGACGCAAGACTTTGGAAGCGAGAGCAAGAGATTGACACAATAATATGTTATATATAGACAGAAATTCTCTGCTCTGCACTGCCTGTCATCATGAGTGATTCGTCCTGTCACAGAGCGCAGTGGACAGCAGTTTCATGTCTGTCTTTGGTAATTTCTCTTCTAGGAGAGCTAGTTGGCATGTGCTAAATATTTTAGCTAAACCATTGTTTGGTTATTTATGTTGGCTCTTTCTTTATCTCATGACTCTTCTCAGTCAGAATCTGAGTCAATGGGAGCTTTGTCAACTGTTTGTGATTATTGGACAGGTAAGGAAATTAATTATTGTGTAGACCATTCTCTAAACTCACTATCAGTGTAATTTACTTAAATCTACACTATGTACATTTTTTGTTTGAAATAAACCAAATATAAATAACGAGTGATTACATAAAACCATCTTCCAAACTGTGTTTTTGCATTACCATAAATGTGACCCTGGACCACAAAACGTCTCAGGTTACAAATGTAACCATTGTTCCCTGAGAACAGGGAACGAGACACTGCGTCAGCTTTTGCTTACGCTATGGGGAACGCCTCCAGCGTGACTGGTGCCTGAAATTACAATCAAATCACGTCAATCCTATTGACTGCGGCATGGCAAAGCGACGCAGTGTCTCGTTCCCTGTTCTCAGGGAACAATGGTTACATTTGTAACCTGAGACGTTCCCTTTCGAAAGGGAACTCGCACTGTGTCAGCTTTTGCTTACGCTACGGGGAACGATATACCCACTACGCCATGCCGACGGGAGTGCATGCCCATAGGCAGTGACAACTGTCAAGACAAGCAAATTCTACTGAAATGCCTGAATCACTCCCCTTCTGGTCACATTAGGCTGTCAGTGACAGCGCTCCCTACGGTCATAGCCCAAGCTATCGCCCAAGAAGGAACCTTCACACACATGAGGTCCTTCCCAGGCCCTGCTCGAAGGCCTGGAACCACCCATTCGACTTAGAAGGGGTTCCTTTAAGGGAACGTGGCAAGGGAACAACGAGGGAACCCTATGCCAGTCACTATTCGGGAGGTTCTCACCGAATGCCACCAGGGAGACCTGACCAGGTGACCCAGACTAATGTGGGACACGTAATACGGTCAACCCTGTCTGTACAGTACAGAGCCTCTGGTACTCGCCTCCGAAGAGGCATCCCGCTAGGGTGCTGCAAGAAAGGCAGTAACATCCACTAGCCGGATCTCAGAGACGGGTTATCCACGGAGAGCAGCTCTCAGCGAAGTGCTATATAACCCTTGCTAGCGAGGGGAGTTTAGCCGCTCGATCCTCGGATCTACCAAGCACCTACTTTAAAACGTGCTTAGGAGGCCAGAGGCCTTACAGGCTGATTATGCCAGGGAGGCCCCGAGGGGCCTACAACCCTTAACCAGCGCCAAGTGGCCGTAAGCTCATAGTAGACCCTCATTCGAGAGGAGCTCATAAGCCTGCCTGGTAGGTAGCCATGCAGTAGGCAAACTATGAAAGTCCCCTCCCGTGGGGACCGCATAGCAGCAGTAACGTCTCGTCGTGCTAGGGTAAAAACACCGCCTCCAGGTCTCGCGAACGGCCAGAGACCGGCACCTGATAGCGGGTGACCACTAGCTGTCAGCGTAAAGCCAGTTGTGCGTTCCCGCCAGAGGAACTCGTTCCCCCTGGAGGCCGAGAAGAGCCTCCACCTGGTAACCCTTGCCGACTGCTCGCGTGTCCAACAGCGGAGCTCGCCCTCAGGAAGGCCATACGGGCCTGAAACCTGATCGCAGTCGTGCTAGCCCTCGAGGTAGCAGGGAAGATAGGGACTCGCATCATCAGGGAGGCCTAACGGGCCTACCACCTGAAAAAATGCCGGGCATTTCTCCATCACAGCCCTCTGCTCAGTGACTGGACCTATCCAGAGACCACGATACAGGAGCGTGCCCTCAGAGGAGGCCACGTGGGGCCTACTACTCCAAGCGAATCCCACAGGGAAGCCCCATGCAGCTTGCCTGATAGCATCCCATGCTACGATCCGTTACCGAACCTGGGGACCGGGGAACGATTTCAGGGAGGCGCAATGCCTCCACCTGATAGCAGAACATGCCGCCCATAGCCAGAATGTGCTACTCATAGCACTTCATGGTCACCGCCTCAGCGGCTGCACTCAGGGAGGCCAGTTGCGGCCTACTACCTACTAGCACTCGTGCTAGCCATCCAGTGCCTACTAACAGCTTGTACCAGCCGTTGAAGGACTTAACGCCAGTGGTGCCCCCTCAGGGGAGACCAGGCAGCGCCTGCTGACCACAGCAGGCCCTCAGGGAGGCCACTCGGGCCTACCACCTGAGCGAAGGTAACCCAAACCGGGAGCCTACCCCTCAGGGCGGCCTTAAAGAAGGCTGGCTGCTGCACCTGGGCTGACGGCAGCTGTCTGCTGCTGACGAAGCCTAGAAATCCAGTTCACACCTGGGAACTCATCCCCAAGGAGACTAGATGACGAGGTTACTGCTGATGTCGACACCAGTGGAGAAGAACCTCCAAGGCCCACTCGTGGGCCATGGCGTCGAGACTTCCTTGCAGGGAGGCCGTTTGACGCCTACTACCTGTCCTGAAGTCCAGCTGCCCAGACTGCCCAAGCTGGAGCTGGCTCCTACGCCCGCACCTGGGGCTGGCTCCATCCCAGGGGCAGCTAGGGACAACTGCTTCGCCGTGTCCTAGGGCCCCAAGGACGGCGCAGTCTCTCGGCAACGCCTACAAACATGGACCTAATCACATTGCCAACAGCAGTGTACTCAGCGAAAGTGCTTAAACAAAGACCATCTAAAGCGAGGGGAGTACAACTTACGTCACCTGCCTTGGGGCGGCTGTCTTACTTTCCATGCAGCGGCCAACCATAAGTGCGAGGGCGTCAGCCATTGGCAATGCTCGGGCCTCAGGGGAGCATCCGACAAGAACTTCCACAGAGGTTTATGCGATGTTCAGTTCAACCCGAGCCCTAAAGGAGGTGGAGCAGAGACATAGAGCAAGGGTGAAACAATACCTTTTCTTTTAGAAAATCTAGAACCCACCGGCCAAACATCCTCCAGGAAGAGGTCGGGGGCCGCCAAAAGATGGCGGCCACCAAGCTCTGAAAGGCGGAAACGGCAGATAAAGTCTGATCGCAAACCAGCGAAAGACGCTCCACTCCGCCCCACGACCACTGGCAAAGTCGCTGTCTGCTGCAACAACCCGACTGCGTTACTCGTAACCCCAGAACGCAGAGAAGGGGGCGGGCCTTGGCCGGACGACTCTGTAACAAGAGGAGGCTGAAACAAGGATGCATAAACCACGCCATGTTCTTATATCAAAAGACAGGCCAGGGGCGAACAACCTTCCTTAAAAGGGAACGCCCCCATCCTTGACAAAGCCTAGGCCAAGTAGTGCAACATACGATCGCACTAGATCTACTCAGGGCTCGGGAAAGACATATTATCACCTCTAATATTACACATTGAGGCCCTGAACCCCTTTTCCCAAAGCCCCGCAGAGCTGGGCGCAGATCTTACTACAGCTCGCGCATTAGCGCGTACCCGGTCTTCAGCTACTTCCCACTTTACGCTAGGAAAACACAGCTCGCCCTCTACACTACAAGCCCTCGGGCAAGAGCGCGAATTAGTGCCCCACATAGTGGAAAAAATAACACAGAGAGGCAGCAAGACTCTACTAGCAAAAAGTGAGGCATACACACACAACCACATAATGTTGCAAAGAAGATCGTTCTTAGCTTACTCACGGGGAGCTGCAGGCCCTGCGACATCCCACGATGATCCAAAATTTCCCCAAGCAACCCCTCAGGGGAGCGACGGTACAAAAGTCCTGAAAAACATAGTTTTGAAAATGTTTCGCCCTCATAGAGGGGGACTCACCAATCGCTCCTCGCGGTGCTTCAACCAAGCCATCGAGCTAGTATCCGCCCGCCATCCTGAGGGGGGCGCTTTTAACAAACAAACCAGGCGGGCCGGCAGAATCTTAAATTTTCTGCTCACCATAGGCCCACCGGCCTGATGTAAAGCGCCCGGGGGAAAGCCAGAGGAAGGGAAAAAGGCAGCGTTCATCTCCGCGTCCTTGAGGGCGGAGTCCGCTGCCTGCGCTGGTTCCGGTTACCAGCCCCGACTTCCTTCCTCTTCCTGTTGCGGGTGTCCCGCCTCCCCTGCGCCCCAGTCCTCCGTCGGCGGGGGCGCTTGAGAGGCGACGCTGGCTTGCTGTTCCCGTCTCCAGCCCTCAGACTGGGACAGGCCGGGGACACCCGACTGCCTGGGCGCGGTCCCGGACCTCAGCGGGATGCACGTTCTAAATGCTGCCGAGCGCGCCTTCGCCTCTCCAAACTTTCCCACCACCGCCTCTACGGAGGTGCCGAAAAGTTCGGATTGCGAAACCGGGGCATCCAGGAGAAAGGACTTCTTTCTCCCCGATGTCCAAACGGTTTAACCACAGATGTCTCACCGTGGCCACCGTTGCCGCCATCAGCGCTATCTGTACGGTGGCCCGGAGAGCGAAAACCGCGGTCCGGCGCGACTCGACTACCGCCTCAGGGGGTCCCTCCCCCTGATCGAGGTCCCTCAGCAGGTCTGCCTGGTAAGCCTGCAACACAGCTGTGGTGTGCAAAGCCGCCGCAGCGTGACCCACTGACATGTACGCCCTGCCATTCAGGCATTAGACCGGCAGGGTGGGAGCCACAGTGTCGCCGGCCGCCCAGAGGCGAGATAAACATAACATCTCGTCCACGGGCGGCCCCGACACACACCCAGCCAGGCAGTCCCTCGATATCAGCGAAATTTAGCTCGCCGATGTCGACAGATGCGGGGCTGAGTATGGTTTCTTCCATCCCCTCGAGATCTGCTGATGGAGATCTGGAAGGAATGGAAGACTCCCAGGAGTTGGGAGGTCATGGGCGGAGAGAAACCGATCGTCCGAACTGTTTGGAAGCTCAGCCTTTCTCCTCACGCGCCGCAAAGGCAGCTGCAGTCTACCCGCAGCGCATTCCATGACTTCCAGCAACTCCCCGTACATGGGACAGGATGGTTTGAAAAGCTTCGGCATCTTTAACGGACTCACCCATCCTCTGCTCGAGCCTCTCGCGATCTGGATCGTCCTCAAGAACCATAACTGTCTCCAAGCGACAAGCCAGATCCATCTGGGAAGCGCATTTCAGACGCCGCTCAGCCTCAGCTTGAGCGTGGTCCTTCCCAGATGCTGAAACCTCTCCCCTCGAGAAGAGGTCCAGCCAAGTTGCATGCTCTTCTCCCAGACAGTAAACACAAAGTGTGTGTGTATCCAAAGCGCAAGCTACACATTCAAAACACACTTCTGCAGAAGTGACCTCAGCACACTTCATTGTTATCCTTCTTGTAGACGTTTCATGTGAAGACAGGCAAAACAGTCCCTGAAGACGAAGAGATACTGTCATGTTGGCAAGGCTCCCTTATATACTTCCTGGTCGCACCTTGATGACATTATAGGCTGTCGTCGGTCAATAGGATTGACGTGATTTGATTGTGATTTCAGGCACCAGTCACGCTGGAGGCGTTCCCCGTAGCGTAAGCAAAAGCTGACGCAGTGCGAGTTTCCTTTCGAAAGGGAACCAGTATATTTGTGGCAATAGCCAACAATACATTCTATGGGTCAAAATGATACATCTTTCATTTATGCCAAAAATCATTAGGATATTAAGTAAATATTTTTTTGCACATTTCCTACCGTAAATGTATATAAAAATGTATTATTATTAGTAATATACGTTGCTAAGGACTTAATTTGGACAACTTTAAAGGCGATTTTCTCAATATTTCAATTTTTTTGCAACCTCAGATTCCAGATTTTCAAATAGATGTATCTCGACTAAATATTGTCCTATCCAATTTTGACCCATATTACTGGTTTTGTGGTCCACATCACCATGGTAATTCAATTATCCTATTTATATTTTAGAGTTGACAGGATGGATTTCCCAGGAAACTGCATACTTTCGTCATTTGGCTGTGTGTTTACATCATATCTGTAGTAAATAAAGACAAGAAATTCACCCTACTATATGCAGTGAAAGTAGCTTGAAGCTACAACAACGGAATCTCTTGCTAAAAAGAGTTTGCAAGCAAAAAGGGAAAGCGACATTAGCTGTAATAAAACACGAATCAACATTGTTTGCATAGCATGGCATTTGCTGTGCACTGACTAGGTACACAATATGTCTCGGTTACGTATGTAACCCTCGTTCCCTGAAGGAGGGAACGGAGACGGACGTCGGAACTGACCGACGAATTGGGATCTGATCTCAGAGACCAATCTACTTTGAGTGTGTTAAAGGGGTGGTAAACCACGATTTCACTTTTCTAACTTTAGCTAGTGTGTAATGTTGCTGTTTGAGCATAAACAACATCTGCAAAGTTACAACGTTCAAAGTTTAAAGCAAAGGGAGATATTTGCTTTTAAGGCGAGACACGGCAGGTGAAAACATCGTTTTTTCATGCAGTGGTCAATTTTGAGATTTTGGGCCAGTTTGCTCCCATAACATGTAAGCTTTCATGTCAAAATAAAAAAAATGTCAACATTACACATTACGGTGGTTATTTAATTATATTTTGTCACCGTGCGCCTTTAGATTTCTACCCGAAATCATCAAAAGTTATTCTAGCGCGATCTCTCGTGCCGTCTCCATTCACAGAAACGTGTCATGCTTGGTATCATTGTAAAGCTCTCAGTCTCACACACAGCACTGTCTAATTTAAAAGTTTGCAGCCGAACACCACATCTGATTCCATGTGAATTTCTCACGCGCTGCCGCTTGCTTGTGTATTCTCTGCTTGAGAGAAAGTGCAGACAACGCTGAAATCGGCTCATAAACGCTCACAGAAAAGACCAAGTAGCAAGAGCAAGTAAAAAGAAAGTAAACAACAACAGATTAGACGACGAAACCCCGTCAGAATTAGATTCAAATAGTTATAGATGGACATATGCAACAAACAGGGACAGTTCATCTGCAGTTTTTGTGACTGGTGTTTGTTAAGGTAGTTCTCTTAAGGTAGTTCTCTAATAGCTATTGCTATTAATAATTTATTCATTTATCAATTTCCACGTGTTTTAAATATTATACACTACTGATATTAATTAACTGAATATATATTTAGTTTGTAGGTTGGGGGTTTTATAGAAATGTATGCAGTTATACAGTATAAAACTTTAAAGGCCGTTTTCTCAGAATTAGTTTTTTCTCACACTCAGAGTCAGATATATCCACTTCAGGAGCACCTACAAGCACCATCTTTTGCAGTCTTATACTGAACTATATTCTGAAGGCTTTTACAGAGGGATTTGTTGATATATCATTCCTATCCTGAGTTATAGGTCCTTTAACTCCAAAAAACATGGCGAAAATTGATTTTTTAAGGCTATTGTCAGTATTCTCTAATTTACTAAAGCACAAAATAAGATATCCAGAATCCCCTCTGTAAAAGCCCTCTCATCTAACATGTCAACAAATAGAACCAAGAATTTTAAACATGGTCCTTTCCAATTTCCAGATTTTGTTTTTGGAAAAGTATGCAAATGAGCGTATATTTAAGTATATACGGCCTCATTTGCATATTAAAACATTAATTTACACAAAATTTGTAATTCATTTTTTTCTTATGTTTATGCCAGTAATAAACTGGAGAAGTTTCACAGTGATATCTTGTAATTAAAAAAAATTCCCTATTCACCTGTAGTGTCTCGCCTTAAAGAAATCAATTTATAAGGACTACAGAAAACGGCCGCTAGGGACTACTACACATTCCTCCAGGGTTGCTGACATCACCAGCCCCAATATTTACATAAACCCCTCCTCCGAGAATATGAAATAAGGGGGGGCGAGGCCATTTTGTACCGCTGCGGGGAATAGTTGTTGTGGTAGGCTAGTTAGTAGGCTGGAGTGTTGTTGCCAATGCCGACGAAGCACTGTTATTTTCATCCGGATTGCAGGTCCACTTTGTTCAGCCTTCCAGCCTTCTTAACATACAACGTTAAATGCATGCGCGTATGAGACAGAGGGGAACACGGTCGCATTTGCAGCAGATATATGCTGCCCATCAAAAATCAAAGCACGAGACAGACAGGGGTCGGAGGAGAAGACCGGAAAATATGACATAATGGACAATATTCGTCTGCATTTGCAATACACGAGCCGCGGTTCAGCTGCGTGAGGCAAACACTGCCAGAGTGAGACGGGCGAGCGCGGCTCCCGCTGCACATTTCACGGAGGAAAGCTTCCACAATCTTCATGAGTTCAATGCAGGATTCTTACAACGGCTTGTCCTGAAAGATGGATTTAAAAAACAGACCACAACCTGTAAGTATGATTTATTTTTCGTCGATGTGTTTTCCTGAAATAGTTTGTATTGTTAATTGTATGTTGTAGCAAGGAAGTAAACAGATGACAATGCTCATTTGGCTCTGCAAACCAGTTTGTTACAAACTTTTTAAAATCTCAACAGCGAACTTGGCATTAGTGTAAATGATTCTTTGATTAGAGCTTTTATGTATTGTTTATCTACAGGCATGCTAAACATGGTTCTGTGTTTGATTTGGATACTATAGTAAAGCCAATGTTTAGTGTTCGTTCTTGCGACAGATATTTGGCAAATCGTTCTAAAAATACAAAAGTAACGGTAACATTCAGTAGCGATCACTATAGATCCGCAGTCTTTACTCTTGAGGACTGAACAGGTTCTGCTCGATCATCTTCACTAAAATTGTCTGGGTCTGATTCAGGCTCAAATTGGTATAGATTTATTGACGCCATTGTACTACCCAAAGCACAGGCTACCAGTAAAGGTAAGGGGCATGACGTTTCTGACAAACGTGCACTAGGCAGTTAGCGAATCACAACACACTGGGCCAGCTAACCAATCTGAGCCCGCGTATTTTTGAGGGACTGGATTCATACAACCCGGAAACCATAAGACCGTTTTTACAAGGAGGGACAGAGCAGTGTAGAATAAAGGTAAAATATATGAAAAATTATGCAATTTTTTAAAAACAAAGCATGAACACGTTACAGTGTACCCCACAAACATAATCAAGCCTTCGAAAGAATGTATTTTTCCACCCCTTTAAAAACGAGCCAATGGAGATTGGCATGTGATCCACGTATTCCACGCTCCGCCCCATGGTGCAGGTATAAATAAGGAAGTGGAATGCTTGATCATTGCTTTTTTTCTGCTGAGGAGCCGAACTAGTGACTCGTCCCCCAGGCGGAAGCGCAGCACCTGGAGACGGGATATACATCTCCATTCCCTCTTTCAGGGAACGAGGGTTACATACGTAACCGAGACATTCCCTTTCAGTCGGTCACGTTCGACGTACGTCGAAACTGACCGACGAATTGGGATCCCTATCAAAACGCCAGCGTCCTGCTTGAGCGCACTGGACCGTCTTAGATGGTACGGAAGTCAGGGCTCCAAGCAGGGAGGTCAGTCACTGCTGTTTCTGCAAGACCCACTCAGTGTGACTATTGGATAACGCTGGGAAAGCGTGCCCATCTCGGGAGATGGTACGCTGTGGAGCCATGTCCTTCAGTGGAAGGATTGGTGGCGGAATACACATAAGGACTAACCTGGCAGGGTAGTGCAACATATGACAGTCTCTGGGGTGGTTCCAGCCTGGTTCCAGGGGGGAAAGAACACGCCCAGAGATGACAGAGCGGGCTCTGTCAAGGGAAAGACACGGGGCTAGACAAGTAGGGTAGCAGGTACCGTGGAAGAATACACATATGGGGTTGCCATGCGGGAACCGCTACATATGGAACCCAGCCTACACACACGTTTCACAAGCATACGGGTGCAGGCCTGGCATCAGTGGGCCACAACGTCTGGCACCGCAGGGGTGACATGGAGTTCGACAGGGTTAGCCGTTTCCGGGGAACACAACTGGAGACAATAGACGCACGTATCCGGCCCAGAGGGCGGGGGTGGCGTTGCAAGCCGACACTTAGAACAGGCACTTAGCCCTACTGGCCCCTGGGGGCGAGGATGTGGGAAGATACTGGCTCTACACGTGGCTATAGAATCTAGCAAACATGTTAGGTGTCGCCCAGCCCGCAGCTCTACAAATATCTGTCAGCGAGGCACCTTGAGCCAGCACCCAGGAGGAAGCCGCACTCCTTGTTGAGTGTGCTCGCAATCCGAACGGGCAAGGCACGTCTTGGGACTGGTAAGCCAAGACGATAGCATCCACTATCCAGTGGGCTAACCTCTGCTTGGAGACAGCCTTTCCCTTCTGCTGGCCTCCGTAACAGACAGAGAGTTGCTCTGAGGTCCAAAAGCTTTGAGTACGGTCAACATAAGCGCAAAGAGTGCGGACGGGACATAACAAAGCCAGGGCTGGGTCTGCCTCCTCCGATGGCAGCGCTTGCAGATTCACTACCTGGTCTCGGAAGGGATTGGTAGGAACCTTGGGCACGTATCCAGGCCGGGGTCTCCGGACAACGTGAGAGTTGTCTGGCACGAATTCTAGGCGTTGACCGAAAGTGCATGCAGGTCCCCTACCCTCTTTCACGAGTTCACACTTACAAATAAGTCAGATAGAAAGAATGGTATGCGTATTTGGCGTGCTGTCCGAGGAGAGGGCTCCGAGCTCGGTATTTGGCCCGAACCCAGAGTACTCCCCCCGTATGTCTGGTTTAGGAAGTAACCAGGTGAGTGTGAGGAAGATGGGGTGGTGGAGGGATGCTGCAAAACTTGTCGAGAAACATTGGTGAGTTGACTGGGTATTTATATGATGCTCCACTTGTGCTGATTGGGTAGACATGTTGATTACTTATTGCTGACAGCTGGTTGGAATGACATGATGATTAGATAGATCATTTGAACGTGCTCCTCCCGAACTTTGTTACTGAAACATAATTTATGGAGGCTAATGCCGTCAGAAGCACTGTCTTCATTGACAGGATTGACAAGGAGACAGCCTTCGCTCCAGCCCATCTTGCAGGAAAGAAAGCACGACACTAACCGAACACCTTCGGGAGTCTTCCCGGTGGGAAGAGCACCATTCAACGAACAGGTTCCACTTCAAAGCGTAGAGGCGCCTCGTAGAGGGGGCTCTAGCAGAAGAGATGGTGTCTACCACTGCCTGTGGTAGCCCACCTAGAACCTCTGCATCCCGTCTAGGGACCAGACATGGAGTTTCCAGAGGTCTGGACGCGGGTGCCATTGAGTGCCCCGTCCCTGAGAAAGAAGGTCCCTCCTCAGGGGAATCAGCCAAGGAGGGGCTGTCTTGAGGAGAGTTAGTTCTGGGAACCAGGTCCGGTTGGGCCAGTAGGGCGCAACTAACAAGACCTGCTCCTCGTTCTCCCTGACCTTGCACAGGGTCTGTGCAAGAAGGCTCACTGGGGGAAACGCATATTTGCACAGGTCCCGGGGCCAGCTGAACGCCAGTGCATCCGTGCCGAGGGTGCTCCCGGTCAGGGAATAGTACCACTGGCAATGGGTCGAGTCCGGAGAGGCAAACAGGTCTACCTGTGCGGCTCCGAAGAGGTCCCATATCAGCTGGACCACCTGGCGATGGAGTCACCACTCTCCCGGAGGTGTAGGCTGCCGTGAGAGCTCGTCGGCTGTCCGGTTGAGAGCACATGGGATGTAAATGGCACGAATTGACCTCAGATGCTTCTGATAATAATAATAATAATCAATTTTATTTATATTGCACTTTACATTTAAAACAATCTCAAAGTGCTACAGGGTCAAGAGTTAAAATGAAGTTTAAGAAATTACAAGAAAATTATACATTTCAATTGTATGCCATTTTAAAAAGATATGTTTTTAAGTCCTTTTTAAAGACATCTGTAGTCTGTGGGGCCCTCAGGTAGTCAGGGAGGGCGTTCCACAGCCTGGGGGCAGCAGAAGCAAAGGCCCTATCACCCATGCTGCAGAGCTTGGTTCTTGGGGTTTGGAGGCTGTGTGAGGTAGCAGACCGGGTGCGTGAGGAGGTCTGGGGGGTGAGGAGTTCCTGTAGGTAAAGGGGGGCATGTCCATGAATGCACTGGTGAGTGAGGAAGGAGACCTTGTACTCAATTCTGAGTGGGACAGGGAGCCAGTGTAGGGATTTCAGAATGGGGGTGATGTGGTCATACTTGCGCACCCTCATCAGGATTCTGGCAGCGCTGTTCTGTATGTACTGGAGTCTCTGGATGCTCCTGCCAGAGATCCCGATGAGGAGTGAATTACAGTAGTCCAGCCTGGAGGAGACAAAGGCATGGACGAGCTTCTCTGCATCTGGTAGGGTGAGTGTTGGACGGAGTTTGGCAATGTTCTTGAGGTGGTAAAATGATGTCTTACAGAGGTGTTTGATGTGGGTGTCAAAGGCGAGTTGTGGGTCCATTTTAACACCAAAGTTGGTGACAGATGTGGAGAGCGAGATGGTTTGGCCAGAGAAAGTGATATTTGTGATGGTAGAAGAGCGGAGCTGATGTGGTGTGCCAACCAGGATGGCCTCCATTTTGGAACTGTTGAGCTGAAGAAAGTTGAGCTTCATCCATGCCTCTATCTCCTCCAGGCAGGTGGTCAGTGTAGAAGTTGGCAGGGGAGCAGAAGAAGTGTGGGTTGTCTTGAGGTAGAGCTGTGTGTCATCCGCATAGCAGTGAAATGCTATGCCATGTCTGCTAATGATATTGCCAAGGGGGAGCATGTAAATGGAAAAGGTGGGGCCCAGCACAGAGCCCTGCGGAACACCGCAGGTTACGCTGTGGGGGTGTGACTTGGCTTTGCCCAGGGCGACATGCTCAGTTCTGTCGGTCAGGTAGGAGGTGAACCAGTTGTGAGCGTGTTCTGAGAGTCCAATGGTGTATTGCAGACGGTGGAGAAGGATGTTGTGGTCTACTGTATCAAAAGCAGCTGTGAGGTCCAGGAGGATGAGTAGTGATGGGGAACCAGTATCTGCTGCCATCAGGCGGGCGTTGGTGACTCTGACCAAGGCTGTTTCTGTGCTATGACCAGGGCGGAAACCAGACTGAAACTTTTCATACAGTTTATTGTGTTTGAGGTGATCATGGAGTTGTGCTGCAACTATTTTTTCCAGAACCTTTGATAGAAATGGAAGATTGGAGATGGGCCTGTAATTGGAGAGAACTTCTGGATCCAGGGTGGGTTTTTTCAGTAGAGGTCTGATGACCGCAGTTTTTAATGCAGATGGGATATGGCCGGCCTGGAGGGAGTGGTTTATGATCTTGGTGATAAATGGAGAGATGGCAGAGATGTTTGCCTTCAGCAGGGCTGAAGGGAAAGGGTCCAGGGCACAGGTGGATGGCTTCATTCTTTTCATGATGTCCTCTACTTCCTCCTGTGTGGCATCGGAGAAGGTGCAGAGCGGCTGGACAATCTCAAGCGGTGGGTCAGCAGTTGGGAGGGGCAGGACCGCAGTGGTGTAGAGTTGAGAGCGGATGGTGTTAACTTTTTGCTTAAAGAAAGTGATGTGCATGTTGCACCTCTCTTCGGTGGTCTCAGAGTGGGAGGGTGAGGGGGGTTTGAGAAGGTGATTTATTGTTGAAAAAAGTTGCTTGGAGTCACCAGGGCTGTTGTTGATGATGTTGGAATAAAACGTGGAACGTGCATCCCTCAGAGCTTCTGCATACGCCCTCCTATATTCCCTGTATGCCTGTTTGTGGACAGTCAATCCAGAGGCCTTGAGCCGATGCTCAAGGACACGCCCAGCCGCCTTCATCCTTCGCAGTTTGCAGGTGTACCAGGGTGCGGAGCGTGAGAATGTGACTGACCTGGATGTTAAGGGGGCGTGGAGGTCCAGGAGATTGCTCAGGGACTGGTTGTAGAAGTCCACGGAGTCATCAACAGAAAGGAAGTCAGTAGAGCCAAAGGAGAGAAGTTGAAGATCCAGGGACAGGGCATCTGCATTTATGTTTTTTATTTTTCTGAAATTGATCTGTCGCTTTGGTTTGGTGTGGGTGGGGGGGAAGGGCAGCTCCATTGACACGACTTTGTGATCTGAAACACCAAGATCGTAAACCTGTAGGTTGCTGATGGTCGGCAGAGTTAGAGATGACCAGATCAAGTGTGTGTCCCCTGCAATGTGTGGGGACATCAACGTGTTGTCGTAGGTTGATGGAATCTAGCAGCTGAAGAAAATCAGCAGCGGGACGACTTGAGGGGGTGTCAACATGAATGTTTACATCACCCAGGATTATGGTATTTGCAGAGGTAGTACAGAGTGTTGTGAGAAGATCAGACATTTCTGGGATGAAGGCAGAGTTTGGTTGTATAAACCTCTGGTTGGTGCCAGGTTTCTGTCAGACACATGAAGTCAAGTCCTTTCTCCCTGATGTGTTCTTCAATCAGTGTGGATTTATTGTTGATAGATTGAGTGTTAAAAAGTTCGAATTTGATCAGGGACTGTGGGGTGAATCTCTGTATAGAGCGCAAAACATTAAAATCCACTCCACGCAGATTGGAATCCAGTCCACAAAATATATCCAGCCGGGATTTCACAGATCTCATGCTGGAATGCAGAGATCTCGCGATATTTCCAGTGTTGATGGTAGCTGAAGCGGCAGTACTCTGATGACACGTCAGTCGTGCGACGGATGTCCAGAGAGATGGGATGTTGTTGATAGCAGAGCAGCTTGACTGGTTATGGAAGATTAATTTTCGACCGGAGCCTCTATGAATGTAACGAGGGTGGCGAACAAGTCCAAGTTCTTTAATGATGGGAATGTTTAGTCCAGGAGTGGTTACGGGATTAAGTCGCCGGAGTTGCGAGCTGGAGTAGCTGAACGCCATACTGACCAAGGAGAGGGGTGCTAGCCAGACAGCATTAGCACCCAGTTCTGGTGCGGTGGTGGAACGGAGAGAAGTTGTCCGTCAAGTCAGCGTGATGGTTCGATCCAAAGCGCCCTTTCCCAGGTGGAGCAGGGTAGACAGCTGGAAGTCGTCTGTATCAGGTAGGTGCCTAGTAACCTAGCTTCCCCACTATGTAAGCTCAATTCAAAGATTACGGGGGGAGAAGCGGAGAACAAACAACGCCAGCGTCCTCTCACGTCCAGCAAAACAGGTGAATGAATCACCATGTGACTCCAAAGGAGGAGGTGGCGGGCGAGTTGGAACATGCAACGGGAGCGTAGACCACCCTGACAGTTGATGTATGCAACGGCCGCAATGTTGTCCGTACGGACCAGTACATGCTTGCCACGTAACGGCCCCTTGAGGCGGTGCAGTGCCAAGTGTTTTGCTAACAACTCGAGGCAATTGATATGCCAATGCAACTGAGGTCCCGTCCACAGACCTGAAACTGCATGCCCGTTGTATGTGGCCCCCCAGCCCGTGGAAGAGGCATCCGTGAAGAGCACAGCATGCCTGGACACTTGTTCTAAGGGCAGCCCGGCCCGGAGAAACGAAGCGTCGGACCACGGGCTGAAAGTTTGGCGGCAGTAAGGAGTCACTGGGACCCGGTACTGACCGCTCTGCCACGCCCACCTCGGGACTCAGCCATGAAGCCAGTGTTGAAGCGGTCTCATATGAAGCAATCCGAGCGGCGTTACCGCGGCTGCAGATGCCATATGCCCCAGGAGCCGGTGAGCGAACTGAATTGCGTAGCCGAGTCTGATGGTACGGATGAGCCAGCGAGACGATCTGGAGAGCTGTAGCCAAGCCCCCAGAGGCCGAACAAGCGGGACCAATGGCACCACAGACATACCCAAGATGGGATAGACAGACCGACTCGGGAGACGGCCCGGAGTGTTGTCTGAGTATTCCAGGGTGGGGCAGAGTGTGGGTGACAAGGCCCGGGGGCATCGCACACTGCCAACCTGGCCCTCTTGGGGCCCAGGGAGAAAGGAAACTGCTATTTTATTGAAAATGTGGGTACCGCTAGACTCCGGAGAGCCAGTGGCAGAGATGTTAAGGTACCAGTCAGGGCCCCCCGGTCCTCCTCCATGGGTTGGGGGAGGGGTGTGGACACCATCTCCCTGAGAGCAGCTCCTGTTCTCCCTGGGCTTCCCATCTCAGGGCCACTTGCCCTTGCGCTCTGACTTAGCTAGTCCGGCACCCTGCTTCCCCGATGGAGGCTGCTGCTTGGGTTTTGGAGGGGCGGACGCAGGGGGACGCCCTCGGCGACGAGCAGGCGGAGGTGCTGCTGGCGACGACTGGGTGGAGGCAGCAGCGGGTCGTCGGGGCAGGATGTTCTTGATGGCCTCCATCTGCTTCTGGGCCACCGAGAACTGCTAGGCAAAGCTCTCGATGGCGTCGGCGAAGAGGCCCGCCTGACAGACAGGGGCGTTGAGAAGCCAGACCTTGTCGGAATCACGCATGTCTGCCAGGTTCAGCCACAGGTGGCGTTCCTTGACCACTAAGGTGGACATCGCCCGACCCAGGGAGCGTGCAGTGACTTTCGTCACCCGGAGAGCGAGGTCCGTCGCCGCACGCAGTTTCTGCATAATGCCCTGGTCGGAACAACCCTTGTGCAATTATTTTAGCGCCTTGGCCTGGTGGACCTGCAGGAGCGCCATGGCATGCAAAGATGATGCGGCTTCCCCACAGGCAGTGTAAGCCTTGCCTGTTAGTGCAGACGAGAACTTACACCCCGCCAGTCCGCAGCGGTCTTAGGACACAGCTGCATCGCCACAGACCGCTCAACTGGGGGGATGCCCACGTAACCCTTTGCCGCACCATCATCGAGGGTAGTGAGGACGGAGGAGTCAGTCGATCGGTTTCGAGAGTTGTAAGGCGCTGTCCACGACTTTGTGATCTCCTGATGCACTTCCAGGAAGAAGGGCACTGGGGCGGGGCGCTGAGAACCAGCACGGGCCGTCCCGAGATATCAATCATCCAACCGCGAGGGTTCGGGACACGGTGGAGGGTTCCACTGGAGCCCGACACTCACGGCGGCCCAGGAAAGCATAGCCGTAAGCTCTGGGTTGGACTCAGGCAACGAGTCGTTTGACCCGTCGGGGATGCCCTCACAGTAACCCTCAGGTCGCCACCAAAGTTATCAGCCAAAGTAGCAGCCCTCTGCTTTGCAGCGGGAGGGCCACTAGATTGGGGTATACGCAATGGCACTCCACCCCTTTCGAAGTATTGGAGTCTGGACTGTAAAACTGCGATGGTCATGTTCCCGCAGTGGGAACATGAGTCATTCACGAACGCTGCCTCAGTGTGCTGAATGCCCAAACATGTGAGACAACGAACATGACTGTCAACCGGGGACAGAAATCGACCACATCCAGAAACACACGGTTTGAATGACATCTTGAAAGAGATGCAGGGTCAAACCGTGTTGCTCTTTTAGAACGGAAACTGCTCTTTTTATGTGCTGAAGCACTCAGGGAGATTACCGCAGCACCACACAGTACAAAGGTGTAAGCCTGTGTGTGCACTCAAAACGGAAACACCCAGCGAACCAACTCTCGATCTCCGTTGAAGCAGCCACCTGCTGAGACGCGCCGTCACACCCGCACTGGAAGCAGCAGTCGTTCCTCTCACAAGACTCGTAGTCACACTCTTCGTAGAAACAGGAAACATTCACCGTTCGGCTCCGAAGTAAAAAGCAATGATCAAGCATTCCACTTCCTTATTTATACCCACACCGCGGGGCGGAGCATGGAATGCATGGATCGCATGCCAATCTCCATTGGCTCATTTTTAACACACTCGAAGTAGATTGGTCTCTGAGATCAGATCCCAATTAGTCAGTTCCGACGTATGGCGAACATGACCGACTGAAAGGGAACAATGTAAATGTTAGTAACAAAGTCACTCTCTAGTCTAAACCAGTTACTACTTCGGTCTGTTTGTTTGCCTATAAATAGCCTAGCCAATAATTTCCACCATTAGCTTATATGAATAATTATTTCTAATGTCAGCATTCACAAACACTTGTCATTATCAAGTGTTTAAAGCCATAAAGGTTTCACATGAAGGCAATTAAATGATGGCAGAATTTCCATTCTTGTCTGAACTATTCAGACAGAGTTTAAAATATTCACCCTTTGACCATTGGTCTGGCTAGCGGGTGTTTCAGTTTATTCTTCAGAAAGGTTTTGACCCATGATGAAAAATTAAACCTGATCCTAAAATAGTTTAGACTCTCCAGTCCACTTAGAGCCTCACTAAGAATTTCCCCTTCATTTCCTCTTTTCCACACACACGTTCTTAAATCCTGCCAAAGAGACATTTTGCTCACTTTACTCAGAGAAAGATTTACAGCCAAAACTTCCAGTGTCATTCTCTGTTCTCTGTGGAGCATTCACAAAGAGACTTTTCATGAGACTCTGCTGATAATTAAAAGGTGATAAAGTGTAAAATATCTTAATCTGTGGGTGAAAACAATGAGTCTCATGCAGGTGTTCCATTTTTCAAGACTCTGATCTGAGAGTAGTCACAGACCTTGTCACTGATCTACGCTTCCATCTGTCTACCATCTGTGAAAGCGCGAAATATTGCAAGTCTTTTAAATTACGCATATGGGTGACATCAGATATAGCAATGGTATTTCATGGCACTAGTCCTCTGAGAGAGGGTTATAATAAACAAAACGTTGTGTCAGCATCTGTCCCAACTCACACATCTTTTAATGACTTCAGTGGAAAATGTTTAAGTTTATCTAAGATCACCCCCCCCCCCCCCCCCCCCCCAACTCCATAACTAACATGTGGCGGCAAAAATGTGGTATATTCCATTCAAGGGACTAGTTAGGATTTTCTTCTGTGGAACACAAAGAGAGAAGTTTTTAAGAATGCACTGGTTACTCTTTCCCAAGAAATTGGTACTGAGGCTTTCAGTCTTCAAAAAGGACTCAAAAGCAACATAGAATATTTATGAAAATGCTCCATACAAATCATGCGCTATATTCGAACTCTTCTGACTTTATACAATTGCTTTTTTTTGAAAAACAGACGATTAATTATTCATTTAAAATCTTGAAATTTGGCCTATAGCCCTCAATACTTTAGTAGTTAACAGATCACTGGAGAGGAGGATTTTCAATGAAAAATTACTTTCAATTTCTGACTTTTGCTCACATAAAATATCATATAACTTTATAAAACATAGCACACAAGTCATATGAATTTTGTAATGCTTTTGCTTCCTTTTTGAAGATTGAAAGCATCAATATTCATTGTAATTGCATGGAAAAGAGCGATTAATAACTGTTTCCTTAAAAATAAATAATAAAAATAAAAAAAAATAAAAAAATAAAAATAAAAATGTTTCCTTTTGAGATTCACACAGGGAAAAAAACATATGGGTTTGGAACAACATGAGGGTGAGTAAATGACAGAATATGAAATATCTCTTTAAACAAATGTTTCTTTTAAATTATGCATTTTTCAATGGCAGTTTTGCAGCACTTGTGGGGGGGGGGGTGTTTAGTGTTTTAAAACACTAAAAAAGGGCCCTGAACCACAAGGCCACAATGGGCTTAAATTGAGATGAGAAATGTGCTTTAGGTCATTCATAGTCAGCTGGTTCAAGCTGTGTTTAGTAACCTGGGTCACTTCAAATCCGCTGTTTCCAGCACACTGTAGCCACAAACTACATGCTAACGCAGCTAGATGTGGCACAAAACCCCATAGTAGATGACTATGGTGTGCGTCAACAAAAGTGAGATATCTGGGTTCTGCTCGTAAGGCTAACACAAAGCAAAGGGAACATCCTCCCTGATAAACACCATCACACTTTATTGAGAATGACAGAGCCTCTACTGCTCGCTTCTGCCATTCTCTTTGTAGCATCGTGTCTCCATGAACAGAAGATAAAACCAGCGCCTGCTCTGTCTGAAATGGTAATGTGGCCTCATTAGAAGCGACATCCATGTGTGGATTTGACAAAATTTATGGTAATTTATTCATCAAAAAAAGAAGAAAAAAAAAACAGACCCAAAGTATGGATTTGAGAGTGATATGGTGAGAAAAAGAGTAGCAAAACGATCAATTCTAGCTCATGTGTTAATAAAACTGAGTGTGGTCGTGGTAATGGCAGTAAAGTAAAGAAGAATCGGCTTTTGTCTGAGGCAGCTGCAGGGACTTATATCTTTTCAAAGGATCCCTTTTGAAACCGACAAAACAGTTGGAAGATAATTGCATCCTACAAACACCCTCCTTTTGGGGAATTATCACTGACTGCGGAAAGGATGCGTTTTAGGTACCTTTAGATATATCTGTGCATCTTAATATATCATACCAATAGAAAGAGTCAAAAACTACCACTTGGTCCTTGTAAAAAAGAAGTACACTTTAGCATACTTTTAAAAAAGAGTACTTATTATGGAAATAATATACTTTCAAGAATATACATAAGTGCAACCTGAATGTAATGTTTTCAGACACTTACTTTTTTGACGAACTTAAAAGAGGACTTTAGTATCTTTATATGTAATTTCAATTACTTCTATTTTTTTGGAAATATGGTTAAAGTGTACTGTTGTATCCAATGGCAACTATAAAACTGCAGGTAAACTAAAACCAAAATAGTTTATTCAACGTGAATCCAGCAATTGATGGACAGTGTACACTGGCTGGCTGCCCAACGATGATCTGGGGTAATATGGGTGGTTTCTTGGTTTCACTTCAAAAGTGAAATGTGAAACGTGGGGTTGATGCGCATGGACTTGCGTAGGAGCAGGACACATGGTTGATCTTTCTAAGGAAATTAAAAGGTCCAATGAATCGGGTGACCAGTTTCCGAGACTCTAGATGAAGTGGAAGGTCTTTTTTCCCACCCTCTGGCCCTGATGTAGTGGTGGCCTGATTCTACGGCACTGTGTGGCCTGTCTCTGCTGCCGTTTCAATGCTTTCACTAAGGCTGTACGTGCTCTCCACCAGGCAAGACTACACCTCTGGACCAGTTGAGCTGCAGCTGGTACTGGAGTGAGGGGGTGGGGGGGGTCTCTAGTTTGACATTACGGGGACATGATCAAGGATGAATGGTGTAGGGTATTGTAATTAAACTCAGTACAGATCAGTCAGGAGCTCCAGATACTTTGATTATTTGAAACCAAGCATCTGGGGGTCTTTTCAATATTCTGGTTGACCCTCTCTGTCTGACCTTTAGACTGGGGGTGGAACACAGAAGATAAACTGGATGTTCCAATAAGATGGCCAACAGCCTTCCAAAACTGAGAAGTGAACTGTGACCCCAGTTAGAGACCATGTCTTGCGGAAACCTGTGGATCCTGAAGACATGCTGCATCAGGAAGTCAGCCGTTGGACTAGCTGTGGGGACCTTAGGCAATGGTATCAAATGGCATGCCTTCGAGAATCTTAAAAAAAGAGCACCCACCCGGCCTGGTGTGGATTCAACCTTTTAGCCTCCCAGATGTAAGTGAGATTTCTGTGGTCTGTCTAGATGATGAATGAGTGTTTGGCCCACTCCAACCAGTGTCTCCATTCTTTGAGTGCCAACTTCACCACCAACAACTCATGGTTACCAATGTCATAATCTCTTTCTGTTGGGGTGAGTCAACATTAGAAAAAACACAAAGATGAAGCTTGTCCCTTCTGGCCCTTTGAGATAAATCAGCTCCCACTCCAATGACCAACACAATGTCCACGACCTCCACTACAAAGGGCAAATTGGGAAGGGTCAGGATGGGTGCGGAGATGAATCATTGCTTGAGTAGGTCAAATGCTTGACTAGCCCCCTCTGACATGCTGGTAGCAATAGTAGAAGATTAAAATAAATATAAATAAATATAAATCTCATCAAGATAAATATAAGCTGATTTAGCATCTCTCATAGAACATTGTTAAAGAATGCCTGGAAGACAGCTGGGGCATTGACTAGCCCTAAGGGCATTACCTGAAATTCGTAATGGCCAGTTGGGGTGTTGAAGGCACAGATCCTAACCAGGTAGTAGGCATTCCGAAGATCCAGTTTGTTCAATATGGTTGCACCTTGTAAGAGTTCAAAGGCTGTAGTCATCAGTCGCAGTGGGTAGCGATTTTTCAGAGTGAAGCGATTTAGACTCCGGTAGTCAATACATGGTCGGAGGCTGCCATCTTTCATCCCCACAAAAAATCCCCAGCTCCTGGCAGTGAGGTTGAGGGGTGGATGAATCCATTGTCAAGAGTCTTGTTCCTTGCTGAACACGTCACAGAGGTCTGCATACTCACATGGGACATGGGATAACTCTGGAAAGTCAGCAAGATTACTGGGAGCCACTGGTTTGAGACCAGAAATGACCAGCACATCTCTGGATGGGACTGCTAACTTGGGAAGAACAGACGGCAGTTTAGGGAAGGCTAGTGTCTCGCAGAATGACAGAGAGACACACAGCAGTTAGGCCCCCACTCACTTATTTGGATTGAAGACCAATCAATTTGTAAATTATGCAGAGCCAGCAAATCTCACAACGATGTTCACCGTCACGATCTAGGATGTGGTTCTCCATCCTGATGGCTACATCTATTAAAGACTCCAAATCAGGATCTGGGTCTCTGAAGGCCAGCTCATCCTTTAATGTGATAGGGTCAATGAAACGCCTTTTTAGGGCTCACTGATCCGACTCACTCTCTGCAGCTAGGGTGCTCAATGGTGAGCTCCACCACACTCCCTGTTCCTTGTGTGAGTTAAAGTATTTGATGATCAACCTCTGCTCCACTGACAGGGTAAAGAAAAATCTTCCTCATCTTTGTTATGAAGAGGTCACTGATGGTCGTTAGAAGAGACTGATGCTCCCAGAGATCCAGCACCTTTCCCCCGAGAAGGATTGTCATATATGCCACTCTGCTGCTCTCTGTGGGGAAATTGTTAATCTGCAATTGGAAAGCAAGAATACATTGGGTAATAAATCCTCAACACCTCTCTGGGTTCCTATCATACCTCTCTGGGGCTGGAAGTCTAGGCACGAGTGGGAAACCTGCTGGTGGACTTGGCCGAGTGGTACCTTGAGATATGGACTAAGTTAGTGGGACTGGAGAGGCTTGAGATATGGATTGATGACTTAGATGCTGGAGAATCTCAGTTAGAATTAGTCCACGCTTGTGAATGGTAACAGTTTGTCAAGAGAGCGCAGCTAGGATGCGCTCCATATTGGAGGGAGGAGTTGGATCTTCTGCTGGGTCTACTTCCATGGTTTAGTCTTGCTGTCAGGGTTGACTTGCATGCAATGCCTGAAGTGGGTCTTGAACCCAGGCTCCCCCTTACCTAGAATAGTTTTGTCATTTGCCCCCTTACCTAGCATAGTTTTGTCACTGGCATAGATTTATCCCTTCTGTGAGACCCTTATTTCTTGGTTGATCTTTCGTTACTTATGCATGTTAAAACCTCTTAATGTTACCTCAGATGTTGGCATCCTAGATAGACATTGTGCTTTCCCATGTAGTGACAAATATTTATCACATTAAGCAACAAAACAGTAATAGGTACAAACTCACGATGTGTGAGAGAATGGCTTTAAAAAAAAAAAAAAAAAACAGCTTAATACTGTAATTTGCATCAAAAATAAAGAAAAATTGTTTCATGATCGGTAAGAAATAATTAAAGCCATTAAAATTTTTAAATTCACCATTAGTTGAAGTACCTAGTGCATATCTTAGTGTACTCAATGACATCATGGGAGTCTGTGGAGCATGGATGAGTAATCAGTGTGTTCTGTTATAATTGTGTGGTTGAGGACACTAGATGAGTACATACAGACCTCCCTTCTAATCTAATGCATGACGGCTGCTATGTAATCAAGTCGCTCCCATGTGGATATGCTAAATCTAGCCCTTAATCATTGCCCTTAATAACGGATGGGAATTCAATTAACTACCTCAATAACTGCAATGTCATTGAATTACATTAAAATGAAAGCTAACTAACTGGTAAGTTAATTTAAGATGCAAACACCAATAATGTGGATTAGTGATTGAGAGGCACACATACATATCCTTCTGGAACAGGTTTTTTTTTTTTTTTCTTTTTTTGAGAATTTCAATGTCATTACATGGTTTGGAAAATAAGAAACAAATATATATATATATATATATATATATATATATATATATATATATATATATATATATACAGGTCCTTCTCAATAAATTAGCATATTGTGATAAAGTTCATTATTTTCCATAATGTAATGATAAAAATTAAACTTTCATATATTTTAGATTCATTGCACACCAACTGAAATATTTCAGGTCTTTTATTGTTTTAATACTGATGATTTTGGCATACAGCTCATGAAAACCCAAAATTCCTGTCTCAATAAATTAGCATATCATGAAAAGGTTCTCTAAACGAGCTATTAACCTAATCATCTGAATCAAAATTACACCTGCAAAAGATTCCTGAGGCTTTTAAAAACTCCCAGCCTGGTTCATTACTCAAAACCGCAATCATGGGTAAGACTGCCGACCTGACTGCTGTCCAGAAGGCCATCATTGACACCCTCAAGCAAGAGGGTAAGACACAGAAAGAAATTTCTGAACGAATAGGCTGTTCCCAGAGTGCTGTATCAAGGCACCTCAGTGGGAAGTCTGTGGGAAGGAAAAAGTGTGGCAAAAAACGCTGCACAACGAGAAGAGGTGACCGGACCCTGAGGAAGATTGTGGAGATGGACTGATTCCAGACCTTGGGGGACCTGCGGAAGCAGTGGACTGAGTCTTGAGTAGAAACATCCAGAGCCACCGTGCAAGGAAATGGGCTACAGGTGCCGCATTCCCCAGGTCAAGCCACTTTTGACCCAGAAACAGCGGCAGAAGCGCCTGACCTGGACAACAGAGAAGCAGCAGTGGACTGTTGCTCAGTGGTCCAAAGTACTTTTTTCGGATGAAAGCAAATTTTGCATGTCATTCGGAAATCAAGGTGTCAGAGTCTGGAGGAAGACTGGGGAGAAGGAAATGCCAAAATGCCTGAAGTCCAGTGTCAAGTACCCACAGTCAGTGATGGTCTGGGGTGCCATGTCAGCTGCTGGTGTTGGTCCACTGTGTTTTATTAAGGGCAGGGTCAATGCAGCTAGCTATCAGGAGATTTTGGAGCACTTCATGCTTCCATCTGCTGAAAAGCTTTATGGAGATGATTTCATTTTTCAGCACGACCTGGCACCTGCTCACAGTGCCAAAACCACTGGTAAATGGTTTACTGACCATGGTATTACTGTGCTCAATTGGCCTGCCATCTCTCCTGACCTAAACCCCATAGAGAATCTGTGGGATATTGTGAAGAGAAAGTTGAGAGACGCAAGACCCAACACTCTGGATGAGCTTAAGGCCGCTATCGAAGCATCCTGGGCCTCCATAACACCTCAGCAGTGCCACAGGCTGATTGCCTCCATGCCACGCCGCATTGAAGCAGTCATTTCTGCAAAAGGATTCCCGACCAAGTATTGAGTGCATAACTGAACATAATTATTTGAAGGTTGACTTTTTTTGTATTAAAAACACTTTTCTTTTATTGGTCGGATAAAATATGCTAATTTTTTGAGGGTTTTCATGAGCTGTATGCCAAAATCATCAGTATTAAAACAATAAAAGACCTGAAATATTTCAGTTGGTGTGCAATGAATCTAAAATATATGAAAGTTTAATTTTTATCATTACATTATGGAAAATAATGAACTTTATCACAATATGCTAATTTATTGAGAAGGACCTGTATATATATATATATATACAGTTTATATATATATATATATATATATATATATATATATATATATATATATATATATATATATATATATATATATATATATATATATATATATATATATATTATGCATATGTAATGATGTGCCCTCTGTAGAGGACACAAGGACTCAGTTATTACGAAAATAAAATGGTATGATAATACATGTATAAATAAAAACATTGTCTTTTTTTCATTTACCAATACATTTTTAGGTTTCAGGCTATTTTTAACCAAACTGTATAAAGATGATCAAGTATGCTATGAAAGATATAACAGAATGAGTTGATATACTATTTTACTTTATGTAATATGTGTGTAAAATGGCCATAATTGGGTCTAATCTAATCAGCATATTAATGTGCTCTTAAGGCAACAAGTAATGAAAAAAGTGTAATAATAGGAGTAATAACTTAGCAACATCTTCATAAGAAATATCATATTTCATATTACATAGGAATATTGATACATAATTTCTTTCTCTATTCACTTATTTTCTCTCCTAAACATGCCTGATAAACATGTTGTAAGTCCTGGTGTCTTCTACAGAGGATGCTCTGTTTCGTAACAGAAAGTCATATTCTGATTTGAAACCCCATAATGTTTTTCATAACGTGTTTATTTACGACAAACCATTCGAAAATTAGTCAGATTTAAATGATAATTACAACATTTTATAAAGAGTTCTAAATGTGATCATTCAGTCAATGTTAGTAATTTAAAAGACCAAGTAGAGGGAGTTGTCATGGTGAAACGTCTCTGTTACATATGTAACCCTCGTTCCCTGAAGGAAGGGAACGGAGACGTTACGTCAGTACTGACGGAATGGGGGTACCAATTCAATCTCGCCATAACGGCTGTCTTCCAGCATCCTGTGCTGACCTGAGCTCCCTGACGTGAGTCTTTGCATGAACGAGGGGCTAGGCTCAACTAACAAGGTACATTGGGAAGCATGTCCCACATGGAGAAATGCAAACAATGCCTGCCCAAAGGGAGGACTTTTCAATACACATATGACCCATGTATGGGCTACATATGGAACACTCTGGAGTATCCAACCGCAGGTGGAATCTTTCAACCCCAGGAGTGGCAAGAGTCTTGCATGCGCTAAGCCCAAAGGAGGCAACACCCCAGTGGAGTCTGCCTTGACCCCTCAGGGGCATGGCATGCCCTGAACCTGATATGCCAGGACAATGGTGTCCACTACCCAGTGAGACAACCTCTGCTTGGAGAGAGCCCATTCTGCTGCTCTCCGTAAAAGACAAGAGATGGTCTGAGGTCCTGAACGCTGCGTCTGGTCTCCGTAAGTGCAAAGGGTGCATACTGATCAGGGCAGTGCCAAGGCTGGGTCTGCCTCCTCCAAGGCAGCGCTTGCAGGTTCACCCCCTGGAGTGGTGGGAACCTTGGGCACATATCCAGGCCGGGATCTCAGGTTATAACGTGAGAGTTAGCCAGCCCGAATTCCAGGCACTCTTTGTCAACCAAAAATGCCTGCAGGTCCCCTACCCTCTTGATGGAAGCCAGGGCAATCAAGAGTGCCACCTTCATTGAAAAGGACTTTAAACTCAATGGACTGCAAGGGCTCAAAGGGAGCAGGGCAGATATCACCACTGTGAGGTCCCAAGAGGGCATCTGAAGAGAGCAATGTGGATTTCCACGCTCCTCTAAGAATCTGCGGGTCAGGTCGTGCTATCCTACTGTTTTTGAATCCATCAGGCCGTGGTGAGCCAAAATAGCAGCCACACAAACCTTCAGGGTGGAGGGAGACAGCCTGACTTGGAGGAAGGAAGCACAAACCTGAACAGCAGGTCCGGTCGGGCCAGTACGGGGCGACCAAAAGGACCTCCTCCCTGTCCTCCCTGATCTGCACAGAATCTTTTTGAGAAGGCTCACTGGGGAAAACGCAAACTTGTGTAAGTGAGCACTAGCAGGCAATGGGAAGAGTCGTCGGAGGCAAACAGGACTACCTGTGTGTTGCCAAAACTGTTCCCAAATCAGCTGGCCGATGGAGTCTCCATTCCCCCGGAAGTGGCTGAGACTGTGAGAGCTCGTTGGCTGCACGATTCAGGTCTCCCGGGATGAGAACATCACAAAGCAACCTCAGATGCTTCAGACTCCATAGAAGGAGATGGGGGGCGAGTTGCGACATCCAGCGGGAGTGTAGATCACCTTGTCAGTTGATGAACTCTACTGTCGCAGTGTTGTCTGGACAGACCAGTACATGTTTGTCTTAAAGCAGGACTCGAAAACAGTGCAGGTGCAGGACGTACGGCCAGCAACTCGAGGCAATTGATATACCATAGGCGCTGGGGTCCTTTCCAGGAGCCCGCGGCAGCATGTCAATTGCGCATGGCACCCCTGCCCATGACAGAGGCATTTGTTGATATGCCCGTAAACTCGTTCTGAGCTGAGAGTGCCGGATCAGACTCGGGCAATGCTGGGACTCCCGAGGGAGGCAGCATAGTTGAATTTTTATCTCCGGAGGAATCCAGCCCACCTTGTGATGCAGCGATCGACATAGTATCATCCACCAGTGCTCCAAATGATAAGCTGGGCCCAGGACGGAAAACAACAGCGCCTTCATCTGGCAATACCACGGGTTGCAGTGTGCTAGAGGGAGGTGTGGCCCGAGGAACATCCGTCGGGTTGGTCTCTATTGCAACACTGCGAAGGTTATGTTCCCGTAGTGAGAACATGACTCATCCATGAATGCGCGCTCAGCGCACCAAACAGCGATCATGCCCGTCAAACGGACTAACCAGCCGACCGCACCCAGAAACGGTACACCGGCGAGACATCTTGAAAAAGATGTGCCACGTGCAGCTCTTTTAGAGAGGAGTTTTACTCTGCAGAAATGCTGATGCGCCCAGGAAGAACACACACGCTGTGCTGGATCACTGCACAGATCAGACAGGAATGCGGAACTCGCTGGAACATGCCATAACACCAATACTCTGGAGAGACGCTCGTCTTGAAGAGAGAAAGCTCAGGAAGGCAAGTAACACTCGGCTCCGAAGCAGAAACATAATGCGAGAGTGGAACACAACTCCTTATATACCCACGCGGTGGGGCAGAGTTGCGATATGCAAATTCCGCAGACCCAAGGCATTTTCATGCCATTGGCTCGTTTTGTAGATCTCGAAGGCAAAAACCCCCATTCCATCAATACTGACATAACTCATAGTGAACTGACTGAAAGGGAACCTGAACATGTATGGTCTCAGAGAACTATAATGTCAAAGTCTATGCCTGGGTCTCAGGAGGATAAAATAACACATAAGCTACAAAATAAATTGTTAGAAATTAATTTATTAAAATAATTAATGAAGAGAAGGTAATGAAATATTATCTGAAATACAAACAATAAGGTTAGCCTTGCCATAATGTTGTTTTGTTGTTTTTGCACTGCTATAAATCATTTTCATATGGATTGATTTTTAAACTAATCAACATCATTAAATTAAGATACATTTGCTAATTACATTAATACACTGCTAAATACATTAAGTTTAGGGTCTATTAGATTTTGTTTTGTTTTTTGAAGTCTCTAATGCTCACCAAAGGCAACATTCATTTGATCAATTAATATAATTATTTATATATCCTAGTAGACTATATTAATAATCTAATGTTTTGAAAATTCCACAGATGTTGTGTGATTGGTTGTATGATCATGTTTATGAGTAATTCAAAATGAAAAACAGAAACTACACTTAGAGCATGAATTTCCAACCCATTCTCACTCCCAAGGCGTCAAAATCTGAAGTATGGTCAAGTGCCTTCCACGTCACAATGAAGACACTAAAGGCACCCCTAGGCGTCACTATATCGATGCGCAGGGTGCTCCATTGATTTCAATGAGAAACCTTTGCCGTCATACACAGACGCATTGGGCATGGGATTGTTATCGGGTTTTGATTTTGCCATTTTTACATGTTGGAGTGTGATTCTCAATTTAATCAGCCAGCATACTTTTATTTACATTTATACATTTTTTATTTATTTACGCTATTTAAAAACATATATTTAGACACCTTTGAACATATAACCCAATCCCATCCCTAAACCTACCCATTTGTGTATTATATGATATAAAACACAGGTAGATACGACTGCATGCACAATTTACAAATATTCCAAGTGTTCCGAGGCCAAATGATTTATTTGTGTGAAGAGAACCCCCAAAATCGATCAGCATTGCCGCCCGAAGAAACATTACGTCAGATTTCATAGTGAAATTGCATTGGCTCTTGTACCAATTGCGTCATTACTTCAGCTTTGAATGTAAAATGTAATTGGCTCTTGTGTGTCTCGTGACCAATTGTCAGTGGTGTAAAGTAACGAATTACAAATACTCTTGTTACTGGCGCTACATTGCTTAATTTTTTTCCTATCAACGTGATTGGCTAAGACGAATAATCAGTCCTGTGACTCCAGAGTCCCGTCAAATCAACCATGATAGCAGCAACCAGTCTAGAGTGAGAGGCACTGTTTATGAAAGGGGGTTGTTGCTGGTTACTGTATGATGACTGAATTCGTGAAATTGCCTTAAACAATTACTAAAAATTGACTGCAGAATATTACATTTTCTAATACATGCACAAATGATACGTATTGTGTTAGTGCTGCACGAGCTTGGGGACCATCTGCTGGAAACACTTCATTTAGCTTGATTGTTTGCCAGGCTTCAAAGTGCATTAGGCATTAACCGATCGTCACTGCTAGAGTTTTGTCCCTTACATCAATTTCACTCAGCATTAACGCATTAACCTGCTTTCTGTCAGCTTATTAAAGTGCATATTTTATGTAATGTGTTCTCACATGGAGATTTAAATTTTTTTGTCCATGCATGGGCGTCGGAACCATTGTATGTGGGTGGGACAAGACCCACCCACTTTTTACGATCAATGATATTGGACCCACTCACTTTTATCGTCTCTAACATTCAGCACATGTCTGTTTACCTAACCCTAATCGATACACACTTATTATTAAACACATGTTAGACGCTTTATTTCCACTGTTCTAATATTTTTGTTATTTTTATTGAAAATAAATGCCTTTCCGATCTGATATGTGATGGGAAAAGGGAGAAGATTGAGCTTGTCGAAAGGCGGATGCCATGCGTCTTACCCCTACACTACTGCCACTCTCAATGATATGGCGATTCCCGTAATTGTGTCTTTCCGAACTATACGCTTAGCAAGCAAAGTGGTATATTTGTACTTATTGGCATCTACTCCAGTAAAAAAATTCTGAGGACCCACCCACATTTTTTTTGCTTCCAACGCCCATGAGTCCATGTATATAATAACGTTCATAAAACGATACTCGGTTACTTAACGTAACCTCGGTTCTCTCTAGAAGAGGGAACGAGTATTGCGTAAGTTCCTTACGCTACGGGAAAGTATTCTTTCTTCGAGATTTCTGAAAAACCCAAAATTATCCTTAATTTTGTAACATTGTCAACGCAGTGCGGCAGCCTGGCAGACCATAGCAGGCTATTCCAGCGTGACTATTGGCTGCTCTGCTGGCAACTGCAGCAGCCTATCGGTGAGCCCGCGTGACGTGGCGACCAATGAGGGCGTTTCGCGCCCACCTGGCTACATTTGCCTACAGGTGGGGCGTGGCCACGTGTATATAAGCAGGGCTCACGGGCTGCATATTCGGTTTTCGTAGTTATGAAGCATAAAAGCCCGCGGGGCGCACGGCAAGGAACGCAATACTCGTTCCCTCTTCTAGAGAGAACCGAGGTTACGTTAAGTAACCGAGTATCGTTCTCTTACGAGAGGTTCTCTCGTATTGCGTAAGTTCCTTACGCTACGGGAACATATTGTCAACGCCGTGCGCGCCTCGCGTACAGTATATGTATCCCAGGGAACCGGGGACCATAACACTGTTCGGGCAGGGTGGCCGGTAAGGAAAACGGGCCACCACATCTACAGACACTTCATTCGAACTGACGGGTGGTTACAACGGGTGGTTACAACACCCTGTCCCATGAATGAGGGAACGGCACCTGCCGGTCTCCTTCAAATTCACCACACCTTGTCTCATGAATGAGGGAACGGCAACGCCGGTCGCCTTCAAATTCACAATATTTTGTTATATGAGTGAGGTAACGGCACCGCCGGTCACCTTCAAACTCACAACAGCTCGTCTCGTGAATGAGGAAACAGCACCGCCGGTCTCCTTCAAATTCACATGAGCCTAGTACCGAACTTACTACCAGTATGTGAGCTATGTCTGCGCAGAATCACTGGGCAGGACCAACAGCCCTATTGAACTGATAACACTTTCGCCTGTAAGGCAGGAACTTCCAGATTGTAAAATCTCACGAACGTAGACGGGGAGGCCCAGCCTGCCGCCATACAGATATCGTGGATGGAAATCCCTCTGGCCCAAGCCCACGAAGAGGCCATGCCTCTGGTGGAGTGTGCTCTGACACCTAGCGGGCACTGCAGGTGTTTGGAAGCGTATGCAGTTGCAATCACGTGCACTATCCACCTGGACAGGGTCTGTTTCGAGGAGGCGAGACCTTTAGTGCGCCCACCAAACGAAACAAATAGCTGCTCAGAACGCCTGAAGGCGGCGGAGCGTGTGACATAAACCCTCAATGCCCTGACAGGGCAGAGGATATTGCCACCGTCCCCCTCGTCGGATACTGGCAGAGCCGAGAGGGAGATAATCTGCGCCCTGAAGGGAGTGCCGATCGCTTTGGGGACATAACCATGCCTCGGTCTGAGAATGACCTTAGAGTCATTAGGACCGAACTCCATACACGTCGGGCTCACTGAGAGCGCGTGTAGATCCCCCACGCGTTTCACTGAAGCCAGAGCTATCAGGAACGCGGTTTTTAGCGAAAGGAACCTTGGTTCCACAGTCTCGAGCGGTTCAAAGGGATGAGCCTTCAGGGCCTCTAGGACCAAGGCCAGATCCCATATAGGAACCGATGGGGGCCGCGGGGGATTCATCCGTCTGGCTCCTCTGAGGAAACGGATGATGAGCTCATTCCTTCCTAGCGTGCTACCTAGCGTCGTCTGAGCGAACGCTGCTATAGCCGCCACATACACTTTGAGCGTGGAAGGGGACCTGCCCAGTTCCAAAAGCTCTTGGAGGAAGGAGAGCACCCGCTGGACCCCACATTGCTGTGGGTCCAATCCCTTGGAAACACACCACTCAGTGAACACCGACCGCTTAGAACTATATAACCGCCTCGTCGAGGGGGCTCTAGAGTGTGAAATCGTGTTCATAACCCCTTCGGGCAGGTCAACGGGTATCCGTTGGTCACCCATACATGCAGAGACCATTGCTCTGGATGGGGATGCCAAACTGACCCTCCTGCTTGAGAGAGGAGGTCTGCTCTCAGCGGAACTGGCCAGGGGGGTGAGTGCGACAGCTTCACCAGCTCTGGGTACCAAATCTGGTTCGGCGCTATAAGGAGCACCGGGCAGCGCGTCTCCCTGATTTTCGCTATGACCTGGGGCAATAGGGAAATCGGCGGGAAAGCATACAGCGGGAGGCTGGGCCAAGGTTGGGACAGCGCATCCTCGCTTTTGGACAGAAACGTCGGGCAGCGGGCGTTCTCTTTTGTTGCAAAGAGGTCGAGCTCCGCTCTGCCGAATAGGCGCCATACCAGCTGGACTGTCTGGGGGTGCAGGGACCATTCTCCTGGGAGAATGAGGCCCCTGGACAGATTGTCCGGGCCTACATTGAGGTGGCCCGGTACGTGCGCAGCTCTCAGCAAGCGCAGCGAGCTGTGTGCCCACACGAGCAGGCGTTCTGTCAGATTGCCCAGACGTCTGGACCTGACACCGCCCTGCCGGTTCACGTAGGACACCACTGTAGTATTGTCCGACCGGACTAACACGTGGTGTCCTCGTATAAGCGGGAGAAACTGCCTGAGCGCGTTCTCTACCGCTATCATCTCCAAACAGTTTATGTGTAGGAGTTTTTCCTCGCTCGACCAGAGGCCCGAGGCTGATCTGCCCTCGAAAACGGCGCCCCAACCCGTGGTGGAGGCGTCCGTCGAGATGACCTTGCGGTGTGAGATGGCTCCCATCGTCACTCCCCTCTGGCACCAGTCGGCTACTAACCAGGGCTCTAGGGCTGACACGCAGCCCTGAATCACTCTGATCCTGAAGCCTCCGGACGCCCAGGCTCTGTGAGGCACTCGGGCGTTTAACCAGCATTGCAGCGGGCGCATGCGCATTAAGCCCAGCTGGAGCACAGCTGCAGCTGAGGCCATACGTCCCAGCATCCTCTGAAAAACTTGAGAGGTGCGATTTTGCCCAGCCAGAAGTACGCAGCCATGCGCCGAACTTGGCGCGTGCGTTGGGGTGACAGGCGGGCTGACATTGCCACAGTGTCCAGATTCAAACCCAGAAATGAGGTTGATTGCGTGGGCACTAATGAGCTCTTGGTCCAATTGACTGTGAGCCCCAGGCTGTCCAGATGGCTGAGCAGCATTGCCCTGTGGGCGAGGAGCTCGGCCTCTGACTGCGCCAGGATGAGCCAATCGTCCAGATAGTTCAACACTTGCATCCCTCGATTTCTCAGAGGAGCGAGGGCCGCGTCCATGCACTTCGTAAATGTACGGGGTGCTAGTGACAGGCCGAATGGAAGGACGGTGTATTGATAAGCCTGGCCGTCGAAGGCGAATCGTAAGAATGGCCTGTGACGCGGCGTTATCTTGATTTGAAAATATGCATCTTTCAAATCTAGGGAGATTAGCCAGTCTCTCGGGCGAATATGCGCGAGGATCTGCTTGGTCGTGAGCATCTTGAACGATCTTCTCATAAGAGCTTTGTTCAGACGCCTCAGATCCAGAATCGGTCTGAGCGACCCATCCCTTTTTGGCACGAGAAAATACCGGCTGTAAAAGCCTGACTCGCTCATAGAATGGGGAACCGGTTCTATAGCCCCTTTGCACAGCAGCGTGGCTATCTCTGCTCGAAGTAGATAAGCTACTTCCTCGCTCACTCTCGTCTCTGTACGCGCACAGAAGCGCGGAGGGCGGCGAGCGAACTGCAGAGTGTAGCCGTGCTTCACTGTTTTCAGCACCCATTCTGATACACCTGGAATGGCTTCCCACGCTCTCGCGTGTGCCACACGGGATAGAACGGCCTCCGGGCTCGAAACGCCGCGCTTCGCGGGTCTGATGGCCTGTATAGGAGGGGCGGGCGCAGTGCGCTCGCGATGGCTGGCCGCCCTACACACTGCATCTCTGCCACTTCGAACGGGGAGTGACTTGTGTGTGGCCCTACACTCATCGCTCCGGCCACCCTGGGCGGAGAACAAATGGTGTGTGGCGCGGCGCGTGGCGCCTGAGGCATAATGTTCGCGAAAATGTGTGAGCGCGTTTGAGCGGGCACAACTCTTACGCGTGGAACATGACCGGTTAAGAGTGGCTGTGTGACAGCGCGTGTGGTGGTTAGTCGTGGACGCAAACAAGCGGACACGTGACCTAACTCTAGCACTTGAGCGGCCGGTGGCCGCTTTATGTGAGTGGGGGACACGGGGTTTATAGTGCTTGTGTGCAGGGGTGAACACAGAAAAGTGGGCACATTTACTGCATTTGAAACACATACGGCGTGAGCCGTGCAACCAGAAATAATGCAACCTTTGTGATTTCTCTGGTTCGCCGTAAAAACGGCGGTTATTGACAGGCGAGAAGGCATTTTTGCCGGCTCGTTGGCTGCGTGAAATCCATCTGCAGCAACCACAGTGGTGGGGGCTGACAGGAAAGAGAGTTTTGACGGTGGTCCGGCCGCGGCGGGACTCAACCGTCGCTTCTTGCCTCTGGCTAGGAGGACTTTGGAGGCTCGGGCTTCAGCGCGATCCTAGGCCGGGGGCCCCGAGGTGGAGGCGGCTTACCATGGCTGGAAGAGCGCGATCTGGGGCGGCCGCTCGGTCTTCGCTGAGACGAAGGGGGCCGCGCTGGGCGCTGCGCGGAGCTCGGTGCTGGCTGCTCGCGAGGACGGCGAGCAACGGAGCTATTGCTAGCGCCGGGGCGTCGAGGCAGGAAGAGGTTCATGGCCTGCGTCATTTTCTGCACTTCAGAGAAACGGTCGACGATCCCCTTGACCGCTGGTCCGAAAAGCCCAGACGGAGAGAGCGGGGCGTTTAGGAAGGCCGCGCGCTCTGTTTCTCGCATGTCCGCGAGCGTGAGCCAGAGGTGGCGCTCAGCTACCGTGAGGGAGGCCATAGAGCGTCCGAGGGCCTGTGCTGCGGTCTTGGTGGCGCGAAGGGAGAGATCCGTCGCGCTTCGCAAATCCGTGATCAACTCAGCGTCACAGCTTTTCTCGTCCAGGTCGCGGAGGAGATTAGCTTGGAGGATTTGCAGCACGGCCATAGAGTGCAGAGCAGATGCAGCTTGACCTGAGGCAGCGAAAGCGCGGCCGATCAGCGATGACGTCACTCTGCAGGCCTTAGACGGGAGGGCAGCCTTTGAGCGCCAACCGGAAGGCGGGCAAAGGTGCGCTGCGACCGCCTCTTCCACCGGAGGGATAGCGTTGTAGCCTTTCTCAGCCGCGCCGTCAACTTGTGAGAGCGTCGAAGAAGCCTGAGACGAGACCCTCGCGGAGAATGGCGCGTTCCAGGACTTCGCGAGCTCCTCGTGAAGCTCTGGCAGAAAGGGTGCAGTCCTGGAGGTGGGCGCGCGGCGGCGACTGTTTAGGAAGCATCCGTCAAGTCGATTCGGCGCTGCCACCTTGGGCGGGGCCCATTCGAGGCCTAGCTGCTCGACAGCCCGGGTGAGAAGGCGCAACAGTTCGGCGTCCTCACCCGCTCGAGAGCGTCCGGAGCCCCGGACTGAAGAGGTCGCGGAAGACCAGTCCTCGCTGTCGGAAGCCATGATGGAGCAGCTGTCGGCGCGTTCCGCGGCCGCATCCGCCTCATCCCCGGAGGCGGCAACAGAAATGGCGGCCTGGGGTGGGGGCGGGGCGGGGAAGGCGAGAGTGAAGCGGGCGGGAAGGGTTCCGGCGAGCTTCTCTCGGCGACTCTCGGAGTCCGCTGCGAGCGGCGCTTCTTTCTGCGCGGCTTAGCAGGGACTGGAGGGATGTCGTCATCGAACAGAACGAGTCGAGCCCGCAGGGTCGACATTGTCAGTTCCTCGCACCCCGGGCATCCGCCGGCGAGAAGTGCGGCGGCGGCGGCGTGATCACGGCCCAGGCAGAGAGCGCAGATCACATGGCGGTCCCCGGAACTGAGCTGCGCGTGACACGAGCCGCAGGTGGAACGAGACATTTTGTATCAAACGCTCGGCTCTTTTAGAGAAAGTGTGACGCAGCGGCGACAACACTTGAGCGTAAAAGGATATGGGCTGCCGGATAGCAGAGCAGGCACGGATGGCTGAAGGTGGCGCGATGCTGCCGGCTTCCTCAGGCGCTGTCCTCTGCTTGCTCGTCTGCACGATCACGGCGGCGGGTTCCAGATCCAGCGATGTGAAGGGCTTCGCTGAAGAAAAGAAAATCGAATATGCAGCCCGTGAGCCCTGCTTATATACACGTGGCCACGCCCCACGTGTAGGCAAATGTAGCCAGGTGGGCGCGAAGCGCCCTCATTGGTCGCCACGTCACGCGGGCTCACCGATAGGCTGCTGCAGTTGCCAGCAGAGCAGCCAATAGTCACGCTGGAATAGCCTGCTATGGTCTGCCAGGCTGCCGCACTGCGTTGACAATGTTACAAAATTAAGGATAATTTTGGGTTTTTCAGAAATCTCGAAGAAAGAATACTTTCCCGTAGCGTAAGGAACTTACGCAATTCGAGAGAACCTCTCGTAAGAGAACATCAGATTTATATTTAAATCAGGTTTATTTTTTAATTGCAGGCAAAAAATAATCAGTGGTGAAAATTGTGAGTTACTCACTTCTGATTTCTGAAGTGTATTCTTTTTACAGAGAAAACATCCATTGAAATTAAAGCAGTGCCATGAATGCATCTTGAAAAGAAAGAAAAGAAAGAGCTTTTTTAACATGAATTGTTAATGTACAACGCTTTACAACCTTTTTTAAATAACCGCAAGAAAGCCTCTACAGGGAGAAATATTGAAATACTGAAATACTGTTGGTGATCTACATTTTTAATTTGCAGGGTATAAGGTGGAATAACATTCATAGCACAATACTCACTACTCACAAGTACTTTTAAAAGGGCTTTTTACTTTGAATAGTATTTAGGACAGGTACTTTTACTCTATTTGCACTACATTTTTTGACAAGTAACTACTTTATCTGAGTATGATTTTTCAGTACTCTTTCCACCACTGCCAATTGTGTCATGCTCAAAAATCAGGTATATCATTTGAATGAGATATGAATGAGTGCGTGCATGTGTTCACTGAGTGGTGGGATCATCATTTCAGCGATTAAAACATTAAGATCAACTCTGTTCTTTACAAGAAGATATCATATGACTTCAGAAGACTTGGAATGCAACATTTAATACCTTTATACTGTTTTTGGTCAGTTTTTACAATAAATTCCTGTGACTTTACTTTTATTTGCCTGTTACGTGTTTTATATTGTTGAAAAGCGGGTAGGTTTAGGGTAGGAGTTGGGTTAGTTACTCCAAAATATAAAAGTAGCCTATAAATATTCATAAAATCATGTCTGCTTTTACAAATGCAAAGAATTAAATGCATCTCTATGTGATGCATTGGGCAAACAACTGAAATCAATGGAGTACCCCTGCGCGTCGATATAGTGACACCTAGGGGTGCCTTTAGCGTCTTCATTGTGACGCGGAAGGCACTTGACCATGCTTCAGATTTTGACGCCTTTGGAATGAGAATGGGTTAGAATTTTTATAAATAAAAATCCATTTTAATTCCACTTCCTTCAAATCGAATTACAACTCTCCATCCTGTTTGCTGCTAGAATCACTGAACATGGAGGATCGATGTTCAGCACAATTAAATACAGCTTACAAATTGTGCGTTTAATCATTTTGGATTTGAACACAAGCCTCAATGATCATGTTGCTTAATTCTCTTAACCCTCTAAACATGTTATACAAAAATAGATTAATTGTTTAATTTATTATACAGGTTTTGCAATGTAAAAATAGGCTATGCTATTTAAAATACCAATATATATGAACTATAATACAGCAGTCAACAAGTTTGTGTTAGGTTGGCAATACATTCTGGGGCCCGTTCTTCGTACCTTGCTTAATACATCTGAGATGATTTGACAGATCCCAGATCTTTTAATCATGATAACTGATGTCTGGCTAATTTGGTTCTTCAAACGTATTTGCGGATTGGATTTAAATATCTGGATTAAATGATCTAAGATCACTGCGCATTCTTGTTTTCCCTGAAGAGGGCAGATGCATCGATACTCGAAACCATGATCAGCAATGCAGCGATTGGCTGGCGTCAAGACAGCAACGTAATGACATCATATAATTAAAAAAGCCACCTGGCAAAAAACTTTAATTACACAAATTACAAAAAAAACCTCACGAACATCTGGACCTTTATAAGGAAACAGCCAAACGACCAAACCAACATAAAAGTTATAATAGATCAATGATAAATGTTTTTTTTTTTTTTTTTTTTTTTACATGATTACCAATTATTTATATTCACGATTTTATACAGTATTTGTACACCCTTTACATTTTTATTTCAATGTTGTAATTCAATTTTTAATTCAATTTGAAGGAGATTTGTAACGTGACAGTATTAAAGTTTCTTAAAGGGTTAGTTCACCCAAAATTGACAATAAAGTCAGTAATTACTCACCCTCATGTTGTTCCAACCATGTAAGACCTTCGTTCATCTTCGGAACATAATTTAGTATATTTTTGATGAAATCTGAGAGCTGTCTCACTCCTCCATAGGCTTTCAGAGGGTTGAAACTTGATGGCCCAGAATAGTAAGTAAAAACGTCATTTAAGGAGTCCAAATGACTACAGTGGCTCTGTATTAAGTCTATCATGCGATGAAAATACTTTTTGAGCGGAAAAACAACAAAAATAATGACTTTATCCCACTATTATTGTTCAATTTGAGCCTCTGACGAGAGTTCGCGGGAGTGCCACGACGCATGCGCGAGTTCTCGCGCATGCGTCGTGGCACTCCCGCAAACTCTCGTCAGAGAGTATATAGTGGGATAAATTCGTTATTTTTGTTGTTTTTCCGCTCAAAAAGTATTTTCGTCGCATGATAGACTTAATACAGAGCCAGTAGTCATTTGGGCTCCTTAAATGACGTTTTTACTTACTATTCTGGGCCATCAAGTTTCAACCCTCTGAAAGCCTATGGAGGAGTGAGACAGCTCTCAGATTTCATCAAAAATATACTAAATTATGTTCCGAAGATGAACGAAGGTCTTACATGGTTGGAACAACATGAGGGTGAGTAATTACTGACTTTATTTTCAATTTTGGGTGAACTAACCCTTTAAGGGTCAAGATCAAATTCTCTGCATCTCCTGCGCTGCATCAAGCCACTCCCATAATATCCGTCATCACTTAAATTAATGCACGCCTCAGAATAACTGTACAACATGTGTGCAAACCTCCAATAAAATTATAAAGTAATTATTCCATCACAAATAAATCGCTCAATCAAGTGGCTGTGTCTATAGTGTTATACACAACATTATAATATTATATACCTTCTCATATACATATACAATTTAAAATTTGTATATTATTATTATTTAAAATTATTATTATTGCCCCTGGTTCAGTAATGAACTCTTGTAATAAAGTAGCAGTGGCTGGGACAGATTTTAAGTATCACCTCAAGATGCGATCTAATCCTGTTTACATGAAATAAGCCTGCTCGGGAGCAGGTTTAAGCTTACGGACCTGTTGCTATGACAGCAAGTCCAGGATGAGCATCGAAGAACCAAACAATCCAAGATCATGCCAAATCGTCAACAATCAAATCCGGCTAAATGAGTTAGCGAGGTACGAAGAACGGGCCCCAGGGCTGTCTTTTAGTTCTTCCCAGGTGATTGGCAACCATTCCATATGATTTGTCCCAGTCGGATCAGACTCCTGAGGCGTGGCAGTCATGCAGTGATTAAAGCAGTCAGGCTGGGATTGATAGGAGTTTACCCGACATGAAAGCCCAACGTTTTGCCCTTACCCAAACCCATTTCCCCACACGGAGCCTTCACCACATGTTCTAATAGAGATGAAAACCTGCCTGCTCAGCATGCCAGTCTTACTGTAGTGCAAAAGCTAGGCCACCAGGCTCAACGGAAGCACACACTTCAATAGCTGCTCCTACCTCATGCTGAGTTTAATATACTACTTTATCATGCAGCCAACTCCTTTGAATGATATGCAAGGTGTTTAGACATGCTGTAGAATTTTAGAAGTTGCACCACAATATGCTGCTTGTTTGTTTGTCGGTTGGTTCATTATCTTTGTTTTTAGCTTAAGGTTAAATGCAAGCTGTCAATGATTTGTTTCACAGTATGCAAACACGATGGATTTTTATCATCTTTACTTACCATCAAACATCACTGAAGATCATTATGGACGTCCAGTGTAACGGATTTCGATACCAATTGGGTAAATCTGTCAATACAAACACGAAAAGCACAATTGATTCATAAAATATTCATTGCTCCTCTAGTAGTCTTTGCTGTCCATTTGTTTGTAATGGTAATACATTGTAATAAAAGATCACCAAAAAGTTGAACCTGTCATCTTGGACATGAAAAATGCAAAACGTTTGCAGTAATCAGTTTGTCGTTCTTACACCAAATCCTTGGCCTTTAGCTCTTTGACAGTTTATTGCTTGCAGGAACACTGAAGTCATAATGAAGTCAGAAGTCAGGTTGGGAGTTTTGCCTAAGCCACCAAACAAGACTGCTAATTAAAGTTACTGTCAGTTTCCTTCAAACACTTTCTGTTTTGGAACTAGAGAGGCTTCTCAGGGAAATTAGAGTCGGGCTAATTCTTACACATCCTGACAGCTAATTATAAAAAAATATCATGTTCAAAGAGTACTAATAATGAGATTTGAATATCTTTATATTCCAAGCCAAATTGGTAATGACCTTTACGCTAACTGGAGAGAAATTTGCCATTTCTGTTGAGGGAAACCTGTTTAGTTAAACTTACATGAGAGCTAAAGAAAATTCTGTGGAACAAAAAACAAACAAACAAACAAACAAACAAACAAACAAACTATATAAGTTGTTGTGTTTCTTTATGTGCATCTAGTCATGTTTGACTTATGGTTTTTAGTGAATACCAACAAAAATGTACTAAAAACTAAATTGTTTGTTTCGTACTCCAAGCTATTAAGCCTATATTTACAGAAGTTACAGATAGTTACAAAAGGCTTGAAATATAGTGCACACAACTTTTATGGTGACATTTCCTCCTTTTGTACAGTATTCAGTTACTCACCTGTTAATAAACACCATCTCTGCGGTGCTTTTACAACATTTTTAAATCCCTCAATACTCACCATCTTTGAAAAGCCAAGCCAATGTTGATTCCGGTTTTATTGTGAGCTCTGTTGTGTTCTCTTTTGGCCAGGAGACTCTTCTCTGTTCAGTGTTTTTTCATAGGAGATTCTCTGGATGTTTCGAGAGTTAGCAAGCTCCATGTCAACCTTTCTCGCTGATTTTGACAACTAACATTTGCCACTCTCACAGTGAAATAGAGAGCTGGCTGTTTGAGGAGTTGGGAGAGGGAGACTGGGTGGGCAAACTGGAGGTTTGGGGGCGCTGGAGAAACAGGAAACGCTGGAGATACAGGGATTGACTCAGCGGTGGGGTAGTGGACGGTAGTGATGCGCGGGTCGGCTTTTTTTCCAACCCGCGGGTCCCGCTTTTATGAAATGATTTGGCCCGCCCCGGCCCGCCCCGAACCCACTGCATTCATTTTTACAACCCTCTCCGCCCCGCACCCGCGACCATTAAATAGACATAGTAGGCAATAGACATTGTAATGTAAATGAAAACAGCCTTTATTTCGGCATGGAAGTGCTTGCAAACATCGCCTTGTAAACGGGCAACAACATAGGCCTACGATTATGAATAAATCGGGTCATAACAATAATAAACATTTTCAACATTTGCAAAGCAGCGTTTGTATTCATCTAGGCTAACAAAAAAAACATATAGGCTAGATTTCACATTTGTATAGGCCAACAGTGTACAGCCTGCGCTACATCACTGAACAAACGGACATTTTCATTTAGAATTTTTATGTTCGCTGTGCAAAAAAAGAATGGCATCCACCGTGCCGGGGTTTAATCGATTTTGCCGCGACTCCAGCACCCGTCCAGCAGAGCTGAATGTGCGCTCGCTTGACGCGCTTGTGGCCGGTATGCAGAAAATCATTTTTGAGATCTTGGCAAGCACAGGAAAAGCGATGGACTGCGACTGCCAGAAGCTCAGAATGTCTTCTCCGTCCCAGAAGAACTGGCCCTCGATGTAGAGCTGAACCTCGTCTCTCTCGGCCAGTTGCTTGTCGCGCCAATTTACATGACGGCAAATGTTTGGAGACGTCACGCACGTTACGTTGCTACGGCCTTCATATTGTAACCTTATCAAAGAACCGAATAACATATGAAAATAGATATTCCCAAATATTTAATATGGCTATAAGGAATTGCACGTAACAAATATGGATTTATTTTTTAATGACCCGCCCCAACCCGCCCCGCAAATACCGTGACAATTTCTTTACCCGCCCCAACCCGACCCGCGGGTTACCCGCGGGATCCGCGGGTTATGAGACGACCCGCGCATCACTAGTGGACGGAGCTATCTTCCCAGCCCCCTGCACTCCATAAGCACTCCCTCGGCGATCCATGGTGTTGCCTAACACAATGTTGCCTATTGTTAGGGGCTCGGGCTCATTAATGAGACGGTGCAGTCATAGTGATGCAATGTTAATGTTAACTGGTCAGGAGAGTAGGATATGTGTTACTGATGGATAAATATGGGAAGTGAAGACTGCATCACGGCAAGTTTGAATGCCGTGTGAGTGGACCAAAGAACGTGAATCTGTGCGGTCTGATTGCTGGCAGAGCAAGTAATCATGTTGAAGTGGAACCGCTCAAGTCTCTGGAGCATTTCGGTTCTTCTTTTGATCTTCCTCTGGTTTGTAAGATTCCCTGCTCATTTGAACGCACCACCAACACTTTTTTAATACTTGATTGGTTACTGGATGTTTTAGTTACCTGTGGTGAGTGGGGTCCTAAGGCAACAATCTATTTTACAGTGTCCTTGTTACATATTACATGTGCTTACTATAGTAATAATCATACATGATGCATACTTACAGGTAACTAACCCTAAATCAAACCCTATTCCTAACTCTAACCCTATAGTAAGTACATGTTGTTAATTAATATTACTGCATACTTAAATGTACAATTACACTGTAACTAGAGCACCTTAAAATAAAGTGTTACCCCAATAACAATAAAGACAGCTTTGATAAGACAATAGCAATTAGATGCACTTTACCTTATTAATTATTATTCATAGATTAGTGACTTGACCTTGGACAAAAAGACTAGAAAGTTTTTCCTGTCCTGGACAGGAAACACACACCTGACATCATACATCTGAACATAGATGTAATTAAATAAATTATATCTCAATGTTTTTCAGCCCATTTTGAAATTGATGTATTTGCTGTGAAATTTATTAAGAGTGATCCGTGAACCATCATTTTGACCATTCTTGTCAGTTTACAGTAAAAAATCTTTCCCACATTTTTCTTTAAAAGAGAATATTTATATTTAATAAAAAAAAATAAAAAATAAAAAAAAATAATAATATATATATCGTCGCTGTCCGATGAAAACCACGTATGTCCATTTTGCCGATTTTGAGATTTTTCGACGGATTGAATGTCCAGGTTCATTTCCGTATACAGTATGCGTCACATATCTAAATGGCCAATGAAAAGTTGTGAAATCATGTCATCTGATTTTCATGTATATCCATTTTGTCTCAAAGCTGTCAATCACGCCGCGTATCTCCCGCCCTGTGGAAGCATCTCGCCAGTCGCCGGTCTCGCTGGTCTCGTGAAGTTGTTTCATCGAAGCTCAGCACTGGATAGCCGATAGTACGACATTGAAGCTCTCCGCAGTTTAGTTCTAATCTAGTTCTTCACAGATTAGTTTGCTTGCTAGTATGTAAATAAACTCGGTCTCTTTGATAAGATTCAGCCTTTTTTTCTCAGTCAAACTGATCAAATTATAGCCTGTAATGCTACTGTCATGATTGTCACTAGAACATGCCTCACTCATACTGCTATCACCGCTTGCCAGAGGCTGAGAATATCCAGCACGTATTCCTCTGTATTCCTCACGTATTCCTCTGCTGAAACGCGACTTTGCCATTCTAATTAATGATCGGAAGAACGCGTATCGACCACCGTTACTGTAAAATATGCACGTATGTCCATTTAAACTCAATTTTGGTCAAATGTGGATTATATCATTACACTGGCAAGAATATGGTTACATGTAAAGATGCCGTACCAAGTATGACAACGCTACATTCAACTGCTTTTGAAATACAGTGTTTTTTTCACTTCCTGAAAAGTAAGCGTTTTGGACATACGTGAGTTTCATCGGACAGCGACGATATATATGTATATATATTATAAAATGTTTTACTTATATGCACCGATATAACAATTCATAATAATAAGCAGTAATAATTATTTACAAAAAAATAAAAAGCATGCAAAGCACTCCAAAAGCATGATGATCTTATCTTGAATCAGTTGGAACAGATTGTTCGGCAGTGCTAATTAACAGAAATTAATCAAACTACAGATATAGAGACATTTCTCAAAAGAGCTTCTTTTCTGTTCCATAGAAGAAAGAAAGCACAGTGAGAATAAGTAAATGATGACAGATTTTTCATTTTTGGATGTACCCCTTTAAATGACTTGCATGTACATATGCCTGCCCGTGAAATTTAAAGGACGCATGGTTCTCCAGTCTGAAGCAAAATCTGTTTATGTGGGTTTCACTTAACCATCTTCCTTTCACATTGGATAGCTTCTTGTCCTTTCATGGCTCTTCTTGTCCGTATTACGGTGGCCGAGAGCTCAACGCGCTGCAAATGAAGAAAACACATGCAAATAGAAAATACACCAGCAAATAAAGAAAACGTCTCCAGTTACGTATGTAACCTAGGTTCCCTGAGAACAGGGAATGAGACGCTGCGTCAGCTGACGCTACGGGGAATGCCTCTAGCGTGACAGGTGCCTGAAATCACAATCACAAAACGTGATGTCTATGATGTCATCAAGGTGCGACCAGGAAGTATATAAGGGCGCCTTGCCAACATGACAGGATCTAATCGTCTGAAGGGACTGTTTGGCAGACAAGCCCTAAGGCATGGCAAAGCGACGAAGCGTCTCGTTCCCTGTTCTCAGGGAACCTAGGTTACATACGTAACCGGAGACGTTCCCTTTCGAAAGAGAACTCGCGCTGCGTCAGCTGATGCTACGGGGAATGATATACCCACGCCGCCATGCCGATGGGAGTGCATGCCCACCGGGCAGTGACAACTGTCAGGACAAGCAAATTCGGACTGAACCACTCCCCCTCTGGCCACCTTAGGCTGTCAGTGACAGCGCTCCCTACGGTCAAAGCCCAAGCTATAAACCTGAAAAGTCCTAACCTGGCCGCTCGAAGGCCTGGAACCAGCCCATTCAACAGAAGGGGTTCCTTTAAGGGAACGTGGCTAGGGGACCCGAGGGAACCCGTGCCAGTCACTATTCGGGAGGAATTCACCGAATGCCACCAGGGAGGCCTGACCTAGCGACCTTATGTGGGACACGTCAGTTTGGCCAACCCTGTCTGTTAAGTACAGAGCCTCTGGTACTCGCCACCGAAGAGACATCCCGCTAGGGTACTGCAAAAAGGCAGTGTTCTCCACCAGCCGGACCTCAGAGACGGGTTATCCTGGAGAGCAGCGCTCAGCAAAGTGCTTTATAACCCTTGCTAGCGAGGGGAGTTTAGCCGCTCGATCCTCGGATCTACCAAGCACTTACTTTAAAACGTGCTCAGGCCTGGAGGGCCTGAAGGGGCCTACAACCAACGGATCAGTGAGCTCACAGCAGACTCTCACTTGAGAGGAGCTCATAGGCCTGCCTGGTAGGTAACCATGCTGTAGGCGATCTATGAAAGTCCCTTCCTGTAGGGACCGCATAGCAGCAGCGTCGTCTCGTCATGCTAGGGTCTGAACACTGCCTTCAGGTGCTACCGGCTAGAAGCCGGAGCCTGATAGCAGGTGACCACCAGCTGTCAGCGTAAAGCCAGATATGTGTTCCCGCCTCGGGAACTCGTTCCCCAGGAAGGCCAGAAGGGGCCTCCACCTGGTAACCTGTGCCGACTGCTTGCATGTCCAAACAGCGGAGCTCACCCTCAGGGGAGGCCTGGCGGGCCCACCACCTGATAGCAGTCGTGCTAGCCCTCGAAGTAAACTCCCCCTCAGGGGAGGTTTACCCCACAGCAGGCCCTTAGGGAGGCCTGGCCTACCACCTACAAGCAGCTCGTGCCAGCCGTCGAGGGACTGACGCCTCAGGAATGCCCCCTCAGGGGAGACTGAGTGTGGCCTGCTACTCATGGCAGGCTCTCAGGGAGGCCTGATGGGGCCTACCACCTGAGCCAAGGTAGCCCAAAATCAGGAGCCTACCCCTCAGGGAGGCCTAGCAGGGCCTACCTCCCAAATGGGAGGTCTGCAGGTTCTATGAACCCTGCCGTGGATAGAAGAAGGCTGGCTGCTGCACCCGGGCTGACGGTAGCTGTCTGCTGCTGATGAAGAACTGTGACATCCAGTTCTCACCTGGGGCCTCATCCCCAAGGAGGCCAAAGAGGGCCTACTAGTTGACGAGGTTTTGCTGAAGCCAACGTCGATGGAGAAAAACCCGGGGCCCACTTACAGGCCGCGACATCGAGACTCCCTGTCCAGGAGTCTGCTGCCCAGACTGCAAAAGCTGGCTACTAACAACCAGCCGGCCTTCACACGCCCGCACCTGGGGCTGGCTCCATCCCAGAGGCTACAATGGCGCAGTCTCACGGGCAGTGCCTACAGACATGAACCTAATCACATTGCCAACAGCAGTGCACTCAGCGAACAAATGCTTAGAAAACCCTCTAAAGCGAGGGGAGTACAACTTACGTCACCTGCTTCGGGGCGGCCGCCTTACTTTCTCACACAGCGGCCTGCCGTTCATGCGAGGGCGTCAGCCATTGGCAATGCTCGGGCCTCAGAGGAGCATCCAATCGAACCGCCACGAATCGCCACGGTTGCGATGTTCAGCTCGACCCGAGCCCTAAAGGAGGTGGAGCAGAGGATATAGAGCAAAGGGTGAAAAACATCATACAAATATGCAACCCACCGGCCGTGCCATCCTCCAGGATGAGGCCGGGGGCCGCCAGAAGGTGGCGGCCACACAAGCTCTGAAAGGCAGGGTACAGCAACACTAAAGTCTTAAACGCATACCAGCGAAAGACACTCAAACCTGCCCCATGACCACTGGCAAAGTCACTATCCCTGCTGCAACACCTACACTGCATTACTAAATAACCCCAGAACGCAGAGAAGGGGGAGGGCCTTGGCCGAACGACTATGTAATAAGAGGAGGCTAAACCAAGGATGCAGAAAACAAAGCACTGATCTTATGTTCAAAAGACAGGCCGGGGCGACAATACCTGCTTTTAAAAGAAACGCCCACTCATCCTTAGCAAAGCCTAAGCCAAGTGGTGCGGCGCTAAGTCTGCACTAGATTTACTCAGGGCTCGGGAAATAAATATTATCACCCCTTAAATAAACACAACGAGGCCCCGAAAAACCCATTCCCAAAGCGAGGCTGGGCGCAGATCTCACTACAGCTCGTGCATAAAAGCATACCCGGTCGTTGGCTACTTCACACTTTAAGCTAGGAAAAACACGGCTCGCCCCCGCACACCACAAGCCCACAGGCAAGAGCGCAAATTCAGCTACCCACATTAGTGGGAGAGATAACACGGAGAGGCGGCAATTCTCTACTAGCTAAAGTGAGGCATTCATACACAAACATATAATGTTGCAAAAAAGATCGTTCTTAGCTTACTCACGGGGAGCTGCAGGCCCTGCGATGTCCAACGATGGTCCATAATCCCCCAAAAATCCTCTCAGGAGAGCGAAAAAGGGGTCCTGAAAAACATTGTAAAAATGTTTCACCCTTCTTCAGGGGGACTCACCACTTACTCCTCGTGGCGCTTCAAACCCAGCCATCAAGCTAGTATACGACCACCATCCTGAGGGGGGCGCTTTCACCTAACAAACCAGGTGGGCCGTCAGAATCTTACATTTTCTGCTCATCATAGGCCCACCGGCCTGATGTAAAGCGCCCAGGGGAAAACACAGGAGGAAGGGAAAGAGGCAGCGCTCATCTGCGCGCCCTAGGAGGTGAAGTCCGCTGCCTACGTTGGTTCCGGTTACCAGCCCCGGCTTCCTTCCTCTTCTTGTTGCGGGTGTCCTGCCTGCCCTGCGCACCAGTCCTCCACGGAGGGGGCGCTCGAGAGGCGACGCTGGCTTGCTGGTCCCGCCTCCAATCCTCAGACCGGGACGGACCAAGGACACCCGACTGCCTGGGCGCGGTCCCGGACCTCAGCGGAATGCATGTTCTGAATGCCGGCGAGCGCACCTTTGCGCATCCCTGAACTTTCCCACCACCGCCTCCACGGAGGTGCCAAAAAGTTCAGAGGGCGAAACCGGGGCATCAAGGAGAAATGACTTCTCTTTCTCCCCGATGTCCGCCAGGTTCAACCACAGATGCCTCTCCGTGGCTACCATCGCCGCCATCGAACGACCGATGGCGAACGCTGTTTGCTTGGCAGCCCGGAGAGTGAAATCCGTGGTCCGGCGCAACGCATCAGGGGTTAGACCCTCCCCCTGATCGAGGTCCCTCAGCAGGTCCGCCTGGTAAGCTTGTAACACCACCATGGTGTGCAAAGCCGCCCCAGCGTGACCTGCTGACATGTACGCCCTGCCGTTCAGATGTGAAGTCGTTCTGAGAGGAACTAAGGGTGGGAGCCCTTAGTGTCGACAGCCGCCCAGAGGCGAGATACCTCCCGCTCCTCCTCCAATGTCCGCCCCTCGCGATCCGGATCGTCATCCGCGAGAACCACACCAGTCTCCAGACGACGAGCCAGATCCATCTGGGAACCCCAGGACCCTAGACGCCGCTCAGCCTCAACTTGAGCGGGGCCGTTCCCAGATGCTGAACCCTCTCCCCTTGAGAAGAGGGCCAGACGAGAGCTGAGCGTTCTCATGGGAAAACGCTTGCAGTTTGCACAGGAAGCTCCCTCGAGAACTTCCCGTGCATGCTTCTCAACCAGACAGTACACACAGAGTGTGTGTGTATCCTCAGGTGTAAGATACCTGGTACACGGATCCACACATCTGCAAAAGTTGCGTTGTTTCTTAGCACACTTCATTGCTTGCAAGACGTTTTACGTGACACAGGCAAAACAGTCCCTGAAGACGAAAAGATGCTGTCATGTTGGCAAGGCGCCCTTATATACTTCCTGGTCGCACCTTGATGACATCATAGGCTGTCGCCTAGGATTGACGTTTTGTGATTGCAGGCACCTGTCATGCTAGAGGCGTTCCCCGTAGCGTCAGCTGACGCAGTGGGAGTTCCCCTTCGAAAGGGAACATCTTCATCAGTTTTACAACACATGCGCTGCAAATGTTCACAACACATGCAAATACAAAAACGCGCTGCAAACACTCACAACACATGCAGATAGAGAAACGCACTGCAAAAAGTCCACAACGCATGCACATACAAAAACACGCCGCAAGAAGTCCACAACGCATGAAAATAGAGAAACGCTGCAAATACTCACAACACATGCAAATAGAGAAACGCGCAGCAAAAAGTGCACAACACATGCAAATACGCGCTGCAAATAACACATTCCAGGCCCGGCAAACTGGCCCTTTCTGCAATGATCTGAATGATGGTGATGATGATCAGGCTACTTTTAGAGTTAAATTAATATTTTAATTTGCACTACAATAATTTATAGTGCATCACATAACGCATGACGCGCTGTAATAAGATTAGCTAACTCCTCATTAAAATAAATAAATAAATAAACAAGAACACAACTTGTTTAACACCTATCTGTTCTCATTTCTTTTAACTACGGGCCACAAGGGAAATATTAATAAATAAATTTAGGTTAAATCAGAACATGTTGAAGAAGAGCTCTCATCGCTGAGTTTTTAGTTTCACTTTCTGCAGTGAATAATTGATTGGGATTTGAGTCATAAAATCAAGTAAATTATATAAAAATATATATTATTTATTATTAATTATTTATTATTAATTATTTATTAATAATATTTTTAACACAAAATAATACCCCAAATCGTTTGTCCTGGCACCAGGACTGGCAGACCACAACGAAAGTGTTATAAGGGAACACTGACGAGTCTTCAGTGTGGTGCACTTGAAAGGTGTTTGTTTGTTAATTTTAACATTCTAATCGTATGTGCATTATGAGCAGGCCTATTTGCAGCTGCGTTTTTGTATTTGCATGTTGTGAACTTTTGGAGCGCGTTTCTCTATTTGCATGTGTTGTGGACTTTTTGCAGCGCGTTTTTGTATTTGCATGCGTTGTGGACTTTTTGCAGCGCGTTTTTGTATTTGCATGTGCTGTGGACTTTTTGCAGCGCGATTCTCTATTTGTGTGTTGTGAGTGTTTGCAGCGTTTCTCTATTTGCATGTGTTGTGAACTTTTGCAGTGCATATGTTGTAAAACTGATGAAGATGATTTCTTTATTTGCTGGTGTTTTTTCTATTTGCATGTGTTTTCTTCATTTGCAGCGGGTTGAGCTCTCTCGGCCACCGTACCTTTTATCTCAAAAACGGACATATTCCATAATATGGTACACTTCAAGGTTATCAATGTAGAGAAACAAAGAAACTACTGGCATAGGCTTTAGTAAGCTTCAGCAAAAGATACAAGTGGCATTAAAACCCCAATATTCACAATGTGGCTTAATTTTGTATCACTAACAAAGTCATTATGTTGTGCAGTGAAATATTGAATATATTGTGCTGCCCTATCTGTAGTTGACAGACTCAACTAACTGTGAGGAAAACAGAGTAAACTTAACAATACTGCTAATAACTACAAAGGTTAACAGGCTATGTCTTATTAGCCATATGAAGCAAAAAATAAATAAATAAAAAGCATGCCAGATAAGCTAACCCAATTACCGCTTGTTTCTGTATTCACTTTGACAAGTTTGGCACAGACTATGTGCAAGCTAATTAAAAGTTCAGTGGTGAGGGTTTTGGACTGAACTGCTAAATTAAAACGATTCCCTGTTAAAAAAAAACTTTGGGCTTGCTAATTACTGTTTTGGTAGCACTTTATTTTACAGTCCTGTTCCGCATGTACATACTATGTACACTGTTAGACTTTACCGCAATTTTACAGTCACTTACCGCAAAAAAGCCCAGTAAAATACCATTTATATTATTTACGGTTATCTACTGTAATATGCACTGCATTATGGGTATTTTTAATGAAAATTACAGTAACTTACTGTTTATGGGACTTTGCAGTATTTTACTGTTTACGTAAAAGCAGTAGTGCTACTGTAAACGAAGAATACACACACACACACACACACTGGATGTTTAAAAGTTAAATAAAAACATGTGGATGAGTGGAAAACAACATAGTTAGGTTAACTTTTATAGCGGTGAATGAGAGAATACATTAATTATATATTTTTTGTGTGCCCATTTGCTCAAATAGCAAAAGAAAAACTCCTCAATAGTGATTTCACAACTTTCAAAAAGAGGGAAAAAATAGAGTATAGAGTAAATAGAGTAAAGTATTAGTGTTATAAATGTACATACATTTTTTTAAACGTATAAGTGTTATAAATGTACATACATTTTTTAAAAATGAAAATACCAAAAACTTTGCAGGATTTACGATATTGATGACCGAGTTGATGATTGAACGAGTCGTTCACAGTCTGTACAAGGATCAGTCATTCTATTTTATTTATTATTATTTTAATGCCAGAGTAATAACAGTACGAGTGTGGTGATATAAATGTAATTTTAAATGATAAAAAAATATATATATATAAACTTTTAAATTGTTACTCGTGTGCGAAGCCCGCGCAACTGAGGTTTGTGTCAGTCTGTGGATCGGATCGCCAGACACCAGCTGCAAGTTTTCTTGAGGTAAGAAGTTCCCTTTCGAGAGTACACTTTGTATTGCGTAGCATTCGCTAGGGGGAGTCCATTCCCTCGAGAATATGAAGCAACAATTATATCCATAATTTCATAATGTAAAACGCAGTGCAGCTGCACAGCAGATACAGCAGAGCGTATCTACGCGCTGATTGGCTGTGCTGCGGCAACTGCAGGGACCTATGGCGAGAGTGCTGAAGGGGGAGGTCCAATCAGGTGACTGACTGAGCTCCCGCCTAAAAGCCTGACCGAATTTGCATATCGAGTCTATAAAAGACCCTGTCTCGCCATAGGAAATCAGATTAAATCTCCTTCAGCGAACTCTCCACTTTGCTGATCTCCGGAATTGAAGCCGCCGTCGAAAAGGCACCAAGCGGAACTCTGCAGCCTGAGGGCGATTATATCCTTTTTACTCACCTGACGAGCGTTGTTTCAAATGCCTCGTCCCATGTGCAGAGGCCCTCTCTACGGCGGGGATCGTCACATTTTCTGTGCCAGGTGTCTCGGCCGAGACCACACCCTGACCGCACTCTCTCAGGGCGGCTGCCCGAAGTGTGACGAGACGGAGCTACCGACCTTGCGAGCTCGGCTAGCCCTCTTCGACACCAACCCTGCACCTAGCGCTCTCCCCTCCGGTCCGCGCAGGAAAAAGAGTTGTGACCAAAGAGCCCCGGAGCGAACAGAGCACACGCCGGAATCCCCGCGTGCCCCGACTTCGCCCGTTCTGTTCACCCAGGAGGACCAGCGCCCCTCTCATGCAGCGGCCTGCTCCATCTCATTTGATGGACCAGGAATGGAGGAGGAAGAAGGGGAGGACAGTATATCTATGACGGCGAGCGAGTGGTCCAGTTCTGTCTCGGAGCCCCCCACTTCGACGCAGACCACCACTAGCGTCAGAGCCAGCGTTGACGCTGAGCTGGATCGTGTGCTCTCTCAGGCCGTTGCAAACCTCGGGCTCGAGTGGTCTCAACCCCAGAAGCCCTCACGAAGCAGGCTGGACGAGTTTCTCCAAGGTCGTCGCCAATCCGCTCCTCAAAGACCCGCCCCCTTCTTCCCAGAGGTTCACGATGAACTGACGAAGGCTTGGAAAGTGCCATTTTCTCCCCAGCGCTCTCTTCGGTAGACGGCGCAAAGGAAAAGGGTTACGAAGGCCTTCCGCCACTTGAAGAGGCTGTTGCTGCTCACCTTTGCCCACCCTCTGCCAGAGGATGGCAGGCAAAAGCGGTGCACCCCGTGAAGCCCTGCCGCACCACATCAGTCTGTTCCTGACCCCGAGACACTCAAAGATCTGCGCAGTGCTACCGATCTAGCTCTGCGCGCGATGAAATCTAACGCCCAGGCGATCGGGAAATGTATGGCCAACCTCACGGTGTTCGAGCACCATCTATGGCTGAACCTCACTGAGATGAAGGAATCGGACAAAGCCTCCTTTTTGGACGCGCCCATTTCTTCGACCAGACTGTTTGGCCCTACTGTTACCGGTTTCGCAGAGCACTTCTCTGAGGCACAGAAGGCTTCGCAGGCCATGAAACATTTCCTGCCGAAGCGCTCCAGCTCTGCCTCCGGCCGTCATGCTAAAGCCCCGCCTGCGCAGCAAACAAAGGTGGCGCCGACGCAGTCCCAGCCCCGCTCAGCTTCCCGAACACGGTAGCATGCATGATCTGGTTCATGAAAAGTGCGAGTCAAGATGGCGCCGAGGATGGCCGCTACGTCGCGAGCTCTGCTGAAACATTGTAGTTTTTTGTTTGTTCTGTTTATAGTTTTTGTGTTTTTTGTCTTGGATGTTGTCTGCCTTAAGGCCTGGGTATACTTCACTTACCGCGCCCGGACGCGTCACGCGCGCAGCCCTGTCCGCGCGTCTTTCAAAGTATACTACACAACGGATGCGCGCGGATGATCGCGTTCGACGCATGCGCAGTAAATTTTTTCCCTATGCTCTACCAGACATTGGGGGGCAGCACTGAGTCCTGTTATCAACGGGACATTCGCTGGGCATGATCGGAGAAGAACTGTAGTGCATCCACCATTGCAAGAAGTTTGGAAGAAATACTGAAGAATCATAAACGATGGAGAAGTTTTTTAAAGCGTGTTGTTTTTAAACCGGTCTTTGCACACTCTTCTTCGACGGCTGAACACTGTGCTCAATACTGTGCGTATTGCCACCTAGTGGACTCTTCTGTACTGCTGGCGCATGCGCTGTTGCACGCGGACCATCCGCGCGGTCTCGAAATTTGGGCTGCGCGCGGACGGGGTGTGCGGCCGGCCTGTCTGGGCGGTCCGACCGCGCAAACACAGCCGGAGAAGAGGGAAGAGAGCCGGCGTACTCATCAGAGTAAGACGCCGCGCAAACCGACCCCCGCTTCCCAGTATTTTACTGGCAAATGTTCAGTCTCTGGACAATAAACTCTGCGAGCTGAGAGCGCGGATCTCTTTCCAGCAAGACACGAGGGACTGCTGCATTATCTGCCTTACAGAAACTTGGATGTCCGTTGAGATTCCAGATTCGGCCATCGAAACCGCGGGGTTCTCCGTGCATCGGATGGACAGAGAAAAAGATCTCTCAGGGAAAAGCAAAGGCGGGGGTGTGTGTTTTATGATTAACCGATCCTGGTGTGATCAGAGGAACGTACATTCTATCAAGTCTTTCTGTTCTCCTGATCTGGAATTTCTCACGCTTCTGTGCCGACCATTCTGGCTACCGAGGGAATTCACAGCGGTCGTCATCACAGCTGTGTATATTCCCCCCACAAGCCGACACAGACCGGGCACTAAAGGAACTGTATAGGACAGTGAGTGAGCAGGAAACCGCGCATCCTGAGGCTGCGTTTATTGTGACCGGAGACTTTAACAAAGCCAACTTCAAGCGCATCGCACCTAAATACCACCAACATGTTAACTTCAACACGCGAGGGAACCGCGTCTTAGATCACTGTTACTCTCCCTTCAAGGATTGTTACAAGTCCCTCCCGCGCCCACCATTTGGCAAATCGGATCACGCTTCCATCCTCCTTTTGCCCGCAAAGACTCAAACAGGAAGCACCCGCCCTCAGAACCATCCAGTGCTGGTCGGACCAATCAGATTCTATGCTACAGGACTGTTTTGATCACGCGGACTGGGAGATGTTCCGGTCGGCCTCTGATGACGACATCGAGGTTTACGCTGATAGCGTAACGTGTTTCATCAGTAAGTGCGTAGAAGACGTTGTTCCGACCAAAACAATTCGGCTGTACCCTAACCAGAAGCCGTGGCTAAATGGGGATGTTCGCGCGGCACTCAATGCGCGGACCTTCACTTTTAACTCCGGTAATGCGGAGGAGCATAAACAAGCAAGTTATGCCCTCCGGAAAACCATCAGAGCAGCAAAACGGCAGTACAGGGACAAGATTGAAGGACAGTTCAACACCACCGACTCCAGAAGCATGTGGAGGGGAATTAACACCATCACGGACTATAAAGGGAACACAAACTCCACCGTGAACACCGCTGCCTCTCTCCCGGACGAGCTAAACACCTTCTATGCTCGCTTTGAGGGAACTAACACCGCCCTCGCGGAGAGAGAGCTCGCGGCTGAAGATACAGAGGTTAGTGCACTCTCCGTATCTTTAGCGGATGTAACCCGATCCTTCCGGCGGGTGAACGTCCGTAAAGCAGCGGGTCCAGACGGCATTCCCGGCCACGTGATCAGAGCGTGCGCGCACCAACTGGCTGGAGTTTTCACGGACATTTTTAACCTGTCCCTCTCCCTGTCTGTGGTCCCCACATGCTTTAAAACGTCCACTATTGTTCCTGTACCTAAGCAGTCAAAAACCACCTGCTTAAACGACTGGCGTCCTGTTGCTCTGACCCCCATCATCAGTAAATGCTTTGAGAGACTAGTCAGAAACCACATCTGCTCTGTTCTCCCCCCCTCACTGGACCCACTGCAGTTTGCATACCGCACAAACCGCTCCACTGATGATGCCATTTCATCCACAATTCACACTGCTCTCTCCCACCTGGAAAAGAGGAACACATATGTGAGAATGCTGTTTGTGGACTACAGCTCAGCATTCAACACCATTGTACCCTCCATACTTGACATTAAACTCCGGGCTCTAGGCTTAAACAGCCTGTTATGCAGCTGGATCCTGGACTTCCTGTCAAACAGACGCCAGGTGGTCAGAATGGGCAGTAACATCTCCTCATCACTGACTCTCAACACTGGAGCCCCTCAGGGCTGCGTTCTCAGCCCACTCCTGTACTCCCTGTACACACATGACTGTGTGGCAACCCACAGCTCCAACACCATCATCAAGTTTGCTGACGATACGACGGTGGTAGGTCTTATCACTGACAATGATGAAACGGCCTACAGAGAGGAGGTGCACACTCTGACACGGTGGTGTCAGGAGCACAACCTCTCCCTCAACGTCAGCAAGACCAAGGAGCTGGTGGTCGACTTCAGGAGGAATGAGAGAGAACACCACCCCATCACCATCGATGGAGCACCGGTGGAGAGAGTCAGCAGCTTCAAGTTCCTCGGTGTCCACATCACAGAGGAACTCTCATGGTCCGTCCACACTGAGGCCGTTGTGAAGAAGGCTCATCAGCGCCTTTTCTTCCTGCGACGGCTGAGGAGGTTTGGAATGAACCGCCACATCCTCACACGCTTCTACACCTGCACCATAGAGAGCCTGCTGACTGGCTGCATCACCACCTGGTACGGCAACAGTACCGCCCGCAGCCGCAAGGCCCTGCAAAGGGTAGTGCGCACGGCCAGCTGCATCATCGGAGGTGAGCTTCCCTCCCTCCAGGACATTTACGCCAGGCGATGTGTGAAGAGAGCTCAGAGGATCATCAGAGACTCTAGCCACCCGAACCATGGGCTGCTCTCACTGCTCCCATCAGGCAGGCGGTACCGTAGCATCAGAACACGCACCAGCCGACTCCAGAACAGCTTCATCCCACAAGCAATTAGACTACTTAATTCCTGATCCATCAGTATCATAACACACTCTGGACAGAATATCACTCCATGTTACACCCCCTGCAGCGTCGTCTTCTGCCCCAAGCAAGCCTCCAAGCTGCCTCCACACCAGCCATGGGACTGCGCCATCGATCTGCTTCCAGGTGAGTCAGTGCCCCATGGGAGGATTTACCCCCTGTCTCTACCAGAGGAGAAGGCCATGGAGGACTACATCAAGGAGGCTCTAGCGCAAGGTTATATCCGCCCGTCTACTTCCCCTGCTGCATCTAGTTTCTTCTTTGTAGCTAAGAAGGACGGAGGCTTGCAGCCTTGCATAGATTACTGAGCACTCAATAGATCACAGCCCCTGGATGAGGCAGACCCAGCACTTTTGCCATTGTGCCCTGTTCGCATTTTGCGTTTGTAAGTGGACTGCACGCAGAGCTTCAGAACCTCAGAACAGCTCTTTGTCTGCTAAAGAGGCCAGCAGAAGGGAAAGGCTGTCTCTAAGCACATTTTGGCCAGATGGATAGTGGATGCCATCTTGGCGTACCAGTCCCAAGGCAAGTAGTGCCCCCTGGGTGTGAAGCCTCACTCCACTCAGAATGTTCCATCTCCACAATCCCTGTGCCACCGCTGAACAGCTAGGACACCGTCTTGACTCCTCAGCACAAAATTTAAATGAGTGAGTGCTGCAAGCTTCCTTATATACCCATTTCACTGGGAGTGGCTTGCAATGCAAATCTCACTCACCAATGTCCATTGGCTTGCTTTGTTACCACTCGAAGGTGATTGGGCTCAGTTGTTCTGACGTAACCTAGTAGTTCTCTAAATTAGCTCAGAGGTGCATGTCATTAAGCTTAATTTGACAAGCATATAGACAGAGCACAACATCGTGTTATAAATTCTGACAATAGAACAAAGAAGAGTAAGGATTCTTGGTGGAAGGGTACAGAGGCAAAACAGTGGAAGATGTAGTCTTTAGTCCCAGTTGTCTTTTTCTTTATATCACGACATTTTGACTATCTTGTTTGTGAACACAAGGACTTGTCATTCTGATGGTACAGATGTGTTCATTGACATAAATATTTACTTTTGCGAGATGAACTAAGGATTTTAAGCAAGTTACTGGGTTGCAAATCTTAAGAATGATTCAAGAAACGTACCAAAGCGACTGAGAAAAACTGTAACGACCGATTCTGTACTACACATTATTCATATTAATCTTAACAAATCATTTAGCCACCACACATTGGTATTACTAACACAAACAATGTCTTTTCTTTCTTTTTTTTTTAAAGACTCATTTAATAAAGTCAACCTCACCACCGTGGAGTGTCTGAAAAGCCTCGAAGGCAAATGTTTCTGGATCATGTTTACTAGCTGACAAGCAGTCTGGTTTAGACATAGTGCTATCAACTCTGACTGATGGATTAGTGATGTCAGCCTTCTATAGTGCCATCCATCCTCTGGGGCTGGAAGCGGGTGCACAGTGCATGGTTGAAGGCCGAGGAACCCACAACCACAGGCCATCAGTCTCACAGCAGGCACTTATGTCAGGACAATCTGAAGGAGACGTTTGACGAAGAACAGCCTTTTTCTCATGACCCTGTCGATCACAGTGGAGTCAGTCAAGAGCCCTGTGGCTAATTTGGAGTGAGAGTAAACCGTCACGATTACATTAAAATACAGACAAAATGACAGTTATTGTGAGTATTTTCAGATGTCTCATTTCAGTCTTTTTGGCTTCTTAAAGTGAATTCGGTTTTATGTCTTCTGTTTGTAGTTAAACAAATGTTGACTTGTAATGAAACCCTATCTGGCATTGATTAACTAAACACAGTGATGACCTACAGTAACTACCTAACATCCTTGACATACTACAATGATACAAGCTATACACTTCAACAAACACTTACCTTTACAGTATTGTGACATAAATTAACACCATTAAAGGTTGATTATGGCTTACATTTATACATTAGGGTGTAATTACATAGGCCCCAAGGTGAGGGAAGGTTTAAGATGCCCCAACCACAAGAGAGGCAGAAGGTGTTAACAGAAATTATCTTTTATTTAGCCAAAAACATTTTTTAAGACACAATTTAAGCTAGAAATTAAGTACTTCCCGGTCTGGGGTATCCATGGTGGGTTTGTTTCCCACGTATGTTTCAACACTAAGCCAACTTAAAGGGGGAATACAAAACAGAAGAAAGGCGAAGTCATTAAAGAAGAAATGGCAAGACTCTTCAGCCAGTCTTTCTAGGCCACTCACTGAGTCTGTACCCAGGACCATCCAAACAAAATGAAGCTGAGTTCCCAGTTTTTAATGGTGACCTCCATTAGGCCATCATTGGCTACAGCTGTGGGTGGTTCCACGTTTGGAGGGTGAGCAGGTGAAAGTACTCATGTCTTTTCCTAGTTGAGACCTGGGGCCCGTTCTTCGTACCTCGCTAACTCAGTTAGCTGGATTTGATTGTTGACGATTTGGCATGATCTTGGATTGTTTGGTTCTTCGACGCTCATCCTGGAATTGCTGTCATAGCAACAGGTCCGTAAGCTTTGTGTAACAAAACAACCCCACAGCGATTGTGATTTGTGTGAAGCGGCTGGGATGGGGATCAGCACCTCCAAATCCGAGGCCATGGTCCTCAGTCGGAAAAGGGTGGCTTGCCCACTTCAGGTTGGTGGAGAGTTCCTGCCCCAAGTGGAGGAGTTCAAGTATCTAGGGGTCTTGTTCACGAGTGAGGGGAGGATGGAACGGGAGATTGACAGACGGATCGGTGCAGCTTCTGCAGTAATGCGGTCGATGTACCGGTCTGTCGTGGTGAAGAAAGAGCTAAGCCGTAAGGCGAAGCTCTCGATTTACCGGTCAATCTACGTTCCTACTCTCACCTATGGTCATGAGCTTTGGGTCATGACCGAAAGGACAAGATCCCGGATACAGGCGGCCGAAATGAGCTTTCTCCGCAGGGTGGCTGGGCGCTCCCTTAGAGATAGGGTGAGAAGCTCAGTCACTCGGGAGGAACTCGGAGTAGAGCCGCTGCTCCTCCACATCGAGAGGGGACAGCTGAGGTGGCTCGGGCATCTGTTCCGGATGCCTCCTGAACGCCTTCCCGGGAAGGTGTTTCGGGCATGTCCAACCGGGAGGAGGCCCCGGGGAAGACCAAGGACACGCTGGAGGGACTATGTCTCCCGGCTGGCCTGGGAACGCCTCGGTGTCCCCCCGGAAGAGCTAGAGGAAGTGTCTAGGGAGAGGGAAGTCTGGGCATCTCTGCTTAGACTGTTGCCCCCGAGACCCGGCCCCGGATAAGCGGAAGAAGATGGATGGATGGATGGATGTTTTGTGTAATTTGTCATGTTTTTTTTTTTTCCCAGATGGCTTTTTTAATTATATGATGTCATGATGTTGTCTTGGAGCCAGCCAATCGCTACATTACTGATCGTGGTTTCAAATATCGATGCATCTGCCCTCTTCAGGGAACACAAGAACATGCAGTAATCTTAGATAATTTAATCCAGATATTTTAATCCAATCCGCAAATTCGTTTGAAAACCAAATTAGCCAGATATCAGCTATCACGATTAAAAGATCTGGGATCTGTCAAATCATCTCAGATCTATTAAGCGAGGTACGAAGAACGGACCCCTGCTCATTTGCTCATGGGCTCCTCTTTCCAATATTGGATTGCCACAGTGTGTATTTGGAGTTTATTTAGATTTTTTTTCTTTCTTTTTTGAAATGGTATTATTACCATATTAATTTCTATAATTTTATCAAACACAACTGTTTTAGAGTTAGAAAATAAAACAACTAACACCACAAACAAATAGTTATAAGAACAGGAATATTACAGAATAAAATTAAATGGAGGACAACCCTTTTAATTAAAGAAAAGTATTTATTTAATGTTGGTTTAATATTTTATCTGGGAGGAATATCCCTGCAATGCTTCAAAACTGCCGAATACCCATGCCAGGTTAAGACTACTACAATTTAACATTAATAAAAACATTATCAGTCAACAGGAAATTAAAGTGGTACTCTTTCACAAACTCTGTATGGTAGAAAAAACAATTACTGTAAATGTATTCCACTTGGCAGATGCCCTAAAGGCTAAACCTAAACCTTTAAAAAATGCTGGGAAATGTGGATGTTTACAGTGCTAAAATAAATAAATAAATAAACCTCTACTTGACTCAATGCCAACACACCTGCCAATATTTGTTAGCATTAGATTTTATATGTGAGCTCTGAGAAATGCTCCCAGGGGTGGGAGCCAAAATAATGAAGGTTTTAATGTCCTCTCTCTGATCAGCTTGATCAATGGCTGCCCTCCAGCAACCTCACAGCATTATACGTGAATTAAAGATTATTGTCTCATTTTAAAAAATCCAGCCTGTTTTCATGGCGCCAAAAGCTTTCATTTTCCCACATGGTTGTCTTTTCCCCAACTGGCCCTCACTCATTAGAGGAGAATAACATATTTAGACTGGTTTTGCTTCAAATGCAAAAATTACAATAATCAGCCTCTAATTTATGCAAGTAATTAAGTCAAAATTATATGCAAACCTTCATGTATCTTATATGAGATGCTAATAGAGTGGATGCTTAGCAGATTAAACGCCCAGCAAGACACTGTGGTCCCATGGTGCTTGTGATAATGGATTAAGATACACCACGCAGATGAGATTTTGTGTTCTCCACTCTCACTTTCCCTCATTCAGTGTTGTCTCATTATATCCAGTCTTACAGCCTACTATACACTAGTATGTAATATATACTTTTTGGACATTCAATCAATCAATCAATCAATCAATCAATCAATCAATCAATCAATCAATCAATCAATCAATCAATCAATCAATCAATCAATCAATCAATTTCACCCATCCATCCATACATAATTGTTTGATTTCTTTTTTCTTATTTCAGAAATAGCTTATATAAAATGTTTCATTTTGCGGTAAAACCCAATAACAAATCAACTACCGCCCACTTGACCTGGCATGAGATTCTGTCAACAGCCAGGAGGCTTTAAAAGCAGCCTTTCAAAAACACAACAAGCCAACACAGCTAGACGTGTGTGTGCGCCACACTGTAATGATACACATCCAGAATGTTGCATTTTAAATTGCTCGGGGATTATATGCATCTTCTTAGGTATGCAACAACGTTAGCCAGAGAAAACATTTGAATTATGTATGTCTACTTATTTTGTGTAGATATGAACAGAATAAAATTAGACATAAGAATCCTGGTATAAACAAAATTACTTCATGTCTTCAGTGAACTGAGCACAGATACTGTTCGTAACCTTACGAAAAAGAAGTATACTTCAAGTTTATTTATATACTTAAGTAATGTTCAGGTATATTTTAAGTATAATTTATGTAGTATGTATACTAATATCAATGTACTAGTAGTAAACTTGTAAGTGTACTACTATTTCAATACTGCTTGGAACTAAATTGGCCTTTTTTGTATATAAAAGTAGGCTATATGTTTAAGAGTACAGTAAGTGTAACAGTAGTAAACTTTAAGTGCACAACTAGTTCACAACATTTCTCAGTATATGAGTATACTAGTAGTTTACTATTTTAATACCTGTAGTATTTTTTTGTTTTGTTTATAAAAATACACTTTGAAGTGTAATCTCAGTAAACTAGTTTTTATACAGCAAGTATACTTGTAAGTTTTCTTTAAGTAAACAAGCAACATTTTAAACAAAAGGCTGAGAAAATTGCATTTTTGTCAAAGCTATGTCCGGATTGGATTCAGAATGTTGATCAAAACATATATGGAGTAGATTGAGTCCTTCAACACCCCCAATACTTCACAGTCGTTTCCTCTTCATGGGTTCGACATTTCATTCAGTAACGTTAAGGCAGTTTTGATTTACATGCTGTTTAATGTTAGATGATTGCATTATTTTACATTTGCGTAAGCAATCTTTTATCACTTGTTTCTGCTTCTTCTTCACCTGTGTTTTGATCCAGAGATTCTGTACTCTCTCAGAAGATGCATAATAGCGCCTCCTATCATATAACAATAAAAACATAGATAGCCCAAAAATTCAGGCAGTGACAGGGAAACAGTAAAATAGATTTGAAGTAAATTCCTATGTACACTACCAGTGGACTAGCCAACATAAAAAAATCAGATTCCCAGAATTAGTATCAAATCTGTTTTCTTTATAAATCAATATTTTCAAACAATGTAAGTTTATAAGATATTTAATAGGCTACTCAATCAAAAGATTAAACTACAAGCCAAGTATACTTAGAATACTTAATTATACTTTTAAGTATATATCGATCAAAAGAGTACATGTATAGGCCAAATATACTTTTTATATTTAATATACCTTTCTGTATATACTTTTAAGTATATTTCTGAGAAGTACATAGAGTATATTTCTGAGAAGTACATAAAAAGTAGACTAAAAGTATACTTTCTTATTTTTAATATAAGAAAGAATAAACATATTTTTCGTAAGGGTATCTACAACATTTTTTATTCTTCTATTAATTTAATTTTAAAATATAAATTATGATTGTGTGCTATATGATATTTTTTGTCTTGAATTTAATTTTTTTTATAAAAAAAAAAAAAAATCAATACTACTTGCATGGGTAAATGTATCTAGGCACTGCTTTTAATTAGCCTTTTCACCCATAACTCACAGGTGAATAAATTCAAATGCAGCATTGCCAACTTGGAAGAAGAGTAGAAAGGCAGCGATAGCCCAGACTATCCCAGCTAACAAATGTATGTTTCAAAAATATTTAGCTAATGTTCCCATTAAGTTATGAAAACATTTTTCTGAATGTTCTTTGAACATTCAATATGTACAGTTTGTCTTACATGTTTTATGCAAACGTTTGCAAAATATGGAGGAAATCCATTTTATCATTCTGAAAATTAGAGGAATGTTACTTTTGAATTATCTCTGAAAGTTCTGAAAAGTATTAACATTTAAAATTATATATACAAAATGTTTTGTGTTAACTTTTGAGAATGTTATTAAATATCATATAACTTTATATTAACATTGTATTGTTATTGAAAGAACGTTTGTTCATAACTTCGAGGGAAACTTGTTTTTTGGCCTAAGTTCTGAGAACATTCCCGGTTAGGCTTTTGGCTTTTGTTGGGCCGAATGGGAATGAGCATCATATATTTTGTGTTGCTAGAAAGGCCTCAGTCAGCTGTAGATAATGTTTTTGTGAAATGGAGTCATCTACAAAAGCACTAGAAAGTGCAAAAGCGGGCATAGCATAAACATTATCTGTCCTCATTTGTAACACTCAGTACTGCCTGTGGAAGAAATGTCAGCACAAAAACTGTTGATTCACTTGGAGAATCAAGCCTAAAATCATTATGTGCCACGGTGAGTGTAGTCTGAAGTGCTGTAAAGCTTGCACTTTCTCTAGAGCGATTATGCTTCACCTGGCCATCTGGCAGTCTGAGGGACTGATTTGGATTTTGGCGGATGCAAAACAATTACCTGCCCAGATGCATATAGTGCCAACTTTAACAATATTAGCAGAGGAATAATGATCAAAGACTGAATTCTTGTCTGAATCAACATGCATTTCATGTCTAGTTACAAATAAGACATTTTAAAATAAGAAATAATATCACACTGTGGCTTCATCCAAAATCACTTATTTGCCTACTATATAGTAGGCAAAAACACAGTATGTGAAAACAGAAGTATGTCCGAATTCACAGTATTTCTAAAGCAGTAGGCGACAAGTTCTTGGATGACTTACTACTTACGGCAAAATCTGATAATTGCTTTACTATCCCATGAGGCCACAGGAGAGGATTTGTGAATGTCAGTGAAGCGTTGCTACTGACGCTGGAAGGTCACATGACAATGACAACATGGCATTTTGTAAAAGAAAAAAAGAAAAAAACAACAACAAAAAAAAAACAAACCTTTTACCTATACAGACCCCTAGTGGTGTGCATGCAAAATCATGCAAAAGTTTTTGTTTGCCAACGACTTGAAAAAAATTACTACACTTGCATGAAAACCACAAGTGTGCGTAGAACCTTTAATTACACACTTTCAACATAGTGTTGTAAAAATGCAAGTATTGGATTAGCAATACTTTGCTCTTTAATATAAATATCTGTTCAGTTGTCCCTATGTAACAGAAGACTGTATAAAAAGCAGTTGCAGTTACACTTTATTTTGATTGTCCCTTTTAGGCATGCTGTTTACTATAAGTAACATTTCACCTACATGTCAACTAATTCTCATTGGAGTAGGGGAGAGCGGGGCACAACCTTACATTTTTTTACTTTCTCAGTTTGTGTAAATCCACTGGGTTCAGAGAATTTATTTTTCCCACAATAATTTCACACGTCTAGTACAATTATGTGGTTTTGTTTCATTGATGCAGTGTATACTTTTTTTATTGATTTACCCCGAAAGAGTGGAAGTGAAATGTGACAACATGCCCCATAGGTGGGGTACATTGTAACATGACCATATGACAGCTTAAAATGACATCTGATATATATATATATATTTTAATCCAAGAAATGTTGTCAATAAAATACAATTATTTACTTTTTTCATACAAAATAATGGCATTTTTTAAAATAATTAGAAATAAATTACTTTTGGAGTTTGACAACAAACAGTTATGCAGCATAGTTCAAAACATAATAATAATTTATGATTTCTGAACATTGGCTCTCAGTCTTTATTCACCTTTTTCTTCAATAAAATATATTAGCATAGTTCTAATAGGGGCACATTGTAACGCAGTGTTACAACATGCCCAACCTGCGCAACTGTGATTTAAACCCGGCTTGTGTCTTCTGCTGGTTAGATCAGCATTAGTCTATAGCCAGACCTTCAGACTGACGGCAGAAGGTCTGGACTCTATCACAGCTTTCATTGGTCAAGGACCGCCCAAAAGGACGTTTGACTGACATGTAACGCAACCAATCACATTTAGGTTTGTTCCGCGTCATGTTTAGGGCCGTGAAAATCGATGTCCCTGCAATAACAGACCGGCGTGCATCTATAAATGATTCATTCAAGAATGTTGTTCAAGTTTACTGCAACAGTGGAGCTGCGAACTTCACATACTTTTGAAAATCCAGTGTTTAGTTGATCCTGGTAAGCACTCATTGTCACAGTTAACAGGACAATGTTCTTCTTCCAAGAGGGAGTTTGGAGTCGCTGCATTTGTTTCCAGGCGGACCGTTAAAGAAAGCAACACAAACGTTTTGAGGACATCCTGTAGAATTCAACCAATCAGATGACGGCTTCAAAACTCCTGAAGTGTTTTCAGAAAAGTGTTCCATATGCATTAGACATTCAGCCAACGGTCAGTGGGTGTGACGTCTGAGGCTGAGGCTGTAACGTCACAGACACAGAGAAAACTAGTGCGAGGACTCAAGTGCAGGATTAAGGGTTTATTAACCAAATCAAACATAAATACAAAACAAAACCCACAAGGGGGCAACATAAACTAGGAATAACAGAACAAACTGAAAACTTACTAAAACAGAAATCACAGGGGAAACGGGAGACGCAGACATCACAGCGATACAACCATGACTGAACACACAAAGGAACTATTTAAAGGGGACAAATCAAGCAGGGAACGAGGGAACACAGATGGGACAAATTAAACCAATAACAAGATAACAAGGGGGGTGGGATCAAGGCCAAGACAGAGCACATGCCCAAAATAACAAAACACCACAAGTGCACACGAGACAGGACAGGCATGTGACACTACCCCCTCCTTAAGGAGCGGCTACCACACGCTCCACTAGGGATGGGAGATGGGACAGACCAGGGAGGGACAGACCAGGGAGAGACGGGAGGGACAGACCAGGTAGGGACATACCAGGGAGGGACAGGAGGGACAGACCAGGGAGGGATGGGGAAAACAGACCAGAAAGGATCACAGAGTTTGGACAGCCAGGGCAGCCCGCAAAGTTCAGGAGGCCAGGACGGCCCGCAGAGTACGGGAGGCCAGGGCGGCCCGCACAGTTCTGGAGGCCCGCAGAGTTTGAGAGGCCAGGGCGGCTCGCAGAGTTTGGGAGGCCAGGGCGGCCTGCAGAGTTCGGGAGGCCAGGGCGGCGCGGGCAGAGCAGGATGCCTGGGTGGCTCGGACAGAGCATGGCGCCGGGTCGGCGCGGACAGAGCAGGGACCACCGGAACACGATCCACCGGAACACGATCCACCGGACCTGGGACCACCGGAACACAATCCACCGGAACAGGCACCACCGGAACAGGCACCACCGGAACAGGCACCACCGGAACAGGCACCACCGGAACAGGCACCACCGGAACAGGCACCACCGGAACTGGCACCACCGGAACTGGCACCACCGGAACTGGCACCACTGGAACTGGCACCACCAGAACTGGCACCACCGGAACTGGCACCACTGGAACACGAACCACCGGAACAGGGACCACCGGAACACGATCCACCGGAACACGATCCACCGGAACACGATCCACCGGAACACGATCCACCGGAACCGTCACGGCGGGAGCCTTCCTTCTCCTCCTCCGCTTAAAGACCACCGGAACTGGGTCCACCCGAACTGGGACCACCGGAACTGGGACCACTGGAACCGTCACGGAGGGAGCCTTCCTTCTCCTCCTCCGCTTAGAGACCACCGGAACTGGGTCCACCGGAACTCTCGTGACCATGGTCATTGGAGGACTGGGGTCCAGACGGTCGACAAACTCCCAAAACCCAAGACTTCCCATTCTGCTAATCACCTCTGAACTGAGGGGCATATCTAGACAGAGGTTGAAGACCTCTGCTTTCTCCACCTCATTGAGGACCAGATGATGCACCTCAATAAGGAATTGGCAGGCAAACTCTTACATCCGCCCCCTGCTGATGGATGTATTTTGAGTTTACCTGCCACATCACCTATAGCCATCTGCTATACTCCATGGCGAAGACGGGAAACAAAAAAAACCCTCCTGCTGAGTCCTCTAATGGTCGTATCGTTCTGTCACGTCACAGACAAGGAGAAAATTAGTGCGAGGACTCAAGTGCAGAAATAAGGATTTATTAACAAAATAAAACATAAACACAAAACAAAACCCACGAGGGGGGGGCAACATAAACTAGAAATAACAAAACAAACTGAAAACGTACTAAAACAGAAATCACAGGGGAAACGGGAGACGCAGACATCACAGCGATACGACCAGGACTGAACACACAAAGGAACTATTTAAAGGGGACAAATCAAGCAGGGAACGAGGGAACACAGGTGGGACAAATGAAACCAATAACGAGATAACAAGGGGGGTGGGATCAAGGCCAAGACAGAGCACATGCCCAAAATAACAAAACACCACAAGTGCACACGAGACAGGACAGGCATGTGACAGAGGCTAGATCAGCATTAAATAACTATCTCAACTCTTAAATAACATATATACAGGGCCGTGCAGAGAGTTCTTCTGGGGCAGGGGCTTAAATGTAAGAAAGGGGCAATATGTATATATATCCTTATGCTCATCAAGCCTGCATTTATTTAATCAAAAATACAGAAAAAACAGTAGCCTAATATTGTGAAATATTATTACATTATGTTCTTTTTAACTTTTTATTAATCAAAGAATCTTGAAAAGAGTATCACAGTTTCCATCATTGAAATGAAATCCTCATATTAGAATGATTTCTGAATGATCATGTGACACTGAAGAGTGGAGTAATGATGCTGAAAATCCAGCTGTGATCACAGGAATAAATAATATTTACAATTATTTTAAAATAGAAAACGTCTCGGTTACGGATGTAACCCTTGTTCCCTGAAGGAGGGAACGGAGATGTACGTCGGAACTGACCGACGAATTGGTATCTGTCTTCAGAGACCAATCTACTTCAAGTGTATTAGAAACAAGCCAATATATGTTGGCATGCGGTCCACACATCGCCCCGCACCGCGGGTATAAATACGGAAGTGGAATACCGCATATTGCTTTTCCAACTGAGGAGCCGAAAAAGTGACTCAGCCCTTCAGCGGAAGCACAGCACCTGGTGACGGGACGTACGTCTCCGTTCCCTCCTTCAGGGAACGAGGGTTACATACGTAACCGAGACGTTCCCTTTCAGTCGGTCACGTTCGACGTACGTCGGAACTGACTAACAAATTGGGATCCCTACCAACAACCAGAGATGCTTGCCCTTCCAGCGCCCTGGTCCGACACTGCTGTTTTCTGCAAGACCCACTCAGTGTTACTATTGGATAACGCTGGGAAAGCGTGCCTGTCTCAGGGAGATGGAACGCTGCAGAGCCACGTCCTCGAAGGGAGGAGAGGTGGAAATACTCATAAGGACTAACCTGGCAGGGTAGTGCAACATATGGCAGTCTCTGGGGTGGATCCAACCTGGTCCCAGGGGGGAAAGAACACACCCAGAGACGACAGAGCGGGGCTCTGTCAAGGGAAAGCCACGGGGCTAGCCGAGTAGGGTAGTGGGTACCGTGGAGAATACACATATGGGGATCATATCGCCGTGAGGGCACATATCCGGGCTGGGGTCTCAGGACGACGTGAGAATCAGCCGGTCCGAATTCTAGGCACTATTCGTTGACCGAAAGTGCATGCACGTCCCCTACCCTCTTGATTGAGGCCAATGCAATCAGGAGCACTGTCTTCATGGACAGGATGTTTAGCTCTGCAGACTGCAAAGGCTCGAATGGGGGACCCTGAAGTGCTCTGAGCACCAGGGCTAAGTCCCAAGAGGGTACAGAGGATGAACGAGGAGGATTTAGTCTCCTCGCACCTCTAAGGAACCTGACAATTAAGTCGTGCTTACCAATGGATTTACCAGCTATTGCATCATGATACGCTGCTATCGCTGCGACATATACTTTGAGGGTGGAGGGAGGCAGCCTTCGCTCCAACCCATCCTGCAGGAAGAACACCAGTCAACGAACAGGTTCCACTTCAAAGCATAGAGGCGCCTCGTAGAGGGGCTCTAGCTGAAGTGATGGTGTCTACCACTGCTTGTAGTAGGCCACCTAGAACCTCCGCGTCCCGTCCAGGGACCAGACATGGAGTTTCCAGAGGTCTGGACACGGGTGCCAGAGGGTGCCCCGTTCCTGAGAAATAAGGTCCTTCCTCAAGGGAATCGGCCAGGGAGGGGCTGTTGAGAGGAGTATGAGTTGGGCGAACCAGGTCCGGTTGGGCCAGTAGGGCACAACTAGCAAGACCTGCTCCTCATCCTCCCTGACCTTGCACAGAGTCTGTGCTAGAAGGCTCACTGGGGGAAACGCGTAGGTCCCGGGGCCAGCTGTGCACCAGTGCATCCGTGCCAAGGGTGCCCCCGGTCAGGGAATAGTACAACTGGCAATGGGTCGAGTCTGGAGAGGCGAACAGGTCTACCTGCGCGGCTCCGAAAAGGTCCCATATCAGCTGGACACTCCGGGGGTGGAGTCGCCACTCTCCCGGAAGTGTGATCTGACGAGAGAGCACGTTGGCTGTCTGGTTCAGCACACCAGGGATGTGAATGGCCCGAAGCGACCTCAGATGCTTGGCGAGCTGGAGCATGCAAAGTTTGCCCTTGAACGTATTCAAGCAGTTCAACACTGACTGGACTCGTTCCTCTGTGAGGCGCGCAGTCCGGTTGACCGAATCCAGCTCCATGCCGAGATAAGAGATCCTCTGTGTGGGACAGAGTTTGCTTTTCTCTCGGTTGACCCGAAGGCCCAACAGGCTGAGGTGATGGAGCACCAGGTCCCTGTGTTCGCACAACTGCTCTCGAGACTGGGCGAGTATAAGCCAGTCGTCGAGATAGTTGAGGAATGCGAACACCGCGTTCTCGGAGTGGAACAATGGCTGCCTCCGCGACTTTCGTGAAGACGTGGGGCGACAGGGACAGCCCGAAGGGCAAGACTTTGTACTGATATGCCGTCCCCTCAAACGCAAAGAGTAGGAACGGTCTGTGTCGAGGTAGAATAGAGACATGAAAGTACGCGTCCTTCAGGACACTCGCTGCAAACCAATCTTGGGAACGGATGCATTCGAACTGAATCGCGTAGCCGAGTCTGATAGTACGGATGAGCCTGCGCTAGCCAGGCTCCCAGAGACCGTATAAGTGGGACCAACGGCACCACAGACGTACCCGGGGTGGGGCAGTGAGGTGGAATTTTCAGACCCGACCCGGACGGCCTGGAGGCGACCCGGAGTGTTGTCTGAGCATCCTCTAGCCTCACACCGCCCCCTGGCGAAGAAGAGAGGGGAAGCCAGGAGTGGCAAGGCCCGGGGGCATCGCACACAGCTGGCTTGAGCCTCTCTGGGCCCAGGGACAAAGGAAACTGCTCTTTTTTTGACAATGTGGGTACCGCTGAGCTCCGAACTCCGATGTTGTTTTTATTTTGAAGATGTTGGCCCCCGGTCCTCCTCCGGGGGGGGGGGGGGGGGGGATTGGGGGAATGTGCGGACACCATCTCCCTCCGAGCAGATCCTTCCGTCCCTGGGCAGCCTGTCTCAGGGCCGTTTACCCTTCCGTTTACCGGCCAACTTCGCGGGACCCTGAGGGGGCTGGGCGGCCCCCCTGCATCCGGTGCCCTGCTTCCCGGGTGGAGGCTGCTGCTTGGGGCTGAGGCGGACGCAGGAAGACGCCCTCTGTGACGAGCAGGTGGAGGCGTTGCAGCCGGCGACGGGGTGGAGGCAGCAGCGGGTCGCCGGGGCAGGATGTTCTTGATCGCCTCCGTCTGCTTCTGTGCCACCGAGAACTGCTGGGCGAAGTTCTCGATGGCGTCGCCGAAGAGGCCAGCCTGGCAGACAGGGACATCGAAAAACCAAACTTTGTCGGATTCGCACATATATATATATATATATATATATATATATATATATATATAACTGTAAATAGTGGGTAAATAGTGAAACAAACACTATGTCAACGAGATCGATCCGACAAAGACAGCACACAAAAGGGCTGCTAAAAGGAGAGGTAATAGCGTGCAGGTGTTGCGTTATTCAGGCAAGGAAAATAGCGTTGATGAGCAACGTCGCTGTGTGAAAAACGCCACACCAACAAAACACGAGAGGGAATATGTATAATAAAACATAATTTTCTATATCACATCTTCTAACTTATTGAGGGGACATCTATTATCCTATAGGTGTGAAATTCTTTGCTTTTTAACATCAAATACAAAATCTACATAAGTCATACTGGCAAGACGGTCTCTGTAGTGCAAGTAAATTGAGTTGACTATGGTATGCTCTCATATTCCTTTTAAATTTCTATGCCAATTAATTTGCACCTGCGTTCCTCATCAAGCATGTCTCCAGATCAAAGATGTAAGTCGCACGTGCTGTGATAACTGTGTGACTCCCAGCTACACAGAACTCTCTGTTCTGTCCCCAAGGACACACAGCTCGTAACTCACATCTCTTAACAATGCATGTTGAGAGTTTTAGGGTCAAACAGAGAGGTTCTGTTGAGAGGCAGAGGGATGTACACATCATCAAGTGCTTTTTGAAGCAGCCTTGCAAATAGCCTTGTCATAGTTTGAGCAAATGTGACAGGAGGAAGTAGTGGACTTCTTATCTATAGCAAGAGCATCATGCACTACAACACAGTGTGAGCTCTTCTGTTGAAAGATATGTTGGCTTTGCAAGTGCCAGACCTTATTTGCAGTTGACACAAAAGAGGAACTTCAATGTGAAATGTGTCACATTATTCATGTATTTACTTGCGGTGAAAGTACTTTAGCTCATGCTAATTTAATATACAGTACAAATGCAAATAGATATGTGGCATTTTTGACACATTGCAGTTAAACAGGAAACCGTCTTCCAAGAAACACAAAAGGAGATGTGTAGCAGAATGTCCAAGATGTTCTTTTCCAACTCCTGACAAAGTTAGGGTGTTTTCACACTTGGTAGGTTTGGTTCCATTAAAACAAACTCTGGTGCGACTGCTCTGTTAGTGAGGTTCATTTGAATAAGTGTGAACACTGCCATCCGAACCCTGGTACACACCAATCAAGCGGACCAATCAACTGTATGTTGCCCATTACAGTTTGGTACAGAGGTCCTGGTGCTGTTTTGACCCCATTAAACATTTTAGAAGCTCTGTGAGTTATCAGCTGGTAAATATCATCAATTTGTATATATGCACATACAACAAGTGCTTTTAGCCCAGCATACATTTTTGGTTGTTTGATACGAGAACCGAACTACAACTGGAAACACACCCTTAAAAAATGAAAAATATGCACCATAAAGGTCTTCTGAAGCCATACAATAGCTTTGCGCGAGGAACCTTAGCACTTATATTGCAATATATTGGTATAGCTTGCCATTATATTCCCTCGGCAACTTTCAATCTCATTAATGTTGTGTATATTCAAATATGATTTGTGAAGGTCTCGCCAGTTTTGATGTCAAGATGCCATTGATTTGGTTTATGGTGAAAATAAAGGTTTATGGTGAAAAAAGAGAAATACAGGTGCATCTCAATAAATTAGAATGTCGTGGAAAAGTTCATTTATTTCAGTAATTCAATTTAAAAGGTGAAACTAATATATTATAGACTCATTACATGCAAAGTGAGATATTTCAAGCCTTTATTTGTTATAATTTTGATGATTATGGCTTACAGCTTATGGAAACCCCAAATTCAGAATCTCATAAATTTGTTATATTGTGAAAAGTTTCAGTATTGTAGGCTCAAAGTGTCACACTCTAATACGCTAATTAATCCAAAACACCTGCAAAGGGTTCCTGAGCCTTTAAAAGGTCTCTCAGTCTGGTTCAGTGCGATTCACAATCATGGGGAAGACTGCTGACCTGACAGTTGTGCAGAAAACCATCATTGACACCCTCCACAACGAGGGAAAGCCTCAAAAGGTAATTGCAAAAGAAGTTGGATGTGCATGTTAGTGCATGTTACCAGCACGTTGGATGTGCATGTTAGTGCATTTTAACATGTTACCTTTGCATCATGACAAGCCAGGTTTGAATGTCAGATACCAGGTTTAGGAGAAAAAAGGTGTTTGCCTGCATGTCTAGTGAGGTAATTATTAGGTAACATATACTCTTGTGTCATTGTTTAACACATTTCTGCTTTATAATTGTTATAATTGTTTGTTACTTCAGAATGAAAAAAAAAAGTTCTAACTGTAGGTCCTTTGGTGACCTGCGGCAAGAAATAATATGCTTTGAACTTTGCATGTGATTACTGTTGTCAAACTAGGGAAAAGAATCCATAATTTTTGGTGTGCTATCCAATTCAGTGACAACTGAGACACATTCCCCAGTGTTCATTAAGGGATTTGAGTGGGCTCTGTGTGACACCCACATGATTTCTGGCCAAGTGTCACCCTTTAGCCCAGATCTTTGCTTGTTAGTGAGCTTGACTCATGTTTCAAACAACCTTACACTGGGCCTCTCTTGGAGCATGGTCATATGCGTATTCCCTGGAGCATTTCAAGACATGGACAAAGAAGTAAAAGGTGAAGATATATACTCATTTAAATGTGCAAAAGCTCACCTAAAATTCCTCACTTCCTCTTAGTAGAGGCCTTATAGTGCCTTCAGAAACCTTCATTTTCCATAATTTTTCATGTCACACACCAGTGTTTCTCAACCTTTTTTCTTTATGTACCCCCATAGATTAATCATTAAGGCTCAATTACCCCTTCACTGAATCGACAATAAACCAGAAGCTTTCTCAGTCTGTCTGCATATGGAGGGCTTGAGCACAAAACTTCACACACTATAGAGATGAATGAACATTAATGTGAGTGGTAACAAAAACAAAACAGTTGTTATCAATCATGGAACAAATGTGTGAATGTGTGAGGCAATACAACAGTTTGCAAATCGCAGAGATTTGGATATGTGGGTCAAACTTTTGAGGATGAAGTGAGAACATCATTCAGAACAGCAGGTAGAGATGCTGTGCCACCAAAAATAGGATTGTTTTGGTACATGTAGCATGTACTCAGAGATATTTATTCCTAAACATTTTAGTGCCAAAAATATATCATCGCCGTCTGATGGATTTTGAATTTTGTTATTTTCATCATTTTATTTCACAAATTAAGGAATGGTTGTAACACCTGTGACAAATTTACAGTATTATTTATTATAATAGTTATTCTAAAGTATTAATCTCTAATCAGACTAACTAATATATTATATATTCAGTTAAAATATTTCACACACAAAAAAAATAAAAATAATATACACATCTTTAAATGAACCATATATATACAGGTGCTGGTCATATAATTAGAATTTCATCAAAAGTTGATTTATTTCACTAATTCCATTCAAAAAGTGAAACTTGTATATTATATTCATTCATTACACACAGACTGATAGATTTCAAATGTTTATTTATTTTAATTTTGATGATTATAACAGACAACTAAGGAAAATCCCAAATTCAGTATCTCAGAAAATTAGAATATTGTGAAAAGGTTCAATATTGAAGACACCTGGTGCCACATTCTAATCAGCGTATGAAGTCAAAAGACCTGCAAAGGCTTTAAATGGTCTCTCAGTCTAGTTCAGGCTACACAATCATGGGGAAGACTGCTGACTTGACAGTTGTCCAAAAGACGACAATTGACACCTTGCACAAGGATGGCAAGATACAAAAGGTCATTGCAAAAGAAGCTGACTGTTCACAGAGCTCTGTGTCCAAGCACATTAATAGAGAGGCGAAGGGAAACAAAAGATGTGGTAGAAAAAAGTGTATAAGCAATAGGGATAACCGCACCCTGGAGAGGATTGTGAAACAAAACCCATTCAAAAATGTGGGGGAGATTCACAAAGAGTGGACTGGAGCTGGAGTCAGTGCTTCAAGAACCACTACGCACAGACATATGCAAGACATGGGTTTCAGCTGCCGCATTCCTTGTGTCAAGCCACTCTTGAACAAAAGACAGCATCTGAAGCGTCTCGCTTGTGCTAAAGACAAAAAGGAAAAAAGGGGTCCAAAGTTATGTCCTCTGATGAAAGTAAATTTTGCATTTCCTTTGGAAATCAGGGTCCCAGAGTCTGGAGGAAGAGAGGAGAGGCACACAATCCACGTTGCTTGAGGTCCAGTGTAAAGTTTCCACAGTCAGTGATGGTTTGGGGTGCCATGTCATCTGCTGGTGTTGGTCCACTGTGTTTTCTGAGGTCCAAGGTCAATGAAGTGCACTTCATGCTTCCTGCTGCTGACCAACTTTATGGAGATGCAGATTTCATTTTCCAACAGGACTTGGCACCTGCACACAGTGTCAAAGCAACCAGTACCTGGTTTAAGGACCATGTTATCCCTGTTCTTAACTGGCCAGCAAACTCACCTGACCTTAACCCCATAGAAAATCTATGGGGTATTGTGAAGAGGAAGATGTGATATGCCAGACCCAACAATACAGAAGAGCTGAAGGCCACTATCAGAGCAACCTGGGCTCTCATAACACCTGATCAGTGCCACAGACTGATCGACTCCATGCCACGCCGCATTGTTGCAGTAATTCAGGCAAAATGAGCCCCAATTAAGTATTGAGTGCTGTACATGCTCATACTTTTCATGTTCATACTTTTCAGTTGGCCAAGATTTCTAAAAATCCTTTCTTTGAATTGGTCTTAAATAATATTCAAATTTTATGAAATACTTTTCCTTAGTTGTCAGTTATAATCATCAAAATTAAAATAAATAAACATTTGAAATATATCAGTCTGTGTGTAATGAATGAATATAATATACAAGTTTCACTTTTTGAATGGAATTAGTGAAATAAATCAACTTTTTGATGATATTCTAATTATATGACCAGCACCTGTATATATATATCACAATTTATATTTAAATTAATTATTAAAATCACCATGCACACAACCGGTTCTTACTTTGACCTTTACACAATTGTTTGTATTTTCGAAATACATGTTGTATCATTCATAACATCAATAATAAGAAGCTATGTAGGTATTAATTACTATAATATGTTTTTTTTAAATGTTAGAACTTGCTCTAATGTTTGAGCAAAAAACGAAATTATAATAAATAAATAAAAAAAGCTTTTGTTTTTCAAGCACTTGACAAATGTCAGCAACGACATAGAGAGCATTGTGTGTATTTGAAATCTTTTCCATATACCAGATGACAGGTTGGTCTCAATATTTTGATAATGGCCTGGATATGAAAAGTGAGTTAAAAGTGTGTTTTGGTTAATAGATTTTTTTTAGAAATGGTCAGAAAAGCGAAAGTTTTCTAAAATATTGAAGTATTTGAAAAGCAATGGACAAGTAGCAAAACACCAGAGCAGTCTTTTCTACCCCGCTTTTCTATTAGAGAATAAAAGTCATTGGACAAAGAGAAAGACTTCTAATTATACCGGCAAGATGGAAGTTTGAGGTATTGGCTAAGGATAAAACAGAGGTCACTGATCTCTCAGACGGTCCCAGAGGAGCCTCAGGATCTGTCACCCAGTGACAACCAAATTGTAAACAAAGGTCTCCTGTTCCTGTCTCCTTCCATTGTTCCTAAACAAACACGCCTCTCTGACAGTGCAGGGAAGTGTTTAGTCTGCTAATGTACTGGAAAACAGAAGAATCGGTAGCAGACAGTGCTCCCATTGTCCGGCTGGTTAATGTGGGAACAGTTCCCACTCTCTAACCCGGATTGAGTGATCCGGGACAGAAGGAAGTTAAAAAAGAGAAAAAAACCCAATAGAACTACATCTGCTGCATTTCATTTTCTAGGGAGCACTGCTGAAAGTGAAGATGAAAGCGCTGACCACAAACACTGTGTAGCTTTGCCTTTAGCAATGCCAACGGCACCTACCAAGAAAAGAAAAAAAAACCTTTCAATGTTGGTGGATTTGCCTCTAGTTAAAGAAAATCGTGTTTCTAGATTCACAACAGACGCGCTGCACAACCAAGCAAAATATCAGAAAATTCAAAACATGCTAAGAAAGTAATTTATGAAGTTATAAAATAGTAGTGTACATTTGCCCCACTGAGAAATGTACAACAGCACAAGCATCAAAAATCATTCCCTGGAGTGAAGAATCATTTCAATCTGTCATTTTATGACAAGAAAGCTATTTTGGGACTATTTCCACTCCATATGAGACATCATGGCAGTATGAGAGACTGCCTTTCCAGTAAGGGTGTTTGATTTTACTTTTGTCTTTACATTGGCAATCATTTGCCTCAGAGAGATGAACAAGTTACCACATGTCTGAACAATAATGATTTCATGTCAATCTAAATGGACTGTCATGATTATGTGTGTAGTTAGTTATCTTAGTAAGCTCACTTTCTTATAGAGAAAGCATGTAAACGAGCTAATGGTAGTCAAAAACATACATTTGCAGGTAAACAATTTTGATACTTGTCATGATCATTCAGACCAAGCTACTATAAGGTTCTATCATGACAACTCTCAATAGATTGTTAGCATTGAAATTACAATGTTAATGTATTTGCTACGCTGCTGCTGAATTGCTGCTGCTGTTGTTTATTGCTGCTGCTGCAGACCAAGTACAGGAACTTGCTACTACTAATACATATGTCAATATGCAGCTTACAAGTAAGATATACTGATGCTGCACAAATAGCATATATCAATAACCCATAGCAGATCTATACAGATGGAGCTGGGGAAGGTGGAGGGTTTTAGAGGAACTTTTAAATTGACTAACTGGAGCGAGTTAGTTGAGTTAACTTAAAGGGGTCATGAATTGAGAAATCAACTTTCCCTTGAGCTTTTGATATATACAGGGAGTGCAGAATTATTAGGCAAGTTGTATTTTTGAGGATTAATTTTACAACATTAATAATTAAACAACAACCATGTTGTCAATGAACACAAAAAACTCATTAATATCAAAGCTGAATATTTTTGGAAGTGGTTTTTAGTTTTAGCTATTTTAGGGGGATATCTGTGTGTGCAGGTGACTATTACTGTGCATAATTATTAGGCAACTTAACAAAAAACAAATTTATACCCATTTCAATTATTTATTTTTACCAGTGAAACCAATATAACATCTCAACATTCACAAATATACATTTCTGACATTCAAAAACCAAACAAAAACAAATCAGTGACCAATATAGCCACCTTTCTTTGCAAGGACACTCAAAAGCCTGCCATCCATGGATTCTGTCAGTGTTTTGATCTGTTCACCATCAACATTGCGTGCAGCAGCAACCACAGCCTCCCAGACACTGTTCAGAGAGGTGTACTGTTTTCCCTCCTTGTAAATCGCACATTTGATGATGGACCACAGGTTCTCAATGGGGTTCAGATCAGGTGAACAAGGAGGCCATATCATTAGATTTTCTTCTTTTATACCCTTTCTTGCCAGCCACTCTGTGGAGTACTTGGACGCGTGTGATGGAGCATTGTCCTGCATGAAAATCATGTTTTTCTTGAAGGATGCAGACTTCTTCCTGTACCACTGCTTGAAGAAGGTGTCTTCCAGAAACTGGCAGTAGGTCTGGGAGTTGAGCTTGACTCCATCCTCAACCCGAAAAGGCCCCACAAGCTCATCTTTGATGATACCAGCCCAAACCAGTACTCCACCTCCACCTTGCTGGCGTCTGAGTCGGACTGGAGCTCTCTGCCCTTTACCAATCCAGCCACGGGCCCATCCATATGGCCCATCAAGACTCACTCTCATTTCATCAGTCCATAAAACCTTAGAAAAATCAGTCTTGAGATATTTCTTGGCCCAGTCTTGACGTTTCAGCTTGTGTGTCTTGTTCAGTGGTGGTCGACTTTCTGCCTTTCTTACCTTGGCCATGTCTCTGAGTATTGCACACCTAGTGCTTTTGGGCACTCCAGTAATGTTGCAGCTCTGAAATATGGCCAAACTGGTGGCAAGTGGCATCTTGGCATCTGCACGCTTGACTTTTCTCAGTTCACGGGCAGTTATTTTGCGCCTTTTCCACACGCTTCTTGCGACCCTGTTGACTATTTTGAATGAAACGCTTGATTGTTCGATGATCACGCTTCAGAAGCTTGGCTATTTTAAGACTGCTGCATCCCTCTGCAATATATCTCACTATTTTTGACTTTTCTGAGCCTGTCAAGTCCTTCTTTTGACCCATTTTGCCAAAGGAAAGGAAGTTGCCTAATAATTATGCACACCTGATATAGGGTGTTGATGTCATTAGACCACACCCCTTCTCATTACAGAGATGCACATCACCTAATATGCTTAATTGGTAGTAGGCTTTCCAGCCTATACAGCTTGGAGTAAGACAACATGCATAACGAGGATGATGTGGTCAAAATACTCATTTGCCTAATAATTCTGCACTCCCTAAAGGGTCAAAGTAATATAAGAATATCCTGTAAGTTTCAGAGTTGAAAACTTCCTTGTTAGTCAAAGAAAAGCTTTTATAGACAGCAGGCCCAGCAAACGCTCAGTCTCAGAATAAACCAGGCTATTACGCCAGAGTGTAGTGAAGCACCGCCTCAACAGAAGAAGGACAACGCCTGATTCTGTAGCCACGCCCACCGACTTGTGCCACTAACATGACAGCTAAGAGCAGCAGAGAGCTAAACCGCATCGAATTTTAAGCAGTAAACATACCACATAAGCTTAATTCGGATTCCAATATTATGAAGGCATGGATGAGCTTTATTTTTAATACTAGAACCGCCACGGGGTAAAATTTATCCATGGCTGTTTTTCAAATGTACATACAGTGAGGAAAATAAGTATTTGAAAACCCTGCTATTTTGCAAGTTGTCCCGCTTAGAAATCATGGAGGGGTCTGAAATTGTCATCGTAGGTGCATGTCCACTGTGAGAGACATAATCTAAAAAAAAGAAGAAATCCAGAAATCACAATGTATGATTTTTTAACTATTTATTTGTATGATACAGCTGCAAAAAAGTATTTGAACACCTGAGAAAATCAATGATAATATTTGGTACAGTAGCCTTTGTTTGCAATTACAGAGGTCAAACGTTTCCTGTAGTTTTTCATCAGATTTGCATACACTGCAGGAGGGATTTTGGCCCACTCCTCCACACAGATCTTCTCTAGATCAGTCAGGTTTCTGGCCTGTCACTGAGAAACACAGAGTTTGAGCTCGCTCCAAAGATTCTCTATTGGGTTTAGGTCTGGAGACTGGCTAGGCCACACCAGAACCTTGATATTTCTTACAGAGCCACTCATTGGTTATCCTGGCTGTGTGCTTCGGGTCATTGTCATGTTGGAAAACCCAGCCTCGACCCATTTTCAATGCTCTAACTGAGGGAAGGAGGTTGCTCCACAAAATCTCGCAATACATGGCCCCGGTCATCTTCTCCTTAATACAGTGCAGTCGCCCTGTCCCATGTGCAGAAAAACACCCCCAAAGCATGATGCTACCACCCCCATGCTTCACAGTAGGGATGGTACTCATCATTATTCTTCCTCCAAACACGTTTAGTGGAATTATGACCAAAAAGTTCTATTTTGGTCTCATCTGACCACATGACTTTCTCCCATGACTCCTCTGGATCATCCAAATGGTCATTGGCAAACTTAACCCTCTAGGCGCCACGGTCGAGTTTACTCGACAAGATGCGGCACTGAATAAAACGGCTGATTTTGTCAAATAGGGTGTCAAATTTTGTTTGACCTCCCTTCCACTAGATGTCAGACATGTCATACTTCATCCCTGACTCAAAAAAAGTCATGCTTCTATACAAAATCTGCGAGAAAGAGCGCATTGAATCAGTGCGAGCAAACGCGAAGCTAGTGTGCGAGTGAGCCATTTCATTTTAACCATTATCAGAGCAATATTGTCAATGCCAGCGAGTATTTGCATTAGATTATTATTTTCTAATGGCATCAATAAAGCTTACCCGCAATGAAGTGTTGGATCTTCTATTCACGGACCCTGATTCTGAAGGGGAAATCTGCCGCGATTCTGAAAATGAAAGTATAGCCCTACACCAAGCACAAACGGTGAATGCTTTGCCCAATGTAGATGGTTCTTTGCCCAATGTCAGTGGTGGGAACACAGTGGTGTTTCGCAGGGTTGGAGTGTTCATTGTGAAGTTAGCAGGTGTGTTACGCCGACTTCACACCACACGCGCGAGCAGTGTGTTGGCAGGGCAGTGGTGCGGATGGAGAGCGCGAGCCGCGCGCGGCCGTTTGTGTGCCATTCACACTGGCAGCGGTTGTCTCACGCAGCTGAACCACGGCTCGTGTATTGCAAATACATTTAGTGGGCAATGTGGAGGCAGGGTGTGGAGTCACAATGACAGTAGTCCGAACTGTGCATACTCGGCGGGCGCGCGTGCGTCTGTCTCTCGTCTTGTCTCGTCATCTCACTCATGATCTCTGCTGTGGCGAGTGATCTTTTGAACTAAACAGGTCTTGTCTACTTGTGTTTGTGTGTCATATGAATAATATACATGTGGCCCATACATGGAATCAGAGTGCCTACTGTGTGAAGTAAATGGAAAATCTCTACAGCAAAAGGCCAACAGTTACATGCATTCGGTTTGTTTCTACCATTTATTAGTAACAATTTACACAGTTTGTTTACTATTTACTATTTACCTGAGTATTCAGTATTGTGCAATATAGCATACAGAAGGTGAGGGACATTTTGGGGGGAAAGAAGTGCTGCATTTATCATTTAAACATGTGACTCCAAGGTGACCACCACCATATGACGTCATAATATGCAAATTAGATGAGAAAATGTAATCCCTACATAAACTTTGGGTCATCCTTAATATTTCTCTAATTTACAGAAAGTCTCTATCTTTTATCACTTTTAAGATATAGCCATTTCAAATTAAGACGAAGAAAAAACCTCTGGCGCCTAAAGGGTTAAGACGGGCCTTGACATGTGCTGGTTTAAGCAGGGGAACCTTCCGTGCCATGCAAGATTTCAAACCATGACGTCTTAGTGTATTACCAACAGTAACCTTGGAAACGGTGGTCCCAACTCTTTTCAGGTCATTGACCAGATCCTCCCATGTAGTTCTGGGCTGATTTCTCACCTTTCTTAGGATCATTGAGACCCCACAAGGTGAGATCTTGCATGGAGCCCCAGTCCGAGGGAGATTGACAGTTATGTTTAGCTTCTTCCATTTTCTAATGATTGCTCCAACAGTGGACCTTTTTTCACCATGCTGCTTGGCAATTTCCCTGTAGCCCTTTCCAGCCTTGTGGAGGTGTACAATTTTGTCTCTAGTGTCTTTGGACAGCTCTTTGGTCTTGGCCATGTTAGTAGTTGGATTCTTACTGATTGTATGGGGTGGACAGGTGTCTTTATGCAGCTAACGACCTTAAACAGGTGCATCTAATTTAGGATAATAAATGGAGTGGAGGTGGACATTTTAAAGGCAGACTAACAGGTCTTTGAGGGTCAGAATTCTAGCTGATAGACAGGTGTTCAAATACTTATTTGCAGCTGTATCATACAAATAAATAGTAAAAAAATCATATATTGTGATTTCTGGATTTTTTTTTTTAGATTATGTCTCTCACAGTGGACATTCACCTACGATGACAATTTCAGACCCCTCCACGATTTCCAAGTGGGAGAACTTGCAAAATAGCAGGGTGTTCAAATACTTATTTTCCTCACTGTAACAGATTTCCAATAAAATATACAAGTCTCCCAGTCACTGACTTTTACTAAAATTGTGTTATTTACAATCCCCTGTTGTTAAAAATTGTTTAGATAAAACCAGATTTAAAAAAGGGACATTTATACCTATAAGCGCCAGCGGGTCAAATTTACCCCTATATAATTCCTCTATTTTCGCGCTGTGTTTGAGCAACGATGTGGCTTACTGCAAACAGTCACACAACGCACGGTCACATAAAGATGTTTTAGCCTATTTATAAATGTTCAAACTTTGGATTAAATTTGTAATACATTTTTGTTTTGCAATTTTGTATTGAGTTTGCTACTGTGTTGCTATTTATTCAAGCCTGCCTGTTTCCTGAAAAAAAAAAAAAAAAAACGATATATGGAATGAATAAAACAATTTTCATGATTATCCCAAGTTTATTGGTGTTGTTCTCTTATTCAAATTATAAATGAAATAACTATAAAAATGAATAATTAATTATGTCAAACTGTGTGCTTGAATTCGTATGTTATCCTTATCGTAAGTTATCATACATCTTATGCAGTGCTGTGAATTATTATTGCTCTTCAAATCAAATCAAATCAAATCACTTTATTTGTCACTCTACCATATGCACAAGTGCAACAGTAGGTGAAATTCTTAGGTGCAGTTCCGAGCAACATAGTAGTCATGACATGACATGTACAACAACAGATAATACATCTGATGCGCACACAATTACTCACAGCACAGTATACACTACAATAAACAATAAATAATTTACACAATGTGAGTATAGTTCTCACAGCTTTAAACAATATACACATACTTACAATATACATATACTTTAAACAATATACACTAAACATACACTAAACAATATACATTACGCTATAATAATAATAATAATATACAATGTATAGTATAAAATATTATTCACAGATTGAAAAATTGAAATCCAAAGTGCAATAGATGCTGTATGATAAATAAATGTGTATATAATGTGTGTGTGTCTACAGTGGGTTGTGCTGAGTGATATTCTGTCCAGAGTGTGTTATGATACTGATGGATCAAGAGTTAAGTAGTCTAATTGCTTGTGGGAAGAAGCTGTTCTGGAGTCGGCTGGTGCGTGTTCTAATGCTGCGGTACCGTCTGCCTGATGGGAGCAGTGAGAGCAGCCCATGGTTCGGGTGGCTAGAGTCTCTGATGATCCTCTGAGCTCTCTTCACACACCGCCTGGCGTAAATGTCCTGGAGGGAGGGAAGCTCACCTCCGATGATGCAGCTGGCCGTGCGCACTACCCTTTGCAGGGCCTTGCGGCTGCGGGCGGTACTGTTGCCGTACCAGGTGGTGATGCAGCCAGTCAGCAGGCTCTCTATGGTGCAGGTGTAGAAGCGTGTGAGGATGTGGCGGTTCATTCCAAACCTCCTCAGCCGTCGCAGGAAGAAAAGGCGCTGATGAGCCTTCTTCACAACGGCCTCGGAGTGGACCGACCATGAGAGTTCGTCTGTGATGTGGACACCGAGGAACTTGAAGCTGCTGACTCTCTCCACCGGTGCTCCATCGATGGTGATGGGGCGGTGTTCTCTCTCATTCCTCCTGAAGTCGACCACCAGCTCCTTGGTCTTGCTGACGTTGAGGGAGAGGTTGTGCTCCTGACACCACCGTGTCAGAGTGTGCACCTCCTCTCTGTAGGCCGTTTCATCATTGTCGGTGATAAGATCTACCACCGTCGTATCGTCAGCAAACTTGATGATGGTGTTGGAGCTGTGGGTTGCCACACAGTCATGTGTGTACAGGGAGTACAGGAGTGGGCTGAGAACGCAGCCCTGAGGGGCTCCAGTGTTGAGAGTCAGTGATGAGGAGATGTTACTGCCCATTCTGACCACCTGGCGTCTGTTTGACAGGAAGTCCAGGATCCAGCTGCATAACAAGCTGTTTAAGCCTAGAGCCCGGAGTTTAATGTCAAGTATGGAGGGCACAATGGTCTATTTAGGGTATTTTAGTAATTTTAATAACATGGGTTATCTTAATATGGGATTAATGACATTTTATTATAATATTACACCACCCAAATATGTATTTATTTCCATCTAATTCTCATCATAATTGCAGATCACGTGGGGAAGACTTTGCGCGTTTGTTCCTTCATTTCTGATCACGGATTTGTTTGTAAACAAGAGACTGGATTTGCAGAAAGGATGATATTACATGAATGAATGAAGCAACACACAAATGTGAGTAATTTTTTATTTTTATATGTGATATATTTGCATGGTTACAGATCATTTGATATAGATCTTGATTGTGTACATGTCTTACTTAACATACCTTAGCACATGGTCAAAGGTTGGAGAATCCTTTATTTGTGGTTCTTCATGCACGTTGTTCACTCTCTTGACTTGATATTTGAAGGGAAAATACAATCGCGGAAGTTTTGATCATGCAGTCTGTAACGTACTGTAGCGCACGTGTGTCTGTGTGTGTGTGATGCATGGTTCACACTTGTATCGACCGATCGGGCGGGCCAAGTAATACAAAATAACATTCCAATCAATCACGGGTGGATGACAGTGTTCCATATTGATGATTTAGCAATTTATAAAACCATGCAAATCATCTAGCTAAGTTTTAGCCTGAATTGGTAAACTAGCTAGTTTCAAGTATGCCAAATGATGTGGGGTAAATTGAGCCAGCATTTTAACTTACCCTACCATAAGACACTGTAGTTAAGTTACATCTCTGAAGTATAAACTGGTATCATTTCAATGTAAAGTTACACAAATAGTTTATAATTCTTTAAAAAGTTTGAGTTTATTTGATAGGAACAATGTACACCAAATCCTTCTCTGATAAGAACCAGAAGATACTTAATCATACATTTCCACCTGTAGTCCCTAATTGTTACGGAACAGAGACTCACAACAAGGAAGATATGAATAAAACAGTTTTATTGACAGCAGTAATGCAGACTGGATGGTGAGTAGCCTATATCTGAAGAGATGTGAAATAGAATGGTGAGTAGGAATACTGTCTTTATCATTGAAGATGGGTGAGGAGGTTGTGGATGGCAGAGAAGCTGGAGCACACACCTCAGTGAAGGGACTGGTTAATGGAGGGAGACTTGGAGATTGAGATGAACTGCAAACATGGTGGACCACGGACATTCGCTGGGATCAGGTAAGTAACACAAGGTAAGTGAGTACGTCCTTAAACAAGACCAGACAAAATGACTGTGTGAGGTGTGTGCTTATATGCTGTAGTGATGAGGAGATGAGGTGCAATGAGTGGCCTAACATGTTCAATATTGCAGAATAACTATCATGCCAAGAACCTTTCGACTAGAATGTTTATTAGTTTCAATGACATTTATTCATTCATTCTAATTCAGTTTTTATTTTGATTTCATTTTACACAACAAACTCTGTTTAGGCTGTTTTTGGGAAGGTTACAACTTTGGTGTTCAACATTTTGTTTGAGAAATGCAAACAATTAAATATATTGAAATTTCAACTTCATTTGGTTGGTTTATTGTTGTTTAAATTTGCTTTAAGAAAAGAAATATGAATGTTTGAAAAAGGAAATTTGATTATTGAAGGTGTTTTTAAAAGAGGTAAATTATATTTACAATTTTACATAGGTTTGATTCAGGGTCAATTAGATGGTCCGTTTACACTCAGATGGTTAACCTGGGGTAAATCAAGCCACATTAACACGCTTGTTTTTTTTGTTTTTTTTAAATAAGAAGCCAAATATTTAGAACCCTTTGTCATAGATGTATTATTATATTTTAAAATGATAGAAAACATCCTGAAATTATTTTAGATACTTTCATTGTTCTTCTTATTTTGAGGACCACATAAGTAAAACCTGGCTCATCTTACCCCACTCTTCCCTAAATATTGCATTATCTGTGATAGTATACAAACACAGGATGAGCATCACTATGGTGAGCAGAAAGTGTCTGACATTACAACTCTGTTTTCAACTCCTCCCCGTCTGCAAGCAGCAAACCTTGCCGATCTGTTACCACTAGCTGAAGTCGAACACACCAAGTCTAGTATAATGCATTAACACAATCTCATGTCAATTTGGCAATTTTTTGGCAGTTAAATATGTGGCTAATTTGGGATTTCGGGGTGGACCGTCATTCTTTTATTTCCTATTTCTAAAAAACAAACATTTTCAAATGATTCATTCACATTGTCCGAAATGTGTTAACATTTCACAACCTTTTCCTTTGAGATTGGGCTGTCTGGTTACCATAGCAAACAAACTACATGCATTCCAAGCTGGCACATGACTCTGTGTTTAACAAAACATTATACAAGACATTGAAACAACATTGTGATCATGTTGATTCAATTGGCAAACTCAAGTAGATTCAACCCTGATACATGACATTGATTCACCTTTGAATAAACTTTCATGAGTTTGTGTGCCCATATAATCTTGGTAAAAGTGGTAAACGGATTTGGCGTGCTGTCTGCTATAGAGGGGCTCGGAGAGGATATTCTACCCGAGCTCCGATTGCCCCCCTATAACAGGAAAAATTGTTCAAAAGGGAGGAGCCGGGGAGGAGGAGGGATGCTGCAAGAACTAACAATGGGAAGAGGTAAGCTGCTGGTTTTATACCTTGGAATTAATTGGAAGATTAGATGGGCGTACTTCCTCACGAAATTACGTTTAGTAACTTCACTTAAAATGCCATTTAAATCATTAAAACATTTTTTTTTAATTCTACATGAATAATGCTAGATCATAGTATAAAGTTCATAAAGCCTTGTTTTCCTTACTTATAAGTTTTAATAATACTAGATTTCCCAATATGAAACTTGAATTCAATTAAACAGACTTTAAATGTGAGTAAAGCACAGAGATGTTTGTATTTTTATTTGTAAGAACAAAGACTCATAACATCATAGATCATATCAAAATGCTGTAATTTGATGAAAGAATTAAAAAGCTTTCTTTAGCCAGCCTGAGCAAGCCGCTGTGAGGAACATCCTGTGAGCTGATAAGGACACAACATGTTTTCTTTTGATGTTGATGGAACTTGATACGCTGATACGCTGTTGTTGACACTGATGTCATTGAGCAGGATCCTTCCACCTAACCATATGGATCAAGTCAGAACTCTGTCCTCCAGCTTCTGATGAGGACATGAAGTAAAATCAACTTCAATGAGCAGGAACAGACAATCTATGTGAGTAGAAATTAATTAGCAGTGTTTTAATTGTCTTATTCCCAGTGTTTATGGGAATGACAGCCTCATTCTATGACATCATTAATACAAAAAAAAAAAAAAAAAAAAAAACAACAACAAAAGAAAACAATCAGGTTGTTATAACCAAATGTTCAGCATAGGATTAAAGTCAGCATGAAATGCATGTTTTAGATTTTTTTTGTTAATGATTCCAGTGAAAGGACAAATTGCTCTCTGTTGACATGCAGGACTTCTCCAATAATTTAGTCCGCTAATTTAAGAGTTCAAGCAGATACAACCAGACGCTGTTGGTGTTAGAGCTCCGTCGATTTGATTCATAATCCTTGATTTTCTCCTTAACACTCGCTTACAAACGAATATTTTCTACTATTTACAGCGTGTGAATATATCTACGATACGATTCTCTATAAAAAACAATCGGATTGCTTTGATATCACTACTTATATCCGAACTTCCGCTAAGCCGTAGCCCGCTAGCATTGCACGCGTGGTAACTTATTTACACCGGTAGCTGTAGCCCGCTAGCATTGCGCGTGATAAACTTATTAACACCCGTCACTGTACCGACAATTCAGATCTATTAAACTCCTTTGGGGTCAAGCAAAACGTCATTGGTCCCACTCATCGTCTTAATCACACACTAGATTTAATTATATCACATGGAACCAACCCAACCGATATAGATATTATACCGCAAAGTGATGATGTCACTGACCATTACATGGTAACTTGCATACTGCGTACTGCTGAAATCTGTCATGTTGCGCCACGTTATCGACCAGGCAGAACAATCATTCCAACCACTAAAGATAGATTCTCAAATAGCTTACCTGATCTGTCTCAGCTGCTCAGTGAACCCAAACAAACAGATGAACTAGAGGAAATGACTAGCAGTATGAGCAACATTTTATCTAGCACATTAGAAATTGTTGCACCAATTAGATTAAAAAAGGTTAGAGAGAAAACTAAAGCACCATGGTACAACAGTGCTACACATGTTATCAAGAGAGAAACTCGTAACTTAGAGCGTAAATGGAAACAAACTAATTTAGAGCTCTTTAGAATCGCGTGGAGAGATAGTATGTCACGTTATAAAAAGGCCCTAAAAGCAGCCAGGGCTGAGCATCTACGCAAACTAATAGAAAATAATCAAAATAACCCAAGGTTTTTATTTAACACCGTGGCTAGACTAACAAATAAACAAGCATCGCCTGAGCAAAATATTCCGTTACAGTTTAGTAGTAATGATTTTATGAATTTCTTCACTGAGAAAATAGAAAGCATCAGAAACAAAATTGTAAATGTACAGTCTTTAATGATGTCTTATGATTCAACCGCAACTATCGCCCCTCAAGAACTACTACACCGCTTTACAACTATAGGACAGGAAGAGCTAAATAAACTTATCATTGCATCTAAACCAACAACATGTTTATTAGATCCAATTCCGACTAAACTACTCAAAGAGTTGTTACCTATATTGGAAGAGCCTCTACTCAATATTATTAACTCGTCTTTATCTTTAGGTCATGTTCCAAGAATATTCAAGCTGGCAGTCATAAAACCTCTCATTAAGAAGCCACAATTAGATCATAATAACCTAGCAAATTACAGACCAATTTCAAATCTTCCATTTATGTCTAAAATACTAGAAAAAGTTGTGTCCGCTCAATTGTGCTCTTTCTTGCAAGAAAATGATATCTATGAAAAATTTCAGTCAGGATTCAGGCCGCATCATAGCACAGAAACTGCACTCGTTAAAATCACAAATGATTTACTTCTAGCTTCTGACCAAGGCTGTATCTCAATACTAGTTCTACTCGATCTTAGTGATGCGTTCGATACTATAGATCATAAAATACTCATAGATCGACTTCAAAATTATACTGGTGTTCAGGGACAGGCATTAAACTGGTTTAGATCGTACTTATCAGACCGCTACCATTTTGTCTGTCTAAATGGGGAAAAATCCAGGATGATGTCAGTAGACTATGGGGTGCCGCAAGGATCCGTATTAGGCCCTCTGCTATTCTCAATATATATGCTACCGCTTGGTAATATTATAAGAAAACATGGAATTAATTTCCACTGTTATGCTGATGACACTCAATTATATATTTCATCACGACCGGACGAAAACGCTAAATTATCTAAACTGACAGCGTGTGTTGAAGATATTAAATACTGGATGACGTGTAATTTTCTGATATTAAATTCAGATAAAACGGAGGTATTACTTATTGGTCCAAAAAACTGCCCACAAAACCTTGCACAATACAACTTTACCTTGGAAGGATGTCCTGTCACTTTATCCACTACAGTAAAAGATCTAGGTGTTATACTAGACCGCAACCTGACATTCGAAAATCATATTTCATATGTTACAAGAACGGCATTTTTCCACCTTAGAAACATTGCTAAGCTACGTAACATGCTATCTATTCCTGATGCAGAAAAGTTAGTTCATGCATTCATGACCTCGAGATTAGATTACTGTAATGCTTTATTAGCTGGTTGTCCTGCATCCTCAATAAACAAACTACAGTTAGTACAAAACGCAGCTGCTAGAGTTCTTACTAGGTCAAGAAAATATGATCATATAACACCAATTTTATCATCTCTACACTGGTTACCTATTAAGTTCCGTATCAATTACAAAGTATTGCTACTGACCTATAAAGCCCTAAATGGTTTAGCTCCAGTGTATCTAACGGATCTTCTATCGCCCTACAATCCATCGCGCTCTTTAAGGTCACTAAACTCTAGGCTTCTGGTCATTCCTAGGATATCTAAGTCCACTAAAGGAGGGAGGGCTTTTTCACATTTGGCTCCTAAACTCTGGAATAGTCTTCCTGATATTGTCCGAGGTTCAGACTCGCTGTCCCAGTTTAAAACTAGATTAAAGACACATCTCTTTAGCCAAGCATTCACATTATAATTGCCTTCTATACTACAGTTAAATGGGAACAACGGCATTAATATAATATTCTGAACAGCAGCTACGCTAATTATTTCCCATCTGCTTTTCTGTTGTTATCTCGGGACACTAGTCCCGAGGTAAATAGTTCGTCAGCTCCAGTATGTATCCAGCCTCTCATGAAGACTTCGGATGCCCCAACACCTGTGATGAGACGACTCCACGCCTGTGAAGAGACGACTCAACGCCAGCGTTGTTATGGCCTAAATTAATATACGACTGATTATCTTTTTCGAACATTGTTCTTTAACATTGTGTTTCTAACATTTTTTATACTGTTCATCTATGAAATGCACTTTCTGTAAAGCTGCTTTGAAACAATGTGTATTGTGAAAAGCGCTATACAAATAAATTTGAATTGAATTGAATTGAATTAATTTAGTCCGCTGAACATCTTGGATGGCATTGGGGTGAGTAAATTATCAGGAAATTTTCATTTTGGGGTGAACTAATCCTTTAACTACTAAGAAAGAATTGGATCAATAATCAAACAGAAACTACAAACTACTACACACATGGATGTTAACAAAGTAAATGGCAAGTAGATGAGCAACAGATCGGACGAAGCAATGAATGGGTAATTATCCGTATTTGGCAGTGTCAATTGTGGTCTTTCTGGATGCTGGTATGAAATAGCAAAATAAGCGTTTACTATGAATACAGACAATGTGTCTAATGTATCTATCTGTATATGCTGACCCTAGATGAACAGTCTTGACACAAATAGCAATCACATATAGCAACAACCTAATGCCAAGACCTTTGGAAGAGATTTGGTTAGCTTATATTTACGTTTCCACATGGTCGGGTGACCGGTCCGGCGATGGGGTAGGAGAGACCGGGACACAACCTAACGCTTTTTGACTGTCTCAGTTTGTGTAAATCCACTTGGGGTTCAGAGTATTTATTTTTCCCTACATTAACTGCACACATTTCTTGTACAATTATGTGGTTTTGTTTCATTAATACAGTGTATACTTTTTCTTGATTTACCCCGAAAGAATGGAAGAAACACGCGGTGGTGTATAACGTTCAATTTAGACCGGAGGATTATCATCGATATGATGGAGTTAAACATTGTAATACTCATGTAAAGGATAATATCAAATGAATAAACATCACACACGATGCTTCTTTGCCGTTGTTTTTACATGAATCAATTTCTACATTGATGAATAAAAAAGTATGTACATTAACACAAATTAATACAGTCTAACACTACTTTTCAAAAAAGTCTGGAATTATGTGCTGGTAATGTAAATATTTTTTTCATGCCATGTATGTACATTCAACTCAAATATATACTCATAACGTCATATACATCTTCACGGTCTCACACTATCAGTGAATCGACACGAAATAAATCCATAACACATTCACAATTAATGAATAAAGGATAATATGAAACACATACAATAGCACTATACTGTCTGTTGTTCGGCCACTGGCGGGAGATGTGATGGTCACGGATCCGTCAGAGATGCAGCTCGAAGAAACACTAGACACTGGCTGCGTGGGGTGTACGTTTTTATTTCGGCTCCCATGTTAACAGGTTAGAGCTTGCACACTGCCTGCGTGACACGCGCGTCTCAGGTGCGGAAAACATGTGCATGCTAGAAATAGAACCAACGCCTATTTTTCACACAACACGCATGTTGGAAGCGTTTCCAGCCAAAATAGAATAGGAAATGTCTCGGTTACGTATATAACCCTCGTTCCCTGAGGAGGGAACGGAGACGTACGTTAGTGACTAACGAATGGGGGTTTCGCTTAGAAGCCTATTACCTTCGAGAATTTAACAGCGCCCAATGGCAGTGCCAATGCCATGGCCATGCGGAATTTGCATGCGTAACTCCACCCCACCTCGTGGGTATATAAGGAAGTATGCTGGCAACATCACATTATGTTACTGCTGCAGGAGCCAAGACTGAACTCCGCGTTCCAGGCAGCACAGCTGACGTGGCAAAAGAACGTACGTCTCCGTTCCCTCCTCAGGGAACGAGGGTTACATACGTTACCGAGACGTTCCCTTTCGTTCAGTCACTACGACGTACGTTAGTGACTAATGAATGGGGGTTCCAATATAACAACGCCACTCAGCTGTCTTCCAGTGCCCTACGTAATTGTGAGTACCCTGTCGTAAGACTAGTACGGACGAAGGACTCCCACTTATCACAGGAATACCAAGGTACACTGGGAAGCATATTCCAGTGTGGAAATGCCAAAGTGCCTACCCGTAGGGAGGACTTAGAGAATACACATATGACCCGCTAAGGGCTGCATATGGAAGAACTCTAGAGTACCAGCCAGAGGGTGGATTTTTAACCCTAGGGGTGGCAGGGACTTGCCAAGGGAAAGACACCTGCTCGCTGAGGAGGCTTACGGCGGAAATACTCGTGTGGGGGTCGCCGGAGGGGAACCATGCACACGGGGCACCTGGCCGGACATGAGGGTCTGGGCTCGAAAGGGCAGACTGAACTGATGTCGGCGTCAGCAGTGCTGGAGGAACTCAGGGCTCTCGGGGAGCTCACCTGAGGAGAATATTGCACGTATCCAGTCCGTGGAGTGAAATGGCGAGCAAGCGAAGACACCTGAGCCTGGTCCATTACCGGCCACCCGTAGGGGTGAGTACATAGTCGGACACTGGCTCCACTCGGAGATTGTAGAATCTGGCGAATGTGTTAGGTGTCGCCCAGCCTGAAGCTCTGCAGATGTCTGTTAGCGAGGCGCCATGCGCTAGAGCCCAAGAGGAGGCCACACTCCGGGTGGAGTGGGCCCGAACCCCAAGGGGACATGGTCGACCTTGCTGCTAGTAATCCAAAACAATGATGTCCACTATCCAGTGAGACAACCTCTGCTTTGAGAGAGCTCTTCCCTTCCGCTCTCCACCATAACAGACAAAGAGCTGGTCTGAGGTCCTGAAACACTGCGTGCTGTCTACATAGGCGCGGAGAGCGCGTACTGGACAGAGCAATGCCAAGGCTGGGTCTGCCTCCTCCAAAGGCAGCGTTTGCAGGTCCACCACCTGGTCTCGGAACGGAGTGGTGGGAACCTTGGGCACATATCCGTTAGCTGGTCCGAACTCCAGGCACGCTTCGTCAACCGAAAATGCCTGCAGGTCCCCTACCCTCTTCAGAGAGGCCAATGCGGTCAGCAGAGCCGTCTTCATAGACAGAAACTTAATATCAACCGACCGCAAAGGCTCAAAGGGAGACCTCTGCAGAGCACTTAAGACTACTGAGAGGTCCCAAGAGGGAACGAGAGGAGAGCGAGGAGGATTCAGTCTCCTCGCTCCCCTCAGGAACCTGATGATCAGGTCGTGCTGACCTACCTTTTTGTTCCCCAGGAGATCGTGGTGGGCAGATATTGCGGCCATGTACACTTTAAGGGTGGAGGGAGACAGCCTTCGCTCCAACCCCTCCTGGAGAAACGATAGCACGGACCCGATCGGGCATTTCCAGGGGTCTTCTTGGAGGGAAGAACACCAGGTGACGAAGAGGTTCCACTTCAACGCATAGGCGTGCCGTCTTTTTTTAGACTCTGCCCTAGCGGAAGTGATGGTAGGACCACCACAGGTGGAAGACTACTCAAACCTGCCGCGTTCTGTCCAGAAGCCACACGTGGAGTTTCCAGAGCTTCCGTTCTGGCCGTGCCAATACGGGGCGACCAACATGACCTGCTCCTTGTCCTCCCTGATCTTGCACAGTACCCGTGCGAGAAGGCTGAAGGGGAAACGCATACTTGCGTAGACCCGGCGGCCAGCTGTGCGCCAGTGCATCCGTGCCTAGTGTGCCCTCGGTCAGGGAATAATACAGGGAGCAATGGGAAGAGTCCTGGGAGGCAAACAGGTCTACCTGTGCGTCACCGAACCGTTCCCATATCAGCTGGACCGTCTGGGGATGGAGTCTCCATTCTCCAGGAAGTGGCTGAAACCGTGAGAGCTCGTCGGCTGCACGGTTCAGTTCTCCCGGGATGTGGACAGCACAAAGGGACCTCAGGTGCTTCTGACTTCATAAGACGAGATGGCGGGCGAGTTGAGACATACGGCTGGAGCGTAGACCGCCCTGGTGGTTGATGTACGCTACTGTGGCCATGTTGTCTGTCCTGACTAGTACATGTTGACCCCTCAGCAACGCTAGGAAGTGGTGCAGGGCGAACCGTACTGCCAGTAACTCGAGGCAATTGACATGCAGAAGGCACTGGGGTCCTGTCCAGGAGCCCGCGGCTGCTTGTCCATTGCACATGGCACCCCAGCCCGTGGTTGAGGCATCTGTTGATACAACAACATGCCTGGAAACTCGTTCTAAGGACACTCCGGTCCGTAGAAAACTGAGGTTCGACCACGGGGTGAGAGTCTGTAAGCAGGCCCGAGTCACGCGTACCCGGAGCGTGCCAGACCGCCATGCCCATCTCGGGACTCGATTGCATAGCCAATGCTGAAGCGGTCTCATATGTAGCGATCCGAGCGGCGTCACCGCGGCTGCAGATGCCATATGCCCCAGGAGCCTCTGAAATAGTTTCAGTGGGACCGCACTCTCGCTCTCGATTTGACGAAGGCAAGTCAGCAGAGACTGCGCGCGCGCGCTCGAAAGCTGCGCGCACATGGCGACCGAGTCGATATCCATACCGAGAAAAGAGATCCTCTGCACGGGGCAAAGTTTGATCTTCTCCCAGTTGACTCGAAGGCCCAGACGGGCTAAGTGCTGGAGCACTAGGTCTCTGTGTTCGCAAACCTGCGCTCGAGAGTGACTCAGTTATGAGCCAGTCGTCGAGGTAGTTCAGGATGCGAACCCCGTGCTGCCGAAGGGGCGCAAGGGCTGCCTCGGCAATCTTCGTAAAGACGCGAGGGGACAAAGATAGCCCAAATGGGAGGACCGCGTACTGATATGCCCGCCCCTCGAAAGCAAACCGTAGGAACGGTCTGTGTCGAGGTAGGATGGAGACATGGAAGTAGGCGTCCTTCAGGTCGACCGCTGCAAACCAATCGTCCGGACGAACGATTTCGAAAAGGCGTTTTGCTGTCAACATCTTGAACGGAAGCCTGTGAAGGTATCGGTTCAAGATGCGCAGGTCCAGGATTGGCCGTAACCCACCGGTTTTCTTGGGTACAATGAAGTACGGGCTGTAGAACCCGTAGTTCATCTCGGCTGGAGGGACAGGTTCGATTTCACCCTTTGCCAGTAGGGTGGCAATCTCCATACGCATGACGGGGGCATTGGCCCCGATCATAGTGTAGCGGACTCCCCGGAAGCAGTGAGGAACCTGCACGAACTGAATCGCGTAGCCGCGCCTGGCGGTCTTTGCGACCCAGCGGGACAGACCTGGAAGCTGAAGCCAGACTCCCAGGAACTGCACCAGCAGGGTCATTCGGACCACAGACGTACCCAGGGTGGGGCAGCGAGGCAGCGTTACCGGCCCAGACATGGGAGGCTGTTGGGCGTCCCGGTGCGGGGGCATGGTTAACTGCTGCGTCCTGACAGAGGAGACCAGGGAAGGACGCACGTTCCACTGGGGTCTGCTCTGCCAGGAGGCTGGCGACAGAGAGGGATGCGAGTGGCGGGACCCGGGGGTGGCGCACTGTCATCACCGATCTCTGGTGGCTCAGGGATGGGAGTGTTAATTATTTCTTTAACCAACATAGGGTGCTGCTGACCCGGGGGCCAGCAGCTGAACAAAGGATTCTCCCCCGGCCCTCCACCGGGGGAAGGAGTGGTCCTGCTACCATCTCCCTGAAAAAATGTCCCATCCCTGAGCCGTCCGTCTCAGGAGCGCCGCTTGGCCTGGCGTTTAGCGGTGCGCGGGGCGGGCTGAGCGGACTGGGACGCCTTCCTACGGTGACCTCCACGACCCGGCCCGGGTGAAGGCTGCTGCTGGGACCGGGCGGGAGGGGCGGGAGCCTTAGGAGGGCGTCCTCGGCGGGGAGCAGGCTGAGGCGACTGTGCCGGGGGCTGGGTGGAGGCAGCAGCTGGCCGCCGGGGCAGTATATGTTTAATAGCCTCAGTCTGCTTCTGAGCGGTTGAAAACTGTTGGGCAAAGCTTCCAACCGCCCCACCGAAGAGGCCGGCCTGGGATATGGGGGCATCGAGGAACCGGGTTTGCTCGGTATCCCGCATATCAGCCAGCTTCAGCCACAAATGTCGCTCCTGGACCACATTTGTGGACATCACTTGACCCAGGGAGCGTGTGGTCACCTTCGTCGCCCGGAGAGCGAGGTCGGTGGCGGCACGCAGCTCGTCGAGGAGCCCCGGATCAACTCTACCCTCGTGCATGTCCCTGAGGATCCTGGCCTGGTAGACCTGAAGGATCGCCATGGCATGCAAAGAGGCGGCAGCCTGCCCCGCAGCTCTGTACAATTTCGGCACCAATATAGATGTGAATCGACAGGCTTTGGAGGGGTGCTTAGGATCACCACGCCAATTCGAAGCGCTCTGCGGACACAGTTGCATCGCAACAGATCGTTCGACTGGGTGGACCCCAGTGTACCCGTTGACAGCGGCCCCATCAAGGGTAGAGAAAGGTCGCGGGAAGACAACGGGGACTTCCAGGACCGCGCAACTTCCTCATGCAGCTCGGGAAAGAAAGGTATTGGGGCGGGGACTGACGGGTGTCAGCGCATGCTCCCAAAAACCAATCATCGAGCCGCGAGCGCTCGGGACAGGGCGGAGGGTTCCACTCTATCCCGAGACTCGTGGCTGCCTGTCAGCTCTGGGTCCGACTCGGGCAATGCTGGAACGCCCGAGGGCGGCAACACAGCCGAGTCATCATCCTCAGAGGACTCGAGCCCACCTTGTGATGCGGTGACCGATATCGCATCCTCCTCTGGAGCGCCAAACGAGATGCGCGGGGGGGCCGGAGCAGGCCCCGCGATCTGCGTCTGAACACTCGCGGGTTGCAGTGTGCTAGAGGGGGCTGTGGCCCGAGGCATTAGCGTCGGGGCTTTGTTCCACACCGTCACCCTCAGGTCACCCTGACCACCAGACGAAGTACTGGCTCTCGGGGAGTCAGTAGATCGGGGTGTGGTAGAGGGGACTCTCACTTCTTCACGAAGTTCATTGAGTCTCGACCGCAACACGGCGATGGTCATGTTCCCACAGTGGGAGCATGACGCATCCACAAACGCTGCCTGGGCATGCTGAAAGCCCAAACATACCAAGCAGTGATTGTGCCCATCAAAGGAGGAAAGCGACCGGCCACACCCAGAAGAACACGGACGAGACATCCTGAAAAGGACGCGTCACGTGCAAGCTCTTTTGTGAGAGGAAGCTTCGCAGAGAACGCCGAAGCGCCCAGGGACCATACACCAGCTGTCTAGCAGACCACTGCGCAGATCAGCAGGCAGGCAGTATGCGATCACTGGAACGTGCCGTAACACCAACGCCTCTGGAAAGCTGCTCGTCTCGAAGGCTGACAAAGACTCAGTTTTCAGGCTTGAAGGAGTGAAGAGATCCTCTTGGCTCCAAAGCAGAAACATAATGCGATGTTGCCAGTGTTCTTCCTTATATACCCACGAGGTGGGGCGGAGTTACGCATGCAAATTCTGCATGCCCATGGCATTAGCACTGCCATTGGGCGCTGTTAAATTCTCGAAGGTAATAGGCTTCTAAGCGAAACCCCCATTCGTTAGTCGTTAGTACGTCGTAGTGACTGAACGAAAGGGAAAGCTGTTTATATGTCATTTTTAGCGTATTTATAAGTATATTTTAAAGAAAATCTAGTTCCTACATAATTTTTCTATACATTGACTTACTGGGGTCTCTAACCTGCAAAATGCCCTTTAAGACGAGACCCAACAGGTGAATAGGGGATTTTTTTAAAATTACAATATATCACTGTGAAACTTCTCCAGTTTATTACTGGCATAAACATAAAAAACGTTTTACAAATTTTGTGTAAATGAATTTTTTTATATGCAAATGAGGCCTTATATACGTAAATATAAGCTAATTTGCATACATTTCCAAAAACAACATTTGGAAATTGGAAAGGACCAGGTTTAAAGTTCTTGGTTCTATTTGTTTACATATTAGATGAGAGGGCTTTTACAGAATGGATTCTGGATATCTTATTTTGTGCTTTAGTAAATAAAAGAATACTGACAGTAGCCTTAAAAAAAATAATTTTTGCCATGTTTTTTTGGAGTAAAAGGACCTATAACTCAGGATAGAAATGATATATCAACAAATCCCTCTGTAAAAGCCTTCAGAATAAAGTACTGGAAAAGTTGGTGCTTGTAGGTGCTACTGAAGTGGATATATTTGACTCTTGAGTGTGAGAAAAAAACTACCTTAACAAACACATAATCACAAAAACTGCAAAAGAACTGTCCCTGTTTGTTGTATGTCCATCTATAACTATTTGAATCTAATTCTGACAGGGTTTCATCGTCTAATCGGTTGTTGTTTACTTTCTTTTTACCAGCTTTTGCTACTTGGTCTTTTCTGTGAATGTTTATGAACTGATTTCGGCATTGTCTGCCTTTTGTCTGCAGTTGTCTGCAGCATGTAGTGGGAAATTCACATCGACCAATCAGATGTGGTTTTCGGCTGCAAACCTTCGCGGATGGTTAGTTCAACAAAGGAAATGCCCATATTTGGATCAGACAGCGCTGTGCATGAGACTGAGACCTTTATAATGATACCAGGGGCCTGTTTCAATAAGGAGGTTCAACCAACTCTGAGTTTAAAGTTGAACTCTGAGTTGACTTACCCTGAGATTGGAAACTCTGAGTTTTGGGTTTCAGAACTGCTGAATTGAGGTAGTTCAATCAACTCTGAGTAAACTGAGGCCCAGTCCCAAATGGCACCCTAGACCCTCACGGTCTTCCTCTAAATCCGCACTTTCACAACGTAATGCCACTTTGACTGCTGGGAAGAAGTCCACTGCGTAACCCGCACCAGTGCAGGCTCAGCAGAAATGCGCATCGAGGGCGCATATCGACCTCAAAGGGGGGCGCTCGCGAGCACCCTTCTGAGACCTAAAATGACAAATGGGACACCCAGCGGTCTCGTGGACTTAACAGACACGCGCACACAGCGGCCATTGTAAGTCCACAAGACCGAAAGTGCACATGAAGTGTGCCAGTTGGGATAGGGCCTGACTCTGAGTTAAGCGTGTGCACCACAACTATGAAAAGCCACGATCAATGGAGCTCCGAAATTATGATTCACCATGGCAACAGCACCTAACAAAAAGACGTCTGCATACTTCCGGGTCAAATGTAAGTTTAATTCTTAAGCATTGTTATAATAGGCTTGTTCGACTTCATACAGCGATGCGCAGACTGATCGGCGGCTGACTTGAAGCAGTGACGTATGGCATCAAAGTACCGTGAGAGCAATTCGAGAGCAGTCAGCTAATACAGCCGGTGCAGTTTCTCTTGAGTGGCTGCCCCAGACTGCACAGACTCTGATGACGACACAACTGTTCCACAACTGGCCAGATTCACCGCATGACAGCGATCTCGTGTGTTTTGTGTTTATTCTAAAACCTTCAGTTCCACTAATGCTCACAAATCTGTTTTTTTATAACAGTAAAACCTCCTTTCTTGTAGGCGCAATGTTATATTGTCATGTTTATCAAAATAAAACTGATAAAAAACATAGACCCACTTCATTGATAGTGTAGGCTTATATGTTGAACTTTATTCTTGTACAAACACATGCTGTATTAAGCAGTGCATAAAGTATTACATGACAATAATGTCTCTGAAACATCTGTGTATTGCCAAATATTGCATTTATTTCACTTCAGCTGTGATAAAGTATACAAACAGCGCGAGCGTCACTGCGGGAAGCAGAAAGTGTCCGTTTTTTGTGCAACAGCTTATTCTACATAGTCTAATGCTCTTTTCACATTATGTTCTCTAATCCAACCTGTTACATTTCTGAATTAGGATAATGAAATTAACATTTAACTTCTACTCAGCCAACAGCAAGAAGGCAGTGGCTCACAAAATGATGCGAGGACCTGCACCACCACCACTGACAGAAGAAGAGGAGATGGAGGAAGAATATTAAAATCTAACAAGGAAAAAAAAAAGAAGTGTTGCTTTTGTATTTGGCAAATAAAGAGGACCAAATAAATTGTGAATATTTGTGTTTTATTAACACGTGGTGTATGACATATATTTCAGACTACCCTTCCATCTGGTAATCTTCCATTCCATATAGTAATCCGTTTCATTTTCAGAAGGTAAGATGGGAATATGTGTATCAAGGCATCCAACCACATTGGAAATCCTAATGGACATTGTAATTATTAGCTTACTTCCAGAGGTTGCAACAAGATATCAAGCGAACGTTTTAATCCGATTTCTACACCACTGACCTGCAATCCTGTGAAACTCCTCTTTGATGCTCTCATGGATTTGTGCCCAGGAAACAACACAAACATATTCAGAAAGAGCAAACGTGAGGGTGAGGCAAACTTTCCTTACCTCTCTGCATACAGTGGCCTTACTAATATGCTCTGCATCCCTGATATTATATAGAAAACTATCATTAAAACATGGTACTGCTCAAATAAATATGCATGTGAATATAGCAAGCAGAACAAATCCTCTCCTTACATGAATGTAACTCTCTACATATTATTGCAGCCTCCTCATCTACAGAATGCTATTGTTGTCATTTTGACAGTGCCCTCTTGATGAAAATATTTGCAGTGAATGAATGTACCTGCACTACAAACAAATGCTTTTCTTTTGTCTTGTAATTTCCAGTCAAAATATATGAAGCTTATGCGCAAGTTCTGGCAGGAAGATTCAATGTTACGTCACTTATCACATTCAGACCTGTCCAATCAAGTCATAATTCTCAGAGTATAAAAGATCGGTAATTAACACATGTCTGAGTTCACAGATGCTGACGCCAGCATTACAGTTGACGATCCGGACGTTCAGAAGCGGTCGATCGCTGGTCCTATTATAAAAATTAATAATGTGCAATACAGTGGCGTTCAAAGTCCACATCAGCCATCTGCTCATTGGGCTGTCGCAGCAACAGACACGCGTCTAGATCCGAAACAATCACTTTCAATGGAGGACTATCCTGGCATGTTATCAAAGACACGGCTGTGATCTTCATCATCATTCTGGCGTCATCACTGTTATCGCTTGCTCGTGTTGTAAACTATCCATAGTGCCTCGTAAATGATTCGCATGACACCGGTTACCGGTAACGATTGTATTATGTTTAGAAAAGCTGAAACAGAACAGCTGGCACCGCATAGCCTCTATCATTCTCCCCACGAATGCAATGAAACAACACTGGTTTTAAAGCAACATGCACCCAGTTAATCGGGGCTTCATGATTAACAGAAGTTAAGCTGAAATCGCGAATGGGTTCAGTGTTATCAGATCGCTAAAGTTGAATCAACTATGCTAATTTGCTCAGCATAGATTTTAAAGTACAGCACTGACATCAGTGCTTGATCCGTTCTCATTCATTCGTGCTATTCATCTTCAAGCGCTGTGAGTTCATCACATACAACATGCAATTGAAACTGACACAATAGTTTCAAGCTTAGAAGTGTTTTGGGCTGTCATCCAGCAGATTACATATTTTGCTCAAACATACGGGGCACCCAGTGTTGAAATGGCTTCCTTGTGTGATTCGACGTGGCTTCCTTTACTATGAGGAAGAACCGCTTTCTGTGCTCATATAAAGGTGCCGTTGCTTATTGCTTTATAAATGCGCTACATATTAATAAATTAGTTAAATAAAACAAACATGTATAGTAATTGTGCTTTTGTCTTTGCGTTACTCCAGTTAATTTGACTCTATTCGTGTTTTATTCCGCTACTGATATCTGCATGCCTCTGTCTATTTTTAGGAACTTTAGAATTTAGTGTTATGTCTCACTTGGTCCTTCTGTACTACGATGCCATGGCTGCAATTATGAATTAAACAAAGTGTATCTCGCTAGTAATCAAAGCACCATATGTCAAGTAAGGTTTGCATAAAAAACAAGGTTTAACTGGATATTCGATAGCAGCAATAATTTAATTCCGTACTCAATCCGACCCATTTTACATAAAGATTGCATCCTACAGCAACTAAATCGCAGCACGGGAATACAATTATTCAAATCTTTTATGAATATAGTAAGTGAGCAGAGTGCGCTCCCTTTATAAACGCATGAAACCGTCAAATGCTTCCGTTCAACTAAACTCCCACACTAGTGGAAACCGTTTTGGTCAATCTGAATATACCAAATCATGAATCTATAGCATGTTCTGCTCTTCATTGGTCTAACGCATTCACTAGAAGGCAGAATTGGTCTGTGAACAGGCGCTGAGCCATTCAATCCTGATTGTGTATGTTCTGTGTTGTGTTGGCTCCTCCAATTGGCCATTGCATTCAGGCGCTCCACAGACATTTACATTTACGCATTTGGCAGACGCTTTTGTTCAGGGTGACTTGCATCGTATTCAAGGTGCACATTTGGTATTTTGTCGGATCTTGCTTTCCCGGGGAATCGAACCCATGGCTTGGCGTTGCTAGCGCTACACTCTACTGTTTGAGCTACAGGAAAGATGTGTCTGTGATTGGCTACGCTCGCATTGTAAACACCAACATTCGTCAGTCTATTGAGACTAACACAATATACAGGGGAGTAAATATAGTGTGACTGTTTGACAAAGTCTGCACATGCGTACTGATTCCTGCAAATGACGAGCTCTCTCGCAGTGAGCTTTTTGTTTTTCTCGTCACCAAAGCTGGCACACACGGTGCGGCTTATAATCATTGTGATTCGTTGCTTTTCAGACTGTGATCCTGATGTCACACTGTGGGAACTCTGCTGCATTAATGTCAGACTGCATGATAATCAAACGCACAAGAATTTGTCTGGAGGTTACATCAACCCAATCACATTTGTTTAATTTACTTCAGGTTACAATTTTATCATGGCTGTTGGTGAGTATGTCAAACATGCTATCAAAGACAAAAAAAATTTAACCTATGGTCAAAATAATTTAGGATTGCGATATTTGTCTCAGACTGCCAAACGTGGAAGAAAAAAAGAAAAAAAAATTCATATAGTATGAACTTGGCTCAGGTTATCAAACGATGACTCTCACATTGATTATTGTTTTTCATTGGTTCGGTTGCTTTGCAGGGTTCTATAGCCAGCTATGGTTTATTAGCTAGTAAAGCGTCTTCTAAAACATTCTTATCCTTCCGCAAGGGCATTGTTTGGTTTTCAATTGTCGGTTATGTATTTGTTATGCTGTTCTGGTTTATTTTCTTCTGGGGGTTCTCTCAACAGGTTCTGACGGTTAGATGGTGTTCTATCTAGCTGTGAGCTGGAGTCACGCCCCATGGTTTCGAATCCTCCAACTGCAGATGCTAAGAACTGCAGTTCCCCAACTCATCTATGCCTAGGTCATTCTTCGGATTGGGGCTGCTACGAATGCAGCTCAATGCGTGGAGTCTGCATACTCTATCAAGGTGCTGTGTATATGGTCTTCCTCAGCATTATAGTACAAGCAAGATCTGACTCAAACACTCAGCAACTTCAACTAGTAATTTTCATGCAAATACCGGTGGTGGCATGTTTTCTCCTTTATTACTACTCATCAATCCTGTTTTCGTCAGTCTCTATAAGCCTTTCATGAATTTCTCTGTGACCTAACGTGGTCTCTGTCCAGGTGGCCTATTGTAGCCTTCATCTCTGTGGCCTACTGCGGCTTCATCAGCTTGGCCTTCGTCTCTGTAAAAGAGGATATCTCTAAGCACATCCCTGCATCCCTAATCATTCTGCAATTTTTATATTCCCCAACGGGTCTCCCATATCAAGGTGGTTAACTCGCCTAGAGACAGACCTACAGAACTGCAGACCATCTCATCAGTATACCGGACATTCATTCAGGGTTATGTGCTGCTACAACATCAACTGAACGCAGGATTGTTTGGTGGTCAAGATGGTCGTCAGCATTCTAATATCATAGAATGTGCAAACCTTCAGGTAATCTAAGATTACCTATGTGTCTTAACAAGCATCAGGTAAGTTACAGTTTATCATTTAACTCCTAATACTTTTGCATGGGGTCTATCGAGACCAACTCATGCCCCCACGCTATCTTCTCCTCACTATGGGCTATCGCAGCCTTCTCTGCACACCGGCTTATCATTCTCAGTCGCTGCGTCTTTCTTGTACCCTCTCCTATCAAGGCTGTATACACGGCCTAACCTGGCAGTCATACAGCCTATGTGGTTTTTTTCGTACCCCGGCCTCTCGTGGCAGTATATACGGCCTAACGTGGCAGTCATATAGCCTACGTGGCTTTTCGTACCCTGGCCTATTTTGGCAGTGAATATATGGCCAACGTGGCAGAACATACAGCCTACGCAGCTCTCTGTACCATGGCCTATTGAGGCAGTGATTATATGGCCAACGCGGCAAAACATACAGCCTACGCGGCTTTTCGTACCCCGGCCTATTGAGGCAGTGAATATATATGGCCAACGTGGCAGAACATACAGCCTACACAGCTTTTTGTACCCCGGCCTCTTGTGGCAGTATATACGACCTAATGTGGCAGTTCATACAGCCTACGCAGCGCTCCGTACAATGGCCTATTGAGGCATTGAATATACGGCCAACGTGGCAGTCCATACAGCCTATGCGGCTGTTGCAGTAGCATAACAATTCCCTCTGTTTATTGGTTAACACCTATGTTAATATCCATATCTATTGCATGTTCAATGTCCATATTCTAAGTAATTCTTATGCAAATACTGGTGGTGGTGGTGGTGTCACAGCGTCACATTCTCAGATTATTACTCATCCCGTTCGTCAGTCTCTATAGCTCTTATTCTTTGTCAATTGCCTAACGTGGCCTTTGTCTCCAGGTGGCCTAACGTGGCCTTCGTCTCCAGGTGGCCTTCGTCTCCAGGTGGCCTAACGTGGCCTTCGTCTCCAGGTGGCCTTCGTCTCCAGGTGGCCTAACGTGGCCTTCGTCTCCTGGTGGCCTTCGTCTCCAGGTGGCCGATCAAGGCTCTGTCTTGTGGCCGTTCAAGGCTTTCGTCTCTACCTGGCCGATCAAGGCCCGTCTGCGGCCGTTCAAGGCTTTCGTCTCTACCTGGCCGATCAAGGCCCGTCTGCGGCCATTCAAGGCTTTCGTCTCTACCTGGCTGATCAAGGCCTGTCTGCGGCCGTTCAAGGCTTTCGTCTCTACCTGGCTGATCAAGGCAGGTAGAGATCAAGGCCCGTCTGCGGCCATTCAAGGCTTTCGTCTCTACCTGGCTGATCAAGGCCCGTCTGTGGCCGTTCAAGGAATCGCAGCATTTACGACGGGCGAGTATACAATTCTTTCACAATTTTTGGGGGTGAGTAGGTCCCGTCCTGGAGGAACTAATTTCCTCTACCAATTCTTGGGGGGCGGCTGCGCCCCTGCCTTCATCTTCAGGCAGGAAATGCAGAGTCCGTTACCCTCGTGACGAGCGCTACGGACGGGGCCTACGCCAAAGAACCTCTAATTTAATACTTGCTGGTCTGCTAATAAACTTGTGGTGTTATCATACTTTATCTGGTCTTCCTGGTAGAACTAAAGATTCTTACATCAATGTGCATGAAAAATTACATAATTTAGTCTTGTTTCCTGGGGAACAAAAAAAGAAGTCCGTATGAAAAGCATTTGTGTAGCATTAATTAATTACTTATTTAAACACAGCTGGTGCTTTAAAAAGGGCGAAAGAAACTCTGGGTTTACCAAAGAAAACCTGCTCCAGACCAGGTTAGGTTGACAGAGTTACCCTGGTAACTGACTCTGAGTATAAGTTACCTCTCTTAAATGGGCTTGACTTACCCTGCTTTCTCGGGTTTAACATACCTCCCATTTTGAAACCGAAAACCCAGAGTTCCCCTCATTTCAGGGTTAACATACTCAGAGTTTTCACTTAACCTCCTTTCTGAAAAGGGCCCCAGACATGACATGTTTCTGTGAATGGAGATGGCACGGGAGCTCATGTTAGAATGCTAACTTTTGATGATTTCGGGTAGAAATCTAAAGGCACAAGTTGACAAAATATAGTGAAATAACCACTTAATGTGTTGACATATTTTTTTATTTTGACATGAAAGCTTACATGTTAAGGGAGCAAACTGGCCCAAAATCTCAAAATTGACCACTGCATGAAAATGTTTTCGCCTGCCGTGTCTCACCTTAAAGGTAAAATACAGAGCAATCCTCTATAAAATCGGAACTGGCTAATTTATGCCCGTGAGCTAGCGAATCATGACGCTTAGTCTCAGTGTGACTCCGGGTCCCATGCATGGTGGATATTTGAAAATAAGAGATGCTAAGAAAAATCAATCATCTAATTTAAATCACAACTAATCTTATGATCAGCTGTCTAAAAGTTACAAACAGAAATTTAATGAAGTCACATAAAATTCAGATCAAATTATTCATGGAGTCAGAGTTAAAATTAGATATCAATAAATTAAGTGAACTTCACAGAAATGCTGAAAAGGCTTACATGCAGAATTCCTTGAACCAAGCCGTTAGTGTCACAATCATCAGTGAGAGTGCCCCTGATTACCACCTGAGGGCACTCCACCCCGGACTGTCACTCCATCAAGGACTACATCTCCCATAATCCTTTCCCCGGACTCATCAGCACTCATTTATTACATCCACCTGCTCCCCATTACCTTGTTAGCTCACACTATATAAGCCTGGTCATGTATATCATTCATGGCAAAGTCTTGTTTGTTGTAAACTGCTTTTTTGAGCGTTTTCCCTGGTTTCATGTCTCTGGTTTTGGATTTCTTGCCTGTTCCATGGATTACCTGTTTGCCTGTCTGTCCTGTCTTGTTTGCCTGATTGGACTGATTGCCTGTGTATGACCTTTTGCCTGTTTTTGTCTACGATTGTGTTACCCTTCATTTAAGCTGCATTTGGATTCTCAACCCTTTGTCTCTCTGAGCAGTATGTTACAGTTAGATTCCATTTTTTGGGCTGACGAATGGACCTTACATCGGCATCTGTTTCTAGGTTATCATGTCAATAATGGGCAACAACAAAATATGCCTATGCCTCATATGATTAATTTACTTCTGAAACTCTTGCAGCATGTGCAGCGTTCAGATTTTAATGTTAGTTGTGTGGAGTAGTGCATGTATACTCTTTAATTTGAAATGGGTGAGCCCAGGGAAATATTTTTAGATATTTTCATTTAAACCACACTTTGTGAAGTGTTTTGCACTTCATGTTGGTTAAGCTGCAACAGAGCAAAATCGAGTTAGCAAACTGTAAGAAGGTTTGCTAACTGTCAGAAAACTGAAAAGGTTTCGAAATAGTATTCATTTGTTTGAATTTTAGCAGATGAAAAGCCTTCATTGAAATGTCAGGCAGCTGCCGCACACTTCAAATGGACTCCGACATCTCTTCAAGGAGGTTTTCTGTGTCAGCACAATCTGATTGCTAACTCCACTTGACTCTGTGACTTAATTTTACAGCTTAATAAGAACATGATGTTAATCCAGTAGCTTGATCGGGTTCGACGGCCCTTATTGATCACAACAGCCTGTAACGTCTGCCTTTTACCCTGACTAAGCTACCAAAGTCTTCCTCCCTGATATTTCAAAACTGTCAATAAAAAATTCCATCTTCGCAGGACCAGGCTGTTTTGATGGTCTAAAGTTGTAATGTGTAGTTTTCCATTAGGTTGTACTGTAGACCAATGACCTTAACTGCTAGTAAGCATTACATCATTGCAAATAGCTGCTGATAACTGCTGGCTTACGTCATCCATTAATGCCTGTCCATCAATGTCTTTTACGCTGTCTCTTTACTCTTGGCAAGGACTCAAAGTGATTAATCATTAAAATGAAATAGCACCACAGTGCCAAAGATGTGAATATGTGCCTCATGCAGAAGTAACTGAAGCATTAGTCATTTAGGATGATGAAACGTGACCCTATATGCATTGGCATTAACAGCAGCCCCATTTGCCTAATTACAGACTGAGGACATTGTCTGATCCCTTATTATAGACAACATGGAGCTCACTATAACAGTCTTAATCAGTCAGTTGATATGTTGTACTTTCTGATTACGAACAGTGGGTCAAATGTTAATGTAAAACATTTTAGTAACGGGAATTTTCTTGCAGCGGGTGGTCCAGTAAATCTATAATACATACCTTCAACCAATAATGTGCTCTTGTTCCTTGTCTTTTAGTCTCACATAGCCAGATCTTCATGAAGTCTGATGATCTTCGCAACATTTTCTGGTCAAGAAGCGCCCACTTAGACAGGAAGAGACTGTCTGACCAGCATGTAAAGTGATCGTATCATATTTTGTTGTGATGTGCCATTTGGGGCCATGCAGCTTTATGTGAAATAGTTGGCACTACAATAATAGATTGCCGTGAAAAAAAGAGGAAAATATGTGTCACAATTATGTTTCTGTTTAGTCTTTTCTCTCATGTCCGTATTAGTTCTCATTAGTTGCTATGGTGTCTGATTAGTTAATCTCTGTGCAGCTGTTCCCATTTAGTGTCCTTGGTTACTATGTGTTTTAATACTCCCTGTTCTGTTTAGTCCTCTTTGGTTATTGTTTGTGTATGTGTTTTGCACACTGTTACGCCTTATCGCCTACTTGTTGGATTTAAACCTTGTTTATAATTTTTAATCTACATTCATCTGCCTTCTTCATCTTGTGACAGAATAACCAACCACTTAAAAATGAGTAAAAAGGAAAAAAAAAACCCGCAGTGGGTCTCCTTCTCCTGGGGTATTTGGTAGGGGTGTAAATCAGATGGTTCATCACAATTCGATACACTATCGATTCTCATAGCCAGCGATTCAATATTTTTCGATACTTCAAAGTTCTGGGATTTGATTCAGGGGTATAACGATCAATATTTCGATATTATGTGCCTATATTACACAACCAGTTAAATTTGTATTAACTTACAACTTCAACCGAATGATTCGTGCTCTATCCTTTTATGCAAAACCATAGACCTTTATCTACTGAAGCACAAAAATAAGTACAAGAAGACTCAATTCAGTGGCCTATTTGTGCGCTGTTTGAGATGAGTGCGCACTGCTTTTTGCAAGGCTTTAAATAAGCAAATTATAAACTTTCGTGAAGATTTAGCACTGTCCCGAGCCTCTTTCACAAGCTCTGAAAGGTAATTTAATTGAGAATTCACACATTGGCGATAATGCATAAATTGACATTGTGTGCAAATGTAGAGAGTGTTAAAACAAATGTGCCTCTTAAATATATAAATAGCCTACAGGTATCGATTTTTAACGTGTTGCATCGATACATCATATCGTTAGACATTAGATCGATGTATCGATCTAAATCAATGTATTGTTACACCACTTGTATTTGGGCTGGATGCTCCAGAACAGCAGACTCTTCCTCACCATCAGTGAGCCCGAGGCACCCACCAAGGCCGTTCCAGAACCCGAGCCGGATGACATCAAAGCCCTGTAGTCTACACAGGCAGATCAGTCCATCTTAGAGCCAGGAGCTGACCTAGACCTGATAGATCTGTGGTCCACAGATCCAGTCCCCACCCTCGAGTCTTCAACTTCTTCGCCAGTCCAGAGATCATCTTCTTCAGCTTATGTTCATGCCTGACTTCCTGGTCCTTTCTCCCCTGGATCTGTTGGCACCACTGGTGTAGTCAATCAAAATTTTACCATCATATATAAAATCCTCTGTTTTAAGCTTGTTTGTGTTTTTAAAATCTTTGTCCTTTTATGATGGTGTGTGCTGTGTTCTCCACCGAGTTTTCATGGCTGCAGAGCTAAATCAATTTGACACCAAACGCTTTAGTCAAAAATACATTTTGTAGAGGTTAAAGTGCTTTTTGGCAACATGTCAAATACCAAAAATTGATTAGTTCAGCCGCATTACCCTAAGCCACTCCCAACTGGCCCATTCCTCATCTCAAGTGTTGCTGACTAGTGTAAATATGAATGAATTACTGTATGTGTGACACGCATTAACACCTGAGGGATCGTTATACAATAAATCACACAGATGGGCGTAAATAAGCTGGTGCGCAGCCACACACTGAGACGGAGACATGAAAATGTTGCTCATAAGCATTGAGTAGAAAGTGCATTGACCATTGAAAACCAACATGATGCTTAAGGCCTTTGATAGACTAAAAGACAAAAAATGCAAAACCAAAGTCAAGGATGACAGCATGCAGGACATAACATCTGAGGACTCTGTGGGGGTTTAAAAATGTACCTAAAGGTTCACTTAGACTCAGAAATAATGCACACCAAAAAAAACCTGAAAAGTGGCACCTAATGGCTTAACCCAAAAAATGACCAGATTAAACCAAGATTTTGACGTCACAATCTGCTTCTTGCTACATTATTTCCATTATTCTAATTGTGAGAGTCTGAGAATACAATACATTTGTTATAATATCATACATAGCAATTACATTCACTCAGACATGTGTGTACTTGCTTTAAACAGAGAGTTGATTTATTTCTCCATTACTGTGTTATTTTTAGTGTCTAGCGCAAGGCCAGCACTTGAATCTGAAGGATAAATTGTTTCTACACAGTGGGCCTGTAAAAGGACTGCTGACCCTCTTGTGTTTGCACTGTTACTGCAATGCACTTCCTCCAAAGCAATTTGATTAATCTCTGTTGGCTCCCGCAGTGCTTAGTAGAATTCAGTTCTCTTTCGCGACTTATCACGCTTTTAATGTTTCTTTACAATATAAAGGACATCCTGCTCTTTTCTATCTCATTCATTCATTCATTCATTCATTCATTCATTCATTCATTCATTCATTCATTCATTCATTCATTCATTCATTCGTCATTAATAACTTTAAACAGTATCATCAACTGAAATCTGTGCGGATTATCATAAATATGACACATTTAAAAAAAGCGAAAGTTCCAATGGGTGAAATGTTTCGAAATGTCTCTTTGCACAGCAAAGCACCAGTTTCAATAAAAGGATATTTTAAAGTATATATAGCCTATTTTTATTTTTGTTGTTGTTCTAAAAATGGTTTTCACCATTAGGTTAGCATAACGTTACCTTAAACAAGCTACGCAGCTGCTTAAATCCCAGTATGTGTATTGTGGAACACAAAAGAAAATATTTGTTAGTTGGGTAACACTTTACTTGAAGGTGTCTTTGTTATACTGTAATTATAAATCTGCAGGGTTTGGTTTATGGTTAGATGCATGTAATTATGCATAATTTATAGTTATTACTAGTAACTAGATGTAACAAATGTAACAATGACACTGTAAAATATTGTGTTACCCAATGTTGTTTTGTACCCTACTGACTTTCATTGTATGAACAAAAACGGATTTTAGTCATTTTGGGTAAAAAAAAATCCCTTTAACAATAAGTTAATAACATATTTCCAAATGGCTGTGAGGTAAGATGCATGAGAAATATCTCATTATTTCTGAGGTTTCTTTTGGAAAATTGTGAGAGCAATATATAATCTATTTGATAAAGTAGCACCATGTGTCAGTCATCATCAGAATCTTATTTTAACAAAGCCACACGTTCAATATGTGTCAAAATGACTCTAATATTCCTTGCCCTTTGCCACAATCTGAAAAGATTCATCTACCAAAAGAAATTATGCCAAAAAAACCTTGTTTGACAGAATATGACAAGTTGATGTGGTAATTGGGATTCATCCTTGACTGGTCCCGCAGTTATTTGGTCATGCTCGACTTGTGTAGTTAATTAATGTAATTTACAGAAAAGAGGGCCAGAGGAATTATCGGCTGCCTTCAGCTGCTTGATGTGTAATTGCTGTGAGTTTTACAGGTGTATCTCAAGCTGAGGGGAGCTGACAATTAAATCAGAAAATATCTAGTGTAGACAAATTGGACTTTGAATAGTGACGTTACCATACCAAATTTACATTTTCGGTATATAGTTTATAAAGGTTATTTGCTCATACAGTGGTTTAAAAAAGTTTTTGGACAGTTTAATTTGATAACTGTCACAGGATCACCAGGCTCTCTCACCACCATGCAACGATCCCTGTCACCGGAGTGCTAATCACCAGCAACTGTCAATCATTACTACCTCGTCAGTCACCACTTATATGAAAACACTTCAGTTCAGTCTTCTTCTGGCCTTGTGTAATGACACAGACCCAACTCAGCAATCTCCACACAATTCCAAGTTCCCTGTGACGATTTCAAGAAGTATATCCTTGTGTTCAAGTCTGCTTCCAAGTGTGTATTCCCTGCTCATTACTCCAATGTCAGTCGACTGAGGTGTGTGCTTCATCTGCCAGCTCTGTCATCTCTCCATCAGCCATCTGTAAGAAAAAGGACTTTCATTATCATCACATCATCACCTACAAGCTATTTAAGTTATTTATCTCACCTGCTCTTCCTGTACCCACTGTGTGTCAGATAAAGTTTTTATCTGGATTCACTTAACATCCTGTTCATTGTATGTTTATGCACAATAACAAAATAAATCTGCATCTAAAAAAAAAAGGTATTTCTAAGAAATACATTTGCTGTCCAGCTAACAGGGATCATTCTCAGAACTTTGACAAATGTCGTTGTTGTATTTAAAAAATATATATATCTTGGTATTCCTATCAGTGCTGTATAAGGGTTTTTATGTTTAATAGTAACCCTACACTGTAAAAAACTATATGATCAAAAAGTTATACAAGTTATATAACATACATTGCTTTAACTTACCAAAATAAGTTAAGCAATTTTCAACTTTTTTTATAAGTATTAATTTAAGTCACTTTAATGTAATTTAAGTTGAAATGACTTAAACATCAATAAGTTGGTTGAACTTGTTGGGGTAACATCTTTGGACCCAGGACCAGTAGTGAGAAATGAAGACCAAGAGTCAGGAGTTAGATTAAATTAAAGAAAAATTTACTGAAGAATATTTGCAGTTTCATCAGCAGAAGCCAGCTTCAAGTCTCTCAAGGAGTTCGTAGGCTGCGCTCCCTCTAACAGTCTCCCCGCCTCCGCCTAACATACATACAATTTCTGAACAGTTATACTGTTTTCAAGGTCCAACCACGTCATTACTGTCATGTGGAATGATTCTGATTGGTTCTAACAACATACACGTAAGCAACTTTCCACACATAAACAGATAGGAGCACATATCACTAAAAATGCGTAGACTGGTTGTCGTCCCAGTCCCAGATTTGGACTAGAATGACCTCGGAGGTCACAGAAAAAGCGTCTTCAGGTCTGCAGAAATTCCATCTCCAACACTGAACCTGCACAGATCAGGCAACGCACATACACACCAAGCTCCAGAGAATAACAGCTTTTCCCAAGGTTGAGAACATCTTAACTAACTATCAACAACGTCCTTCTCCACAACAACTGATATGCCATCTAGTACAGAAGTGAATTTATTCTATTTAGTTAATAAAAGCACATAAAAAGAGGTACATTTGTCTGTTGTCTGAGTCCACAAAAAGTCACGTAGACCTGTGACCTATGTGGACATGAGGTCACTTTAGGATGACATATAGCTCAACACATGCAGATGGGTTCTCCAGGGGTGTTGACACACCCCAAGGACATTTGCCTGTCAGCTCGTCTTGACACAGACATCAGAGCTGGCACCTAGAAAATGTGGATTCAAAAGCACACAGCAAATAATACTAAAATCTCCAAAATATAGAGAGGTTATAGATTAACTGATTTATCCAATGTAGAAAATAGTTATAACTTGATTATCATTGATTCTTATTTTAATATTGAACATAAAATCATTCTTGAAGGATATGTGTCTGATGAAGAGACAAGTGATGTTTGGCTTGACCCTTGACCCTTCAAACTTAATTCAATGGGTAACTTCAGTGAATTAGCATTAGGCTTTGTATCAGTAGAAACCTGGTAGTATATTCAAATTATGGTACTTTCCCCGCTCATATCCCCCTGAGACGAGAGAATTATGCATTTTATTTCTGGAAAAATTCCTTCCGATTGCGTCATCGGAGGATTTTTTGGGCCAGAGGCAAAGACTACAGCCACTAGATGGAGCTGTTCCGCATGTTATCAACCCGCCCATATAGGGGAGAGATCTCACGCACAGAATGTAAGACACAGACGGCCGCACGGACAATCATAATAACGGAGCGCGGTGCAGAGTAAAGTGAGTGTTTCAACTTTTCAATGAATTCCTGTGATAGTTTAGCTTCCATATGCGATCTGAAAACGTGCCAGACTGGCGCTTAACGTTACCTCAGCTCTGCTCTGCTCAGCTCTTCGTGAGGAATGAAATCTGACACTGCTGCGCCTGTGCCGTGACTTTCGTTCGGCTCACTCACACTTTATTGAAAAGACACGTTCAGTTTTTAATTGTAGTGTTTATTCTCTAACTGAATGAAATGATTGTATTACTATGAAGATCAAAACGACGGTGTACGGAGTAGCCTCATATGGCAGCGAAGCAAGTGCATTCTGAGAGTTGTTGTCTTTCATCCACATGAGACAAAAATACATTTTCTGTCTTTTCTCAGTCTAGACGGCACCAAATTCAAAAATAATTTCACATTTCTACTGCATAAATGACCCAGTTTAAATACAAAGCTTAATGCAAAATCACTGAAGTTACCCTTTAAGGCAGCAACTTTTTTACAGTGTAGAATGTGATAATCCAAAGTTTAAAATGTTTTAATAACTGGGCTGAGATATGTCAGAATTTTGATGACTGCAGTAAAATATTAATTCAGTATAAACATTATCTCACCATTATCTCACCCCGGTTCAAGGGTGCTGGCTGTGTATTGTGAGCAGCTTCCTCTGCGAACTCTCCGCTCCCGTCTGGCACTCTTCGAAGAGGGTGCTCAGGCCAGCATTCTTCAGGGTTCAGGGCCTGCTGTTGCCAAAGCACAGTGGCAATCTAGATCCTGGAGATCACAAATGGATTTATCAGAGGGGTTTGAGATGGGCCCAGCCCTATCTCGGCTCTCATCTGATAGATCCAGTGCCTTTTCCCAGTGCTAGGAAGCACATGCTTCCTTCCCCATTGGGTGGGGCACCAGTGCTCAATATATCCAGTTCTGAAGAGCTGTATGTTGAGAGCATCGACACTGGAGAGACAGGGGACCCATCCCACTCTCCAGCATGTGAGGAACTGGTAGACCTACCAGGCAGATGTGTTTGGAGAAATGAATGAGGATGGGGAATTGGCCACGGAAAGGCACTCATGGCTAAACTTAAGTGCCATAAAAGAGAAAGACAAGAGCTTCCTCATAGATGCTCCGCTAGCGCCCCCTGGCCTCTTTGGCGACACTGTCATCTCAGTCGTTGAGAGGTTCCGGGAAGCTAGTAAGCAGCCGGTGCCGGCAGCCGGTCATTCTCAGGTCTCCGGGGCTGCTGAGCAGGAGCGGTACCCACAGTGGTGGGCCCCGAGCAGCTCTGGTTATAGAACAGGAAGTAAAAACCCTTTTGGGGAAGGGATCCATAGAACGTGTACTGCCTCCCGACAGGAAGACCGGTTTCTACAGCCGGTATTTTATTGTTCCAAAGAAGGATGGGGGGCTGCGTCCCATGCATTTAAAGTTCAAAATGTTAACCTTGAGATCGATCGTACCACAGATCAAATCTGAGGATTGGTTTGTTCCGATAGATCTCAAGGACGCATATTTCCACGTTTCCATCCTCCCACAACACAGGAAGTTCCTGAGGTTTACTTTTGTGGGCAAAGCATACCAATATCATGTTCTTCCATTCGGCCTAGCTCTATCACCCTGCACTTTTACCAAATGCGTGGATGAAGCACTGGTACCACTGCGTCTGCGGCATCCACATTCTTAACTACATCAACGATTTGTTGATTTTAGCTTAGTCGCATCAAGTAGCAGTCTCGCGCACATGAAAAATGAGGAGGGAAAATGTAGGCTCCACCCAGAGGTGGTGGAGCAAGTATGGAAGAGATTGGGCCAGGCCCAAGTGGATTTGTTTGCACCTCAAGAGATGTCATACTGTCCACTCTGGTCCTCCCTCATGTATCCAGATCCTCGTGGACTGTATTTTATTGTGCAGACGTGGCCGAGGCTACCTCTGTATGTATTTCCCCTGATAGCTCTGCTCCCAGGAGTTCTGGAGAGAGTTCACCGAGACAAGATTTGTTTCGTCTTGATAGCCCCGCAGTGGCCGGGCAGAGATTGGTTCTCCGATCTTGTGTCGCTCCTCAATGCCAGTCAGTCTGCTGACTGGCTGCATCACCACCTGGTACGGCAACAGTACCGCCCGCAGCCGCAAGGCCCTGCAAAGGGTAGTGCGCACGGCCAGCTGCATCATCGGAGGTGAGCATCCCTCCCTCCAGGACATTTACGCCAGGCGGTGTGTGAAGAGAGCTCAGAGGATCTTCAGAGACTCTAGCCACCCGAACCATGGGCTGCTCTCACTGCTGCCATCAGGCAGACGGTACCGCAGCATTAGAACACGCACCAGCCGACTCCAGAACAGCTTCTTCCCACAAGCAATCAGACTACTTAACTCCTGATCCATCAGGATCATAACACACTCTGGACAGAATATCACTCAGCACAACCCACTGTAGATACACACACATTATATACACATTTATTTATCATACAGCATCTATTGCACTTTGGATTTCAATTTTTCAATCTGTGAATAATATTTTATACTATACATTGTATATTATTATTACTATTATAGCGTAATGTATATTGTTTAGTGTATGTTTAGTGTATATTGTTTAAAGTATATGTATATTGTAAGTATGTGTATATTGTTTAAAGCTGTGAGAACTACACTCACATTGTGTAAATTATTTATTGTTTATTGTAGAGTTTACTGTGCTGTGAGTAATTGTGTGCGCATCAGATGTGTAATCTGATGCTGCTTTAAATGTTGTACATGTCATGTCATGACTGCTATGTTGCTCGGAACTGCACCTAAGAATTTCACCTACTGTTGCACTTGTGCATATGTAGAGTGACAAATAAAGTGATTTGATTTGATTTGATTTGATTTGATTTGATGGCTCTCCTTGGGAGATTCCGATCAGGAGGAACCTTCTGTCTCAGGCAGGGGGCTCAATACATCACCTCCGCCCAGAACTATGGAAGCTGTGGGCTTGGCCTCTGAGGGGTCTATGTGGCAGCCATAGCTGCTTACCACATTCCTTTGGTTGGTATGTCTTTGGGGAGAGACCCTTTGGTAACACGTTTCCTCCATGGCACTTTGAGGTTGAGGTCTGTAGTTCGCAGTAGGCCATCGACATGGGACTTGGCTGTTCTTCTTTAAGGCCTATCTTTGCCTCCCTTTGAGCCTATTGAGGAGGTTCAAGTCAAGTTTCTGACTCTTAAGACTTTGTTTCTCCAAAGTCTTTGTTTCTCATTATTCAGGGAGTGAATAATGGCCGCCTGGTTACGGTAAGGTGTGTGCACGGGGATGTGGTGAAGTACCCATTAGTGCCAGTCATAATTCAATTTCGAGGGATAAAATATAGTGTGGAGTTCACGGTTTGTTCCCACCTCAGACATCCGCTGATTTTGGGGACAAATTGGCCCGCATTTAAGGATTTGTTGGGATATATATGTGCGGATGTTTCTTGGGAGAAAAAAGGGCGGGGAAAGAGCGCGGTTGCGCAGATAGGGGAAGCTGAGCCGGGACCATCAGATAGGCACAGATAGGGGAAGCTGAGCCGGGACCATCAGGGGCTGGGTGAGAGGAACGGAGCGCTGTGGATAGGCTAAACCTTTCTGAGCGTGATGATTTTCCTCTGGAACAGTCCCGGGATGAATCACTCAAAAATGCCTTTGAGCAGGTCCGTTCGAATGACGGTCAGCTTTTTCAACCAGCACGGCCGCTCTCTTATCCTTATTTCGCAGTGTTAAATGATAGGTTGTATCGAGTAACCCAGGATACTTAAACAAAACAGGAAACAACCCAGTTATTAGTACCAAAGCTCATTGTAATCCCATGACTGGGCATTTGGGTCATGCATGTTGAATCATTTAATGGCCCGATTTTTCTGGCCGGGCATTCACGAGAATGTGCGCAGATGGTGTGCCGCTTGTCATGAATGTCAGTTGGTAAACCCACCGGCTGCTCCAAAAGCGCCATTGCGGCCTCTACCTCTCATGCAGGTCCCCTTCGAGAGAATTGATATGGACCTCATCGGGCCATTGGAACAATCCGCACGGGGGCATAGTTTTGAATTAGTCATAGTGGACTATGCAACACAGTACCCGGTATGTGAGATGGTGGTCCAGTGGGTTAAACCATTGAACTGATATGCAGAAGGTTGCTGGTTCGATCCCAGCAGTCACCACCAGTGTGTCCTTGAGCAAGGCACTTTACTCCATGTTGCTCCAGGGGGATTGTCCCTGTAATAAGGACACTGTAAGTTGCTTTGGATAAAAGCGTCTGCCAAATGTAAATAAAAAAATTAAAATACCCCAAAGCAGTAGCTCTCAACACCATTTCGGTGAAAAGTGTGGCGGATACTCTGTTTCGTTTAATCTGCCGGATTAAAAAGAGATTCTCACCGATCAAGGCACGGTGTTTATGTCCCACACCATAAGCAAGCTATATGAGTTATTGGGTTATGGGTTATTGGGGATTCGTACCAGCGTTTATCACGCACAAACAGACAGTCTGGTAGAATGATTTAACCCTTTAGGCGCCAGAGGTTTTTTCCTAAAACGTTCGATTTTGACATCTTAATTTCAAAAGGCTATATCTTAAAAGTGATAAAAGATAGAGACTTTCTGTAAATTAGAGAAATATTAAGGATGACCCAAAGTTTATGTAGGGATTACATTGTCCCATCTAATTTGCATATTATGACATCAAATGGTGGTGGTCACCTTGAATTATAGAATTTTGATGAAAAGTCACATGTTTAAATGATAAAATGATAAAAAATGATAAAAAACTTCTTTCCCCCAAAAATGTCCCTCACCTTCTGTATGCTATATTGCACAATACTGAATGCTCAGGTAAATAGTAAATGGTAAACAAACTGTGTAAATCGTTACTAATAAATGGTAGAAACAAACCGAATGCATGCAGCGGAGTGCCTACTACATACAGTAGGCACTCTGATTCCATGTATGGGGCACATATATATTATTCATATGACACACAAACACAAGTAGACAAGACCTGTTTAGTTCAAAAGCTCACTCGCCACGACAAGGCAGAGATCATGAGTGAGATACGAGACAAGACGAGAGACAGACGCACGCGCGCGCGCACGCCCGCTGAGTTTGCACAGTTCGGACTACTGTCATTGTCATTGTGACTCCCCAGCCTGCCTCCACATTGCCCACTAACTGTATTTGCAATAAACGCGGTTCAGTTGCGTGAGACAAATGCTGCCAGTGCAACACTGCCGCGCGCGGCTCACGCTCTCCATGCGCACCACTGCCCGGCCAACGCAAAAACGCGTGCGTTGTGAAGCCGGCGTAACACGCCTGATAACTTCGCGATGAACACTCCGACCCCGCGAAACACCACTGTGTTCCCACCACTGACATTGGGCGAATGACCATCTACATTGGGCAAAGGATTCACCGTTTGTGCTTGGTGTAGGACTATACTTTCACTTTCAGAATCACCGTCATCAGATATTCCCCTTCAGAATCAGGGTCCGCGAATAGAAGACCCAACACTTCATTATGGGTAAGCTTTATTGATGCCATTAGAAAATAATAATCTAATGCAAATACTCGCTGACGTTGACAATATTGCTCTGATAAGATGGCTCACGCGCACACTAGCTCCGCGTTTGTTCGCACTGACTTCTGTTATAAACAGAAACATAAACAACACGCGCACTCTTTTTGCTACTGTAGAGAGACTAACAAACCCCCCGAGCCACATTCCCAATGAAATGCTCTCAGACACCAAATGTAGTGAGTTTGCTTTCTTCTTGAAAATCAATAAAATCAGAAATGCGATCAGCACATCCTTGAGTTGCTCTGAGGTGAGTCAGATCAGACCACAACCTCAGAAAGTTACTATGACTGATTTCGAAGCAATTGATGGTAAAATTTTAGAAGAAACGGTACAGCACCTAAAAACATCAACCTGCGCCCTTGACACACTCCCCACTCCTTTTTTCAAAAGTGTGTTTAACTGTCTAGAAGCAGATCTCCTAGAAGTGGTAAACGCCTCACTTCTTTCTGGGACTTTTCCAAACTCCCTTAAAACCGCAGTAGTTAAGCCGCTCCTGAAAAAAAGAAATCTGGATAACTCCATACTGAGCAACTACAGACCAATCTCAAATCTCCCCTTCATAGGCAAGATAATTGAAAAAGTTGTTTTCAGTCAGCTGAACAAATTCTTGAACTCAGACGGATACTTTGACAATTTTCAGTCTGGTTTCCGACCGCATCACAGCACAGAGACAGCGCTCATAAAGATAATAAATGATATTCGCCTCAATACAGATACAGGCAAAACATCAATTCTGGTGCTACTCGACCTCAGTGCTGCATTCGACACTGTTGACCACAACATACTTCTTGACAGGCTAGAAAATTGGGTTGGGCTTTCCGGAATGGTCCTCAAATGGTTCAGGTCATACTTAGAAGGGAGAGGTTATTATGTGAGTATAGGTGAACATAAGTCTGAGTGGACATCCATGACATGCGGAGTCCCACAAGGGTCAATTCTTGCACCACTCCTATTCAACCTGTACATGCTCCCACTGAGCCAAATAATGAAAAATAACAAAATTGCTTACCACAGCTATGCTGACGACACCCAGATCTACTTAGCCCTTTCACCTAATGACTACAGCCCCATTGACTCTCTGTGCAAATGCATTGAAGAAGTTAACAGTTGAATTTGCCAAAACTTTCTTCAGTTAAACAAAGACAAAACTGAAATCACTACATTTGGAAACAAAGATGAAATTCTCAAGGTGAACGCATATCTTGAGGCTAAAGGTCTAAAATCAAAAGATCAAGTCAGGAATCTTGGTGTGATTTTGGAGTCAGACCTGAGTTTCAGTCGTCATGTCAAAGCAATAACTAAATCAGCTTACTATCATCTCAAAAATATTGCAAGAATTAGATGCCTTGTTTCCAGGCAAGACTTAGAGAAACTCGTTCATGCTTTTATCACCAGCAGGGTGGACTATTGTAATGGTCTTCTCACCGGCCTTCCCAAAAAGACCATTAGACAGCTGCAGCTCATACAGAACGCTGCTGCTAGGATCCTGAGCAGAACCAGAAAATATGACCATATCACACCAGTCCTCAGGTCTTTACACTGGCTTCCAGTTACATTTAGGATCGATTTTAAAGTACTATTACTTGTATATAAGTCACTCAATGATCAAGGACCTCAATACATTGCAGACATGCTGATTAAATACAAACCCAACAGATCACTCAGATCATCAGGATCAAGTCAATTAGAAATACCAAGAGTTCACTCAAAGCAAGGAGAGTCTGCTTTTAGCTATTATACCAGCCGCAGCTGGAACCAGCTTCCTGAACAGATCAGATGTGCTCCAACAGTAGCCACTTTCAAATCCAGACTCAAAACACATCTGTTCAGCTGTGCATTTACTGAATGAGCTGTGCTACTGTACGTCCGACTGATTGCACCGTATCTTTGCTTTTACTGTGTTAATTTTACTTTTTATTTTATTAACTTTATTTCTGTTTTAATTATACTTTTTATTTTTTATTTATTTTTTATTTTGTTAAGGCTGCCTGGGTGGAAGAGGTCGAGAGACGGGGGAGCGATAAATCGAAATCCCTCCGTTATTGTGGTTCGAGTCCACATAGTTATCTTCAACAATTAAGTTGAGAAGAAGCGCTTAAACAGTTATTGTGGTTCGAGTCCACATAGTTATCCTCAATTTAGTTGAGAAGAAGTGCTTAGATAGTGCGAGGAAGACCCGTTTAGATCTGCTCTGACGGGTAAAACATCTAGAGAACGCCCTCAAGTTAGGCCAAGAAGATTTGTCTGTAAGGGTACTGTCTAAACGCAGAGTTACCTGACAAATATTTTTTAAGTAAACCTGACTCTCCATTTTCTTCCACCCCCAGATAGGGGATTTCATCTTTATTTTATATTTTCTTTTAATTCCTTTTATAACTGTTATACTATGTATATTTTTAATTTTATTTTATTCACTTATGAATATTTTAACTTCATTTCTGTAAAGCACTTTGAATTGCCCCTGTGTATGAAATGTGCTATACAAATAAACTTGCCTTGCCTTGCCTTGCCTTGCCTTGACTCAATGCGCTCTTGCTCGAAGATTTTGAATAGAAGCATGACGTTTTTTTGTGTCGGGATGAAGTATGACATGTCTGACATCTAGTGGAGGGGAGGTCAAACGAAATTTGACACCCTATTTGACAAAATCGGCCGTTTTATTCAGTGCCGCATCTTGTCGAGTAAACTCGACCATGGCGCCTAGAGGGTTATTTGCACGTTAAAAACAATGATTCGTAAGTTCGTTCATGAAAACGCCAAAAATTGAGACAAATGGCCGGATCCCCTGTTGTTCGCTGTGAGAGAGGTCCCACAAGTCTCCACTGGGTTTTCTGCATTTGAGTTACTATATGGGCGTTAGCCCTGAGGGGTGCTTGACGTCATGCGGGAAACTTGGGGCCGTTCGAGGTCACACGACGAGTGGGAAATCTCAATTATGAGGTGGTTAGAACGAATAGGAACAGGGCACATCAGATATACCATCTCAAGCTCCTGAAAAAACAATTAGCGGAATCAGTGTTGCTGGTGACAGTGATAACTAACGAGGAGGATCTCGGGCCACAAGCGAGCATCAAATGCCAATCAGTCATTCTGGCCCCAGGCGGGGATCACCTCTTGCCCTCCCAGCTCACTGACATAGCCAGGTTGCAAACAGATTTTGCTGATGTGTTTTCATCCCTACCTGGTCGGACTAACCTCATACGTCACTATATTGAGACAGATCCGGGTGTGGTAGTACGCAGCCGGCCGTATAGGTTACCTGAAAAAAGTAGTTCAGACAGAATTAGAGGCCATGCTAGACTTGGGGGTAATAGAAGAATCCCACAGTGATTGGGCGAGCCCGATAGTTTTGGTACCTAAAACGGCTCAGTTCGGTTCTGTGTGGATTATCGTAAGGTGTCGAATTTTGACGCTTATCCAATGCCGAGATTTGATGAGTTGCTTGATCGGCTAGCTTCAGCTCATTTTTATTCGACACTGTATTTATCTAAAGGATATTGGCAGATCTCCTTGACTCCATTATCCAAAGAAAAAAACGCTTTCACAACGCCGTTTGGATTACACCAATTTGTCACACTTCCTTTCAGGTTGTTCGGGGCACCTGCCACCTTTCAGCGACTGATGGACCGAATCCTTCGGCCATCCTTCCGCGTCCAAAGACCAAAAAGGAGGTGAGACAGTTTCTGGGGCTGGCGGGATATTATAGAAGGTTTGTACCTAAATATTCGGACCTCACCAGCCCGCTGACTGACCTCACTAAAAAGGAGGCACCAGATACGGCACAGTGGACGGAGCCGAGCCAGCAGGCTTTTACCCAAGTAAAGGCTGCTCTGTGTGGTGGGCCCTCTTACACTCTCCTGATTTGTCTCTGTCATTTATTTTGCAGACTGACGCCTCGGACAGGAGGTTGGGTGTGGTCCTGTCCCAGGAGATAGAGGGTGAGGAGCGGCCGGTGCTGTATCGAGAAGGAGTGTTTGGCGATCCGATGGGCCATCCTCACCCTACGCTATTATCTCCTGGGAAGGGAATTCACCCTCTGTTCGGACCACGCCCCCTTGCAGTGGGTCCACTGCATGAAGGATACCAACGCACTGATATCAGGAGGATACCTGACAAGATATCACCCGGTGATATCTCGCTTTACAGCCCTTCAAGGTGGTCCACAGGCCGGGGGCGCAGATGATTGTAGCTGACTTTCTCTCCAGAAATGGGGGGACTGCAGGCCGGATGGCTCCCCAGCCTGAGTCGGGCAGTGGGGGTATGTGGCAAGGGGGGCATGGTTTTGCAAGGTCTGAACAGGCAGAGGGAAGGAGGAGACGAGGGGTAAGAAAGTAGGTCAAGTGCATGATGATAAACACCTGTGTCTAATTTCAGTGATTGGTGATCGGAGAGACCAGATAAAAGTTGTCTGGGAGAGAGACGAACTGAGAACTCGTGGACACGGTGTGAGAGCGATCCAGAAGGATATGCTGATTGCAGAAACCAAGTTGACAGATACTGTGTGTTTATATTAAATGAGAGCGCATGGCGCCAGTTTGTATTATTTTGAGTTTTGAATAAAACATACATGAGTCCCAGTTTTCAGCCGACCCTGCCTTCTTCCTTTCAGCCACAAACAAACTTTGTTACTGGGAGAATTGTTACAATTATGTCGTTCCAATCCCATTAGACCTTCGTTCATCTTCGGAACACAGATTAAGATATTTTGGATGAAAACCCCTCTATAGACAGCTATTTAATTAACACTTTCAAGGCCAAGAAAGGTAGTAAAAACTATTTTGTTAAATAGTCTATGTGACTCAACCTTAATTTTATGAAGCAATTAGAATACTTTTGGGTGCAAAAACAAACAAAAATAACTTTATTCAACAGGTCCTGTGTCAGTCTCCAACGCAGTTTCCGTGCATCGCTTTCGAGTTACGGCAGCCGAAGCTGTTCACGTGAGCACCACGACAACGCATATTTACAATGCAACACATATTGAGAGCTGCCCTGTGGCATAAGTCTGAACAATTGTTAATTTGGCGCCTGTGTTTGGCTTTGCCTCTGTGGCTGGTTGTTTGTCCCGATTAAATTTGTTTGTTTTATGCACTATATTGCTACTAAGTTTGTCAGCAAAAGTTGTGTCTACTGCTTGGGTGTATGATCGCCAAACATTGCTGTTAATCCGATCTTCCATGGTGGAGTGCGGTGACGGATATATCTGGAATGGTATTGACAAGTTTGCAGCCCCGTTCACACGTCCGACTGGAACTGCTGTCTGTATGCGGCATGAAGAAGGCCTAATACGACCTACAAATAGACGGCGGAGAAAGCGAGGAAAAAGGGCAGGGAGACAGATTCAACTGAAAAAACTTTTTAAACTGGGGATCTTGGACTGCGACTACAGACCTTCATGTCTTTATTCTGTCTTCCCTGATGTCCCCATGGCTCGCGTTCCGGTGTACCAGAGAAACTCTACCTCTGGTCGTGGTGTGTGTTTGGTGCATCTGAGGCCGTTGCCACGAGCCTATTTCTCTGTTTCGGGTGTTCCTCCACCGCTTAGGATGGGTCTGATAAATGCCCGTTCAATTGCAAACAAGGCTCTTCTGCTCAGCGATTTATTTACCTCCAAAAGCATGGACTTTATGTTGCTTACGGAGACTTGGCAACGGAATATGGAATACTATCACTTAAATGAACTCTGTCCTATGGACTGTAATTTTATCAGCACGCCAAGACTCACAGGTCGGGGTGGAGGTCTTGCTGTGGTTTTTAAAAAATGTTTTATCTGCCAGTCAGTAAGCACTGACACATACTCTTCTTTTGAACTACAGATGACTAAGGTGGGTCGCTCGAATTCATTTTATTGTGTTCTAGTTTACCGGCCACCTGGGCCAGCGGCCTCTTTTCTTGTTGATTTTTCTGACTTCCTATCATCTATTATTAAGCTGGACAGAGTGATTATTGTTGGCGATTTTAATATCCATGTGGATGATGATACTTGTAAAAATGCTTCTGAATTTAAACTTCTTTTAACTTCACTCAACATGTCTTTGGCCCTACGCACAACAAGGGACATACGCTCGATCTTGTCTTTTCTTATGGTGTAAATATAAATAATGTCTGTATCGAAGATGTACTTATTAGTGATCACAATTGTATCTTTTTTGATCTTTTGTGTGATGAGGATCCTCTCACTGCTAAACGAGAGTCCTGTTCACGTTTGATTAACCAGCGTACTGTTGAGAAATTTTCAGCCGCATTCGACTCAAGCTTGGTTCTTGTTTCGAATGATGTAGACGCTTGTGCACAGGCTTTTAATGATCACTGTACTGTGTTGTTAGACAATGTGGCACCTTTTAAAATTAGAGAAATTTCATCTGTCAATACATCACCGTGGATGAATGATGCCATTCGCAGCTTAAGACGTGTCTGTCGGAGAACTGAGCGCTTAAAGCGACTCAGCTACACGTTCACCGCTTGTATCTTAAAGAGCTCTTTATGGACTTACACGAAATGATTAAAGAGGCTAGAGCCTCTTATTTTACTAATCTGATTTCTGCCTGTAAAAAGAATCCAAAAGCTCTATTTGAAACCATTAACAACATTGTTTCTCCTGCTGCATGTATTGTCCCTGTGTTTTCAAATGTTGACTGCAATCACTTTTTGTTTCATTTTGTAGACAAGGTTAGAGCTGTCAGGGCAGGCTTGGTTCCATCAGCTAGTCATCATATAGTTAAAGAGCACAGACCTTCAATACTGGACTCTTTCTGCCCTATTACCCTGAATGACATCATTAAATTAGTGGGCACGATGAGACCATCTCAAAGTCCAGTTGATATTTTACCTACTACTGTACTTTTAAAATCTATAAATCATCTTGGCCCATGTTTGGTTTCAATTTTAAACCAATCTCTTCAGCTGGGCCAGGTTCCTAGCTGCTTTAAGCATGCTGTTGTTCAGCCTATCTTGAAAAAGAACAATCTTGATGCAGCCTCATTTAAAAACTACAGGCCTATTTCTAAATTGCCTTTTCTTTCTAAAATTTTAGAAAAGGTTGTTGCGAACCAGCTAAATAATGTTTTGGATTCTCATAATATCTTTGATAAGTTTCAGTCTGGTTATCGTAAAAATCATTCAACTGAGACTGCCCTCCTTAGGGTTTCAAATGATATTTTGATGGCTGCTGATGGGGGTAAATGCTCTGTGCTGGTTCTATTAGATCTTAGTGCAGCGTTTGATACTGTGGATCACTGCACTTTGATTGATAGATTGAAAACAACCGTTGGCATTACTGGATCAGCGCTGGATTGGTTTTCCTCCTATCTTTCAGACAGGAGTTTCTCTGTGTCGGTAGGAACATATATGTCAGACTCTGCTCCTTTGTCCTGTGGTGTGCCCCAAGGTTCTGTGCTTGGCCCGCTGCTATTCAGCCTGTATATGCTTCCTCTTGGGAAGATTATTGGTAGCTTTGGAGAAATATCATACCATTGTTATGCTGATGACATTCAGTTATATTTATCTTTTAGCCCTGATAGGTTGGACAAACTGTCCTTGTTGCACAATTGCTTAGCCTCCATTAAAAACTGGATGGTAGACAACTTTTTGCAACTAAATCCAGACAAAACTGAGGTGCTGATTTTTGCACCAGACAACATAATTCCTAGGATTAGGCAGGCAAATGGGGCTATATCATCCTCGGACTGTGATGTTGTGCGAAATTTGGGTGTCATTTTTGATAAATCTATGTGTTTTAGCAGTCATGTTAAATCTGTGGTTCGTTCCTGTTTTTTCCATCTCAGGAACATCGCTAAGATTAGATCTGTGGTTTCAAAAAAAGAGATGGAGATGCTTATTCACGCTTTTATTTCTTCTCGTCTCGACTTTTGCAATGTATTGTACACTTGTTTACACAAATCCTCCATGGACAAATTGCAAGTTGTACAGAATGCAGCTGCAAGACTTTTGAATAAGAGCAACAGGAGAACACATATTACACCTATACTTAAGGCTCTACATTGGCTTCCAATTAGTTTTAGAGTACAGTTTAAAATTTTAACCATTACTTACAGAGCCTTGCATGATCAAGCTCCCTCTTATATCCAGGATATACTGCATGTATACATTTCTGGTCGCTCTTTGAGGTCTTCAGGCCAAGACCTTTTAACTGTTCCTAGAACACGTTTTAAAACAAGAGGTGACCGAGCCTTCTGTGTGGTGGCTCCAAGGCTCTGGAACTCTCTTCCATTAGCCTTGAGAGCTTTGGACTCTGTGGAAGCTTTTAAAAAACACCTTAAGACGCATCTTTTTAGACAAGCATTTAATTAGCAATATGGTTTTGTATGTTTTTGTGTATATGTGTATATTTGTATGTTATGTGTATATATTTTATGTGTATATTTTAATTTTGTGAAGCACTTTGTGACCTTTTTGTCTGTGAAAAGTGCTATAGAAATAAAGCTTACTTACTTACTTACTTACTTAATTTGTTTTGGACCCCCTAACAAAGGGTCTCTAGCATCTAAGCAGAGGATGAGCAAATGGATAATCAAGGCTATCGCTCTTGCTTATGAGTCGGCCGGACTGCCTAACCCTGTGGCAGTCTGGGCCCATTCGACTAGGAGTATGGCTCTAGTGTCAGGAGTTTCACTTCAAGATGTCTGTGATACGGCAAGCTGGTCCTCACCACATACATTCATGAGGTTTTACGACCTGGACTTGGGCTCTACAGCTGGGGCGCAGGTGCTCTCAGCTTAAGTGTACATTTCACAACAGACAGGTGTAACCCCTCCTGTTCGAACCGCCTGCTCTAAGCGGGACTGGAACCCGGGTCCGCCGGCATGAGAGTCGGACGCTGTAAAAAGGAGGCTAAAGGCTGCAACCTCGAGGCTATACAAGTCAGTCGTTAGAGATCTTGAGATCAGAAGAGTGAGGTTTACTCGCACAGTGACTACTAGCTGGCCTCCGCTACACAGGCACTGGTCATTATGTCATTATAGACGTTCCCACAGCATCAATCCCTTAAAATGGAATGTCTCGGTTACGAGTCACCTTGGTTCCCTGAAGAGGGAACGAGACGATGTGTCGCCCTGCCATACTTCCTGCATGCCAGTCAGCATCTTGCTGAATCAGAAGCTAGCACTGCGATTAAATGGGTTAATAGTATGTGTGGTCAGCGTTATCTGGTCTTTAATAATGTTCTCAAAATGTTAGTACAAATGTTTGCAAAATTATCTAATGGAATGTTCCCTTAATGTTTGCATAACCAAAAAACTGATCACTTTGAATGTTCTGAGAAAGTTTTTATAATGTAATTGTAACGTTGGCAACATGTTCTTAGAGAATCTATTTGTTAGCTGGGTGGGCCATTTCTACAATTACATTTAAACAACTGGTGCGACAAGTATGGCAGAACACGCACCAGCCGACTCCAGAACAGCTTCTTCCCACAAGCAATTAGACTACTTAACTCCTGATCCATCAGGATCATAACACACACTGGACAGAATATCACTCCGCACAACCCACTGTAGATACATACACATCATATACACATTTATGTATCATTTATTATTTATCATTTATCATATAGCACCTATTGTACATAATTGGATCTCTAATGTGAATAATAATGTATACTGTACATTGTATATTATTATTATTATAGCTTAATGTATACTGTTTAATGTATGTTTAGTGTATATTGTTTAAAGTATATGTATATTGTAAGTATGTGTATATTGTTTAAAGCTGTGAGAACTACACTCACATTGTGTAAATTATTTATTGTTTATTGTAGTGTATACTGTGCTGTGAGTAATTGTGGGCGCATCAGATGTGTAATCTGATGTTGCTTAAATGTTGTACATGTCATGTCATGACTGCTATGTTGCTCGGAACTGCACCAAGAATTTCACCTGCTGTTGCACTTGTGTATATAGCTGTGTGACAATAAAGTGATTTGATTTGATTTGATTTGATTTTGATTTGGTGTTACACAGGTGTCCAGAATGTAGTTCATCACACTAAGTATGACCGTATTGGACACTTAACAGCCAGAAAGTGTCTAAAGAGGCCTACTGGGGGAGGTGGAGGGTTTCAAAGAAACTCTGATAGCACTGTGCAGGACTATGGAATTACATTTGTTTAAAAAAAAATGAACGAAACTTTATGAAACGGAACGAAACTTTATAAAACTGAACAAAACTTTTCCAGAAACTATCAAAAATATCCATTACAAAAGAAGAAAAACACATTGAAAATGAAAAAAAAAAAATGAACTCAGTCGCACAAATTTAACAGGATATTCAAATATGCTTCATTCTTTATTAATGTTTTTCAAAGATTCGTTTTCATTGCCACAGATTTCGCTTACGCTTCGCAGTTTTTCGTTTGCAGTTTTGACACAAACATCTCGTGGGGGCGGGCTTAACAGTGATCTACTCTGATTGGATAGTGAGCTTTCAATGGACAGGTGCTCTCTGACCTGGAAGTATAGACGTCACTCAGTGGCACACACATTGGAAAACCTTCGCGTTGCTTAGCATGAAGTTTATACAAGTTTGTAAAGAATTTCTAAACAGTTTAGTTTATTAGTTTGTAAAGATGAGCTCTCAGGAAAGACACAGAGCGGCGGCGGCATCATCTTCATCATCTTCCTCCTCCGCTTGTTCTTCAAGGCAGTTTGAAGTTCTGTGTTACTGAAGTAACCAATGACATCGATTAAAGTTGTATCCATGTACAGTGTGCAACCATTCGTTGCGGGTTATTATTGTCATTCACACATTTGCAATGCACTGATGTGTGTGTTATGTCATGAAGTTTGATTGTTTGCTCTTTTGTACAGTTATTACTGTACAAATTATGCTGTAATAGGTCTTCTTGCACTTGTTCCTACAGGTCAAAAACAAAACAGCCCCTTTAGGATATTTAAGCCAATACTCCTTCTTTCTCTCTCTTCATCTCCAGTTAATTTGCACTAAGTCAGCCACCATCATGATAACGACAAGCAAACCATTTTTTTAAAGCTTTATAATTTATATACCATCACTCAGTGCCTACCTGGAAAATTGACGTTTGTCTTGGGTCCTGACAAATAGCATTAAAAGAAAAGAAGATTAGGCAAACATATTGTTTATATATATATATATATATATATATATATATATATATATATATATATATATATATATATATATATATATATATATATATATATACATATATATATATATATATATACATATACACAGGTCCTTCTCAATAAATTAGCATATTGTGATAAAGTTCATTATTTTCCATAATGTAATGATAAAAATGAAACTTTCATACATTTTAGATTCATTGCACACCAACTGAAATATTTCAGGTCTTTTATTGTTTTAATACTGATGATTTTGGCATACAGCTCATGAAAACCCAAAATTCCTATCTCAATAAATTAGCATATTTTATCCGACCAATAAAAGAAAAGTGTTTTTAATACAAAAAAAGTCAACCTTCAAATAATTATGTTCAGTTATACTTCCAGTATTTTACTATAGTTCCAGTTTTTACTATACTTCCAGGTCAGAGAGCACCTGTCCATCGAAAGATCACTATCCAATCAGAGTAGATCACTGTTAAGCCCGCCCCCATGAGATGTTTGTGTCAAAACTGCAAACGAAAAACTGCGAAGCGTAAGCGAAATCTGTGGCAATGAAAACGAATCTTTGAAAAACATTTTATAAATAATGAAGCATATTTGAATATCCTGTTAAATTTGTGCGACTGAGTTCATTTTATTCATTTTCAATGTGTTTTTCTTCTTTTGTAATGGATATTTTTGATAGTTTCTGAAAAAGTTTCGTTCAGTTTTATAAAGTTTCGTTCCGTTTCATAAAGTTTGGTTCATTTTTTTTAAAACAAATCTAATTCCATACAGGACTAGCAAACAGCAAACACTGAACCACCCTATTTAAAGACCCGATGTGGTGAAAATCAAGTTTTTAATATTGTTTAAATGTCTATGTGGTTTGAAATCGCTGCTGTTTCTGACGTCACAAACTACCTTGTAACCAATCCCGTCAATGTGCAGGCAGACTTTAGCATATCATTACTATTCTCTGAAGCGGAGGAGTCACAAGATAAGCCATTCCAGTATATTTTTCTGTTGATCAGAAATCGCGTACATTTAACAATATAGTGGGTAAATTATGTATATGATGTATATTACACGATGTTATGATGAACTATTTGTCTTTCTCCACTGATGGTCTATGATGTTCAAAGCATTTCTAAGGATGCTGATTTTTATAAGATAGACTGAGATGGCAAACGGGAACATGTTTTGTGTAACATTAGCAACACGTTATTAGTTGTGTGATAACATAGTCAAGAAGAAGGCTATTTCATATTAATTACCATTATGTGTCCAACGTTGTAAAGAGCGATACCTTTGTGCAGGTTTTACCACAGTAAGTTGACCGAGTATGTCTCTGAGCTGGTGTGAGTGGAGGCGGGGATAATTTACATATTCATGTATCCACGTATACCAGGGCTGGACTGGTAATCTGGCATACTGGGCATTTTCCCGGTGGGGTGGGCCGATGCACTTTGGGGCCGATAGTCTACAAAGTTTTTTTTTTTTGCCACGGACTGGCCCATCATGCAGGGACAGTGGCCCATTGGTTTGTCTTCTAAATTGACAGGTCAAAGCGAGAGATACCGCCCCTCCTAAATTCGTAAAAATAATTTAAGGATACACAGAGTACTTACCAACCCGATCATCATTTTTGAGAGAAATAGTAAAGGTGAATGCATATACGACCAAGTTCTCCATTTAGGATTAGAACGAATTCAACCCAAGCGCTCTTGTGAATCATCGTATAAAGCCCGCCCTGACATTTTCATTGGTCCGAACAGATTCTGTTTCGGTTAGGGTTAGGGTTAGGGTTAGGGTTAGAAATTTGGCTGGCATCCAGGCTACCCCTCTTCCCCTCTTCTTGGTCTTTGACCAAGATGGCGGCGCGAGTAGATCGCGAGGCTCAGCGTCTTTCCAGATTCTGCAATTTTGCTGTATTTTTCTTGCTCATCTCGGGTCTGTTCGTACATAACAGTTGTTCCTTTACATCGTACACCCGTTGTGAGCTTTTGGATATTGGTTTGCGAATTTATGACAGTTTTATGGACAATCTTCAACTCCTTCCTGAGATCGCTAGGATGCCCGAGGCTATGCACTCTACACGGCCGGGCGGAAGTGCTAGCAGGCGGCGGCGTGATCGTAAACAAAGGCGAGGAAAGCGTGGAGGACTACGAGCTAAGCTAACGCTTACTCCTCATCGGCTCTCTTTACCCAGCATTTTCCTTGCCAATGTACGATCGCTAGTGAACAAAATGGAGGAGATTCGACTCAGTATCACACAGTAAGAAACTTTTGAACTGTAACGTCCTAATCTTCACGGAAACCTGGTTAAACAGCGGAATACCGGACACCGCTATTGAGCTAGCGGGATGCCACACATTCCGGGCAGATAGAACATTAGATGGCTCCGGGAAGAGTAGAGGGGGTGGACTGTGCATTTACATTAACAAAGCTTGGTGCACAAACTCTGCTATTGTTGGGAGTCATTGTTCAGCTAACCTTGAGTTTCTCATGGTTAAATGTAGACCGTTTTATCTACCGCGGAGTTCACTTCCACCATTATCACTGCAGCCTATATTCCCCTGGATGCTGATGCTAAGCTTGCTATGAAAGAACTTCACGCAGCCATCAGTAAACAACAGACTGATCACCCGGAAGCTGCGTTTATTGTTGCAGGTGACTTTAATCACTCAAACTTAAAGTCAGTGCTACCCAAGTTTCACCAGCATGTTTCCTGCCACACCAGAGGAAACAAAACCTTAGATCATGTTTACACCAAAATGGCGGAAGCTTACGTTGCAACACCCCTCCCCCACCTGGGACAGTCAGACCACCTCTCTTTGTTTCTAACACCCAAATATGCACCCCTCATGAACCGCGTGAAGCCATCAGTGAAGACCATCAAGGTGTGGCCTGCGGGGGCAGATTCCACACTCCAGGAAAGGTTTCTAAACACAGACTGGAGTATGTTTGCTTCTCAGGCCACCAGTGGCGCTCACACGGACATTGACTCATACACCTCCTCTGTATTGGACCATATCAATACCACCATTGACAGTGTTACAACCCAGAAACAGATCACCACATACCCAAATCAGAAGCCTTGGATGAACAGGGAAGTGCGATTCCTGCTGAAGTCACGCAATACTGCCTTCAGATCAGGTGATTTACAAGCCTACAGCACATCCAGAGCAAACCTGAAGAGGGGCATCAAAAAGGCCAAGCACTGCTACAAGCTAAAGATAGAGGGACACTTTTCCAACTCTGACCCTCGACACATGTGGCAGGGCATTCAGGCCATCAGTGATTACAAACCCACCCGGTCCACCCCCGCAGCCACTGATGTCAACTTCCTGAACGAGCTAAATTACTTTTATGCTAGTTTTGAAAGAGACAACAGAGAAACTGCCACCAAGCTCAAACCCTCAGCTGACCACCCACCAATCACACTCTCCTCCACAGATGTCTGCAAGGCACTGAGCCGGATCAGCGCGCACAAGGCTGCTGGACCAGACAACATCCCTGGACGTGTGCTCAGGGCATGTGCGGAGCAGCTCGCTGGGGTTTTTACAGACATTTTCAACCTGTCTCTTGCCCAAGCAGCTGTACCAACATGCTTTAAACGCACTTCCATTGTGCCAGTGCCGAAACACTCTAGCCCGAGGTGCCCTAATGACTACCGCCCTGTAGCACTCACACCCATCATTATGAAGTGCTTTGAGCGGCTGGTCCTGGAACACCTAAAAGACTCTCTACCATCCACATTGGACTCACACCAGTTTGCAATAGGAGCACAGAGGATGCAGTTTCCATGGCACTGCACTCTGTGCTCACCCATCTGGACCATAAGAACACTTATGCACGCATGCTGTTTGTTGACTTCAGCTCAGCATTCAACACTGTCATCCCATCCAAGTTAATAGCCAAACTTGGAGACCTGGGCATCAACACTTCAATGTGTAACTGGATTTTGGACTTCCTAACTGACAGACCACAGAATGTTCGATCAGGATCCACCTGCTCCACGTCCATCACACTCAACACTGGTGTACCACAGGGCTGTGTGCTAAGTCCGTTTATCTACTCCCTCTTCACCTCCGACTGCAAGCCTGTATACGGATCTAATTCCATCGTCAAGTTTGCGGATGACACTACGGTGATTGGTCTCATCAGCAACAATGATGAGACTGCCTACAGGGAGGCGATCCAGCACCTGGCCACATGGTGCACTGATAATAACCTGCTCCTCAACACCACCAAAACGAAGGATCTCATCGTGGACTTCAGGAAAGAGTCAAGAGGCACACACGACACCATCCACATCAATGGAATGGCTGTTGAGCGTGTCTCCAGTTTCAAGTTCCTGGGGATCCACATCTCGCCGGACATGTCGTGGACGACCAACACCTCCAGCCTGGTCAAGAAGGCTCACCAGCGCCTCTTCTTCCTGAGGACACTGAGGAAGAATCAGCTCTCCTCGGCTATCCTGGTGAACTTCTACCGCTGCGCAATAGAAAGCATCCTGACCAACTGTGTCGCAGTATGGTATGGGAGCTGCTCTGTTGTGGAGCGCAAGGCACTGCAGCGGGTGGTGAAAACTGCCCAGCGCATCACAGGGACTCCACTACCAGCCATCGAGCACATCCAGAGAAAACGCTGTCTGCATCGAGCTCGCAGCATCCTCAAGGACTCCTCTCACCCAGCCCACAGACTGTTTTCTCTCCTGCCCTCCGGCAGGCGTTTCAGGATCCTCCGGACCAGGACCAGCAGACTTAAGAACAGTTTTTTCCCCAGAGCTGTCTCTTTACTGAACTCAAACCCCCGTTGATCCACTTCCCTCATAAACTGCTAACTCTCCTACCTCACATCTGCCTTCACTTTGTTATTTGCACTAACGACTGTTTATTACAGTAACAACTGTTTACTTGTGCATTTTGCACCACCATATCTTAACTGGATTATGCTCATTTGCACTACCGACTGTATTTATAGTACCAATGTTTACATTTGCATTTTGCATCGTACTTCTAACTGTAATATGCAACCACTTTCCACTGCACTTTTACACTTTTTTTCGGATAGCTCTGTCCATAATTTATTGCACTACCTTAATCCACTGCTATATTCCTCATATTAGCCTAACATATTATTGTATACCTCTATCTGGAAAATTATGTCTAAAGTAATAGCCATCTCTATATTATATTCATAGTACATATTCACCTGTAAATTCTGTTTATAGTAATAGCCATCTGTATATTTATTCACTGTACATATTCACCTGTAAATTCAGTTCTGTTTATAGTAATAACCGTCTCTCTATTTATACATATTTATATATATTCAGTACATTTCCATGTCCTGCACTTACGCAACCACTGTATATCCTGCACTTGCTGCTATTGCACTTCTGGTTAGACCTAAACTGCATTTCGTTGCCTTGTACTTGTACTTGTGTAATGACAATAAAGTTGAATCTAATCTAATAATAGGGGCTGTTTTGTTTTGTTTTTTTGAGTGCATGGGAAACTGCAAAAAGCCGCACAGCGCTGCCACTGAAGAACGTGCGCTGAGTTTCTGCTGCTGTATGAAGTGACGAATGGCACTTTGACTCTGAATTTTGTTTTATACAATAGCATGATATGGGAACATTACAGGTTCTGTGGTGAATCTAGCTGAAAACAGCCACGACCATGTAAATACATGACGAGGTAAATTGGAAAACACCAATACACACAAATACAAACTTGTCAATCTAGCACCACCACACCTTTATAATAATTTACCTTTCAGCTACTTACAGTGAACAAATATGGTGTTTTGGCAGAAATGTATTTATTAAAAATGTTGCCGTACATTAAATATTGCATAATATAAATCACTTTTATAGAAGCTGTTTTCGTATTTTCTATATGTGTTTACAATATTTTTTATTACAAATCCAATAGTTTATTATTATTTATTTATTTTAGAAACCATATACCCATGGTAATGAGGAGCATGGTTTTACCTGTGACTACAGTTAAATGATCCTACAGTTAAATTAAACTACAGTTAAACTCATTAGGGTAATTAAAGGATAATTCAACAAAACAGCTTTAAAGCCTGGATCCCATGAATTAAGGACAAAGCCTTTATTAAATGTTATTTCAATGAGAGCCTCATGAAATATATATCAGTGTCTTACATAAATGAGTTATAAATGTTAACTCTAAAATAGTATTGTTTTTAAAGGGGTAGTTCAACCCAAAATGTGATAATTTACTCACCCTAATGTCATTCCAAACCTGAACGAATTTCTTTCTGTGTAACATACAATGAGGAAAATAAGTATTTGAACACCCTGCTATTTTGCAAGTTCTCCCACTTGGAAATCATGGAGGGGTCTGAAATTGTCATCGTAGGTGCATGTCCACTGTGAGAGACATAACCTAAGAAAAAAATCCAGAAATCACAATATATGATTTTTTAACTATTTATTTGTATGATACAGTTGCAAATAAGTATTTGAACACCTGTCTATCAGCTAGAATTCTGACCCTCAAAGACCTGTTAGTCTGCCTTTAAAATGTCCACCTCCACTCCATTTATTATCCTAAATTAGATGCACCTGTTTGAGGTTGTTAGCTGCATAAAGACACCTGTCCACCCCATACAATAAGTAAGAATCCAACTACTAACATGGCCAAGACCAAAGAGCTGTCCAAAGACACTAGAGACAAAATTGTACACCCCCACAAGGCTGGAAAGGGCTACGGGGAAATTGCCAAGCAGCTTGGTGTAAAAAGGTCCACTGTTGGAGCAATCATTAGAAAATGGAAGAAGCTAAACATGACTGTCAATCTCCCTTGGACTGGGGCTCCATGCATGATCTCACCTCGTGGGGTCTCAATGATCCTAAGAAAGGTGAGAAATCAGCCCAGAACTACACGGAAGGAGCTGGTCAATGACCTGAAAAGAGCTGGGACCACTGTTTCCAAGGTTACTGTTGGTAATACACTAAGATGTCATGGTTTGAAATCATGCATGGCACGGAAGGTTCCCCTGCTTAAACCAGCACATGTCAAGGCCCGTCTTAAGTTTGCCAATGACCATTTGGATGATCCAGAGGAGTCATGGGAGAAAGTCATGTGGTCAGATGAGACCAAAATAGAACTTTTTGGCTCATAATTCCACTAAACGTGTTTGGAGGAAGAAGAATGATGAGTACCATCCCAAGATCACCATCCCTACTGTGAAGCATGGGGGTGGTAGCATCATGCTTTGGAGGTGTTTTTCTGCACATGGGACAGGGCGACTGCACTGTATTAAGGAGAGGATGACCAGGGCCATGTATTGCGAGATTTTGGGGAACAACCTCCTTCCCTCAGTTAGAGCATTGAAGATGGGTGGAGGCTGGGTCTTCCAACATGACAATGACCCGAAGCACACAGCCAGGATAACCAATGAGTGGCTCTGTAAGAAGCATATCTGCGAACTCAGACATGTATAAGTACCGATCTTTTATACTCCGAGCATTTAGGGCATGATTGGTTAGGTATGATTGTAATAAGTGACGTAACATTGAATCTTCCTGGCAGAACTTACGCTAGAGCTTGCATTTCTGTGTAACAAAAGTGCAATATTATGTTTGTTATCTGCATTTGCAGAGAATTCAATTATATCCATCATTATTTGTCCCTGTCCTAGTTTTATTTATTTACTCAAATTTAAGGCCCTAAGACCAGCAAAAACATTCACGGGGAACTCATGGGCCGGGTGGGCTGGGTTTGTCCAGGGCCGAATTTCAGCCCCAGTAAAGCCCAATGAAGCAAGGGTGTGGAGTTACATTCAAGCAATGTTAAAGCGTGAAGAATTTTTTTCACAGGAAAAAAACATTTAGATGTCATGTCATGTCATTTTGGTGATCAAAGATGAGTTTTAAGGGATAAAATTATTGGCTACAGTGGGACTTTAAATGTTTAAAATGTATGCTTTAGTCTAAAAACATTCAAAGCAGGTGGAATTTATTCTCATGGGGGTTTTTTTATTTTTATTTTTTGAATAGTGCCTGTAAAGCTGCTTGATATTCAGCACCACTGCTTTTAGGGATTGCTGAGCACGGCAGTACAGGAGTGTCATGAGGAAGATAAAGACATTGTGGAGGGTTTTATGACACTGTTTGGTTTCCTGCCAAGAGATTATGCAGAGAAAAGTTCCAAAATCATGATCATCGATCAAATCTGCTTTGTCAAATACATCTGCATGAGTGTGTCAGCTGTAGGGCTTATATATTGGAGAGAGGGAAAGATAACTCTGAGTTTTGAAATAATTTCCATGAATTTAAATATTGATCTGCTCCATTATCTGGTGTGATCTAGAACAGCAATGTGACATTCAGGCATGCCAAGTTCATGTTTCCACAGCCAGCATTCATTTAAGCTTAAAATATTCATGACTAAACACATGGTCTGTTTGATCTGCTGTGATTCCAGTGCCATTTTATATGATCACTGCTCAAATGCATTATTCGAAGGCAGCGAAAACATTAAAAAAAAGGTATTGAAGAGATCCAATCAGCATGTGCTGTCAAAGATATAATTTACATTAATGTTCTTTATCATTCATGGTACTCTCATGCTAAAGGAAAAGTGTGCTGTGTTGTAATATCATACGAGGGAGCTACAGAAGTACAGGGACTCAATGTCAAGTTTTGTTAGACACTCTTTTTTAAATGTATATTTTATGACTAGCTTGCATATATTTTCTTTCTTTTATTTTCTCTCTTTCACAGTATTCATATACTGTAAACGTTTAATTATCTTCACAAGATGTTTAAAAATGTATTTTATGTATTGCCCAATTGTTTAGCATAATATATATATATATATACACTACATGCTCCTTCATAATTTGATGTCACAATATATTGTGTAAAATATGTATTTTATAATTAAGTTATAAATGGACTAAAGCAGCTGAATACTCATACTGTCTTGTTCTTTTTTAGAACCACAACATGTAAAATGGTCAAATACAAAATTTCAATGCTTATTTTCAAATACACAATGTTTGTGGTTTTATTTTACTGTACATTTGAGTTCAACTTTCCATAAGTATTCCATGTAAAAAAAAATTCATAGTTTGAATTAACAAGTAATTTACTTTTTCGGCAGATTTTGAATAATAAACCTTTGTTGGCCTGAAAACAGTAAGATTTAAATGAAAGAGATTTTAAATGTGGATTTTGTCCATGGCATGGCATTCTCTGTGGGTGACTTCAGTGCCAAAAGAATATAATGGCATCTAGGTTTTATTCAGCTCAGTGAGCATAAATCTGTGCTGCGTTATATTTTTTTAAATAATATTTGGTCTTTGATGTTTATGTTATTATTGGATGGAGGTGAGCAGCAACCATCCGTATTTGTGCTTCTGATAGTGTGGATGTGCTTTAAGCCCCTTACAGTGCAGCTAATAGCAAACATCCATCCACAATTAACCCATTTTCCAGCTAAATTCTTATATAAACACACTATCATAGCTCCTTTGCCCCTTCATAATGTCTTATCTTAAAATGTAATGAACAGATTGTGCACAAGTGGCTGCTACTGTTTTTCAAGAATGAGGAAATGTTTTTTTTTTTTTGAGGAGTATTTTTTTAAAGACCCCCTGTGGTGAAAATTTAGTTCCATTTCGTTCAGTCACTACGACGTACGTTAGTGACTAACGAATGGGGGTTTCGCTTAGAAGCCAATTACCTTCGAGAATTTAACAGCGCCCAATGGCAATGCCAATGCCATGGGCATGCGGAATTTGCATGCGTAACTCCGCCCCACCTCGTGGGTATATAAGGAAGTACGCTGGCAACATCGCATTATGTTTCTGCTTTGGAGCCAAGCGGATCTCTTCACTCCTTCAAGCCTGATAACTGAGTCTTTGTCAGCCTTCGAAACGATCAGCTTTCCAGAGGCGTTGGTGTTACGGTGCATTCCAGCGATCGCATACTGCCTGCCTGCTGATCTGCGCAGTGGTCTGCTAGACAGCTGGTGTGTGGTCCCTGGGCGCCCCGGCATTCTCTGCGAGGCTTCCTCTCACAAAAGAGCTTGCACGTGACGCGTCCTTTTCAGGATGTCTCGTCCGTGTACTTCTGGGTGTGGCCGGTCGCTTTCCTCTTCCGATGGGCACAATCACTGCTTGGTATGCTTGGGCTTTCAGCATCCACAGGCAGCGTTTGTGGATGTGTCATGTTCCCACTGCGGGAACATGACCATCGCAGTGTTGCGGTCGAGACTTCATGAGCTTCGTAATGAAGTGAGAGTCCCCTCTACCACACCCCGATCTACTGAGTCCCCGAGGCCCAGTACTTCGGCTGGTGGTCAGGGTGACCTGAGGGTTACGGTGTGGAACAAAGCCCCGACGCTCATGCCTCGGGCCACACCTCCCTCTTGCACACTGCAACCCGCGAGTGCTCAGACGCAGATCGCGGGGCCTGCTCCGGCCCGGCCCCCCCGCGTATCTCGTTTGGCGCTCCGGAGGAGGATGCGATGTCGGTCACCACATCACAAGGTGGGCTCGAGTCCTCTGAGGTTGATGACTCGGCTGTGTTGCCGCCCTCGGGCGTTCCAGCATTGCCCGAGTCGGACCCAGAGCTGACAGCCATGCTGTCTCAGGCAGCCGCGAGTCTCGGGATAGAGTGGAACCCTCCGCCCTGTCCCGAGCGCTCACGGCTCGATGATTGGTTTTTGGGAGCGCGCACTGACACCCGTCAGTCCCCGCCCCCAATACCTTTCTTTCCCGAGCTGCATGAGGAAGTTGCGCGGTCCTGGAAGTCCCCATTGTCTTCCCGCGACCGTTCGGCGACTTCCTCCGCCTTCTCTACCCTTGATGGGGCCATGGCCAACGGTCTGTTGCGATGCAACTGTGTCCACAGAGCGCTTCAACTTGGCGTGGTGATCCTAAGCACCCCTCCAAAGCCTGTCGATTCACATCAACCTTGGTGGCGAAATCGCACAGAGCTGCGGGACAGGCTGCCGCCCCTTTGCATGCCATGGCGATCCTTCATGTCTACCAGGCCAGGATCCTCAAGGACATGCACGAGGGTAGAGTTGACCCGGGGCTCCTCGACGAGCTGCGTGCCGCCGCCGACCTCGCTCTCCGGGCGTCGAAGGTGACCGCACGCTCCCTGGGTCAAGTGATGTCCACAAATGTGGTCCAGGAGCGGAACCTGGCCGATATGCGGGACACCGAGCGAACCCGGCTCCTCGATGCCCCCATATCCCAGGCCGGCCTCTTCGGCGGGGTGGTTGAAAGCTTTGCCCAACAGTTTTCAACCGCTCAGAAGCAGACTGAGGCTATCAAACATATACTGCCCCGCCACAGTCGCCTCAGCCTGCTTCCCGCCGAGGACGCCCTCCTAAGGCTCCTGCCCCTCCCGCCCGGTCCCAGCAGCAGCCTTCACCCGGGCCGGGTCGTGGAGGTCGCTGTAGGAAGGCGTCCCAGTCTGCTCAGCCCGCCCCGCGCCCCGCTAAACGCCAGGCCAAGCGGCGCACCTGAGACGGACAGCTCAAGGATGGGACATTCTTTCCAGGAGCAGTTAACCGTGCCCCCGCACCGGGACGCCCAACAGCCTCCCATGTCCGGGCCAGTAGCGCTGCCTCGCTGCCTCGCTGCCCCACACCGGGTACGTCTGTGGTCCGAATGACCCCGCTGGTGCAGTTCCTGGGAGTCTGGCTTCAGCTTCCGGGACTGTCCCGCTGGGTCGCGACGACCGTCAGGCGCGGCTACGCGATTCAATTCGCGCAGGTTCCTCCCTGCTTCCGGGGAGTCTGTCACACTTTGATCGGGGCCAATGCCCCCGTCATGCGTGCGGAGATTGCCACCCTACTGGCAAAGGGTGCGATTGAGCCTGTCCCTCCAGCCAAGTTGAACTACGGGTTCTACAGCCCGTACTTCAAGACCGGTGGGTTACGGCCAATCCTGGACTTCCGCATCTTGAACCGATATCTTCGCAGGCTTCCGTTCAAGATGTTGACAGCAAAACGCCTTTTCGAATGCGTTCGTCCGGACGATTGGTTTGCAGCGATCGACCTGAAGGACGCCTACTTCCATGTCTCCATTCTATCTCGACACAGACACGTTCCTACGGTTTGCTTTCGAGGGGCTGGCATATCAGTATGCGGTCCTCCCATTCGGGCTATCTCTGTCCCCTCGCGTCTTTACGAAGATTGCCAAGGCAGCCCTTGCGCCCCTTCGGCAGCACGGGGTTCGCATCCTGAACTACCTCGACGACTGGCTCATAATGAGTCACTCTCGAGCGCAGGTGTGCGAACACAGATATCTAGTGCTCCAGCACTTAGCCCGTCTGGGCCTTCGGGTCAACTGGGAGAAGAGCAAACTTTGCCCCGTGCAGAGGATCTCCTTTCTCTGTATGGACATCGACTCGGGCAATATCTGCCCACCACGATCTCCTGGGGGACAAAAAGGTAAGTCAGCACGACCTGATCATCAGGTTCCTGAGGGGAGCGAGGAGACTGAATCCTCCTCGCTCTCCTCTCGTTCCCTCTTGGGACCTCTCAGTAGTCTTAAGTGCTCTGCAGAGGCCTCCCTTTGAGCCTTTGCGGTCGTTGATATTAAGTTTCTGTCGATGAAGACGGCTCTGCTGACCGCATTGGCCTCTCTGAAGAGGGTAGGTGACCTGCAGGCATTTTCGGTTGACGAAGCGTGCCTGGAGTTCGGACCGGCTAACTCTCACGTGATCCTGAGACGCCTGCTCGGATATGTGGCCAAGGTTCCCACCACTCCGTTCCGAGACCAGGTGGTGAACCTGCAAGCGCTGCCTTTGGAGGAGGCAGACCCAGCCTTGGCATTGCTCTGTCCAGTGCGCGCTCTCCGCGCCTATGTAGACAGCACGCAGTGTTTCAGGACCTCAGACCAGCTCTTTGTCTGTTATGGTGGAGAGCGGAAGGGAAGAGCTCTCTCAAAGCAGAGGTTGTCTCACTGGATAGTGGACACCATTGTTTTGGCTTACCAGCAGCAAGGTCGACCATGTCCCCTTGGGGTTAGGGCACACTCCACCCGGAGTGTGGCCTCCTCTTGGGCTCTAGCGCATGGCGCCTCGCTAACAGACATCTGCAGAGCTGCAGGCTGGGTGACACCTAACACATTCGCCAAATTCTATAATCTCCGAGTGGAGCCAGTGTCCGACTATGTACTCGCCCCTACGGGTGGCCGGTAATAGACCAGGCTCAGGTGTCTTCGCTTGCTCGTCATTCCACTCCACGGACTGGATACGTGCGATTATTCTCCTCAGGTGAGCTTCCCGAGAGCCCTGAGTTCCTCCAGCACTGTCGACGCCGACATCAGTTCAGTCTGCCCTTTCGAGCCCAGACCCTCATGTCCGGCCAGGTGCCCCGTGTGCATGGTTCCCCTCCGGCGACCCCCACACAAGTATTTCCACCGTAAGCCTCCTCAGTAAGCAGGTGTCTTTCCCTTGGCAAGTCCCTGCCACCCCTAGGGTTAAAAATCCACCCTCTGGCTGGTACCCTAGAGTTCTTCCATATGCAGCCCTTAGCGGGTCATATGTGTATTCTCTAAGTCCTCCCTACGGGTAGGCACTTTGGCATATCCACACTGGAATATGCTTCCCAGTGTACCTTGGTATTCCTGTGATAAGTGGGAGTCCTTCATCCGTACTAGTCTTACGACAGGGTACTCACACTTACGCAGGGCACTGGAAGACAGCTGAGTGGCACTGTTGTATTGGAACCCCCATTCGTTAGTCACTAACGTACGTCGTAGTGACTGAACGAAAGGGAACGTCTCGGTTACGTATGTAACCCTCGTTCCCTGAGGAGGGAACGGAGATGTACGTTCCTTTGCCACGTCAGCTGTGCTGCTGGAATGTGGAGTTCAGTCTTGGCTCCTGCAGCAGTAACATAATGCGATGTTGCCAGCGTACTTCCTTAAATACCCACGAGGTGGGGCGGAGTTACACATGCAAATTCCGCATGCCCATGGCATTGGCACTGCCATTGGGCGCTGTTAAATTCTCGAAGGTAATTGGCTTCTAAGCGAAACCCCCATTCGTTAGTCACTAACGTACGTCTCCGTTCCCTCCTCAGGGAACGAGGGTTACATACGTAATCGAGACGTTTTTAATGTTGTTTACAGACATGTGAAAAAGAAAGGACACCCAATTACATTCCAAGGTTTTCCGTATCTGGATATACGTAATAAAAAATTAGGAAAATAAAACCTCAGATGAACAACAACACATGACATATCACACTGTGTCATTATTTATTTAGCAAAAATAAATCCAAAATGGAAAGGCTATGGGTGACAAACTAAGGACACCCTATGATTCAGCCTGTAGAGACACTTTTAGCAGCAATAACTTGAAGTAATAATTTTCTGTATGACTTTATCAGTATGACTCTATCATCATTCTGGAGGAATTTTGGTCCACTCTTCTTTACAACGTTGCTCCAGTTAATTAAGGTTTGTGGGCATTTGATTATGCACAGCTCTTTCCACAGCATTTCAGTCAGGATGAGGCCTGGACTTTGACTGGACCATTGCAAAACCTTGATTCTTTTCTTTTTCAACCACTGTGCTGTAGATTTGTTGGTGTACTTGGGATCATTGCCCTGTTTCATGACCAAGCTTTAGCTGTTGCCTGTCGGACAGATGGCCTCACATTTGACTATATAATACCATATATATATACCTGGCGGACGGCAGCAGACTTCGGCTCCTCCCCAGGATGGCGGACGGCAGCAGGCTTCGGCACCAGGCAAGCGCTGGGGACTCCTTCGCCCCCTCTCGGACGGCAGCCACCCCACCTCGACCCAGGGGCACGGCAGCGAGCTCTCCGTCCCACCGACCTTCATCCGCTCCAGCACCACCGCTTCGGGCAGCCACTCGCGGACTTCTCTCCTCCGCACTGCCCGAACTCCGCGGCACCGCGATCCCCCTCAGCTGCGAGGGCTCTTCGACAGCGTGTCCCTCCTTCCTCCCGGGTTTTGGCACCACTGTAGTAAAGTTTGTTGGCACGGGAAGAAGGAGGCGGGAACCGGCGGACATTCACAGTATTTAATAAAAACCAAACACAAAATAAAATGGCGGCGGCAGCCCCTCGCGGTCGACTGCCGCCTACACACAAACACAAAATGAAAATAATAAGCTGCAGCCCCTCACGGTCGACTGCAGCAACACATAACAGAACTAAAATAAAACTCAACATAAAATCCAGGCCTGGTCCTCTCTCGTCCCTCACTGTCGTCGCTCCTCCTTTATACTCCCTCACTCCTCCGCGAGGGCCGAGATCGCTGGCTCACAGCTGGCGCTCATCCTCTCTGATGAGCGCCGCCTCGTCCCGCCCTCATGGTCCCTCGGCCTCGCTGCTCGCCACAACACTATTATGTTCAAATGTGTAATGATGTTTCAAGTGTGGTCAAATGGTTGCTGACTGTGGTTAAAAGTGTGCTGACTTTGAGAATGCCCTTTAGGAGGACAAGACAGAATTAGAACTTAGAATGTGGCCATATGTGAGCCAGGTGAGGTGGTTGTTACCATGTTAGGAAGACAACTATGGTATATATATGACAGAAAATTCAAGTAGCAGGAGGGCCGGTGGCTGACGGCCCTCCAGCTTCGTTGCTGTGTTTGGTGTGAATAAAGCCTCTTCTGAAATCAATGATCCTTGGTGAAGAAATTTTTATAGAAAGATAATTCTTCAACACACGAGCACAGTCCACAAGACGAGTGGTGTTCCCCCGAAGATGCTTTCCTTCCTGCAGTAGAGGTTGGAGCATAGGCTGTCGCCCTCCACCCGAAAAGTCTATGTTGCTGCAATATCTGCTTATCATGACCACATAGAAGGTAAGACAGTTGGGAAGCACATCAGGTTCCTCAGGGGGGAGAGACGGTTAAATCCTCCTCGACCTCCCTCTATACTCTCTTGGGATCTTGCTCTGGTGTTCCAAGCACTTCAGAATGCCCCATTTGAGCCTTTGCAGTCGACAGAGCTAAAGATTCTGTGTAACGGGGATCGGATGTTCAGGGAAGTAGGCAGGAACCGGCGACCAATCAACAACAACTTTAATAAAATAAATCCACAAAATAAAATACCTCATTAACATACCACATACCCCCAATGCCCTTCGCAGGCCGGGGGGCAATCGGGTAAGGCGGCCACGGTACCTGGGGGTTAGGACAGAGAGGCGAGAGAAACAAAGCCAGGAGCATGAGGAGTGACAGAACGAGAGAGGGGAGAGAGGAGAAAAGAAAACAGGGAAAAAAAATTCTGTTCCGGTTCCCGGACACACTGCCGCTCGGTCCTCAGCCAGCCGAGAGGGTCTTCCTCGCGGTGCCATGCGATGGCACTGGACGCTTGGTGGATGGCTCGATCCTCCTCCGCCCCCTGGTGGCCGGCGGTGGCTCCTCCTACCGAGATGTAACGGGGTTCGGATGTTCAGGGAAGAAGGAGGCGGGAAACGGCGAACAATCAAAAACAACTTTAATAAAATAAATCCACAAAATAAAATACTGGCGGCAGCCCCTCACGGACGACTGCTGCCTACATACAAAACCAACATAAATAAAACACAACTTAAAATTGTCCTCTCTCATCTTGCACTGGCGTCGTTCCTCCTTTTATGCCCCCGTCACTCCGCCGTGAGACGAGCCCGGTGTGGCGCACAGCTGGCGCGCATTAACATTCGCCACCGGTCCGCTCTCACGGTCCCTCGCCTCACTGATTGCCACATTCTGTCTATGAAGACTCTGCTGCTGGCTGCACTAGCCTCCATCAAGAGGGTAGGGGACCTGCAGGCATTTTCGGTTGACGAATCGTACCTAGACTGGCTCATTCTAGCACATTCCAGGGATCATCTTATTGTATTATTGACACCCATGTGGTACTGAGACCCCGGCCTGGCTATGTGCCCAAGGTTCCTACCACTCCCTTCAGGGACCAGGTGGTGAAACTGCAAGCGCTGCCCCCAGGGGAGGCAGACCCAGCCCTAGCTTTGCTCTGTCTCGTCTGCGCTCTGTGGCTGTACATGGATAGAATGCAAAGCTTCAGGACTTCAGACCAGCTCTTTGTCTGTCACGGAGGTCAGCAGAAGGGAAAGGCTGTCTCCAAGCAGAGGATGGCCCCCTGGATAGTGGAGGCCATCACCTTGGCTTACCAAGCACAAGGTGTGCCCTGTCCGCTCAGGGTGCGAGCACACTCTACTAGAAATGTTGCATCCTCCTGGGTGCTGGCACGTGGCGCCTCTCTGTCAGACATCTGTAGAGCTGCGGGCTGGGCGACACGTTCTGTTGCCATGTCCTCTGTTCCCTGTGTTTACTGTGCCATTTCACCTACTCGGCTCCTCAGCAAAAAATGTATTTGATGCAAGCACCTGTGCCTCATTTATACCCATGTTGCATGGCATGAGCAGCTGTTGCAATCATTGCATGCCAGTGTGCATTGGCTCATTTAGTTACACTCGAAGTAGATTGGCTCTCGCAAGCAAGATTCCTATTCGTCGGTCCCCGACGTGGCGTCTCTGTTCCCTCCTTCAGGGAATGAGGGTTACATACATAACCGAGACGTCACCCCCCCCCCCCCCCCTCCCATAGTTAAAATCATGATGTTTCCATACACTCTTGGCCTAACAGAAATGAAAATAACTGTCTGAAATTATTTGAATAGTTAGTATCTGAATTTAAATATGGAAATAAAACATCCATACAAAACTCTCATGACTCATCATACGGACATGGTAAAACAACAAAATATTGCAATGCTTTTGCATTCACTCGCAAAACTTTTGCAATCCTCTGAGAAAATTTGTGTTTGCTCGCAAAATGTTGGTGATGGCAATAATATGAGGTGGGAGGAAAAACTATATTTCAATATTTCAGTTTCTCTGGGGAACGCAATGCGAAAGAATGCAAATGTTTTGCGTGTGTAAAGTTTCTTGGGGAAAGTACTTACTTTTGCGAGAGAAGGAATTAAAAAACTAAGATAATTGAATAAATACTTGAAATATTTTTTTTCCCTCCCATATTTTTGGCCATTACCATGTCCCTTTAGGGGCTCCGTACATCTATGCATTTCTGGGCATTAGTCATGCTTCTAAAAATATTTATTATTTATGCTAAATTATTTATGCCAAATGGATATTGTACTGAAAATAATGTACTTAGACTTTATAGGATTGTCCCAAATTTTTCTAAACAAAGGCAATTAGTACAATACGAAAACATTAGTGAGTGGAGCTCCTAAATTGTATTTATGAGCATTTTATAATGTTTGTATAATGGCAGTCCAAATATGTTGTGATTGCTCATCCATAAATTGCTAGGTACCAGACTGATGAGCAGGTTTATTTTAAAGCCCTAAATAGTGGCCATTGCAAAGCACATTTGAATCTATAAACAGCACTTAGAGGGGGTAGAAGATGGCCATTGATTACTGGAGCACTTTCCAGCACTGCACTTTTGTAAGAGCTGACAAAACAACTTAATTCAAAATTGTCTACAAATATTCATGGAATTCCTCTATAATAATGCATGTATTTGCCTACTGTTTGAGATAAAATGCCCTGTTCACTGCAGAGTAGGGTAAAAACTTTAATTTTTAAAGACAGCTCAAATGATCATCTGTTGTTCCAGTGCTGTAGCTAATCTGTGACTGAGAACAAAGAATGACTCATAATCTCACGGATTTGGTTTCAAAATACATGTTTTAGCCCTGCATAATATTTCTCAGCTGATCTTTTAAAAAGTTGCTTTGACACTGTAGAGTTGATGAGGAAGTTAGCAAAGAGAAGAGATGGTTTAGAGGCTCACCTCTTTAAGCACTGTGAAAGCACTGCTCAGAAGCATGTGATAATCAAACGCTCCATCTGCACTGAGAAAACACTGCCTCTCTGAGAGCTGAAGGTGTGATGTATCGCTATCACACCAGCATGTCAGACTGTGCATCTGGAGATGTGTGACAGAGCTCCCTAAACAACTTCTCTATTTCATTAAAAACATCTAATTACTTCTGCATTACTTTTAATGTTCTATAAACAAATGTAATAAAACCAGTGGACACCATCTAGAACTGTGATTTGGACCCCAAATATGATTTCCTGAAGTACCCTATTCCTAAAACAGGCATATAAAGGTAGCTATGCAGTTTTTTTTATATTGTGTCAGAAACATAAAATTATCAAATTATAAAGACAATTTGTTTTTACTAAATTATTTGCTGCTTGTATTGTAATTATACTAAAACAATGTACAAAAAAATGATATGTATTTGTAGTAGCCACTGTTAAATTCTAAAACTTATAATAAAAATAAACAAAAAATTAAAGCAGAACAACTTCTTTTTTTTTTTTTTTAATTGTATTCAAATTTTCTGAGCAGCATATCAGCACATTAGAATGATTTCTGAAGGATCATGTGACTCTAAAGACTGGAGTAATGATGCTGGAAATTCAACTTTTCCATCACAGGAATTTACAGTCCTTGTTTCTGATTGGTCAAAAGGTGTGTTTCATTCACAATAAAACACTGCTATGACCGCTTCACCCAACGGTTCCGTGTTTCACTACACAACACCCTTAGCAACCACTCTTAGAAACGCAAACATATGTTTGTTCTCAATTGATATTGTTCATTGAAGCTTATTGTATTATTTAGAAGAGTATTGTGAGAGAGATTGAGTGAGCAAGTTACCTGCATTCAGATTTATAATTTTCCTTCAGGTCAGTCCTATGTTCACAATAAAAAAAAATCAGTTTGAAGACTGCAATATCTTGTCCTTTTAACAGTTAAGGCGTTCCCTTTCAGTCGGTCACGTTTAACGTTATGTCGGAACGTCACAGACAGTGTTTGGAGTAACTTAACGCGTTACAAAAGTACGTTTTGCTGTAACGCAGTAGTGTAAGGCATTGCAAATCAATTTTCAGTAATATTTTACTCGGTAGATGTTCAGTAACGCTTGCCTTACAACATACTTTTAGCCAAAAATGTAACTGTAAAAAAAACAGCAAGACCGTGAGACATTAATGAATGAAAAATGCAAGTAAGTTATTACCTTTTCGTGGTCAGTCAATAGCCATGTGTGGTGTCCAAGTTTGTAAATAAAGAAGGCTTAAAGGCTCTGTCGTTTCAAAGAATAGCACAACACTGGCGAGTGTGTCGAGTAAACACCTCGGAAAACGGACAAGGCGCACGCGCAGTCAGCGTGGGTTTGCACGGCAGAGCCAAACGAAAGTATAAACAAGGTGAATGAAGATGGCAGAAGAAGACGAGATGGACGTATGCACATTACTTCGAGTTTGTCAGATATAAGGACAAGAAGAATGTAATAGGCAAATGCTACCTTTGTCTAAAACCGAAAGAACTATCGACGAAATAGCACTAGCAATTTAAAAAAACATCTCTTGCACTTTTTGCATGACGGTTTGCAGTGAACCTCTTGAATTCAAAGAGAATAAAATAATGACAATAATAAGAAAAGAACAAATGTGCATCTTGTCATGGAATTAGAGTTTAGTATATAGCCTACAGTTCTGTTGTGTCTAATATGAATAGACCCAAGCTATTCCCAGATATTCACTTTACCTCTACCATAATTTTAACAGACTTGGATCGTTTCAGATTCTGTCTGTCATCCTTTCTTGCATTGTCTTGAGCCTTCACTTTGCCAATTATATGCTATATTGTTAGTAGCCTGGATAGCCCACAGTCATTATGCTACATCATATCGACTTCTACTGGATGTAAATTAATATTGTAAAGTAAATAATTACTTTTAAATAACAGTAACAAGTAATCTATAATGTATTACAGTGCCAAATGTGCTTCAACAAAGTATCGAGCAAAGGCTGTGAATACTTATGTAAATGTGATTTTTGTTTCTTATGTACTTATGTACATGTTGACAATATTTCACATTGTCATTACAGGGTATTGTTTGTAGAATTAAGGAACATTTTTAAAAATAATTTTGGAACAAGTCTGTAACAACAAAATGTGGAAAAAGTAAAGCGTTGTGAATACTTTCCAGATGCACTGTATGTAGAGCTGCTGGCTGGACGACACCCAACACGTTCGCTAGATTCTATAGCCTCTGTGTAGAGCCGGTTTCTTCCCATGTGCTCACTTCAAATAGTCAGTAGCACCGAAGTGCCCATTCCAGTAGCACTTGCTGCGCCATTCCCCTCCCCCCGTGGAGCTGTGACATATTCATGATACAACACAGCCTCTTGTACCTTATTGCTTAATTATTTCATATTCTTCTGCTCCGTTCTGGTATCATTTTCATGGTCACTGATTATTTCCTTGTTTTTTTCTATGTGTATGTATAATTATCACCTGTCAGTCATTATGTCCGTATTGTATTTATACTCCCTGTCATGTTCAGTCCCTTGTCAGTTCTCATTTCAGTTTCTCCTATGTATTGTAAGATATCTCATGAGTGTTTGTTATTCTAAATAAAGACTTTGTGAACTCAATCATTGTGTGTGCTGCAGACCACAGTTACAGAAGAAATGATCCTCAAAAGGGGTTAAGACAAAAAACATGGACTCCAACTCGTGCGGAAGACCTTGATGGAGTACTTGCGGTGGATGCTCCTGCACAACGGTTGTGCTCTCACCATCTGCAAGGAGCCCGAGCCCAAGCCTATCACAGCCCGAACGCTAAAGCCTGCCACCTGTCACCCCGGAGTTGAAGTGTGCTATCCAGTCCAATCCAAAGCCAGTAGAGGACCACTGCCTAATAGATCTGTGGTCCGTGGTTACAGTTCCCTTCCCCTCCTTTGCTGGTTCCGTCGACTCCACTGGTGTCACCCTGCTCCTCATCTCTATCCACACCACTTCTGTGGTTTTGTATAATTATCACCTGTAAGCCATTATGTTCATATTGTATTTATGCTCCCTGTCATGTTCAGTCCCTTGTTGGTTCTCATTTCAGTTTATGTGGTTTGCATTTTCTCCTACATATTCTAAGATAATTGTTTGTTATTCTAAATAAAGACTTTGTTTGTTAACTCTATCTTTGTGCGTGTTACAGACCACGTTACAATAAGAGCTTAAAATTATTGCATTCCACATATATTTTCTTGCCAGGACCTCAGTTTGAAACCCCCTAATCTAGAAAGATGGATATGTGTGCCAGGATTAATGAACATAGTTTGAAAGTTAGAATTACAATGCAAAATGTTCAGTGGCATTATGGAATTATGTAACTATGGAAACTATAAATCTGATCTGTTAGAAAAGATATATACCACTAATATGATTTATTCTGCTACACTTCTTACAGTATTTTGAACATGTAGTACAACACATTTCACAAGTTCTCTGTCTCTTATGTTTGCTGTTTCTCCATTAACAACCTAAATCCAAGTGGTCTCATTAATATTTCAAAGTAGAAACCTGAATCACTAAGAAGGAAAGGACTCATTACCAAACAAATAACCTGAAAAAGTGCAGTATCAGTCATCATCTGTAACTATAGTAAACAACTGCACCTCTGAGAGGAGTATTCTCAGAAATGTAGCCCCTCTTAGTTCATCCACAGATTTCAGTTTGTTTAGCCGATCATTATCAAACAATTTACATTATCCAAAAAAGCATCATGCTTAGTAATTAATCTTAGTGTTCCTTTGTTAAAGATGACTAAATAGACCAGTTTGTGGTTAATCAGCTGTTCAAATCCTTCCTATTCTTACTTTTATGAAGGTGTTGAAGAGCAAATGATACTGTGTTGTAACAACAATGAGAAAGTGACTGACAGAGCAATCTATATCTAATTAGAGCAGCTGGCTTTTAAACTAGACAGTTTGATGAGAACGTGAACATTAAAATGTCTGCCTGCTGCATGTAAATAGCCTCTTTTAGACATGCTGTGTTTAAACAAGAAAGACAAAAAGAAAGATAGATGGGAGAGAGGATTTGTGCCGAAATGCTGGAGAGTGCTGAACTGGAAAAACAACAAACAGTAGTTACAGAACCAGGGAACCATCAAGGTCACGGATAGTGTTAGAACAAGCAGCTATGCTATTAAATGCAAGCAAGAATAATTCCTACTGTAAAATGTATAGGACTTGGGATCATTAAAATAAAACAGGGTTGGATAAAATGAGAAACTTCACATTTTAATGTTACAGTCATGACTAATAGGCTGTAGTGTGATCTAAAATGTTGAGGAAGCTACTTTGAGATTGCAGGTTGATAAGCTACAAGATACACATAATTTAAAGTACTTCAACAACTGTCAAGCTACTTCAAACAAGTAGCTAGCAACACTCCAAGCTACTAATAAAAAATCCAACACAGGCATATTTGAAAAAAACGTGGCATTACTTATATTTTTTTGCTAAACTCTACAAAACATAAGCCATATTTTTCCACCTTCGGGCCAAACGGTTCTAAGAATGGTAAGGAATGGTTCCACTTGTTTTCCACTTGAGCCTGGTACGGCACGGCACAATTACAAACCAACTGTAGAATGCTTGTAGTGTAGCCAGGACATCCACTTGACTGGGTGGATCACGTATCAACGTATGCACAAAAACTTTGCAGTGAAATTTATGTGAGAATGTGCATTCCTGCACAGCAACTTCATGTCTGGCGTACGTATTTCTCGTGTTTTTTGTCCGTTGGTGACTCTTACAGGCAATGAAGTGAAGTTGCAAACATTACACTGTGAATTGTTGTACAAGTCTATCGCACCACCACATGTAAGAAGCATTGCTATTCATTTGTAATTTATAAAATGTGATGTGATCTACGAAAACCCAACACATGGTGAAATTTTACCTTTTACAGCTTTTGATACCATATGAAAGCTTGGACCAAGCCCTTTTCAAATATATTTTCATTTATTTCAAGGCTTGTCTGAAACAGAAGTTATGGTTATCTAAAATCGGCTGATCGCTATGATTTTTAGGAACGGAATTTTGAGAAAAGCAGGTTTAAATAACCGGCACCCGTTTTTTCGCATAGACATGAAAATGCACAATCCAACTTTAAATGGCTGTAATTCAAGCATGCTTTGGAATATAGACCTAAGGTTGGTCTTGTTTTAAAGAAGACACTTGGCAAGAAGACATTATTGTAGATTAAAGAAGACATTATTGTAGATTATTGTGTCAAATAAGTTATGAAAGTAAAATAAAAAAAGTTATAAAAGTTTAAGTTTATGAAAATGTAAAATTATATATTTTATAATAATATTTTATAATAATATGAATTTTACAACAACAACAAAAAATACTCTAAAACTACAAGACAATCAAAGCCAAAGTGGTCAAAGTTTTAGGTTGATATATTAAAAAAATAGCTTTCAGTAAGATTTTGTTTGGGCGCAGTACCAAACTTTTCCTCTAGATGACATCCAAGCTCCATTACTAACCATATAAGGGCGCCTCCATTTCTATATGGTTTGAGTGATCTGAACCATATATTTCCATAATTTTCATACATTTATTAAGTAGACATCCTATTCAGAAGTAGGCAGTTTAGCAGTATTTGATTTGAATTCAACCTCTAATAAATATAAAAGAACATGTGCAAGCTCACTGCTGCATCTCAAATGGCAAATCTATATATTTGTTCCCTTTATATTTAAAACATTTCCAGAACTTTTTATCTCAAAAAATTGACTGGATGTTATATTTTGAACTCTTGGCATGAAAACAAATTGGTTGTCTACTAATCTTTTTTTTATTTTTTCCGTGTTCATCGCTATTTCAAAATAAAGGTCTGAACTGAATATGAAAATATGAAAACTAGAATTTATCAGCTGCATCTCTACACAAGGGGATAAGCTAACGTTACTCTGAAGAGAACAGCAATTTAGTAAGTAGTGAAATACGTTTTCTATTGTTTATCATGGGTTGTCTCTGAACTTGTGACCACCTGTTGTATGTTTAGATCGCACAGCTAGTGTACATTTTTATAATAGCAAGCACAGTGCACTCCTCTTCAGTAACTTCCTCATCTGATCCTTCATCTCTGGATGTGAAAAAATCCATTATATGATCGTTTAGGGCACTGACATCACCAGGATTAAGCAGATTGAGGCGAGCGAGATCATAAAAGCGATCAGTTACTTCAGACTTCGTTTTCTTGTGCTCCGCCATCTCACGATACGATAACATATTAAATAAAAACTTTGCGTGCCGTAGTTTACATAGGACTGGAGGGAAATGTGCTTTGATACACGTTTATTCTAAATAAATAAATACATGTATTTATATACATGTAATGGGTTTATTTTGATGGGTGAACTGTCTTTCTGGTGTTAAGAGAGCGAAAACTGGCCTTTTTTCTTTTTTTTTTTTTTTTTTGCACCTCCACCGGGCATGATCTAAATAAACATTAAAGTAAGACGCAGTCTTTCCAGCTTGCCGCTATAAATCGCAATTTTTCGGCACTACACAAGTGATTTTTGCCAAGATATTTTTAGAAATGATAGACAAGATATTTTAGAATATTAATTTAATGAAAACCCAATTTTGACAAAAAATGGACATTCAACCTATTCTTCGACTTTGCTGAAAACGTTCCAGCGCGACATCCGACGGGTTTTCCCAGATCGCATCACAAATATTTAACATACTATTGTCACACGAGCCATATGGGAAAATTCTATCAATTATGCAGTTAAGTAAGAACATATAAAAGCATGTGCAAATTGATGCAACCCTTAGTCTATGGCAATGGCAGTGTTGGCCTTATTAGAGGCAGAATCCAAAGATACGTTTTTAGGGACCACAATTATTTTCTGGTCGACGATGCTGACCAGCTTATCAGCCATTTCAGATTTCTAAGGGCTATCCTCTTGGAGATCTGTTCTGAGTTGGTTCCGAATTTGGAGAGAGAGACAGTGAGGAGCCACACAATACCCGTTCCCTTACAGGTGCTGACAACACTTGGTTTCCTGGTAACTGGTTATTTCCAAAGGGAACTGGCAGACCGCTCAGGAAAAAGCCAGTAGTCTTTGAGCCACACAATGCCAGCTGAATTGGACGGGATCATCTGCATGTCTACCAGGTATATAAGGTTCCCATTCAATGCAGTTGACCAGCCAAACATTAAAGTGCAATTTGCAGCAATAGCCGGTTATCCTAATGCAATCGGAGCGATCGAAACATTTTGGAATAATCTGAAACATTTCCATTCAATAAATTTGCAGATAATATGTGATGCACAAATGCGCCTAAAAAATATTGTGGCAAGGTGGCCTGGGTCAACGTCTCGGTTACGTATGTAACCCTCGTTCCCTGAGGAGGGAACGGAGACGTACGTTAGTGACTAACGAATGGGGGTTTCGCTTAGAAGCCTATCATCTTCGAGAATTCAACAGCGCCCAATGGCAGTGCCAATGCCATGGGCATGCGGAATTTGCATGCGTAACTCCGCCCCACCCTGTGGGTATATAAGGAAGTACGCTGGCAACATCGCATTATGTTACTGCTGCAGGAGCCAAGACTGAACTCCGCATACCAGCAACACAGCTGACGTGGCAAAGGAAACGTACGTCTCCGTTCCCTCCTCAGGGAACGAGGGTTACATACGTAACCGAGACGTTCCCTTTCGTTCAGTCACTACGACGTACGTTAGTGACTAACGAATGGGGGTTCCAATACAACAACGCCACTCAGCTGTCATCCAGTGCCCTGCGTAAGTGTGAGTACCCTGTCGTAAGACTAGTACGGACGAAGGACTCCCACTTATCACAGGATTACCAAGGTACACTGGGAAGCATATCCCAGTGAGGGAATGCCAAGATGCCTACCCGTAGGGAGGACTTAAGAATACACATATGACCCGCTAAGGGCTGCATATGGAAGATCTCTAGGGTACCAGCCAGAGGGTGGATTTTTAACCCTAGGGGTGGCAGGGACTTGCCAAGGGAAAGACACCTGCTCACTGAGGAGGCTTACGGTGGAAATACTCGTGTGGGGGTCGCCGGAGGGGAACCATGCACACGGAGCACCTGGCCGGACATGAGGGTCTGGGCTCGAAAGGGCAGACTGAACTGATGTCGGCGTAAGCAGTGCTGGAGGAGCTCAGGGCTCTCGGGGAGCTCACCTGAGGGAAAATATCGCACGTATCCAGTCCGTGGAGTGGAATGGCGAGCAAGCGAAGACACCTGAGCCTGGCCCATACCGGCCACCCGCAGGGGCGAGTACATAGTCGGACACTGGCTCCACTCGGAGATTGTAAAATCTGGCGAATGTGTTTGGTGTCGCCCAGCCTGCAGCTCTGCAGATGTCTGTTAGCGAGGCGCCATGCGCTAAGCCCAAGAGGAGGCCACACTCCAGGTGGAGTGTGCCCTGACCCCAAGGGGACATGGTCGACCTTGCTGCTGGTAAGCCAAAACAATGGTGTCCACTATCCAGTGAGACAACCTCTGCTTTGAGAGAGCACTTCCCTTCCGCTCTCCACCATAACAGACAAAGAGCTGGTCTGAGGTCCTGAAACATCGCGTACTGTCTACATAAGCGCGGAGCGCGTACTGGACAGAGCAATGCCAAGGCTGGGTCTGCCTCCTCCAAGGCAGCGCTTGCAGGTTCACCACCTGGCTTCTTGGAACGGAGTGGTGGGAACCTTGGGCACATATCCGGGCCGGGGTCTCAGGATCACGTGAGAGTTAGCCGGCCCGAACTCAAGGCACGCTTCGCCAACCGAAAATGCTTGCAGGTCCCCGACCCTCTTAAGAGAGGCCAATGCGGTCAGCAGAGCCGTCTTTATAGACAAGAACTTAATCTCAACCGACCGCAAAGGCTCAAGGGAGGCCTCTACAGAGCACTTAAGACTACTGAGAGGTCCCAAGAGGGAACGAGAGGAGAGCGAGGATGATTCAGTCTCCTCGCCCCCCTCAGGAACCTGATGATCAGGTCGTGCTGACTTACCTTTTTGTCTCCCAGGAGATCGTGGTAGGCAGATATTGCGGCCACATACACTTTAAGGGTGGAAGGAGACAGCCTTCTTTCCACCCCCTCCTGGAGAAACGATAGCACGGACCCAATCGGGCATTTCCAGGGGTCTTCCTGGCGGGAAGAGCACCATGTGACGAAGAGGTTCCACTTCAACGCATAGAGGTGTCGTGTAGACTCTGCTCTAGCGGAAGTGATGGTAGCGACCACCGCAGGTGGAAGGCTACTCAGACCTGCCGCGTCCCGTCCAGAAGCCACACGTGGAGCTTCCAGAACACTGGACGCGGGTGCCAAAGGGTGCCCCGTCTCTGAGTGAGAAGGTCTTGACTCAGAGGAATAGGCCAGGGAGGGGCTGTCGCAAGGAGTAGCAGTTCTGAGAACCAGGCCTGGCCGTGCCAACGGGGCGACCAACATGACCTGCTCCTTGTCCTCCCTGATCTTGCACAGTACCTGTGCGAGAAGGCTCACTGGGGGAACGCATACTTGCGTAGCCCCGACGGCCAGCTGTGCGCCAGTGCATCCGTGCTGACCATAGGTCAGGGAATAATACAGGGAGCAATGAGAAGAGTCCTGGGAGGCAACAGGTCTACCTGTGCGTCGCCGAACCGTTCCCATATCAGCTAGACCGTCTGGGGATGGAGTCTCCATTCTCCAGGAAGTGGCTGAAGCCGTGAGCTCGTCGGCTGCACGGTTCAGGACTCCCGGGATGTGGACAGCATGAAGGGACCTCAGATGCTTCTGACTCCATAAAACGAGATGGCGGGCGAGTTGAGACATACGGCGGGAGCGTAGACCGCCCTGGTGGTTGATGTACGCTACTACGGCCGTGTTGTCTGTCCTGACTAGCACATGTTGACCCTTCAGCAACGCTCGGAAGCGGTGCAGGGCGAACCGTACTGCCAGTAACTCGAGGCAATTGACATGCAGAAGGCGCTGGGGTCCTGTCCAGGAGCCCGCGGCTGCTTGTCCATTGCACATGGCACCCCAGCCCGTGGATGATGCATCTGTTGATACAACAAGATGCCTGGAAACTCGTTCTAAGGACACACCGGTCCGTAGAAACTTGAGGTTCGACCACGGGGTGAGAGTCTGTAAGCAGGCCCGAGTCACTTGTACCCGGAGCGTGCCAGACCGCCATGCCCATCTCGGGACTCGATCGCGTAGCCAGTGCTGAAGCGGTCTCATATGTAGCAATCCGAGCGGCGTCACCGCGGCTGCAGATGCCATATGCCCCAGGAGCCTCTGAAATAGCTTCAGTGGGACCGCATTCTCGCCCTCGATTTGACAAAGGCCAGTCAGCAGAGACTGTGTGCGCGCTCGCTGGTAAGCAGCACGCACCTGCGACCGAGTTGGAAACCACACTGAGAAAGGAGATCCTCTGCACGGGGCAGAGTCGCTCTTCTCCCAGTCGACCCGAAGGCCCAGACGGGCTAAGTGCTGGAGCACTTGGACTCTGTGTCCGCAGACCTGCTTCGAGAGTGACCCAGTATGAGCCAGTCATCGAAGTAGTTCAGGATGCGAACCCCGTGCTGCCGAGTGGCGCAAGGGCTGCCTCGAAGACTACGTAGAGTCACGAGGGGACAGAGCTGCCCGAATGGGGGGACTGCGTACTGAATGTCCGCCCCTCGAAGCAAACCGTAGGAACGGTCCGCGTCGAGGAAGGAGACATGAAGTAAGCGTCCTTCAGGTCGATCGCTGCAACCAATCTACCGGACGAACGTGTCCAAAGAGGCGTTCGCTACCGACATCCTGAACGGAAGCCTGAGAAGGATCGGTTCAAGACGGGCAGATCCAGGATTGGCCATAACCCACCGGTTTCCTAGGGTACAATGAAGCAAGGGCTGAGAAGCCGGACTTCACTTCGGCTGGAGGGACAGGCTCGATCGCACCCTTCGCCAGTAGGGTGACAACCTCCGCACGCATGACAGGGGATAGGCCCCATCATAGCGGGCGGCCTCCCCAGAGCGGGGAGGAACCTGCGCGAACTGAATCGCGTAGCCGCGCCTGATGGTCTTCGTGACCCAGCGGAACAGTCCCGGAAGCTGAAGCCAGACTCCCAGGAACTGCACCAGCGGGGTCATTCGGACCACAGACGTACCCAGGGTGGGGCAGCGAGGCAGCGTTACCGGCCCGGACATGGGAGGCTGTTGGGCGTCCCGGTGCGGGGGCACGGTTAACTGCTGCGTCCTGACAGAGGAGACCAGGGAAGGACGCACGTTCCACTGGGGTCTGCTCTGAGAGGAGGCTGGCGAGAGAGAGGGACGAGAGTGGCGTGGCCCGGAGGCGGCACACACTGCCATCACTGGTCTCTGGGCCCTCAGAGACAGGAACATGAGTTCTTTCCAAGCGCTGCTAGCCCGGGGGCCAGCAGCGGAAGGATTTTCCCCCGGCCCTCCACCGGGGGAAGGAGAGGCCCTGCAACCATCCCCTGGAAAGAACTGGAACCCATCTCTGAGTTGTCCACCTCCAGCCTGGCGTTTCAGCCAGGCTGAGGAGCGGACTGGGCGACATCCTGCAACCACCTCCACGGCGCGGCCCGGAGAAGGCTGCTGCTGGGGCCGGACGGGAGGAGGGAGGGCGCCCTCGGCGGCGAGCGGACTGAGGCGACTGGGCCGGCGGCTGGTGCAGCAGCCAGCCGCCGGGGCAGTACGTGTTACAGCCTCAGTCTGCTCTGGGGCGGCCAAGAACTGTTGGGCGCAGTTCTCGGCCGCGCCGCCGAAGAGGCCAGCCTGGGATATGGGCGAGTTGAGGAGGCGGGCTCAGTCAACCCCCCCATATCACCAGGTAAGGCCAGGAAATTCTCCCGGACCACAGCTGTGGACATCGCCCGACCGAGGGAGCGTGTGGCCACCTTCACCACCCAGAGGGCGGGATCAGTGGCGGCACGCAGCTCAACAAAGAGCCCTGGGTCAGCTCCACCCTTGTGCATGTGCAAAGGGGCGGCGGCCTACCCCATAGCACTGCAGGACCACGCCACCGAAGTAGACGAGCCCACAGGCTTAGGGAGGGTGCTTAGGACAGCCACACCACGTCAAAGCCCTCTGTGGACACCGGAGTGCGCAACAGAGTTGTTTAACAGTGGGGAGGGGGCCCCAGTGTACCCTAGGCCGCGGCCCCATCAAGGGCAGAGAAGGCGGAGGAGGCCACCAAACGGTCACGGGAAGCACGGGGACTTCCAGGACCGCGTGATCTCCTCATGCACCTCGGGAGCGAAAGGCATTGGGGGCGGGGCCCAACAGCTGTCGGGTGCCGCCCACAAAAACCGATCGCGCAACCACGAGCACTCGCGACTGGGCGGAGTTCCACACCAGCGCGAGGCTCGCGGCTGCCCGAGATAACATGGCTATCAACTCTAGGTCAGATCAGGCAGTGCTGACACACCCGGAGGCGGAGCACAACCTAATCGTCATCCCCAAAGGATCTAGCCCACCTTGGGATGCGGCGATCGACATCTCGCCGCTATCTGGAGTGTGAACGAAACGAACGAGGCGTCAGAGACGGGCCGCTGTTTCAGTCCAGCACTCGCGGGAAGCGATGTGCGAGAGGGGGGCGTGGCCCGAGGAATGACCGTCGGGGTTCTTAAACCACGCACCGCCCTCAGGTCACCCTGGCCACCAGCCAAAGTACCACCTCTCTCAGAGACGGTAGATTGGGGTGTGGCAGAGGGGACTCTCTCTCCTTGCAGAGATCACTGAGTCTCGACCGCGACATCGCGATGGTCACGTTCCCGCAGTGGGAACATGACACATCCACAATCACTGCCCGAACGTGCTGAAGCCCAAACACGTCGAGCAGTGAATGTGCCCATAGACAGCAACGGAGATCGATCGCACCCGGAAGTGCACGGGCGAACCGTCTTGAAAAAGACGTGCCACGCGCAAGCTCTTTTTGTGAGAGGAAAGCTCTGCAGAGTGCCGAAGCGCCCAGTAATAACACACACAGCTGTTGCAGATCACTGCACAGATCAGCAGGCAGGCAATGCGAGATCGCTGGAATGCGCCGTCACACCAACACCCTGGAGAACCGCTCGTCTCGAAGACTGAAGAGAGGACTTCAGAATTCAGGCTTGTAGGAGTGAAGAGATGCTCTTGGCTCCAAAGCAGAAACATAATGCGATGTTGCCAGCGTACTTCCTTATATACCCACAGGGTGGGGCGGAGTTACGCATGCAAATTCCGCATGCCCATGGCATTGGCACTGCCATTGGGCGCTGTTGAATTCTCGAAGATGATAGGCTTCTAAGCGAAACCCCCATTCGTTAGTCACTAACGTACGTCGTAGTGACTGAACGAAAGGGAACCCATGATTCATACATCCTTACAAACAGCATGATTGGGATGAGGCTCCAATCTGGCAGGGTGCGCGATGGGTGGCTTCTTGGTGATTGATGCATTTAAAGTTATGGTTCTATCTTTTTTTATGACTTTATTTATTCATAATTATTTATAATTATAATTATTCAACTGCCCTTCAGGAGACCGCGGTTATCCACTAAAGATGTGTCTGTTAACCCCCTCACCAATCCACAAAAAGAGCGCTGTATCTGACCGAGAGCGCAGATACAATAATGCTCATCGTGCTGGTCTGTGGTGTGTTGCACAATGTCAGGCACAGGCACGACATACCACTTGGTGAGGTGGCGGCACTGCCAGATGACCCCGACCCAGGACCAATGGATTTGCAGCCCAACCATTAAGGCCCGTCAACATGAGATTGTGACAATATAAATGTTAATCAGAGACTAAGTTCATTTTTTGACCAACTCCTTTAATGAGTGGCTTATGTCTGTGAGTGCTTCAAGACACGGCCAGACGGATGGGCCTCAACACTGGGGGGAGCACTGAAAACGCCAGAGACACTGGGCCCTGGCTGACTCCGAGTGTGTGCCAGTGAAGGTTCCTGTTGCTGTTCTTTTTAAGGAGAGTGCCTTATTTAGTGTGTCCTGAAGGCCATTATCTCATCAAAGAGTACCTTGTGAGTTGTATGTCAGCATATTCTATTTTGATTTATATTTCAGAAAGTCTAAATGTGTGTATTTTGTAGTTATGATAGCAAAAAGGCACTGAACCTTGTTTGTTTGTTTTATGTACACATAGGATAACCAGAGAGATGATTGTGACGGTGACTTGAGCAGCTCACCATGGCAGTGTTTATCACTGGCTTTGTGACCGAGGGAGATAAAGTTTTGAATCAACTAACTTCAGTTACATCAGCTTGTGCCCTGCTTCAATATCAACATTAAAGGTTTATTAGCCTGACGTCGTCATACTCAATTCTAGTCAGAATTTGAGTCTGATACTGCTCCGTTGGGCTGTGATTATGGGGCGTGTTTAAACCGAACCAGGAAAGATCTCAATTGGATAGACCTACAACCAATCAGAGCAACGGAGCGACGCATAACGTTAGTTGTCAAATGTCAATAGAACTCAACTGCACTGTGTTGCCAAGTCCGCGGGTTGAAGCGACCCCAATTATGTGATATATAGATATATGTTTTGAGGAATGCGAAATTTAGCAAGCAGTCCAGCCAAAATAACACATATTTTACACCCCAAATGCCATTTTTCCTAGTTTTGAGTAGCAATTGGGCAAGTTTTGCTGTAAAAACTTGGCAACCCTGTCTGCATGCAAGCTGGAATAAGTCACGTTAGAAGAAGAAGATGAGTGTAAACGATCTTTGCCGGTGTTGTAAAAAACGAATTTAAGGATACACAGAGTACTTACCAACACGATCATCATTTCTGAGAGAAATAGTGAAGGTGAATGCATATACGAACAAGTTCTCCGTTTAGGATTAGAACAAATTCAACCCAAGTGCCTTTGATGACGTGGATGATTACGTTACTGTTTATCATCTGTCCATCATCGTCTAAAGCCCGCCCTGACAATTTCATTGGTCCGAACAGTTTCTGTTTGGGCATAATTACTTCTCTATGGATCAAGTCCAGACCGAACTGCCCGTGCAAAGAAATGTGTGGGTGGGGCTAAGTTCGTCTGGCATCCAGGCTAAAGGTTTATATTAAACTTCATTAAATATCCATACATTTGAATTCAGTGTGTTTTAACTTAAATTTTTTTTTAATAATTTCAAGTTGCACTTAATTTTGTAACATTTGTAACAGTGACATTTCCAAACATTTATGACCCACCTTCTGTCAGTCATACCTACCGATCAAATGTTTTAGAACATTGTGCAGTTCTAACTTCCTGTTTGTTTTTGTATTCTTTAGATGCCTTACAACAACAAGTGAATGTTGATAAAAAGGAGGCCTCAAAGTTTGTATTTACTATTACTAGTAGACAGAGCTCTAGCCTCACTGATAGTGATCAAAACGCTCGCTGGGAGGTCCCTGAGCTCCCCTTGAGGGGCCACACATGTAGCGCCCACAGTTTGGGACGGGGGTGCCAGATTGTCCCGTTCGCCTGGGAAAGGAGGTCCTTCCTCAGGGGATTTGGTCATGGAGCTGCTGATAGCAGCTGAATCAATGATGGGTCCACCAGAGTGGGGCCACTAACAGGACTGTGTGCCCGCCCTCCCTGATTCTTTTCAAGACTTCAGGAAGGAGCGGGACTGGAGGAAAAGCATAAAGCAGGCGGCTGGGCCATTCGTGGGCCAGCGCATCCTTGCTCTTTGAGAAATATATTGGGCAATGACAGTTGTCTTCAGAGGGGCTTTGATACAACTGTGGCCTACTTTGAGTCGAAGTCGGCCCGTACGGCAAGCTTGGGGAGGGTTTCAGCCAGTACTGCAGGGGGCGCATATGCAGCATGCCCAGCGGAAATACTGGAGAAGCTGATGCCATAAGGCTTAGCATTCTCTGAAAGATTCTCAAGGGCCTGTTGGTTCCCATTCTGAACGAGCGCGCAAGCTGCTGGATACACCCTCATCTGGGTTGAGTCTAAAATCACCCCCAGGAAAGAGATTCTCTGCCTGGAAAGCAACAAGCTCTTGGCTGTATTTATTCTGAGGCCCAGGCATTCTAAATGGCTGAGGAGCACAGATTTGTGAGATTCTAATTCTGCCTCTGACCGAACGAATGGCAGGACTGTGTACTGGTAAACCTTCCCGTCTAACGTGAATCTCAAGTATGGTCTGTGACCGGGAATAACTTAGATATGAAAGTAAGCATCTTTCAGATCCACTGAGAAAAGACAGTTCATCGGGCGAACCTGCACAATGATCTGTCTCAGTGTTAACATTCTGAAAGGAGATTGGCATACTCACGCAGTGAGAGCAGCCAGACCTGGTGAGAGTGGCGTCCTCATGGGCCTTGCCCAGACAGATCACACACTCACCGTGGCTGTACTCTGCAGGTCGGTACTGCATGTGCCACAAGTGTGGCGCGACATTTGAATGTTGTTTTGCTCTTTTGTGGCTTAGAAGCTGGCTTAGTAAAGGATACACTGTAGTGTTCACCAGAGAGCGCAGGGAAACAGCACGACAGCTCGCGGGATCGCTGACTCATTCACAGGATGGTCCGGGCAGGCGAGCTTGGTGTTCCGCTGCAGGCTCGTCTTTTCTCGGCAAGAAGGTGAAGGCTTCGAGTAGGATCAGAGTCTGAATTCTATGGCAAAGCGAGCATCTTTTATAGGCAGATGCCCCGCCCACTTGGCAGGCTCTGTGCTCAGCTTTGCGGGCTTTTCACCAATTGGTTCACGCAGTTACGCCGCTCTGCCATTGGTTCATGCAGATCCCACTGGCCAGCCAATAGCGTGCAAGTGTCCTCAGCACTGTTATGGCTGTGCAGTAGCACTGCATGATTTTATAAAAGGCTTCCAATAAACATTACATAACATCACGACTACACAAAAAAAGCTATAAAAATGCAGATTTTTGAGCATTAGTGGAAGTGCAGGTGTCATAAAAAACACACATGATCGTTGTCATGCGATGAATCCGTCCTATCGTGTAACAGCTGTGTCATCATCAAAGCTTGTGCAGCCGCTTTCGATAAACTGCACTGGCTGAGTCAGCCGTCTGCTCATGAATCGTTTTTGTGGTACTTTGATGGCATACGTCACATTGATGTGGCGTCGGCGCTGTCTCAGGTCTGACAAAATTTCTAACCGGCATGCACTAAACAAGCCGATATAAAACTCTAAGCTAGGCTCGACCAGTGGGGAAACAGGAAACTTTAAGCTGGGCGGAATCTGCAGGGACGGGAGAAACAGGCAAATCACCTCTTCAAAATCTTCCAGAGTGAGCGGTCTGGGTAGTGATTTTGGCACACTAGATTGATAAAGTCCTGGATGTGCTCTTCCAATGGAGGGTCTCCCTGCTCCAAGCAGAGAAGATGGACAGCTGACAGGTTCATGGGTAAAAAAAAAAAGGAAAAACGATGTCATGCTTGCTAGTAATATACAGCGCACAAAGACAAGGAACTAGAGGAAACAGTCATTCTATAATTAATAATTCAATATGTAATTCAATAATCCAATTTAGAAAACATCAGGAAACACAGGACTAAAATCAGCCAACAACTGACGACACAGAACAATAAACTCAGGAGACACAGGGCTTAAATAACAAGGAGAACTAATTAGATAATTAACTGAACAAGTGAACAGAATCAGTAGGTGAGGGAACAAACTAGGGGTGCGTTCCATTCGATCGTAAGTGGACTGCGAAGGACTTCAGAGGGTTTTCCGCCATCTTAAGTCAGATTCCAATCCAAAGGGAGCGAACATGTTCAGTTCAAAGGGTACTGCGAACGGCTTAGGGAAGAAGGGAACATCGATACATCACTTCACAGGAAGTGGAGAGTGAAAATCACCCAACTGTCAATGCCGTCGCATCACTTGTCTGAACGGAGCAGAGCCATTGGGAGAATTTTATTTTTTTTACAGTTTTTAAACAGCTCTGCGATGGAGGAGTTTACGTATGCAATTGAATATAGTTATTATACAAAGAAGAGTATTTATGAATGGGTATGGCAATAACTGTTACATTCGCATATTATATTTTATGGATATGTAAACAAATTAAAAGTGTTGAGAAGCAGTTTTTTTTTTTTTACCTCAGGAATGTTTTCTATGCAGCTGCGCTTGGGAAAGAAGGCACATGAGATGATACCGTTACAAAGACCATTTATTAAGAATACATTTATACATAGTTAACCAAAAATCTAAATTTTCATATTGAATGACAGTTGCAGCTTCAAATATGTTCATAGTCAATACAGGTATATATGTAAACCAATAAAACGATACTCGGTTACTTAACGTAACCTCGGTTCTCTCTAGAAGAGGGAACGAGTATTGCGTAAGTTCCTTACGCTACGGGAAAGTATTCTTTCTTCGAGATTTCTGAAAAACCCAAAATTATCCTAAATTTTGTAACATTGTCAACGCAGTGCGGCAGCCTGGCAGACCATAGCAGGCTATACCAGCGTGCTATTGGCTGCTCTGCTGGCAACTGCAGCAGCCTATCGGTGAGCCCGCGTGACGTGGCGACCAATGAGGGCGCTTCGCGCCCACCTGGCTTCATTTGCCTACAGGTGGGGCGTGGCCACGTGTATATAAGCAGGGCTCACGGGCTGCATATTCGGTTTTCGTAGTTCTGAAGCGTAAAAGCCCGCGGGGCGCACGGCAAGGAACGCAATACTCGTTCCCTCTTCTAGAGAGAACCGAGGTTACGTTAAGTAACCGAGTATCGTTCTCTTACGAGAGGTTCTCTCGTATTGCGTAAGTTCCTTACGCTACGGGAACATATTGTCAACGCCGTGCGCGCCTCGCATACAGCATATGTATCCCAGGGAACCGGGGAAAAAAAACACTGCTCGGGCAGGGTGGCCGGTAAGGAAAACGGGCCACCACATATACAGACACTTCGTTCGAACTGACGGGTGGTTACAACGGGTGGTTACAACACCCTGTCTTATGAATGAGGGAACGGCACCTGCCGGTCGCCTTCAAATTCACCACACCTTGTCTCATGAATGAGGGAACGGCAACGCCGGTCGCCTTCAAATTCACAATATCTTGTCATATAAGTGAGGTAACGGCACCGCCGGTCACCTTCAAACTCACAACAGCTCTTTTCGTAAATGAGGGAACGGCACCGCCGGTCTCCTTCAAATTCACAATATCTAGTCATATGAGTGAGGTAACGGCACCGCCGGTCACCTTCAAACTCACGACAGCTCTTTTCGTAAATGAGGGAACGGCACCGCCGATCTCCTTCAAATTCAAGTAAGCCTCATACCGAACTTACTACCAGTATGTGAGCTATGTCTGCGCAGAATCACTGGGCAGAACCAACAGCCTTATTGAACTGATAACACTTTCGCCTGTAAGGCAGGAACTTCCAGATTGTAAAATCTCACGAACGTAGACGGGGAGGCCCAGCCTGCCGCCATGCAAATATCGTGGATGGAAATCCCTCTGGCCCAAGCCCACGAAGAGGCCATGCCTCTAGTGGAGTGTGCTCTGACACCTAGCGGGCACTGCAGGTGTTTGGAAGCGTAAGCTACTGCAATCGCGTCCACTATCCACCTGGATAGGGTCTGTTTCGAGGAGGCGAGACCTTTAGTGCGCCCTCCAAACGAAACAAATAGCTGCTCAGAACGCCTGAAGGCGGCGGAGCGTGTGACGTAAACCCTCAATGCCCTGACAGGGCAGAGGACATTGCCACCGTCCCCCTCGTCGGGTGCTGGCAGAGCCGAGAGGGAGACAATCTGCGCCCTGAAGGGAGTGCCTATCACTTTGGGGATATAACCATGCCTCGGCCTAAGAATGACCTTGGAGTCATTTGGGCCGAACTCCATACACGTCGGGCTCACTGAGAGCGCGTGTAGATCCCCCATGCGTTTTACTGAAGCCAGAGCTATCAGGAACGCGTTTTTTAGCGAAAGGAACCTCGGTTCCACAGTCTCGAGCGGTTCGAAAGGATGAGCCTTCATGGCCTCTAGGACCAAGGCCAGATCCCAAATAGGAACCGATGGGGGCCGCGGGGGATTCATCCGTCTGGCTCCTCTGAGGAAACGGATGATGAGCTCGTTCCTTCCTAGCGTGCTGCCTAGCGTCGTCTGAGCGAACGCTGCTATAGCCGCTACATCCACTTTGAGCGTGGAAGGGGACCTGCCCAGTTCCAACAGCTCCTGGAGGAGCTTTTAGCCACATTGCTGTGGATCCAATCCCTTGGAAGCACACCACTCAGTGAACACCGACCACTTAGAACTATATAACCGCCTCGTCGAGGGGGCTCTAGAGTGTGAAATCGTGCTCATAACCCCTTCGGGCAGGTCAACGGGTATCCGTTGGTCACCCATACATGCAGAGACCATCGCTCTGGATGGGGATGCCAAACTGACCCTCCTGCTTGAGAGAGGAGGTCTGCTCTCAGCGGAACTGGCCAGGGGGGTGAGTGCGACAGCTTCACCAGCTCTGGGTACCAAATCTGGTTCTCCCAGCGCGGCGCTATAAGGAGCACCGGTCGGCGCGTCTCCCTGATTTTCGCTATGACCTGGGTCAATAGGGAAATCGGCGGGAAAGCATACAGCGGGAGGCTGGGCCAAGGTTGGGACAGCGCATCCTCGCTTTTGGACAGAAACGTCGGGCAGCGGGCGTTCTCTTTTGTTGCAAAGAGGTCGAGCTCCGCTCTGCCGAATAGGCGCCATACCAGCTGGACTGTCTGGGGGTGCAGGGACCATTCTCCTGGGAGAATGAGGCCCCTGGACAGCTTGTCCGGGCCCACATTGAGGTGGCCCGGTACGTGCGCAGCTCTCAGCGAGCGCAGCGAGCTGTGTGCCCACACGAGCAGGCGTTCCGTCAGATTGCCCAGACACCTGGACCTGACACCGCCCTGCCGGTTCACGTAGGACACCACCGTGGTATTGTCCGACCGGACCAACACGTGGTGTCCTTGTATAAATGGGAGAAACTGCTTGAGCGCGTTCTCTACCGCTATCATCTCCAAACAGTTTATGTGTAGGAGTTTTTCTCCGCTCGACCAGAGGCCCGAGGCCGGTCTGCCCTCGAAAACGGCGCCCCAACCCGAGGTGGAGGCGTCCGTCGAGATGACTTTGCGGTGTGAGATGGCTCCCATTGTCACTCCCCGCTGGTACCAGTCGGCTACTAAACAGGGCTCTAGGGCTGCAACGCAGCCCTGAGTCACTCTGATCCTGAAGCCTCCGGAAGCCCAGGCTCTGTGAGGCACTCGGGCGTTTAACCAGCGTTGCAGCGGGCGCATGCGCATTAAGCCCAGCTGGAGCACAGCTGCAGCTGAGGCCATACGTCCCAGCATCCTCTGAAAAAGCTTGAGAGGTGCGATTTTGCCCGGCCGGAAGTACGCAGCCATTCGCCGAACTTGGCGCGCGCGTTGGGGTGACAGGCGGGCAGACATAGTCACAGTGTCCAGATTCAAACCCAGAAATGAGGTTGATTGCGTGGGCACTAATGAGCTCTTGGTCCAATTGACCGTGAGCCCCAAGCTGTCCAGATGGCTGAGCAGCATTGCCTTGTGGGCGAGGAGCTCGGCCTCTGACTGCGCCAGGATGAGCCAATCGTCCAGGTAGTTCAATATTCGCATCCCCTGGTTTCTTAGGGGAGCGAGGGCCACGTCCATGCACTTCGTAAATGTACGGGGTGCTAGTGACAGGCCGAACGGAAGGACGGTGTATTGATAAGCCTGGCCGTCGAAGGCGAATCGTAAGAATGGCCTGTGACGCGGCGTTATCTTGATTTGAAAATATGCGTCTTTCAAATCTAGGGAAATTAGCCAGTCTCTCGGGCGAATATGCGCGAGGATCTGCTTGGTCGTGAGCATCTTGAACTATCTCCTCATAAGAGCTTTGTTCAGACGCCTCAGATCCAGAATCGGTCTGAGCGACCCGTCCCTTTTTGGCACGAGAAAATACCGGCTGTAAAAGCCTGACTCGCTCATAGAATGGGGAACCGGTTCTATAGCCCCTTTTCACAGCAGTGTGGCTATCTCCGCTCGAAGTAGATGTGCTACTTCCTCGCTCACTCTCGTCTCTGTACGCGCACAGAAGCGCGGAGGGCGGCGAGCGAACTGCAGAGTGTAGCCGTGCTTCACTGTTCTCAGCACCCATTCTGATACACCTGGAATGGCTTCCCACGTTTTCGCGTGTGCCACGTGGGATAGAACGGCCTCCGGGCTCGAAACGCCGCGCTTCGCGGGTTTGACGGCCAGTATAGGAGGGGCGGGCGCGGTGCGCGCGCTCTCTGTGCTGTGGGCCAGCCGATCGCTCTCGATGGCTGGCCGCCTTACACACTGTATCTCTGCCGCTTCGAGCGGGGACTGGCTTGTGTGTGGCCCTACACTCATTGCTTCGGCCACCCTGGGCGGAGAACAAATAGTGTGTGGCGCGGCGCGTAGCGCCTGAGGCATAATGTTCGCGAAAATGTGTGAGCGCGTTTGAGCGGGCACAACTCTTACGCGTGGAACATGACCGGTTAAGAGTGGCTGTGTGACAGCGCGTGTGGTGGCTAGGCGTGGACGCAAACAAGCGGACACGTGACCTAACTCTAGCACTCGAGCGGCCGGAGGCCGCTTTATGTGAGTGGGGGACACGGGGTTTATAGTGCTTGTGTGCAGGGGTGAACACAGAAAAGTGGGCACATTTACTGCATTTGAAACACATACGGCGTGAGCCGTGCAACCAGAAATAATGCAACTTTTGTGATTTCTCTGGTTCGCCGTAAAAACGGCGGTTATTGACAGGCGAGAGGGCGTTTTTGCCGGCTCGTTGGCTGCGTGAAATCCATCTGCAGCAGCCACAGTGGTGGGGGCTGACAGGAAAGAGAGTTTTGACGGTGGTCCGGCCGCGGCGGGACTTAACCGTCGTTTCTTGCCTCTGGCTAGGAGGGCTTTGGAGGCTCGGACTTCAGCACGATCCTAGGCCGGGGGCCCCGAGGGGGAGGCGGCTTACCACGGCTGGAAGAGCGCGATCTGGGGCGGCCGCTCGGTCTTCGCTGAGACGAAGGGGGCCGCGCTGGGCGCTGCGTGGAGCTCGGTGCTGGCTGGTCGCGAGGACGGCGAGCAACGGAGCTATTGCCAGTGCCGGGGCGTCGAGGCAGGAAGAGGTTCATGGCCTGCGTCGTTTTCTGCACTTCAGAGAAGCGGTCGACGATCCCCTTGACCGCTGGTCCGAAGAGCCCAGACGGGGAGAGCGGGGCGTTTAGGAAGGCCGCGCGCTCTGTTTCTCGCATGTCCGCGAGCGTGAGCCAGAGGTGGCGCTCAGCTACCGTGAGGGAGGCCATAGAGCGTCCGATGGCTTGTGCTGCGGTCTTGGTAGCGCGGAGGGAGAGATCCGTCGCGCTTCGCAAATCCGTGATCAACTCAGCGTCACAGCTCCTCTCGTCCAGGTCGCGGAGGAGATTGGCTTGGAGGATTTGCAGCACGGCCATAGAGTGCAGAGCAGACGCAGCTTGACCGGAGGCAGCGAAAGCGCGGCCGATCAGCGATGACGTCACTCTGCAGGCCTTAGACGGGAGGGCAGCCTTTGAACGCCAACCAGAAGGCGGGCAAAGGTGCACTGCAACCGCCTCTTCCACCGGAGGGATAGCATTGTAGCCCTCAACTTGTGAGAGCGTTGAAGAAGCCTGAGACGAGACCCTCGCGGAGAATGGCGCGTTCCAGGACTTTGCGAGCTCCTCGTGAAGCTCTGGCAGAAAAGGTGCAGTCCTGGCGGCGGGCGCACGGCGGCGACTGTTCAGGAAGCATCCGTCGAGCCGATTCGGCGCTGCCACCTTGGGCGGGGCCCATTCGAGGCCTAGCTGCTCGACAGCCTGGGTGAGAAGGCGCAACAGTTCGGCGTCCTCACCTGCTCGAGAGCGTCCGGAGGCTCGGACTGAAGAGGTCGCGGAAGACCATTCCTCGCTGTCGGAAGCCATGATGGAGCAGCTGTCGGCGCGTTCCGCGGCCGCATCCGCCTCATCCCCGGAGGCGGCAACAGAAATGGCGGCCTGGGGTGGGGGCGGGGAAGGCGAGAGTGAAGCGGGCGGGAGGAGTTCCGGCGAGCTTCTCTCGGCAAACTCCGGAGTCCGCTGCGAGCGGCGCTTTTTTCTGCGCGGCTTAGCAGAGACTGAAGGGATGTTGTCCTCGAACTGATCGAGTCGAGCCCGCAGGGTCGACATCGTCAGTTCCTCGCACTCCGGGCATCCGCCGGCGAGAAGTGCGGCGGCGGCGTGATCACGGCCCAGGCAGAAAGCGCAGATCACATGGCGGTCCCCGGAACTGAGCTGCGCGTGACACGAGCCGCAGGTGGAACGAGACATTTTTAGAAAAACGCTCGGCTCTTTTTGTGAAAAGTGTGACGCAGCGGCGACAACACTTGAGCAAGAAAGGATATAGGCTGCCGGATAGCAGAGCAGGCACGGATGGCTGAAGGTGGCGCGATGCTGCCGGCTTCTTCAGGCGCTGTCCTCTGCTTGCTCGTCTGCACGATCACGGCGGCGGGTTCTAGATCCAGCGATGCGAAGGGCTTCGCTGAAGAAAAGAAAATCGAATATGCAGCCCGTGAGCCCTGCTTATATACACGTGGCCACGCCCCACCTGTAGGCAAATGAAGCCAGGTGGGCGCGAAGCGCCCTCATTGGTCGCCACGTCACGCGGGCTCACCGATAGGCTGCTGCAGTTGCCAGCAGAGCAGCCAATAGCACGCTGGTATAGCCTGCTATGGTCTGCCAGGCTGCCGCACTGCGTTGACAATGTTACAAAATTTAGGATAATTTTGGGTTTTTCAGAAATCTCGAAGAAAGAATACTTTCCCGTAGCGTAAGGAACTTACGCAATACGAGAGAACCTCTCGTAAGAGAACTAATGGACAATGTTTTAATTATATTTTTTAGATACATACTGTGTGTTTTATACATGTGTATGCTTATTAGATGGTTTTAAATGTGAAAGTAAAGTAAATTACAATACTAATTTATGTTATATCATAATCTGCACAACCCCGTCTTTGCCTTTCTTCAAATCAAATCAAATCACTTTATTGTCACACAGCCATTTACACAAGTGCAACAGCAGGTGAAATTCTTGGTGCAGTTCCGAGCAACATAGTAGTCACGACATGACATGTACAACATTTAAAGCAGAATCAGATTACACATCTGATGCGCCCACAATTACACACAGCACAGTATACACTACAATAAACAATAAATAATTTACACAATGTGAGTGTAGTTCTCACAGCTTAAACCAATATACACATACTTACAATATACATATACTTTAAACAATATACACTAAACATACATTAAACAGTTTACATTAAGCTATAGTAATAATAATATACAATGTACAGTATACATTATTATTCACAGTAGAGATCCAATGTACAATAGGTGTTATATGATAAATAATAAATGATACATAAATGTGTATATAATGTGTGTGTATCTACAATGGGTTGTGCTGAGTGATATTCTGTCCAGTGTGTGTTATGTTCCTGATGGATCAGGAGTTAAGTAGTCTGATTGCTTGTGGGAAGAAGCTGTTCTGGAGTCGGCTGGTGCGTGTTCTAATGCTGCGGTACCGTCTGCCTGATGGCAGCAGTGAGAGCAGCCCATGGTTCGGGTGGCTAGAGTCTCTGATGATCCTCTGAGCTCTCTTCACACACCGCCTGGTGTAAATGTCCTGGAGGGAGGGAAGCTCACCTCCGATGATGCAGCTGGCCGTGCGCACTACCCTTTGCAGGGCTTTGCAGCTGCGGGCGGTACTGTTGCCGTACCAGGTGGTGATGCAGCCAGTCAGCAGGCTCTCTATAGTGCTGGTGTATAAGCGTGTGAGGATGTGGCGGTTCATTCCAAACCTCCTCAGCCGTCGCAGAAAGAAAAGGCGCTGATGAGCCTTCTTCACAACGGCCTCGGAGTGGACGGACCATGAGAGTTCCTCTGTGATGTGGACACCAAGGAACTTGAAGCTGCTGACTCTCTCCACCGGTGCTCCATCGATGGTGATGGGGCGGTGTTCTCTCTCATTCCTCCTGAAGTCGACCACCAGCTCCTTGGTCTTGCTGACGTTGAGGGAGAGGTTGTGCTCCTGACACCACCGTGTCAGAGTGTGCACCTCCTCTCTGTAGGCCGTTTCATCATTGTCAGTGATAAGACCTACCACCGTCGTATCGTCAGCAAACTTGATGATGGTGTTGGAGCTGTGGGTTGCCACACAGTCATGTGTGTACAGGGAGTACAGGGGCTCCAGTGTTGAGAGTCAGTGGTGAGGAGATGTTACTGCCCATTCTGACCACCTGGCGTCTGTTTGACAGGAAGTCCAGGATCCAGCTGCATAACAAGCTGTTTAAGCCTAGAGTTTAATGTCAAGTATGGAGGGCACAATGGTGTTGAATGCTGAGCTGTAGTCTACAAACAGCATTCTCACATATGTGTTCCTCTTTTCCAGGTGGGAGAGAGCAGTGTGAATTGTAGATGAAATGGCATCATCAGTGGAGCGGTTTGTGCGGTATGCAAACTGCAGTGGGTCCAGTGAGGGGGGGAGAACAGAGCAGATGTGGTTTCTGACTAGTCTCTCAAAGCATTTGCTGATGATGGGGGTCAGAGCAACAGGACGCCAGTTGTTTAAGCAGAGTGTTTTTGATTGCTTAGGTACAGGAACAATGGTGGACGTTTTGAAGCATGTGGGGACCACAGACAGGGAGAGGGACAGGTTAAAGATGTCCGTAAAAACTCCAGCCAGTTGGTGCGCGCACGCTCTGATGACGCGGCCCGGAATGCCGTCTGGACCCCCGGCTTTACGGACGTTCACCCGCCGGAAGGATCGGGTTACATCCGCTACAGATACGGAGAGTGCACTAACCTCTGTATCTTCAGCCGCGAGCTCTCTCTCCGCGAGGGCGGTGTTAGTTCCCTCAAAGCGAGCATAGAAGGTGTTGAGCTCGTCCGGGAGAGAGGCAGCGGTGTTCACGGTGGAGTTTGTGTTCCCTTTGTAGTCCGTGATGGTGTTAATTCCCCGCCACATACTTCTGGAGTCGGTGGTGTTGAACTGTCCTTCAATCTTGTCCCTGTACTGCCGTTTTGCTGCTCTGATGGTTTTCCGGAGGGCATAACTTGCTTGTTTATGCTCCTCCGCATTACCGGAGTTAAAAGTGAAGGTCCGCGCATTGAGTGCTGCGCGAACATCCCCATTTAGCCACGGCTTCTGGTTTGGGTACAGCCGTATTGTTCTGGTCGGAACAACGTCTTCTACGCACTTCCTGATGAAACACGTTACGCTATCAGCGTAGACCTCGATGTCGTCATCAGAGGCCGACCGGAACATCTCCCAGTCCGCGTGATCAAAACAGTCCTGTAGCATAGAGTCCGATTGGTCCGACCAGCACTGGATGGTTCTGAGGGCAGGTGCTTCCTGCCTGTATGCGGGCAAAAGTAGGATGGAAGCGTGATCCGATTTGCCAAATGGTGGGCGCGGGAGTGATTTGTAACCATCCTTGAAGGGAGAGTAACAATGATCCAGAACGCGGTTCCCTCGCGTGTTGAAGTTAACATGTTGGTGGTATTTGGGTGCGATGCGCTTGAAGTTGGCTTTGTTAAAGTCCCCGGTCACAATAAACGCAGCCTCAGGATGCGCGGTTTCCTGCTCACTCACTGTCCTATACAGTTCCTTTAGTGCCCGGTCTGTGTCGGCTTGTGGGGGAATATACACAGCTGTGATGATGACCGCGGTGAATTCCCTCGGTAGCCAGAATGGTCGGCACAGAACCATGAGAAGTTCCAGATCAGGAGAACAGAAAGACTTGATAGAATGTACGTTCCTCTGATCACACCAGGATCGGTTGATCATAAAACATACACCCCCGCCTTTGCTTTTCCCGGAGAGATCTTTTTCTCTGTCCATTCGATGCACGGAGAACCCCGTGGTTTCGATGGCCGAATCTGGAATCTCAGCAGACATCCAAGTTTCTGTAAGGCAGATAATGCAGCAGTCTCTTGTCTCTCGTTGGAAAGAGATCCGTGCTCTCAGCTCGCAGAGTTTATTGTCCAGAGACTGAACATTTGCCAGTAAAATACTGGGAAGCGGGGGTCGGTTTGCGCGGCATCTTACTCTGATGAGTACGCCGGCTCTCTTCCGTCTTCTCCGGCCGCGTTTCCGTGGTCGGGCCGCCCAGACAAAAGGATCCGCTGCTGTGTTTGTAAGCAGCGTGTCGTCACTGAAGAATTTAAAGTCCGGTTTTCGGTGTGCGATTGCCGAACCAATGTCCAAAAGTGTCTGTCTGTCGTACGTAGTAAGGCAGACAACATCCAAGACAAAAAACACAAAAACTATAAACAGAACAAACAAAAAACTACAATGTTTCAGCAGAGCTTGCGACGTTGCGGCCATCCTCGGCGCCATCTTTACTCAACCATCTTTGATGACATTGCAGGGAATTCCAAATGAGCGATTATTGTCAGCGAAGTCCACTTCAACTGATATACCGTGCTCAGGGAGTAGGGAGAAGTGAACAGTGCGTAGGGACCCTGCCGATCGGAATGCACCCTAGGAAACCAGATCAAATCATGACAGGGAGACAGAACAAAACTAAACCAAAACGCACTGAACAAAACCATGAACCTTGTATGATCACTTTGTATGATGAAGAGATATGTGAAGAGATTACGTTTTTATACACCCCCAAATCAAACCTCTGATCAACACGCATATACAGACTGTCACGAATAAACTAGGAGTCAAGTGCAGGAAGGGGTAGGTTTTATTAACAAAAACCCACAAGGGGGAAAGCATAAAAACTCGAAACAACAACTTCAAAACAAACATACCAAAATGGTCACGGAAAGAGGAACGGATCACAGGGAAGGGAGACGTTAAACAACGTACTGACAAGGACTGAGAACACATGGGAACTATTTAAAGGGGAAGAAATCAGGAGAGAACAGGTGGGAGAAATCAACACTAATCAGATAACAAGGGGGAGGAATCAGACAGAGACACAAGCACATAGCCATGTGCTCCACAAGACTGGACAGGCATGTGACATTACCCCCTCTTTAAGGAGTGGCTACCAGGCGCTCCACAAGAACAGGGCGGGACTGGGAGGACAGTCTAGGGCAGGACGGGAGGGACAGACCCGGGCGGGACGGGAGGGACAGACCCAGGCGGGACGGGAGTCACAGACCTGGGCGGCGCGGTCAGAGCCGGGCACCTGGGCGACGCGGTCAGAGCAAGGCGCCAGGGCGGTGCAGGCAAAGCCAGGAACCTGGGTGGCACGTCAGGCACAGCAGCGACCACCGAAACTGTATCCACCAGTACGACCACTGAAACTGTATCCACCGGAACAGGGACCACCGGAACTGGGACCACCAGAACTCTCCTTCTCTGTCCCCGAGTGGCTGGGGCCTCCACTGACCATAGGTGGGAAATGGGAACAGTCAGTGGGCTGGGATACTGCTGGCCGAAGATGTTCAGAAACCCTCAGATGGTAGACAAAGTCCCAGAATCCCAGCTTCCCCAGCCTCTCCATCTCTCCCGGACAGAGTGGCATGTCCAGACAGAGGTTAAAAGTTTCTTTACACTCTGCCTCATTGAGGACAAAATGGTCCACCTCAATAAGGAACTGGCATGCAAAGTCTTGTACATCCGTCCGCTGCTGACGGATGTACTTGGAGTTAACGTATCGCATAACCAGCAGGTGTCTTGTAAGCTCCATGTGGAAGGACGGGGAAAATCAACGAAAAAAAAAAAAACAACTCCTGCTGAGTCCTCAAGTGGTCGGTACGTTATGCCACGAATAAACTAAAGAAAACTAAGGTGAGGACTCAAGTGATTGAAGGGGTAGGTTTTATTAACAAAAACAAAAACAAAAACCCACAAGGGGGAAAGCATAACAAACTCGAAACAACAAAACAACAACTTCAAAACAAACATACCAAAATGGTCACGGAAAGAGGAATGGATCACAGGGAAGGGGGATGTTAAACAACGTACCGACAAGGACTGAGAACACAAGGGAACTATTTAAAGGGGAAGAAATCAGGAGAGAACAGGTGGGAGAAATCAACACTAATCAGAAAACAAGGGGGAGGGATCAGACAGAGATCACATGACATACAAGAACATACAAGAAACTAACATGTTTTGGTGACCATGATGATTCTGTTTGTGTTTCTCGTATTATCATACTTGGAATAAAGCATGACACTTTTATATGATAATTTTATAATGATTACAACTGTATAAACAGTAAAAGAGCAGCTTAGACATTCTGCAAAACATCCAGCTGTGTTCCACAGAACAAAGACTTAGTCTTATATTGGTTGTGACAGGAGGGTGAGTACATGACAGAACTTTCAGTCTTGGGTAAACTATAGCTTTAGTGTCCTTTGGTGGTCAAATCTAAATGTCTTGCAGAGGTATATTTTTTATAATTTTACAAGCCTTTCAGACAATTTACAGTCACTTTGGATCACTCATATCTCAAAGGAAGTTCAGGGAATAATTATAGTTATTAAAGAAATCATGTTAGTAGAGCACTTCAGTGTTTGATTGATAATTTTTAAGCCAAAAGAGCATTCAATTACTCTAAATGCACAGGCTAAAGATAGCTGTTAATGACACCTTTACTGAGCCACAAATCACCCTGTGATAAGTAATAGAGAGTTAATGTTTGTTAATTACAGTCATTTCTTTTTTTTCTCGTTACTTGCATCACCAGGTCCAAAAGTTACTGCAAAGCTAATGTGCTGCTCATTTGACCATTGCTGATCCTCAGATCCACTAAAGAGGTAAAGTGGAGGTTAATTTAGCTGCCAATTCCACATCATTTAAGCAAGATTAAACCTCTCTTTGATGAGGCTGTTTGGCTAATAATGACCAGTGTCAGCCAAAGACATGTGCAAATATCCCAGTAACAGCAGAGGTCTTTAAATGAGTCTAATGACCACTTTGTACCAGGAGAAGAGATGTATTGATCATAAAACAAACAAATTCAGCAAATGATGAGACTCGCTTCACTTGATTCGGTTTTAGCACCTCAACTGTACCACCTCACTTTGGGATGGGTTTTAACCATGTTGATGCAGCTGGCTTCAGTAAGCATTAAATGTTTTATTAAGATTTCAGTCTACATTCTACATGTTCCCAAAATGTAATTGGTCATAAACAGCTATGGATGCTCCATCGTTTGGTGTCAAATATTGAAGTAGTTGTGCTTATGGCTGGATATATATATATATATATATATATATATATATATATATATATATATATATATATATATATATATATATATATATATATATATATATATATATATATATATATATATAATATAATTATTATTTTTTTTTTTTTTATCACAATAGGCTATAAGCTGTAATTTAATTGTGTAATATATCCACCTCTAAAGTCACAGAATAGAAAAAATATACTAATACTCTAATGACTGGTAGTTGAAAAGTTATTTATAGTTACTAAAATATATAAAGTGGACTATCAGAATAAAGTGTTACCATATACATACAGTATACAATCACCGACCACATTATTAGTACACCTGTTCAACTGCATGTTAACGCAAATATCTAATCAGCCAATCATATGGCAGCAACTCAATGCATTTAGCAATGCATTTGACTCAATGCATCGCCATGGTCATGCAGATCTGCTGAATTTCAAACTGAGGATCAGAATGGAGAAGAAAGGTGATTTAAAGGGTTAGTTCACCTAAAAATTAAAATTATATAATAATTTGCTCACTCTCATAACTTTCTAAAACCCTAAGACTAACCTCGTTGGTTCTTGCAGAAGCTCATACATGATGCATAACACACGAGAAATAACCTCATTAGTTTAATCTAAAAGGCTTCAGCCATTGGACAAAAAAACATTGCTCCTCAGGAATAAAACGACAGGTGTCAGGTCTCGTTATCACACTGATTCCCACAAGAAATAGGATTTCCCCATGGGCTTTTGGATTATCGCAAAAAACAAGCTCTGTGATCAACAAAAGTTTATGATACTTACACGTTTTGTCCATCAAATAAAAAAATTACCTTTAAAGTTTACCTTTTTGGCGGGACGACATTTAATCTCCCCGGCGGCCTCTGTAGTCCCATTTAGCCACTTGTTAGCAACCTTTTTTCAAGACACGTAACAGCTTCAAAAAATCATAAGTGGGATAATACTTATGTATTTTATGTCGTAGAATAAAACACGAAAATGTCTTGAGCTTACGTTCACTACAGGCCTTATTTAATCTGCATAGATCCAAGATGGCGGCGCGTGTAGATCACGAGGCTCAGGTTCTCTCCAGATTCTGTAATTTTGCGGTATTTTTCTTGTTCATCTCGGGTCTGTTCGTACAGAACAGTTGTGCCTTTACATCGTACACCCATTGTGAGCTTTTGGATATTGGTTTGCGAATTTCCGACAGTTTTATGGACAATCTTCGACTCCTTCCTGAGATCGCTAGGTCACCCGAGGCTGTGCGCTCTCTCCGGCTGGGCGGAAGTGCTCGAAGGCTGCGGTGTGATCGTAAACAAAGGCGTGGGAAGCGCGGAGGTCGGCGCTTTATCCAGCATTTATCCAGCATTTTCCTTGCTAATGTACGATCGCTAGTGAACAAAATGGAGGAGATTCGACTCAGCATCACACACAGTAAGAAACTTTTGAACTGTAACGTCATAATCTTCACGGAAACCTGGTTAAAAAGCGGAATACCGGACACCGCTATTGAGCTAGCGGGACGCCACACACTCCGGGCGGATAGAACGTTACATGGCTCCGGTAAGACCAGAGGTGGTGGATTGTGTATTTACATTAACAAAGCTTGGTGCACAAACTCTGCATTGGGAGTCATTGTTCAGCTAACCTTGAGTTTCTCATGGTTAAATGTAGACCGTTTTATCTACCGCGGGAGTTCACTTCCACCATTATCACTTCAGCCTATATTCCCCCGGATGCTGATGCCAAGCTTTCTATGAAAGAACTTCACGCAGCCATCAGTAAACAACAGACTGATCACCCGGAAGCTGCGTTTATTGTTGCAGGTGACTTTAATTACTCAAACTTAAAGTCAGTGCTACCCAAGTTTCACCAGCATGTTTCCTGCCACACCAGAGGAAACAAAACCTTAGACCATGTTTACACAAACATGGCTGGAGCTTACGTTGCAACACCCCTCCCCCACCTGGGACAGTCAGACCACCTCTCTTTGTTTCTAACACCCAAATATGCACCCCTCATCAACTGTGTGAAGCCATCAGTGAAGACCATCAAGGTGTGGCCTGCGGGGGCAGATTCCACACTCCAGGAAAGGTTTCTAAACACAGACTGGAGTATGTTTGCTTCTCAAGCCACCAGTGGCGCTCACACGGACATTGACTCATACACCTCCTCTGTATTGGATCATATCAATACCACCATTGACAGTGTTACAACCCAGAAACAGATCACCACATACCCAAATCAGAAGCCTTGGATGAACAGGGAAGTGCGACTCCTGCTGAAGTCACGCAATACTGCCTTCAGATCAGGTGATGATCAAGCCTACAGCGCATCCAGAGCAAACTTGAAGAGGGGCATCAAAAAGGCCAAGCACTGCTACAAGCTAAAGATAGAGGGACACTTTTCCAACTCTGACCCTCGACGCATGTGGCAGGGCATTCAGGCCATCAGTGATTACAAACCCACCCGGTCCACCCCCGCAGCCACTGATGTCAACTTCCTGAACGAGCTAAATTACTTTTATGCTCGTTTTGAAAGAGACAACAGAGAAACTGCAACCAAGCTCAAACCCTCAGCTGACCACCCACCAATCACACTCTCCTCCACAGAAGTCTGCAAGGCACTGAGCCGGATCAGCACGCACAAGGCTGCTGGACCAGACAACATCCGTGGACGTGTTCTCAGGGCATGTGCGGAGCAGCTCGCTGGGGTTTTTACAGACATTTTCAACCTGTCTCTTGCCAAAGCAGCTGTACCAACATGCTTCAAACACACTTCCATTGTGCCAGTGCCGAAACACTCTAGCCCGAGGTGCCCTAATGACTACCGCCCTGTAGCACTCACACCCATCGTTATGAAGTGCTTTGAGCGGCTGGTCCTGGAACACCTAAAAGACTCTCTACCATCCACATTGGACTCACACCAGTTTGCCTATCGCAGCAATAGGAGCACAGAGGATGCAGTTTCCATGGCACTGCACTCTGTGCTCACCCATCTGGACAATAAGAACACTTATGCACTCATGCTGTTTGTTGACTTCAGCTCAGCATTCAACACTGTCATCCCATCCAAGTAAATAGCCAAACTTGGAGACCTGGGCATCAACACTTCAATGTGTAACTGGATTTTGGACATCCTAACTGACAGACCCCAGAATGTTCGATCAGGATCCACCTGCTCCACGTCCATCACACTCAACACTGGTGTACCACAGGGCTGTGTGCTAAGCCCGTTTCTCTACTACCTCTTCACCTCCGACTGCAAGCCTGTGTATGGATCTAATTCCATCGTCAAGTTTGCGGACGACACTACGGTGATTGGTCTCATCAGCAACCACGATGAGACTGCCTACAGGGAGGAGATCCAGCACCTGGCCACATGGTGCGCTGATAATAACCTGCTCCTCAACACCACCAAAACAAAGGAGCTCATCGTGGACTTCAGGAAAGAGTCAAGAGGCACACACGACACCATCCACATCAATGGAATGGCTGTTGAGCGTGTCTCCAGTTTCAAGTTCCTGGGGATCCACATCTCGGCGGACATGTCGTGGACAACCAACACCTCCAGCCTGGTCAAGAAGGCTCACCAGCGCCTCTTCTTCCTGAGGACACTGAGGAAGAATCAGCTCTCCTCGGCTATCCTGGTGAACTTCTATCACTGTGCAATAGAAAGCATCCTGACCAACTGTGTGGCAGTATGGTATGGGAGCTGCTCTGTTGCGGAGCGCAAGGCACTGCAGCCACTTTCCACTGCACTTTTACACTTTCTTTCGGATAGCTCTGTCCATAATTTATTGCACTACCTTAATCCACTGCTATATTCCTCATATTAGCCTAAAATATTATTGTATTCCTCTATCTGTAAAATTCTGTTTATAGTAATAGCCATCTGTATATTATATTCATAGGACATATTCACTTGTAAATTCTGTTTATAGTAATAGCCATCTGAATATTATATTCACTGTACATATTCACCTGTAAATTCAGTTCTGTTTATAGTAATAACCATCTCATGCTCAAGATGGCGCCGCGGATGGCCGCTACGTTGCGAGCTCCGATGAATCATTGTAGTTTTTTGTTTGTTCTGTTTACAGTTTTTGTGTTTTTTGTCTTGGATGTTGTCTGCCTTACTACGTACGACAGACAGACACTTTTGGACATTGGTTCGGCAATCGCACACCGAAAACCGGACTTTAAATTCATCAACGACGACACGCTGTTTACAAACACGGCAGCGGAACCTTTTGTGTGGGCGGCCCGACTGCAGAAACGCGTCCGGAGAAGGGGGAAGAGAGCCGGCGTGCTCATCAGAGTAAGACGCCGCGCAAACCGACCCCCGCTTCCCAGTATTTTACTGGCCAATGTTCAGTCTCTGGACAATAAACTCTGCGAGCTGAGAGCACGGATCTCTTTCCAACGAGAGACGAGGGACTGCTGCATTATCTGCCTTACAGAAACTTGGATGTCTGCTGAGATTCCAGATTCGGCCATCGAAACCACGGGGTTCTCCGTGCACCGAATGGACAGAGAAAATCCTGTGGCTGCGTTTATTGTGACCGGAGACTTTAACAAAGCCAACTTCAAACGCATTGCACCTAAATACCACCAACATGTTAGCTTCAACACACGAGGGAACCGAGTTCTGGATCACTGTTACTCTCCCTTCAAGGATGGTTACAAGTCCCTCCCGCGCCCACCATTTGGCAAATCAGATCACGCTTCCATTCTACTTTTGCCCGCTTACAGGCAGAGGCTGAAACAGGAAGCACCCGCCCTCAGAACCATCCAGTGCTGGTCGGACCAATCGGACTCTATGCTACAGGACTGTTTTGATCACGCGGACTGGGAGATGTTCCGGTCGGCCTCTGATGACGACATCGAGGTCTACGCTGATAGCGTAACGTGTTTCATCAGGAAGTGCGTAGAAGACGTTCCGACCAAAACAATTCGGCTGTACCCAAACCAGAAGCCGTGGCTAAATGGGGATGTTCGCGCGGCACTCAATGCGCGGACCTTCACTTTTAACTCTAATAATGTGGAGGAGCATAAACAAGCAAGTTATGCCCTTCGGAAAACCATCAGAGCAGCAAAACGCCAGTACAGGGACAAGATTGAAGGACAGTTCAACACCACCGACTCCAGAAGCATGTGGCGGGGAATTAACGTCATCACGGACTATAAAGGGAACACAAACTCCACCGTGAACACCGCTGCCTCTCTCCCGGACGAGCTCAACACCTTCTATGCTCGCTTTGAGGGAACTAACACCGCCCTCGCGGAGAGAGAGCTCGTGGCTGAAGATACAGAGGTTAGTTCACTCTCCGTATCTGTAGCGGATGTAACCCGATCCTTCCGGCGGGTGAACGTCCTTAAAGCCGCGGGTCCAGGCGGCATTCCGGGCCGCGTCATCAGAGCGTGCGCGCACCAACTGGCTGGAGTTTTCACGGACATCTTTAACCTGTCCCTCTCCCTGTCTGTGGTCCCCACATGCTTCAAAACGTCCACCATTGTTCCTGTACCGAAGCAATCAAAAACACTCTGCTTAAACGACTGGCGTCCTGTTGCTCTGACCCCCATCATCAGCAAATGCTTTGAGAGACTAATCAGAAACCACATCTGCTCTGTTCTCCCCCCCTCACTGGACCCACTGCAGTTTGCATACCGCACAAACCGCTCCACTGATGATGCCATTTCATCTACAATTCACACTGCTCTCTCCCACCTGGAAAAGAGGAACACATATGTGAGAATGCTGTTTGTAGACTACAGCTCAGCATTCAACACCATTGTGCCCTCCATACTTGACGGGAAACTCCTGGCTCTAGGCTTAAACAGCTTGTTATGCAGCTGGATCCTGGACTTCCTGTCAAACAGACGCCAGGGAAACTCCTGGCTCTAGGCTTAAACAGCTTGTTATGCAGCTGGATCCTGGACTTCCTGTCAAACAGACGCCAGGTGGTCAGAATGGGCAGTAACATCTCCTCATCACTGACTCTCAACACTGGAGCCCCTCAGGGCTGTGTTCTCAGCCCACTCCTGTACTCCTTGTACACACATGACTGTGTGGCAACCCACAGCTCCAATACCATCATCAAGTTTGCTGACGATACGACGGTGGTAGGTCTCATCACTGACAATGATGAAACGGCCTACAGAGAGGAGGTGCACACTCTGACACGGTGGTGTCAGGAGCACAACCTCTCCCTCAACGTCAGCAAGACCAAGGAGCTGGTGGTCGACTTCAGGAGGAATGAGAGAGAACACCGCCCCATCACCATCGATGGAGCACCGGTGGAGAGAGTCAGCAGCTTCAAGTTCCTCGGTGTCCACATCACAGAGGAACTCTCATGGTCCGTCCACACTGAGGCCGTTGTGAAGAAGGCTCATCAGCGCCTTTTCTTCCAGCGACGGCTGAGGAGGTTTGGAATGAACCACCACATCCTCACACGCTTCTACACCAGCACCATAGAGAGCCTGCTGACTGGCTGCATCACCACCTGGTACGGCAACAGTACCACCCGCAGCCGCAAAGCCCTGCAAAGGGTAGTGCGCACGGCCAGCTGCATCATCGGAGGTGAGCTTCCCTCCCTCCAGGACATTTACGCCAGGCGGTGTGTGAAGAGAGCTCAGAGGATCATCAGAGACTCTAGCCACCCGAACCATGGGCTGCTCTCACTGCTGCCATCAGGCAGACGGTACCGCAGCATCAGAACACGCACCAGCCGACTCCAGAACAGCTTCTTCCCACAAGCAATTAGACTACTTAACTCCTGATCCATCAGGATCATAACACACACTGGACAGAATATCACTCAGCACAACCCACTGTAGATACACACACATTATATACACATTTATTTATCATACAGCATCTATTGCACTTTGGATTTCAATTTGTGAATAATATTGTATACTATACATTGTATATTATTATTATTATTATTATTATAGCGTAATGTATATTGTTTAGTGTATGTTTAGTGTATATTGTTAAAAGTATATATATATTGTAAGTATGTGTATATTGTTTAAAGCTGTGAGAACTACACTCACATTGTGTAAATTATTTATTGTTTATTGTAGTGTATACTGTGCTGTGAGTAATTGTGTGCACATCAGATGTGTAATCTGTTGTTGCTTAAATGTTGTACATGTCATGTCATGACTACTATGTTTGCTTGGACTGCACCTAAGAATTTCACCTACTGTTGCACTTGTGCATATGGTAGAGTGACAATAAAGTGATTTGATTGATTTGATTGAACATCCAAGACAAAAAACACAAAATCTATAACCAGAACAAACAAAAAACTACAATGTTTCAGCGGAGCTCGCAATGTAGCAGCCATCCTCGGCGCCATCTTGAGTCTAATAAGGATTCATTAGCCTGGCGTCAGTTTATCCCGATCAGCCCTTTAATTCTAACGGTCTTTCTGCATAGTTAATCTGTGTTTAAAATTAAGTGGTGCAACACAACTTGATATAAAATAAAACCCAGATCAACAAATCCTTGATTGCCGTTAAACTTTGCTTTAATCCTTATTGGTGCAACTCACCCTATAGTTTGTTTCACGTTAAACGTTTTACAAAACGTCCCGCTGTTTTTATAGATTGAAATACTGCAGCAGGTGCTGTATATGGATCACAAACTTGCATCTTGTTCATATATTTCTGTTTTAAAGATGGAAAATTGACAGGCATGTGCTGCAGTTCTATGGCTGTTTTGCCCTTCAGGGGGGTGTTCCAGAAAGAAAGATTATGTGACATACCTGGGTATGTTTAAGAGTAAGTAAGCAGATAACCTCAACTTTCAGTTCCAAAAATGGAGGTATGGCACGCTTTTTCTTAGCGTCTGTTTCCATAGTGAATCATCGATTCGTCGCTCTGTTGAGAATGTCTTGTTAACCGGGAACATACTCTCAGTTGTCTGAAGTTACTCCTGGACGCGTTTTTGAAACTAGCATACCTCAAGTACGCAAGGTTTGGGTTAATCAACCAAGAGTTCAGGGTATATGTGAAGGTAAGTGAATCTTGCTTTCTGGAATACCTCCCAGGGCTTTGAATCTTGAAAACTTTGAATACAATCATAAAATACACCAAAACACAACATAAATTCACAAAACACATCAATCTTATTTGTTCCCTGTAATCCAAATCTTTAGAATCCATATGTTTGCGTGGAACAGATCCAAATTCAGCCCTTTATCCAGCGATCTTCATCTCCACTCTCTCAGCAGCTACAAATGTCAAATTCTGCACTTGTTAAGAATTAAAACATATAAAAACAAGCCCTGAAGAATTGTTACGACATGTTTTATGTCAGTGATATCAAATACTCATTGGCTCTCACCTGTCTCATTACAGATTGTGACACATCATGTTTCAGTCGATGTACATTTGAAAATGGGAAATGCTTTCCTTCATGGAAAGCAGCCGGATCATTTTCATGGATTAATTTAACTTAAAGAGGTGATGAATTGAGAAATCTACTTTCCCTTGAGCTTTTGATATATAAAAGGTCATGGTAATATAAGAATATCCTGTAAGTTTCAGAGCTGAAAACTTCCTTGTTAGTCAAAGAAAAGCTTTTATTGACACCAGGTCCAGCAAACAATTGATCTCAGAATGTGCTAGGCTATGACGTGAAGTGTAGTTAAGCACCGCCTCAACAGAAGAAGAACAACGCCTGATTCTGTAGCCACACCCACTGACATGTGCCACTAACATAACACAGGCCTACATGGAACTAAACCGGATAGAATTTCTAAACATACTGCATAAGCTTCATTCGGATTCCAATATTACGAATGCATGGATGAACTCCAGCTGATGTGGGGAAGACATTGCACGTCTGTTCTTTCATTTCACCGGATTCAGGTCCACTCTAATCACGCCACTCGGCTGTCTTCCTGTCGTGAGACTAGCACGGACAAAGGACTCGACTTAACACAGGAATACCAAGGTATACTGGAAAGGCTTACTGTGGAAATACACATGTGGGGGTTTCATGCACATGGAGGCGCCTAGCCTAACACGAGGGCTGACCGAGCGTGCATGCACTCTGGTGTCGGCATCAACAGTGCTGGAGAATCAGTCCGTGGAGTGGAATGGCAAGCAAGCGAGTACATGGGAGGACATTGGTTCCACTCTGAGATTATAGAATCTCGCGAATGTGTTGGGTGTCACCCAGCCTGCAGCTCTGCAGATGTCTGTTAGCAAGGCACCATGTGCTAGAACCCAGGAGGAGGCCACACTCCTGGTGGAGTGTGGCCTCACCCCTAGGGGGCATGGACGACCCTGCGTCTGTTAAGCCAAGACAATGGTGTCCACTATCCAGGGCGACAACCTTTGCTTGGAGAGAGCCTTTCCCTTCAGCTTCCCACCATAATGGACAAAGAGCTGGTTTGAGGTCCTGAAACACTGCATTCTGTCTACGTAAGCACTGAGGGCATGTACTGGACAGAGCAGTGCCATGGCTGGGTCTACCTCCTCCAAGGGCAGCGCTTGCAGGTTTACCATCTAATCTCTGAAAGGAGTGGTGGGAACCTTGGGCATGTATCCAGGCCGGGGTCTCAGGATCATGTGAGAATTAGCCAGCCCGAATTCCAGGCACGCTTCATCAACCGAAACTGCCTGCAGGTCCCCTACCCTCCTGATGGAGGCCAAAGCAACCAGAAGCGCTGTCTTCATAGACAGGAACTTAAGCTCTGAGTTGTCTGCCTCAGGAGTGCCATGTCGCCTGGCGTTTGGCAGGGTGCAGGGCTGGAGCAGACTCGGGCGCCTTCCTGCGACCACCTCCACAGTAGGCCCAGGTGAAGGCTGCTGCTGAGGCCAGGAAGGAGGGGCGGGAGCAGCAGGGGGGCGCCCTCGGCGGCGAGCAGGCTGAGGCGACTGAGCCGGTGGCTGGGTGGCAGCAGCTGGCTGCCGGGGCAGTATATGTTAAATGGCCTCAGTCTGCTTCTGAGCGGCCGAGAACTGTTGGGCGAAGTCCTCGACCGTGCCGTCGAAGAGGCCAGCCTGGTATATGAAAATGTTGAGGAAACGGGTTTGTTCACCGTTTCTCATATCGGCCAGGTTGAGCCACAGATGTCTCTCCTGGACCACAGCTGTGGACATCACCTGACCCAGGGAGTGTATGATCACCTTCGTCGCCCGGAGGGCAAGGTTGGTAGTGGCATGCAGCTCATCCATGAGCCATGGGTCAGCTCTACCCTCATGCATGTCCCTGAGCATCCTGGCCTGGTAGACCTGAAGGATGGCCATGGCATGCAATGAGGCGGCAGCCTGCCCCGCAGCTCTGTAGGACTTCGCCACCAAGGTAGACGAGAGGGGTGGAGGGGGGAGGAGAGGATCACAGTGCCACGTTGAAGCACTCTGCGGACCTTGCATCGCAACAGAGCGTTCAACAGTGGGGGCAGTCTATCTTTTAGTCATGGCCCCATTAAGGGCAGAGAAGGTGGAGGAGGCCGCAGAACGATCACGAGAAGACAATGGAGACTTCAAGGACCGGGGGGCCTGACAACTTACATGTTTTGAGAAATGGTTATGGCTAGGTGTAGGATTAGCGGCTCCAAATATTGTTTTAATGATATTGTTACTAAAATTGACATTTTCCTACACATCTCTGTCCATAATAATAATAATAATAATAATAATAATACATTTATTTTGTATAGCGCTTCACAACACAAACAAGCACAACAATATAAGAAAAGAGAAGAAAAAAAAACACTTTAATAAATAAACAACAAATAAAAATAAATTAAAAGCAATCCTGAAAAAAAAAGTTTTAAGAGTCGTTTTAAAACTGACAAATGAATTTGCTTCCCTGATGTCAGACGGGAGATTTTATGGGCATAAGCGAAGAGGAAGCCAAGAGCGAAGCCGAGTTTTAGGAACAATTAAGACCCCACTCTGAGAAGAATGCAGGTTACGACTAAGTGTGTACGGTGTTAAAAGCTTGGTTAAGTACTGTGGAGCCAGACCATGCAATGACCATGCAGATAAAATTCTAGCTGCCGAGTTTTTCAAATATTCAAATTTGTTGATACAAGATTTGGAAACTCCGACAAGAAGGGCATTACAATAGTCTAACTGCAAAGAAACAAATGCATTAATCAACCTTTCGGAAACAGGAAAAGAAAGCATAGGACGTAGACGTGCAATATTTCTGAGATGAAAGAACGAGGTCTTAACAGTGTTCTGCACAAAAGGCTCAAACAACAAAATAGTTTTTGTGCAAAAAAAAAACCTAAATAACGACTTATATAGTGATGACCCATTTCAAAACACTGCATCATGAAGCTTCGAAGCGTTATGAATCAGCGAGTCGAATCATGATTTGGATCGCGTGTCAAACTGCTGAAATCATGTGTTTTGAAATCGCTCATCACTATATATGTCATTATTTAGGGTTCCCTTTCGAAAGGGAACTCGCACTGCGTCAGCTTTTGCTACGCTACGGGGAACGCCTCCAGCGTGACTGGTACTTGAAATCACATTGAATCACGTCAATCCTATTGACCGGCAACAGCCTATGATGTCATCAAGGTGCGACCAGGAAGTATATAAGGGAGCCTTGCCAACATGACAGTATCTTTTCGTCTTCAGGGACTGTTTTGCCTGTCTTCACGTGAAACGTCTACAAGAAGGATAACAATGAAGTGTGCTGAGAACACCACTTCTGCAGGTGTGTTTGGAATGTGTATCTTGCGCTTTGGATACACACACACTTTGCGTTTACTGTCTGGGAGAAGAGCATGCATGAGAGGTTTGCGAACCTCTTGTGAAAGTATTTGTGAGCGTTGTCCTCTGGAAACGCTCCGCTCTCGGTGGGACCTCTTCTCGAGGGGAGAGGTTTCAGCATCTGGGAACGGCCACGCTCGAGCTGAGGCTGAGCGGCGTCTAAATACCAAAAGCGCTTCCCAGATGGATCTGGCTCGTCGCTTGGAGACAGTTATGGTTCTTGAGGACGATCCAGATCGCGAGAGGCGGACCTCGGAGGAAGGAGCTGGATTTATGTTCCTCCTCCTCGTCTGCTGCTCTTCCACTCGAGCAGAGGATGGGTGAGTCAGTTAAAAATGCTGAAGCTTTTCTTACCATCCTGTCCCATGTACGGGAGTTGCTGGAAGTCATGGAACGCGCTGCGGGTAGACTGCAGCTGCCTTTGCGGCGCGTGAGGAGAAAGGCTGAGCGTCCAAACAGTTCGGACGATCGGTTTCTCTCCGCCCATGACCTCCCAACTCCTGGGAGTCTTCCATTCCTTCCAGATCTCCATCAGCAGATCTCGAGGGGATGGAAGAAACCATACTCAGCCCCGCATCTCTCGACATCGGCGAGCTAAATATCGCTGATGTCGAGGGACTGCCTGGCTGGGTATGTGTCGATGCTGCCCGTGGACGAGAGGTTATGTTTATCTTGCCTCTGGGCGGCCGGCGACACTGTGGCTCCCACCCTGCCGGTCTAAACGCCTGCATGGCAGGGCGTACATGTCAGTGGGTCGCGCTGCAGCGGCTTTGCACACCACAGCTGTGTTGCAGGCTTATCAGGCGGACCTGCTGAGGGACCTCGATCAGGGGGAGGGACCCCCTGAGGCGGTAGTCGAGTCGCGCCGGACCGCGGTTTTCGCTTTCCGGGCCACCGTACAGATAGTGCCGATGGCGGCGAGGGTGGCCACGGAGAGACATTTGTGGTTAAACCGTTTGGACATCGGGGAGAAGGAAAAAATCCTTTCTCCCTGATGCCCCAGTTTCGCCATCTGAACTTTTCGGCACCTCCGTAGAGGCGGTGGTGGGAAACTTCGGAGAGGCGAAGGCGCGCTCGGCGGCATTCAGGATGCATTCCGCTGAGGTCCGGGACCGCGCCCAGGCAGTCGGGTGTCCCCGGCCCGTCCCAGTCTGAGGGCTGGAGACAGGAATAGCGAGCCAGCGTCGCCTCTCGAGCGCCCCGCCGCGGAGGACTGGGGCGCAGGGGAGGCGGGACACCCGCGACAGGAAGAGGAAGGAAGCCGGGGCTGGTACCGGAACCAGTGCAGGCAGCAGACTCCACCCCCCGAGGAGCGCGGAGATCAACGCTGCCTTTTTTCCCTTCCTCTGGTTTTTCCCCCGGGCGCTTTTACATCAGGCCGGTGCCCTATGGTGAGCAGAAAATGTAAGATTCTGCCGGCTCGCCTGGTTTGTTTGGTGAAAGTGCCCCCCCTCAGGATGGCGGGAGGATACTAGCCTTATGGCTGGCTGGAAGCACCGCTGGGAGCGATTGGTGAGTCCCCCTCTCTGAGGGTGAAACGTTTTCAAAACTATGTTTTTCAGAACTCCTATACCTTCGCTCGCCTGAGAGGTTTTCTGGGGAAATTTGGATCGCCGCTGGATCTTCGCAGGGCCTACAGCTCCCCGTGAGTAAGCTAAGAACGATCTTCTTTGCAACATTATGTGGTTGTGTGTGAATACCTCACTTTCTGCTAGTAGAGTCTGCTGCCTCTCCGTGCTATGTTTTTCCCCACTATGTGGGTAACTGAATCTCGCTCTTGCCCGAGGGCTTGTAGTGTAAGAGGCGAGCTGTGTTTTTCCTAGCGTAAAAGTGGGAAGTAGCTGAGACCGGGTATGCACTAACGCACGAGCTGTAGTGAGATCTGCGCCCAGCTCTGCGGGGCTTTGGGAAAAGGGTTTTTGGGGCCTCATTGTGTATATTAGAGGTGATAATATTTCTTTCCCGGGCCCTGAGTAGATCTAGTGCGGACTTATGTCGCACCACTTGGCCTAGGCTTTGTCAAGGATGGGGGCGTTCCCTTTTAATGAAGTTGTTCGCCCCTGGCCTGTCTTTTTATATAAGAACATGGTGTTGTTTATGCATCCTTGTTTCAGCCTCCTCTGTTTCAGAGTCGTCCGGCCAAGGCCCGCCCCCTTTTCTGCGTTCTGGGGTCACAAGTAATGCAGACGAGGTGGTGCAGGAGACAGCGACTTCGCCAGTGGTCGTGGGGTGGAACTAAGCGTCTTTTCGCCAGTGGCGATTCGACTTTATCCGCTGTTTCCGCCTTTCGGAGCTTGGTGGCCGCCATCTGCTGGCGGCCCCCGGCCTCTTCCTGGAGGATGGTACGGCCGGTGGATTTCACATTTCTGTGATATTGTTCCCTTGCTTTATGTCTCTGCTTCACCTCCTTTAGGGCCCGGGTCGAGCGGAACATCGGGTAACCTCTGCTTATGCGGTTCCGGTTGGATGCTCCCCTGAGGCCCGAGCATTGCCAATGGCTGACGCCCTCGCACTCATGGTTGGCCGCTGCATGGGAAGTAAGACAGCCGCCCCGATGCAGGTGACGTAAGTTGTACTCCCCTCACTTTAGAGGGTCTTTGTTTGAGCACTTCCGCTGAGTACACTGCTGTTGGCAATGTGATTAGGTCCATGTTTGTAGGCACTGCCCAAGAGACTGCGCCGTCCTGGGGGCCCTAGGACACGGCGGAGCAGGTTGTCCCTAGCTGCCTCTGGGATGGAGCCAGCCCCGGGTGCGGGCATAGGAGCCAGCTGGCTTTGAGTGGCCAGCTTGGACGGTCTGGGCAGTAGGACTTCAGGACAGGTAGTGGCCCACGAGTGGGCCCCGGAGGCTTTCTCCACTGGTGTCGACGTCAGCAGTGACCCGTCATTTGGTCCTGGGGATGAGTCCCCAGGTGTTAACTGGATTTCCAGGCCTTCGTCAGCAGCAGACAGCTGCCGTCAGCCCAGGTAGCAGCAGCCAGCCTTCTTAAAGTCTCGGCAGGATCCTTGGAATCTGCAGACCCCCTATTCGGGGGGGTAGGTCCTGCCAGGCCTCCCTGACGACGAGCTCACGGTTCCCGGACGCTGTGGTAATGAGCGTGAAGTGCTACGAGTAGCACGTTCTGCTTTCAGTTGGTAGGCACGGTCGCCTCCCTGAGGGCGAGCTCCCGGTTCCCAGTCGCTGTAGCAATGAGCGCGCAGTGCTATGAGTAGCACGTTCTGTTTTCAGTTGGAGGCATGATTGCCTCCCTGGAAGTGAGCTCCCGATCCTCAGGCGCTGAGAAAGCGAGTGAGACGGTTAGCGAAGCGCTACGGACGGCATGTTCTGCTACTAGGTGGAGGCATTGCGCCTCCCTGGAATCGTTCCCTGGTCCCCAGTTTCGGTAACGGAGCGTAGCATGGGCTGCTATCAGGCAAAGCTGCACGGGCTTCCCTGAGGGGATTCGCTTTGGAGTAGTAGGCCCACGTGGCCTCCTCTAAGGGCACGCTCTGGTCTCGTGGTTTTCTGGAGGGGTCCAGTCACTGAGCAGAGGCCGGCTCCCCGGCCGCTGTGGTGAGTGTGAAGTGCCGTGAGCGGCACGTTCTGCTGTCAGATGGTAGGCATGGTACCTCCCTGAAGCGAGCTCCCGGTCCCCAGCCGCTGTGGTGAGCATGAAGTGCTATGAGTAGCACGTTCAGCTAGGCTGTGAGTGCCCGATGTCTTTGCAGTTGGTAGGCCCGCTTGGCCTCCCTGATGAAGCGAGTCCCTGGTCTTCCCAGCTACCTCGAGGGCTAGCACGACTGCGATCAGGTATCAGGCCCGTTTGGCCTTCCTGAGGACGAGCGCTGCTATTGGATGCGCAAGCGGTCTATACAGGTTACCAGGTGGAGGCCCCTCTCGGCCTCCCTGGGGGACGAGTTCCCCAGGCGGGAACACACAACTGGTTTTACGCTGACAGCTAGTGGCCACCCGCTATCAGGCGCCGGTCTCTGGCCGTTTGCGTGACCTGAAGGCGGTGTTCTTACCCTAGCATGACGAGGTGTCACTGCGGCTATGCGGTCCCGACAGGACGGGACCTTCATAGTTGGCCTACGGCATGGTTACCTACCGGGCAGGCTTATGAGCCCCTCTCAAGCGAGGGTCTGCTATGAGCTTACGGCCGCCTGGCGCTGATCCGTTGGTGGTAGGTCCCGAGGGGCCCCCCCGATACGTTCAGCCTGTAAGGCCTTTGGCCTCCTAAGCACGTTTTAAAGTAAGTGCTTGGTAGATCCGAGGATCGAGCGGCTTGACTCCCCTCGCTAGCAAGGGTTGAAAGCACTTCGCTGAGCGCTGCTCTCCGGGATAACCCGTCTCTGAGGTCCGGCTAGTCGGTGACACTGCCTTTCTTGCAGCACCCTAGCGGGATGTCTCTTCGGAGGCGAGTACCAGAGGCTCTGTACTGTACAGACAGGGTTGACCGTATTACGTGTCCCATAGCAGACTGGGTCACCTGGTCAGGTCTCCCTGGTGGCATTCGGTGAGAACCTCCCGAATAGTGACTGGCATAGGGTTCCCTCGTAGTTCCCTTGCCACGTTCCCTTAAAGGAACCCCTTCTAAGTCGAATGGGTTGGTTCCAGGCCTTCGAGCAAGGCCTGGGAAGGACCTCATGTGTGTGAAGGTTTCCTTCTCAGGCGATAGCTTGGGCTATGACCGTAGGGAGCGCTGTCACTGACAGCCTAATGTGACCAGAAGGGGAGTGGTTCAGGCATTTCAGTAGAATTTGCTTGTCTTGACAGTTGTCACTGCCTATGGGCATGCACTCCCGTCGGCATGGCGTAGTGGGTATATCGTTCCCCGTAGTGTAGCAAAAGCTGACGCAGTGCGAGTTCCCTTTCGAAAGGGAACGTCTCAGGTTACAAATGTAACCTTAGTCCCCTGAGAACAGGGAACGAGACACTGCGTCGCTTTGCCATGCCGCAGGGCCTGCCTGCCGAAAACAGTCCCTTCAGACGATTAGATACTGTCATGTTGGCAAGGCTCCCTTATATACTTCCTGGTCGCACCTTGATGACATCATAGGCTGTCGCCGGTCAATAGGATTGACGTGATTCAATGTGATTTCAGGCACCAGTCACGCTGGAGGCGTTCCCCGTAGCATAGCAAAAGCTGACGCAGTGTCTCGTTCCCTGTTCTCAGGGAACAAAGGTTACATTTGTAACCTGAGACTTTTTTTTCGCACAAAAACTCTTCTCGTCGATTCATAAAATTATTTTAGAACCACTGTAGTGAGATGGACTTTGTAACAACGTCTTTAGTACCTTTTATGGGTCTTGAGAGTGTAACGTACATTGTGCCAATGTAGGCCTTTCTAAGCCATCAGATTTCAACTAAAATATCTTAATTTGTGTTCCAAAGATAAACGGAGGTCTTACGGGTGTAGAACGACATGAGGGTAAGTAATTAATGACAGAATTTTCATTTTTGCGTGAACTAACCCTTTAAGAGCAAGATGCACAAGATATAGTACATTCAATGCCCAGTAGATGACGATATTGCTTCTTTTGTAGCAGAAATCAACTGCTGCAGAAAAAGTTAGGTGCCATGCAAAATGTAATGAGTAATTGCATTACTTATCACAGATGTACTGGAGTAAAAAGTACATATACTTGTGCAAAAATGTAGTCAAGAATATAATACAAATTGATAATATCTGTGATACTCAGTAAAAGTACAAAGCAGCCAAAAAGATACTTAAGTACATAAACTAATTACATTTACTCAAATACTTTACCACACTGATTATTTATATACTTTAGCCTATAAATAAACCTATCACTTTGATAATTTTTTTGTTGTTAGCACATATTAACATATTTGGCTAGAAATGCTGCTCTCAGTAGGGTGTCGGGATGCTCACTAACAGTAAATCACTGCAAAGGTATTCCAAATTTGTTTTATCTCTAAGAAGACAAAAAATTATTTTGCAGTGAGCCTGTTTCGTCTGATGCCTTTTTGAGGCCATTTTGTAATTGTACGAGACCTGACAGCTGACGTTGTTTTTCCTGAGACCTGAAGCCTTTCCGTCTGAGGCGTGATGCCATTTCGTCCAATAGCTGAAGCCTTTTAGTCTGAGGCATGATGCCTTTTCATTATATGACTGATATCTGAGGATGTCCTAAAATGTACACCACAGACACATCACAGCCACAATAGTGCTTTTTTCCATTTTTTATTCAAAATATTCACAAACTTGTTAAGTATTTCATGAAATATCTATTAATATCTATATATTCCGAATCTCAAATTTTTTCATATTTTTTTTTTTTAGAATGATCATGTTAGTTTATCTATAAAGCACAATGAGAGCCACCATGTTAGTTTGTACAACACATACATTCACCCACTTTTACATAAGTAAGTGATCGGTGAACTCGGAGAAGAATAGAGTAAATAATATAGTTACCTATACAATGTGTATCTGATAAGAATAAAACATGTCACCAAATTATAATTAAAAGGATTATTATTGCCCCTTCCGTAGATGCCAGTGTGTATTTTACAAATTTAAATGTATTATTTTGCTAGTACTTCTGTGTATTTAAATGTCTGAAACCTAAAATAAACCTTATGTGGTTGAAAACACTGAATAGCTGTGACATGCATTGAGCACGTCCGTCACTGGCTCAGCGCCAGCCAAAGCGCAAAAGCACATTTAAATTTAGCAGTTGATCACGTGATGGACTGAACATTCTAGTCACACCGGTGTGATCGTATGCTCCAGGGACCAGCCAAGACTGATCACACCAGTGAGGATCGTACGTGTCAAAGGGTTAAGTGACTTTGAACATGAAATAGTTGTTGGTGCTAGACGGGCTGCTCTGAGTATTTCAGAAACTGCTAATCTTCTGGGATTTTCACACACATCCATCTCTAGGGTTTACAGAGAATTTTCCGGAAAAGTTATGTGGATGAAAATGCCTTGTTGATGCCAGAGGTCAGATGAGAATGGCCAGACTGGTTTGAGCTGATAAAAGCAAGAGTAACTCAAATAACCACTCATTACAACCGAGGTCTGCAGAAGAGCATCTCTGAACGTACAGCATATAAAATCTTGAAGCAGATGGGCTACAGCAGCAGAAGACACACCGGTACCACTCCTGTCAGCCAAGAACAGGAAACTGAGACTGCAATTCACATGGACTCACCAAAATTGGACAATAGAAGATTGGAAAATCACATTTTGGTCTGACGAGTCTCGATTTCTGCTGCAACAATCAGGGTCAGAATTTGGTGTAACAGTTCAGGCGCAACAGTTCAGACTGCTAGTGGTGTAATGGTGTGGGGGATATTTTCTTGCCACACTTTGGGCCCCTTAGTACCAATTGAGCATTGATTAAACACCACCACCTACCTGAGTATTGTTGCTGACCATCTCCATCCCTTTATGGCCACAGTGTCTTCTGATGGCTACTTCCAACAGGATAACATGCATGTCACAAAGCTTTAATCATCTCAAACTGGTTTCTTGAACATGACAATGAGTTCACTAAACTCAAATGGTCTCCACAGTCACCAGATCTCCATCCAACAGAGCACCTTTGGGATGTGGTTGAATAGGATATTCGCAAAAGGGGGTCCAACCCGCTACTAGGAAGGTGTACCTAATATAGTGTATATACATTAATATACAAATAAAATACTTGGCTAAAATGGTTGTTTGGTTGAATCAATAAAACAAATTATTAAATTAATATTTAATTTATACATAAAAAAAAATTAAAAAAAAGTTCTGTCCTGTGTGTTCTGTGCTAGATTAACTGAGACTTGTTACAGCACTTGCATACTGTTGCCCTTGACTGTTCTAGTTGCTTCTATTGCTCTCATTTGTAAGTCGCTTTGGATGAAAGCGTCTGCTAAATGACTAAATGTAAATGTAAATACATTTAGAGCAAATGCATAAATATCAAGATATATATCACACAAATATCGTAGTTTTAAAAGAAAATCGATATTTCCCAGACAGTCCATGTTGTGTTGCTGAGATGATCAACTGCAATGCTACAATGCACCAGTATGACATCAGGTAGAGTACAAATCAGCTAGGTTCTTTAATATTACAGTCATGATGGAGAAAATTACTATTCAACAGTGAATAGACATCACTGTCAGGGTCACTGTGTTTGATTGATTGAGCTTTCAGTAAAGATGACAGCATTCTCTATACTTGAAGATGCTTACAAAAGTTTATTTAATCTAAGAAAAGACAATGGCTGTTTGGCCAGGGGCACTAAATGATATCAGATAACATTATACGTAGTATAATTACAAGATAATTAGCATCTTAAAACTAAACCACATTCATCGATCTGACTAAACATTTTTGGGTTATACTTTTGGTTATACTAAATACCACTAGGTAAACAGACTGTGTAGTTATGGTTCATTATTGCAAGCTTGTCTCTGTTTTTACCTCTGTAATGTAACATTCACACCCTGGAAAGACCTGAAACGGAATCTAACATCAAAAAGAAAAACAAAAAAAGAGAATTCTATTTTTTTTCCCTCTCCCTCTTTCATTTTCAAAGTAATCAGCCCCTATTACTGGCTGCAGAAAATACCTCGGAAACCTGAGAGAAGGTTTGTGTTTGATCACCATTGACAGATAGAGGGTATCAAAGGATAGCTGAAATGTCTGGGGGACATTGAAAATAAGTACAGTGTGATTAAAAAAAACATTCATATATTCACTATATAGTCAATTCTATTATCAATTTAAATATGGTGTCCCTGACTTGGATAAAGTGATTAGCAGCCACCATTCTAAGGCATTTGCTCTGTTTGAAGTGTGTGTGACTGGGATCTTCTATGAGAGCTGTGCTGGGAATACAAATCTCTAGGTACTACTCTTTACAAGAAAAACACAAATGTATAATCTTTATCAAATAATTTTATGTTCATCATATTTGCAGGATTGTGGATTTTTTTTCTTTCCTTATTACTGAATGATTTTAAATTGAAAACATACAAAATATGTGTTTAAAGAAATCTTTATCTTAATCTATCTGAATGTAACAGGTCCTAATCGCTCTGAGGCAGGTGCACTATTTATCTACCTATCTATCGCTGCTGAATTTTCTGAATCATTACTCCAATCTTCAGTTTCACATGATCCCTGAGAAATTCTAATATGATGATTTGCTGCATGATATAATTATTTTTTCTTATTTAATTTATCAATAATTAATTGTTTGTGCAAAACAGTGATATGTGTGTTCAGGGTTCTTTGATGAATAGAAAGTTCAACATAGCATTTATTTGAGATAGAGTAGATTGAGTAGATTTTTTTTGTTAAAGTGTAAAGACAAAAAAACTATTCACTCACTATTGATCAATTTAATGCATCCTTGCTTAATAATATATTTAAAAACATTTGCTGAATAAATAAAAGATTGAATAAGGATATACAGACAGAAAGTGAAAACTGGTAAATGGGACAGATTAATTGATATAGCAAAAAAAAAAAATCAAAAAAAAAATCACGTAGGCCACATTTACCCTGCAGATCTTGATGCCTAATTCTGTTTTGACCACCAGCTTACATCTTCTTTTAAAGGGGACCTATTATGCCCTTTTTACAAGATGTAATAAAGTCTATGGTGTCTCCAGAATGTGTTAGTTCAAAATACCCCATGGAATTATTATAGAATGTTTTGAAAGCCCCTATTTCTACAGCTTGTGCTTGTCTATGGCCATAAAAACCCATAGACTTTTTTTACATTCTATGGGTTTGATACTCTGCAGGAACTGGACTGTGGATAACCTCACAGTGAGTAGAATTCTCAAAGATGGATACATGCCAACTATTTGTCCAACTTCATATTCAGAACATTTAAGTATGTACATTATTTTTGTGAACATACGCAAATCGCCTTTGTGAATGTGCTTGTTAGCATGTTGTAAGGCTAAAGTTACCATTTTCTTTGACTGTATTCAGTATCAATAAAAGTGCGCTTCTGAATTGTACAGACAATGAGCATTTTCAGATTAAAAATAGCAAGATCTGGTCTCTGTGAATACAGTAACTTTAGCCACATTAGCTCAGAAAGGCAATTTGCACATACACAATAAAGTGTGCATGTTCTGGATATGAAGTTGGATCACAAAGAGTGAGTATTGATCCATCTTTGAGAAGCAACGTTTGTGCAAATCCTGCATTTTACAGACGATTGTTTGCAAAGCAGTCCAGTGTACAATGATTCACACAAACATAATCCTTCTCCACGGATACTATTGAGATAACATTTGCTGTTAACCAGGGTGTTTCAAACTTAATCAAAATATATAAAACAAACCAACACAGCAAAAAGAAAAAAAGAAACAAAAACACAGCAATTCCACAAAAAAAACAAATAAAAAAGGTAACAAACAAACACTGCTCACCATGAATTAGGATTGAACTATCAAATAAATCTTATACAGAAAAAACAATAATAAATCTAGTGCTCAAAGCAAGATAGACTTGGGCTGGCATTAAGTGAGTGATAAAAATAAAAAATAAAATAATATGACACTCCATCAAAATAAAGTAAATCAAAGTGAAATCACAAACTGGATAACAAGACTACATGGGAGAAAACAAACCAATCCAAAACAAATGAAACCAAAATATCTCAACCATTCGTAAAAAAAACAACAACAATGAAACAACCAAACGTAGAAATAACACCTGCCATACAGTGGTACACCAGTAAATAAAACACTAAGACTTTACAAAAAAATAATACCAAAAATAAATTATAAATGATAAACACCCAAACCAAAATAACACAAACTAATCAAATAAACCTCAAATATATTTGTGGGGAAAGAAAACGGTGGCTGCTAAACCGACGGGAAGGATTTTAAGACCTGTAATTAAAACCATTTCCCATTTTTATTACACAAAAAAACACATTATACACTTACTTATAAAACATATAAAATACTCACATACCTTTTTAACAGTACACTATGGTTCACTTTGTTGACTGAGACATTACAGTCTCACTGAAAGGCAGAAGTGGGTTGTAACGCATGCTGCATCCCAATTCGCCTACTTATACTACGTCCTAAAAGTATGTACTCTTTTTGTGAAGAAAAAGTACATACTTTTGAGTGTGTAGCAGAAGAGTATGCAAGCTTTGGGACATACTTTGTCATCTTTAACGGACTCTGTTGCTTAGTTACATGCGTCCCGTCACCGTTTAAACGGCCTTGTCAATCATCGTCACAGTTCAAATCCTCCACATTCAATTTAATTTCCTACCGTATCAGAGAGAAATGTAGTAGCATGTTGATCTGCTATTCGTGGGTCTTTAATGCAGAGACTCCTCTCATGTGTTTGCAAAGTTTTAATGGCCAAACATATCATTACAAAAGTTCGCAATGCTGCTGCAGGTGAAATATAATGTGGCTAACATTGAATAAATATATTTTTGTCAGGTTAAATACTGATAATTGCTCACTCAAACCCCTTTATCTAATCCTCTCTACTTAAAGCTATGGTCTACGATTTCAAAGATTGTTCATTATTAATAACCTCGTTTAGATGCTGGTTATGGTTCTACAGTACAATCCTAACAATATGAAGAGAAAAAAGAATGAAAAAAATCCATTCACTCTATTGGGTGTACACCCGCAGAGAAATTGACCAATGTAAGCTGTCCGGCCGGACAGCTTACATTGGTTAACTGCTCTCATCCAATCCCCTGCTACACTCGCGTTTCCCCCCGACCGCACCCCGCCCCGCTCCCTCCTGCGACATGAAAGTAGGCAGCATCAACTCAGCAATGGAGAAAAACCAACAAACAGACAGCAGCAAGCGGCCCCTGCTCGCCCCAACAGTCAAGGTTGGAAGAAAGAGAAAGTCAATTGAGGAAAGAGCAGAGATTAAAAATAAATGTGAAGAACGGCGGACTCAAAGCCGAATCAATATAGGGTCCACCGTTGCCCGTTGGAGGAAGCTTCAGAGAAACCTTTGGACTTAAAACCGACGCTGACTTTTTGTTGAGCAGGTAAACATTTATTTATACTTTTATGGTGTGGTGTATTATATAAATAGCTTTTTATCAGTCTGACAACATGATCATGCTGCCGGTCGGCATTGGAACGTTAGCCGTTTAGCATCGCCTATCACGGGTCAAAGTAATTATATTTCTTGAAGTGCTTGACTGTTTCAATAGTCCTAACGTTAGCGGTTTTCTGTTCGAGCCGATAGAACATTGCAAGCGAGGTAAAGTTAGTTTTAGGTTTGATATTCGCCACATATCGGCATAGGCTGCTTAAGGGACCGTCTGCAAATTCACCACACAGTGCAAATCGAGTCTCAACAATGAATTCAAATACATTTTTACAGGGCTATGTAAATGCCTAGCGGGCGAAAATATTTATTATATTTTGCCAATATCTCGTTTTAGACAATATCTTCCTTACTGTACGTACAGTACCCTAATATTTATAGAAAATAAATAAATACAGTAACTCACTAAAAGGGTTTTTTCGTGTACTATGTGTACAGTGTACTAATGTACTACAACCTTTGGAACAGGAAAAAACCCTTTTGGTGAGTTACTGTAATTGTTTTTCTATAAATATTAGGGTACTGTACGTACAGTAAGGGTGATATTGGCATAATTTCACCTGTAAGTCAGTCATAAATATTTTTAATGTACTACAACTTCGAATTATTTGTATTTATTTTTTATTTTAAAAGTAATTTTAATTTATACAAATTAGACGTTTTTACGCTGTTGGGGAATTTAGAGACATTCCCTTTGTCATGAAGCCCGGTGATAGCGCGTCAAAGCATTCTCGGGTATAAATCAGGCATAAATATGCAGCTGTAATACACGTAAGTGGTTTTGAATTAATTGTTTATGTTGCTATACAGTAGTTGCATAATTGTTAAAACTATTCATGGTATTTATGTCTCTGAAAGATTGTTGACTCTTTAGAACTGTATCAAGGGAAAACGAAAATCCGGCGAATATCAAACCTAAAACTAACTTTACTCCGCTACATTGCATGTGTTGCTAATCTTGCGTGGGCGTGAACTCAAATCGCACATGGTACATCTCTGTTCCGATGTTTACTCCTGCTTGACTGAGTGACATTGTTCAGGTCGTTTCCCAGTGGGAGGGATCAGGTAGCACAGAGGGGAGGGGTGTGCGTGTGGAGGGGCGGGATGAGTTTTTTAAAAATTCAGGCGTTCTCTACTGATTTTCAACATCGTAGACTACAGCTTTAACTGTCAGACTCACATAACAGTCATGTTTGTAGTTTTTTAACACTTTTTATCCGAGTTTGTAGTTCTAATCGAATCCTCGTCCATCTCGCAATGGGTTGTGGGCAATATCAGCCGTTAGAGTGCGCATCGATCGGCACTTCGTATTATGACCGGAAATAGTAGACCATCTGAGAATCTTTGGAATACTCTTTTCAACATACTACGATTTGGGACATACTAATTCTTTTTTTGAATACTATTTAGTACGGATAGTATGCGAATTGGGACGCAGCGGCAGTCAATTCTGTCCGGACCTCCGTGCATGCGATTACTCTCAACTCAATGTATACACGCACAGGTGATCATTAGGTAGCCGAAGCCAACGCAGTGTTGCATGCATACAGCGCGTTCAGATCAACAGGTCATCAGTGCAAAGTAATCCTTGAACAACACGTTGGTGTACATATTATACTAACATGTTTCCTATTAGATTCAACTCCTTGATTATAAAGGACACTACTACTCACATTGAATTGTTGCAAGCATCAGAATATACACATACACGAGTGATCATTAGGTAGCCGAAGCCAACGCAGAGTTGCATGCACACAGCATTATCCGATCAACAGGTCATCAGCACGGGAATAATCCTAAAACACGTAGATGGGCAAATTATACTATATAACATGTCTCTCATTAGATTCAACTCCTATGGATAAAAGTACACATCTACTCACACCAAATGGTCAAGGACAGCAGTCAAACGTAAGCAGTTTCTCCAAAGTGCCAGTACCAGAGAGAAAGACCCCACACACACACTCGATCGAGTGGAGACGAGAACAAACGTAGTTTCGCGAGACTGCGAGACTTTAACCTTGCCAGCGCCATCACGTCACCTGCCCCCTTAAAGGTATAGCGTACTCATTCCCGTTACACTAGCTTCTCTAGCAAGGGTAAAAACATGATGGACTGTGCGTCTCACTCAGGGTGGGATCTATGCTAATAGGGCAGAGATCGGTCCCAATGGGCGGAGCTTTTCCCTACAATGAAATCAACATAGGGAGAAAACTGAAACCGTGTGTTTTCAGACAATGCTTCTGATTTATGTGAATTATAAAAAAGGAGGGGGTGGATTTTTACGATTATAGGGTGTTCAAATAGTAATAGGTCCCCTTTAAAAGTGATCTATATCCGATATCTGCATTTACACTACACTTGGCGAAACAACCACAGGTGACGTACTGACCTGGAAAAGCTAAAAAAGAAAGTAAATGGTGTGGTTTGCAATGGATGCAGACAAAATAATAATACAAGCCTTTGCTTTCCGCACCATCTTTAAATGTCATCAAAACATTGAGTTGGGCCTTCGTCCTCCATTGCACTATTGAAAAGAGTCATGTGATCGAGGTTGGTGTCTGAGTTGATGTACATCGCTTTTTCAATGACATACAACTTGTATTGACGGGAATATCCGATCTGACCACTTACATGGCAGACACAAATGCACGTGTCCAATTCATATCAGATTTATTTCCACATATGAATGAAGCCTGAAACCGATCTGAGAATAATCCATGTGCTTTTTCTTCTGCTTACACGTTCATGGGTCACATCCAATCTCTGCCATATGGGAGGAAAACATTGCAATTGGTTAACTTAAACCATGTTATATAAATGCGGCCTAAAAGTATTTGAAATTCCAAGTTGCTGATGGGTTATCTACAATACCGTTCTTTCTCTTTTCAGAAAATCATTAAATTCACCAGCTTGCTTGGTGTCAGTGCAGGCCAGCATTCTTCTCAATGCTCCTGCTATTCACACACAAGCTGATCCACAATAGACCAACCGGGGCAAAAGCCAGACTGATCGTGTATTTGGGTGTCTATCGTGTTCAGGATGTGCCATAGCTGAATAAACATGAGTGAACATAGTCAATAGAAAAGCAATTGAAAACCGTGCGGAGAAGAATCAACAGCAGCGTAATGAAAGCTCTCCATTGAAAGGACAGTTATCGCTGAGCTGATGTATTAGTGTGAGAGCTGGCAAAAGCACAATAGGAATGCATAAAAGAAGTGAGAGGAGGCGCTGATGATATCTGAGCTAATTAATCTGAATCCTTGCTTGGACAAAACCCAAGACGCGTTGATGTGTGCCGGTCGACAACCATGCAAACTCTAGCAAAGGCCATTTCAGGATTGAGAGGCAGTGAAACTTGCTAAGACTCGTCAGAATGGATGAACTGCTGCAAACTGCCTTAGTCACAATTAAATTATATTTTTTAATTAATGTATTCTTGTAATCTTTAATTAAAATAACTTCTCCGATGACGTGTTTGTGAGCGCTCTGTCACTCACATGAGCGACCAATAGCAAACCACAATCAATTCCTCATGGACAATCAAGTCCCATCCTTTCTTGTTCGAGAAGCCGTTGCATCACAGTAAAGGCCCCAATATACTTCAAATGAAATCGAAGAAGGAACTGATGTGACGTAATTTCTAACAAAATCAGGCTGAAACGAAGTTCGTTTGGAGTTTGTTTTGGAAGTTCGAAACAGCTTGCCAAAGCGAACTTTCCAGAAAAGTTTGCGTCGGCTTGTAAACACCTTTGTAATACCATTGGTCCGTGGCCATTATCTATAGGTGGAGGCTCTGCTTTCTTTCACATGGAAATCTTTTCTGGTTTGTTTGGCCTGTTCAGTCAGTCAAGGTCAGACGTCCACGAGTGAAAACATGAACACTGGAGAGCTACTTTATAGTAGAAAACTAGTGAAATGAGACACTGACACTGTTTTACGGTAAAGCTGCTTGATTTTAAGCAATTCATTATATTTGAAATTGCTATTAAAGTATATAAAGTACTACAAACTTGACGTGACTTTACTAGAGTGCCGAATTGCAGAGCTTGTGCAAACAAACATGCTTGCTGTTTTCTCAGTTTTGTTGTGTTTATTTTGTTATTGAGAGCAAAAAGCACTTTGCACATATTTACATATTCATCTAAACTCATCAGTTTGGGCGGTGTCAGATAACAGTTTTAGCCCTAAACGAATAACGAAAAAGAACTTTGCTTGAAGTATATCGGGGCTTTTAGGAAGAACAGACAAAAAGTAAATATCAACAGGCATTGACAGCTGTTAAGGGAGGTTTGTGGTTGTGCTGCATAAACAACAGTAAGGCCTAAAACTACATGTGGAACTTGATGACATCTTGCATGATAAAGAGCTTTATGCAGGTGTAGGCAGCCCCTAAAAAAGATGGATCGGACCAATTCAGCCTCATGCCTCACGTTTCAGAAAGGTAATTGGTATACTCAGAAGACTGCAAAAAAGGTTGTGTGAAGCTGAGATTCCTATGCACCAGATTTTCGACTGAACAAACCCATACACGTTGGTGTTACTTGTGCTATATACAGGTGCTGGTCATATATTGTAATATCATCAAAAAGTTGATTTATTCCACTAATTCCATTCAAAAAGTGAAACTTGTATATTATATTAATTCATTATACACAGACTGATATATTTCAAACGTTTATTTCTTTTAATTTTGATGATTATAACAGACAACTAAGGAAAATTCCAAATTCAGTATCTCAGAAAATTAGAATATTGTGAAAAGGTTCACTATTGAAGACACCTGGTGCCACACTCTAATCAGCTAGTTAACTCAAAACACCTGCAAAGGCCTTTAATGGTCTCTCAGTCTAGTTCTGTAGGCTACACAATCATGGGGAAGACTGCTGACTTGACAGTTGTCCAAAAGAGGACAATTGACACCTTGCACAAGGAGGGCAAAACACAAAAGGTCATTGCAAAAAAGGCTGGCTGGCTCTGTGTCCAAACACATTAATAGAGAGGCGAAGGAAAGGAAAAGATTTGGTAGAAAAAAGCATTCAAGCAATAGGGATAACCGCACCCTGGAGAGGATTGTGAAACAAAACCCATTCAAAAATGTGGGGGAGATTCACAAAGAGTGGACTGCAGCTGGAGTCAGTGCTTCAAGAACCACTACGCACAGACGTATGCAAGACATGGGTTTCAGCTGTCGCATTCCTTGTGTCAAGCCACTCTTGAACAACAGACAGCGTCAGAAGCGTCTCGCCTGGGCTAAAGACAAAAAGGAAAAAAAGTGGTCCAAAGTTATGTTCTCTGATGAAAGTAAATTCTGCATTTCCTTTGGAAATCAGGGTCCCAGAGTCTGGAGGAAGGAGAGGCACACAATCCACGTTGCTTGAGATCCAGTTTAAAGTTTCCACAGTCAGTGATGGTTTGGGGTGCCATGTCATCTGCTGGTGTTGGTCTGCTGTGTTTTCTGAGGTCCAAGGTCAACGCAGCCGTATACCAGGAAGTTTTAGAACACTTCATGCTTCCTGCTGCTGACCAACTTTATGGAGATGCAGATTTAATTTTCCAACAGGACTTGGCACCTGCGCACAGTGCCAAAGCAACCAGTACCTGGTTTAAGGACCATGGTATCCCTGTTCTTAATTGGCCAGAAAACTCGCCTGACCTTAACCCCATAGAAAATCTATGGGGTATTTTGAAGAGGAAGATGTGATATGTCAGACCCAACAATGCAGAAGAGCTGAAGGCCACTATCAGAGTAACCTGGGCTCTCATAACACCTGAGCAGTGCCAAAGACTGATCGACTCCATGCCATGCTGCATTGCTGCAGTAATTCAGGCAAAATGAGCCCCAATCAAGTATTAAGTGCTGTACATGCTCATACTTTTAATTTTCATACTTTTCAGTTGGCCAAGATTTCTAAAAATCCTTTCTTTGTATTTGTCTTAAGTAATATTCTAATTTTATGAGATACTGAATTTGGGATTTTCCTTAGTTGTCTGTTATAATCATCAAAATTAAAATAAATAAACATATCATATATTAGATAAATATATCAGTCTGTGTGTAATGAATGGGTCCGTGTAACGCTTCACAATTCAATTTTCAGACCATATAGTGCAAATGCAAAAAATAAAATATTGAAACAAACGTCCATTTTTTCCTTTTTCTCGGTTACTTCATCAGTGGATTTTTGCCATTTTCTCTCCTTTTTTCAAATTTCCTTTTGCTAAATTATGACTTAAGAAATTATCTTTTGAATGAATTGAAATCTAACCGATTTTATTTTCCTTCTATTTTTTCCCCAATTTACGTGGACTGTGCCATAGCTATAGCGGGGGAGGTCGCGGACTGTTTTACATTATTTATGTAGGCTATAGCCTGCGTGCACGTTGAGAAGTAACTTATAGTTTAAAAGGCTAACACAGAGGACGCCATAGTTTTTGTTGTTAATAAATATATAATAGGCTAATAATACTGTGCTAAATGTAGAATTCAGGTCTGGCCATCGGGAGCAGCGGGCAAAACGGTGGCCTGGCTACTTATTTGCCCGCTGGTTTGTATTTATCTATACTTATTTGTTATTAGTGCACGTACACACACACACACACACACACACACTCACGTGCACGCATGCACACACACACACACACACACACACACACACACACACACACACACACATACCTACTTTATTATATTGATGCATGCCTCGATGTACCCGAATGATTTAAGAACTCGCCATTTGATAATTAACAGATACAAATTTTGAATCCGCTACTCTTGACTTGCAGCATATCATTATATAGCCTACATATTTAGGCATATCAAAGCCTATCATTCTCGGCTAACGGCTTGTAATGAACCGAGTTAATGACTGCTAAATTTAAGGGCAAGAGAAGATGTGAGAAGCAGTAGGCTATATTCAATGAAAAGTTCAATGTTGCCGTGGAAACGAGAATGATGATCACTAAGTGAAAACATCGGCAAAGGAGTTTATTTAGGCCCAAATATTTTGAATGTTTGGCATGTAGGCTAGGCTAAGATGTGGATAAAAGCTAACTAAAATTTGCTGAACTTTATAACTTTAACAAAATTATAAAGAAAGAAAAAGTGAAAAGACAGTCACAGGCATAGGCTACCAATTCAGATAGATTTTAAACATTTTGCCTTATGTAAATATTACGGTGACGCATTGCTGCCACATACATATAATTTTTTTCACTCAATTATGTCATAATAACGAGATCTTATGAAAAAGAGACTACTGTCTCAATGTGACTACCCTGGTAAAACAAAGGATAAATAAATAAAAAAAATCTTATGTCGTAAAAACAACATAATTTTCTCGTAATAACGAGATCTTATGTCGTTAAAACGACATGTTTTTTCTCCTAATAAGGTGTTGTATAGTGATGTGTGTATATATGTCTGTATCCACATTAGAGAATGTATTTAGCCCATGCCTTTGTCACACTTGTTTGAAAGCAGAAAAATATCTCATCCGCTGCCTGTATCAGTGGCAGTGCCCATAGCACGAAATTGTTGTAATTTATTGATTGAAGCCTGCAGTTCATAACAGCCATGGGTAGCAGGTGCCATGGATCACTAATGAAAAGCGTGTAACTTTAACCTAGTAATGATGGACCCCGGTGCAGCCACAAATATCATAACTGTCTATAATAGGCCTACTGTAATTAAGACATATATTCAAAAAATTTATTAAAAACAGAAAGACGCTATTTCAGCCTTAGGCTACTCAAAGGCCGCGGAAACATGGCCAGTGGGTTCGTTACGCATGTCAATCCATTCCCGGCGTTCTTGGTTTGCTTCTTATGTATTAAATATACAGGCAATTAGATGAACCTTGATTAAAATTAAAATACAATTTATTGAAAACGAAATTCACTTCAAAGAAATGATTTCTGCAAAACAACACTCAACAAAAATCATGTCTGACCCCACTCCATGTTTCCAGACATATTGCGCGTCTTATAGCCTATCTTACTCATGCCGACGAAAGCGCCCGCGAATTCTTTAATATTTTTCATTTTTGCAGTTTTTTTTTACCACTTCGTTATTTTGGCTCAGAATTTCGTTTGTTGGAAATATGAACTGAATTTAGAAATTACATTTGAAATTAAAACTTTGCGTTAATAAACAAAATACATTTTTGAAGCTTTTGGAGTGGAGGCTAAATGCAAAACGTAGCCTATTTAGATTCATAGTTAGGCTATATGTTTAAATATTAGCCTATTGTATTATTGTTTTAATTTCATATGTTGATGATGAAAAGTGAGCAGCATGAGTAAGATATAGGCTATAATACGCGCAATATGTCTGGAGACATGGGGGTCTTTTTCTATAAATTGTATTTTAATTTTGATCAAGGTTTCATAAACTAATGGCCTGTATATTTAATACATAAGAAGCAAAATAAGAATGCCGGGAATGGATTGCGTAAAGAACCCACTGGCCATGTTTCCGCGGCCTTTGAGTAAGGCTGAAAGCGTCTTTCTTTTTAATACATTTCTAGAATATACAGTGAGGAAAATCAGTATTTGAACACCTGCTATTTTGCAAGTTCTCCCACTTAGAAATCATGGAGGGGTCTGAAATTGTCATCGTAGGTGCATGTCCACTGTGAGAGACATAATCTAAAAAAAAATCCAGAAATCACAATGTATGATTTTTTTTACTATTTATTTGTATGATACAGCTGCAAATAAGTATTTGAACACCTGTCTATCATATGTATAGACTTTGTACTGAGAGGCTTTCAAAACTCAGGCAAGTCTCAATCATTGATGGTGAACAGTATAGCATTATTATTTTCTAGCAGAACTATGTTCCCAAAATCCAGATAGGAACGGACCAACAGTCCATATAGCTGCCAAATAGCTGTGCAATCAGCACACGGGTCTCTGCAGAGTTTAGCTCCAACCCCAATTAAACACACCTGAACCAGATAATTAAACTTTATCAAATCTTTTCTGAGCAATTTCTGAGTATATGTGGTTGTTAATGATGATGCTAAACAGAACATATCACTATTCTTTCATGCTTTATTTCTGCTACCCAAGTTAAGCAATATAGGTCTACTTATAGATGCCTGATGGCCTCAGACCTGCAGAGTTTAGCTTCAATCCTAATTAAACACACCTGATTCAGCAATATATTGGAATATTATTTGAAAACCACAGTTTGGAACTAAACTTAGCAGGGCTGTGGCCTTCCTGAATTTTGCACCCCTGGATTAGGCTACATGGCTTTTCTATATTAGATCTGAAATATGCTCCTGTGGTTACTGCAATTGCATATTTTGTCTGATTTCGTTTATTTTGATAAAAGTTTCCTGAATATGCATTGTTACATTACATTTTACATTAACCAACCATAAATGGAACTGAGATGTATATGGCTTAGGTATTGACAGCATTATTGTTTTATAGATGGTAGTGTCCCATCAGTAATTTATTTAGGCTACTAGCATTTACTATTTCATCGGGATGTCAGATTCTGTTTGGTCTATAACTTCTAACAACATTAAACACAGGAATACAGGAGATTAGATCATTCTAAAGAAAGTACACGTAGAGATACATCAGCGCGTTGCCATTGTCATTATTGCATGGTCAGATGTGCCAATGCATAGGCATACAGCGCTCTGGGTAAATAGATCCACGAACCCCCGCGCGCTCCCCCCATTCCCCCCACTGGTACAGTCCAACCGGGAGCGCAAAATAGAGAAATGAAAATCAAAATATGATTAATTTTTATGTTAGTTCTAAAATCAGATTCGGACGCATCAACCTAAACTAGTAAAATTGAAAAATTAAAACGAGAGGCAATTATCCCTTTGTAAATTGCTCAAAAGAAATTGAAAATGAAAGTTATAAGCCAACTTTTAATTTGGTTCATTTTGATGGTGCGAATTGAACAATGAACTGCAAAGCGTTACACGGACCTGAATGAATATTATATACAAGTTTCACTTTTTGAATGGAATTAGTGAAATAAATCAACTTTTTGATGATATTCTACTTATATGACCAGCACCTGTACAGGTGCATCTCAATAAATTAGAATATCATGGAAAAGTTCATTTATTTCAATTTAAAAGATGAAACTAATATATTACATAGATGCATTACATGCAAAGTGAGATTTTCAAGCCTTTCATTTCAAGCCTTTATTTGTTATAATTTTGATGATTATGTCTTACAGCTTATGAAATCCCCAAAATTAGAATATTGTGAAAAGTTTCAGTATTGTAGGCTCAAAGTGTCACACTCTAATCAGTTAATTAATCCAAAACATCTGCAAAGGGTTCCTGAGCCTTTGAATGGTCTCTCAGTCTGGTTCAGTTCACATCATGGGGAAGACTACTGACCTGACAGTTGTGCAGAAAACCATCATTGACACCTTCCACAAGGAGGGAAAGCCTCAAAAGGTAATTGCAAAAGAAGTTGGATGTTCTCAAAGTGCTTTATCAAAGCACATTAATAGAAAGTTAAGTGGAAAGGAAAAGTGTGGAAGAAAAAGGTACACAAGCTGCAGGGATGACCGCAGCCTGGAGAAGATTGTCAGGAAAGGGCCATTCAAATGTGTGGGGGAGCTTCACAAGGAGTGGACTGAGGCTGGAGATACTACATCAAGAGCCACCACACAAATACGGATCCTGGACATGGGCTTCAAATTTTGTCAGAAGCGTCTTTCCTGGGCTAAAGAAATAAAGGTCTGTTGCTCAGTGGTCCAGTCCTTTCTTCTGATGAGAGCAAATTTTGCATCTCATTTGGAAACCAATGTCCCAGAGTCTGGAGGAAGAATGGAGAGGCACACAATCCTAGATGCTTGAAGTCCAGTGTGAAGTTTCCACAGTGTGTGTTGGTTTGGGGAGCCATGTCATCAGCTGGTGTTGTCACTGTGCTTTATTAAGTTCAGAGTCAACGCACCCGTCTACCAGGACATTTTAGAGCACTTCATGCTTCCTTCAGAAGACAAGCTTTATGGAGATGCTGACTTCATTTTCCTGCAGGACTTGGCACCTGCCCACACTGCCAAAAAGTACCAAAACCATGTTCAATGACCATGGGATTACTGTGCTTGATTGGCCAGAAAACCTGCCTGACCTGAACCCCATAGAGAATCTAAGGGCATTGCCAAGAGAAAGATGAGAGACATGAGACCGAACAATGCCAAAGAGCTGAAGGCCACTATTGAAGCATCCTGGTCTTCCATAACAGCTCAGCAGTGCCACAGGCTGATAGCGTCCATGCCACGTTGCATGGAGGCAGTAATTCATGCAAAAGAGCCCTAGTAAATATACTTTAAGTATATATAAGTACACATACTGTAAAATAAAGTGCAGCCATATTATTAGTGTTTAACGATTAACATAAAGTGTAATAGGACAGCAGAGATAATCTACATTACATGTAAAAGAGGTAATGAGCATGAACAATAAAATATCCAATATTGACTGATACAGATAAATAAAAAAAATAATGTTGTTATGATATATTTATCATTCCTAACATTTATTTTAGAATCTTTAAAAATCTATTTTTTATTATCATAAAATGAAGGAAATTCACTAACATATTTCTGTGTCAGATTTCAGATGTAACCATTCCTGCTACATCAAAGATAAACCTATTTTTTATTTGCTCTCAAAATCCAGTTATTTCAATTGTGATTGGGAATTCAGCGTAAGGACTTACGATTTCCCCATGCATATTTTGCAACAGGATGAAGTTGGTCACGTGGATTCACTGTGTTGACCAACAGAAAGCTACTTGGTTTGAAACAGTTTGAGCTCTGCTTCATGCATCGATTCATGCATCGATTCGCTATACACGATCAAAAATAAACAATGCGTAAATTCATCAAATTTACAGGAGCAGTTTTGACCCATTTAAATGAGAGATTTACTGCTGATGATGCAAGACATGCACACACTGGGTGATGAAAATTTAAACGCACATCCAGAGAATGTGGAAAAGAAGCAATCAGGTGATTAGCATGCAATCTTTTACATTAGTGATGTTAAGAAATTCATCTAACATCTGGATATAAACTCACAGGAATAAAAAATAAATAAAAAATAATAATCTTCTTTGACTATCTTTCAATATACAGTAGGAGGTGTAAGACTTGCTCAAGATGGCGCCGAGGATGGCTGCTGCGTTGCGAGCTCCGATGAATCATTGTAGTTTTTTGTTTGTTCTGTTTACAGTTTTTGTGTTTTTTGTCTTGGATGTTGTCTGCCTTACTGCGTACGACAGACAGACACTTTTGGACATTGGTTCGGCAATCGCACACTGAAAACCGGACTTTAAATTCATTAACGACGACACGCTGTTTACAAACACGGCAGCGGAACCTTTTGTGTGGGCGGCCCGACCGCGGAAACGCGGCCGGAGAAGGGGGAAGAGAGCCGGCGTGCTCATCAGAGTAAGACGCCGCGCAAACCGACCCCCGGTTCACAGTATTTTACTGGCTAATGTTCAGTCTCTGGACAATAAACTCTGCGAGCTGAGAGCACGGATCTCTTTCCAACGAGAGACGAGGGACTGCTGTATTATCTGCCTTACAGAAACTTGGATGTCCGCTGAGATTCCAGATTCGGCCATCGAAACCGCGGGGTTCTCCGTGCATCGAATGGACAGAGAAAAAGATCTTGCAGGGAAAAGCAAAGGCAGGGGTGTGTGTTTTATGATCAACAGATCCTGGTGTGATCAGAGGAACGTACATTCTATCAAGTCTTTCTGTTCTCCTGATCTGGAACTTCTCATGGTTCTGTGCCGACCATTCTGGCTACCGAGGGAATTCACAGCGGTCATCATCACAGCTGTGTATATTCCCCCACAAGCCGACACAGACCAGGCACTAAAGGAACTGTATAGGACAGTGAGTGAGCAGGAAACCGCGCATCCTGAGGCTGCGTTTATTGTGACCGGGGACTTAAACAAAGCCAACTTCAAACGCATTGCACCTAAATACCACCAACATGTTAACTTCAACACACGAGGGAACCGTGTCTTAGACCACTGTTACTCTCCCTTCAAGGATGGTTATAAGTCCCTCCCGCGCCCACCATTCGGCAAATCAGATCACGCTTCCATTCTCCTTTTGCCCGCTTATAGGCAGAGGCTGAAACAGGAAGCACCCGCCCTCAGAACCATCCAGTGCTGGTCGGACCAATCGGACTCTATGCTACAGGACTGTTTTGATCACGCGGACTGGGAGATGTTCCGGTCGGCCTCTGATGACGACATCGAGGTCTACGCTGATAGCGTAACGTGTTTCATCAGGAAGTGGGTAGAAGACGTTGTTCCGACCAAAACAATTCGGCTGTACCCAAACCAGAAGCCGTGGCTAAATGGGGATGTTCGCGCGGCACTCAATGCGCGGACCTTCACCTTTAACTCCGGTAATGCGGAGGAGCATAAACAAGCAAGTTATGCCCTCCGGAAAACCATCAGAGCAGCAAAACGGCAGTACAGGGACAAGATTGAAGGACAGTTCAACACCACCGACTCCAGAAGCATGTGGCGGGGAATTAACACCATCACGGACTATAAAGGGAACACAAACTCCACCGTGAACACCGCTGCCTCTCTCCCGGACGAGCTCAACACCTTCTATGCTCGCTTTGAGGGAACTAACACCGCCCTCGCGGAGAGAGAGCTCGTGGCTGAAGATACAGAGGTTAGTTCACTCTCCGTATCTGTAGCAGATGTAACCTGATCCTTCCAGCGGGTGAACGTCCGTAAAGCCACGGGTCCAGACGGCATTCCGGGCCGCGTGATCAGAGCGTGCGCGCACCAACTGGCTGGATTTTTCACGGACATCTTTAACCTGTCCCTCTCCCTGTCTGTGATCCCCACATGCTTCAAAACGTCCACCATTGTTCCTGTACCTAAGCAGTCAAAAACCACCTGCTTAAACGACTGGCGTCCTGTTGCTCTGACCCCCATCATCAGCAAATGCTTTGAGAGAAACCACATCTGAAACCACATCTGTTCTGTTCTCCCCCCCTCACTGGACCCACTGCAGTTTGCATACCGCACAAACCGCTCCACTGATGATGCCATTTCATCAACAATTCACACTGCTCTCTCCCACCTGGAAAAGAGGAACACATATGTGAGAATGCTGTTTGTAGACTACAGCTCAGCATTCAACACCATTGTGCCCTCCATACTTGACATGAAACTCCGGGCTCTAGGCTTAAACAGCTTGTTATGCAGCTGGATCCTGGACTTCCTGTCAAACAGACGCCAGGTGGTCAGAATGGGCAGTAACATCTCCTCATCACTGACTCTCAACACTGGAGCCCCTCAGGGCTGTGTTCTCAGCCCACTCCTGTACTCCTTGTACACACATGACTGTGTGGCAACCCACAGCTTCAACACCATCATCAATTTTGCTGACGATACGACGGTGGTAGGTCTCATCACTGACAATGATGAAACGGCCTACAGAGAGGAGGTGCACACTCTGACACGATGGTGTCAGGAGCACAACCTCTCCCTCAACGTCAGCAAGACCAAGGAGCTGGTGGTCGACTTCAGGAGGAATGAGAGAGAACACCGCCCCATCACCATCAATGGAGCACCGGTGGAGAGAGTCAGCAGCTTCAAGTTCCTCGGTGTCCACATCACAGAGGAACTCTCATGGTCCGTCCACTCTGAGGCCGTTGTGAAGAAGGCTCATCAGCGCCTTTTCTTCCTGCGACGGCTGAGGAGGTTTGGAATGAACCGCCACATCCTCACACGCTTCTACAGCAGCACCATAGAGAGCCTGCTGACTGGCTGCATCACCACCTGGTACGGCAACAGTACCGCCCGCAACCGCAAAGCCTTGCAAAGGGTAGTGCGCACGGCCAGCTGCATCATCGGAGGTGAGCTTCCCTCCCTCCAGGACATTTATGCCAGGCGGTGTGTGAAAAGAGCTCAGAGGATCATCAGAGACTCTAGCCACCCGAACCATGGGCTGCTCTCACTGCTGCCATCAGGCAGACGGTACCGCAGCATTAGAACACGCACCAGCCGACTCCAGAACAGCTTCTTCCCACAAGCAATCAGACTACTTAACTCTTGATCCATCAGGATCATAACACACACTGGACAGAATATCACTCAGCACAAACCACTAGAGATGCACACACATTACATACACATTTATTTATCATATAGCATCTATTGTACATCGGATTTCTATTTGTGAACATATTGTATACTGTACATTGTATATTATTACTATAGCTTAATGTATACTGTTATTGTTTAATGTATGTTTAGTGTATATTGTTTAAAGTATATGTATATTGTAAGTATGTGTATATTGTTTAAAGCTGTGAGAACTACACTCACATTGTGTAAATTATTTATTGTTTATTGTAGTGCATACTGTGCTGTGAGTAATTGTGTGCGCATCAGATGTGTAATCTGTTGTTGCTTAAATGTTGTACATGTCATGTCATGACTACTATGTTTGCTCGGACTGCACCAAAGAATTTCACCTACTGTTGCACTTGTGCATATGGTAGAGTGACAATAAAGTGATTTGATTTGATTTGGTACAAAATATAATATGAAATCTAGCATTCACCTAACTGTCACGTTCATGTTAAGTCAGCGTCACCTTCATGAGGTGTGTGTAGCGACAATGAGTCAGATTAAATAATAACTCAACGGGGAATTTGAATTAAAATGAAAGAGACTCGAATTACGCTATCATTTATAAATAATTCAGAATTAATGTTTACACCTTAACTTATTCGTCCACCGATACGTGAGAACTTAAAGGGGAGTCTGTTAAAGGGAAACAAGTCTCTGTAGCTCAAATGAATGAATTAATGAATTCATAGGGAATTTTGCGAGAGTCTCATGTACAGCCGGGCAAATGAGCGTTCATTTGAACGGGCCGTAATTATCAACTCTGCAGCGGATATTAATATCCGTACAATAGTGAAACACTATTTAACAGCCAGGTAACTTAGATCGGCAGTTCAAGACATTAAATTCATAAGCACATAACACAAGAACAGTTATCTTTGACTACAAACGAAACTTTATTGATTACTCTAACACATCCAACTAATATCTAACATAAACACACGCACTCGCACATTCACACGTTGCAGAAAGGAAGAAAGTGAGGAAAGAATAAGTCTTAAGAGAAAGAAATTATGAAATCCCAAGCAATATGCATTTATGACACATGACCTGAAGAAACCATTGATCAGTAATTTATCCTCCTATCGTTTCTTAGGCGGGGTTATTACATGATCTAATGCACCACTTCAGCTTGAAATCTAGAGATGTTACTTGCGTTTGTCTCACGTATGTCGTCTTATGACAAAGGGGGATTCCCTTTGTCTCCTGGCTGGAGAGGGTTCCCTCGGGTCTTTGATTCGCTGAAGGTCTGGTCGTGTCTTTGATCGACGTCTTGGGAAGCCAATCACGTGGCGTGTTTGGCGGCTGGAGGAGAGTCTTGTGAGGCGTTGTTGAAAAGTTGAAGCACGCTGTTGGAAACTTGTTGAGTAACTTTGCGGCGAAACTTAGCACAACCCGAGACTTAACGGAACGAAAATAAACTTTAAGTAAAAGAAAGGAAAGTGAGAGAAGAGCAGATGGCCTGAATGAACTCTGTTAACCCATTTTCTCTGATGGTCTGTTTGGCGGATTCTGGAACCGCGCTGGACAGCTCTTGACTGAACAAAGAACAGAACGTGAACACTCGTGAACACCAACGTGAACACGCGTGAACACCCAGCGGTGAACGTCTCGCGAACAACACTCTCTGCTCGAACACTTCCTCTTCGTCCAGAGGTTAAACTCAGAAATTTGCCCATCCCCTGGATGGATTCTGGCCAATTAGGATTCAGGGGTGACTGTCTCCACCCCTCCCATACAATTGGATTATCTATAGTCATTTAGTTTCCTGCTCTCAAGCAGAGAGTACATTTAGACCTAATTTCTTACTATAAGGACATAATTAATTCTATAAAGATTTCATTCAACTCATCTGCTTTATCATGTCAATACGAGCACAAGGGTATGAAACACGGTGTCTTTTGATCCACTCATTCAATAGTTACATAATTGCATGAATTTGAGAGTGATATACAAGCATAATAGTCACGTGCATCAGTTGTAAACACGCTAACAAACTATGTCGAAGGCTATTTGAGTGAAAGTCCAATAATTATAATCTTATACATTCTTATATGTAACATTTCCTGCTTGTAGCTTTGGAGTCTTAAACTGTGTCACTTGGAGTTCATTTAGCAGTCCTTGAAAAAGACAAAGATCTGTTTGTTTCTTTGTCTTGCGATCACAACGAGTCTTTGTCCTCTTTGTGAAGTTTTGGTCAAAAAGTCCATAGGAAATCACGTAATTGTGATGTAGACGTGGTAGCCTTAGGCTGAAAGGAGCCTCGTGACAAAATTATTTCCTGGGGTCTGGAGCTGAATTAGGGCTTTGTGAAAGGGGATTGTTCATCTAATGAATCATTTGGAAGATTCATTCAATGTCTGCGCCATAATCGTTACATGTGTTCGACATTGGCTGCGGCTGGATGCAACCGATTCGCGAGAGTAGCCGCGTGCAGGTGGGGAGGAGCTGCAAATGGAGACGTGAATTCGGACACTTCACGTAGTGACGCTCGAGCAATATTTGCATACTTTATCACAGCTGAAGTTAAATAAATGCAATATTTGTCAAATGCAAATAGAAATTTTCCTTCAATACTTTATGTACTGCATAATACAGCGTCTGTTTGTATAATAATAAAGTTCAACATAAGCCTACACTATCAATGAAGTGGTTGTATTTTGATAAACATGACACAATATAACATCGCGACTACATGAAAAGAGGTTTTACCTAAAAGAGGTTCGATCCCAGCAGTCACCACCACCCGTGTGTCCTTGAGCACTACACTTTACTCCATGTTGCTCCATTGCGATTGTCCCTGTAATAAGTGCACTGTAAGTCGCTTTGGATAAAAGTGTCTGCCAAAATGCATAAATGTAAATGGTTCAAAAAGCCGATTCATAGGTTCCTGACGTCATCATGCAATGATGTCACTATGCATTTCTTTTATGCTTTTTTATGCATTTCTCAGTGTCATGTTATATAATGGAAACATTTGAATAAAGTAATCTGTGTCAATGTATACTAAAACAATCGAATAAAGTTATTTGCGTACGTGCATTTAGCTGATTATTGAATTTCATACGGATGAAGAGTAAGTAGCCTACATCTTGTTTCGCACATAGCCTACAGCACACATTACAGACATGCATAAACGTGGATAATTTAAGCCTACATGTCTAAAGTAGCCTATATAGAAATAATAAACATATAAATGTATACATTTTGCTTAACAATTTAAAATATAATCTGCATGCACAATAAACTACAGCAAAATGTTTTTGTACATCTCTCGACAGGTTTTTGCAGGTTTTTGCAGGTTTTAATAAAATGTTATTTATAATAAGCATATTTCCAGGACATGCATCAGACTTGCGAAGAACCGGCTCGTTCGGTTCCTTTTGAGTCCTCAGTAATCCTCGGCAAACTTCGACAGATGTTTGAACCGGCTCATTCAGTTCTTTTTTACGCAGATATGCTACTTTGGCTTTTGCGTCTTGCTTCATCAACCCGGAACTAAAGTTCGATTCAGTTCGATTAATGAACTTAAGCCAGTTCATTAATCGAACTGAATCGAACTTTAGTTCTGCAATTATCTTGTCTGTCAACTCTTCACTCCATGATGAATTAAATCTGATTAGTTTGTGCTGCGACACTCATTCGGCTTGTGCTGTATTGAGCAGACACGTTCAGTTTTAATTGCAGTGTCTGTTCTCTAATTGAACAAAATGTTTCTATTACTATAAAAATCTAAATGACGGATGGTGGGGTGGTGCAGCGGTGGGCAAGATATGTAACCGGTAGGCGTGGCTTGGGAGTGGCCTAGTAGGGCAGCGAAGCAAGAGCATTCTGGGAGTTCTTGTCTTGATCCACATCTTACATTATTCAGAATACATTTTCTGGCTTTTATCAGTCTAGAAGGCACCAACTACATAAATGACCCAATTTAAATACACATTCATCTTTCCAGCGGTGAAGTACCCATTTAATCATCCATCACAATGGGCCCTATCTTGCACCCAGTGCAATTGACTTTGTACACCGATGCATGTGTCATTCCTATTTTGCACCCGCGCAAAGCGCGCTTTTCCCTCCACAGAAGCACGTCGCTAAACTAGTGAATGAACTTGCGCTCCCTGGGCGGTTCAGCGCAAAAAAAGGAGGCGTGTTCCGGCGCAAACAATCCCTGGTGCTATTTTGCTGTTCCATTAAACAATTGCGCCACTGACCAGAAAAAACCTAGTCTAAAGTCAGTGGCGCGTTGCGCATTGTTCATTATGCTATTTTAAGGGCGCATGCTTGACCATAGCGTGCACAACGCGCATACACTTTGCTCATGTAATCTACACAGATGCAACAGTTATTTTTGCAAATCATAAATTGTTACACTAAAAAAATATTAACACATGAGATGACGGAAATCATTGTGGTGTGCCACGAAGATGTGAAAAAATAGGCATAAATCTAGCTTACAAATTATTCAGGCTAATTATTTATTTAACCGACGCTATTTTGGGTGGGTTTCTCCCATCCCCATACAACACAACTTCTCTGTCTTTCACTGCTCTTACAAGAACATCAGTCTCCTCGGCTGTGAACCGCTCCTGGCGTGCGCCTGGTAAATACGCCATAATAATAGCAATCCATAATGGAACTTGCGCACCTGCTTTTAAAGGGAATGTGGGATGACGCTCTGATTGGTTTATTCACGTTACGCCCAAACCACACCTATGAATAATGAAGCTACTTCAGACCAACCCATTTTAGATTTGTGCCGGGCGCAAGAGCCATTTATCCCGCCGGGAAAATAGCAACAGCGCCGAGACCCGCCCACAAAGTTACTTGCGCTTTGCGCTTTGACACTTGCGTTTCAGATCGTTAAAATAGGGCCCAATGAGTTAAACCAACAAATATAGTTTTGATGTGCAGCAAAAGATTGTTGAGCTTCGCAAAAGAGAAAGTGGCTGTAAGAAAATGGCTAAAGCATTGGAAATCCCCATTTCCACCATCAGGACAATAATTAACAAGTTCCAATCAACTGAAGATGTTACGAATCCGCCTGGAAGAGGACATGTGTCTATATCATTCTAATGCATGGTGAGGAGGAGAGTTTGAGTGGTCAACGACTCTTCAAGGATCACAGTTGGAGAATTGCAAAGATCAGTTGAGTCAAAAAAAATGATCAAACAGCACCTTCATCACCACAAGCTTTTTGTGAGGGTTTCAAGAAAAATCCCATGGTTAAATATACTGCTGGATCTTTAATGTTGTGGGCCTGTTTGTTTTTTTTTTTCGCTGAAAGTCCTGGACATCTTGTTCAGATACATGGCATCAGTGATTCTAGTAAATACCAACAGATGAAAAATCAAAACCTGACCACTTCTGCTAGAAATCGTATAATGGGCCATGGTTGGATTTTCCATCAGGACAACGATCCAAAACAAACATCAAAATCAACACAAAAATGTGTCACTGAGCACAAAAGGATGCTTCTGCCATGAGTGGGGTGAACCGAAGAGAAGAAGCTCCAACATGGAGCTGGGAATCTGAAGAATCTGGAGGGATTCTGTATGGAGGAATGGTCTCTGATCTCTTGTCAGGTGTTCTCCAAACTCATCAGGCATTATGGAAGAAGACGCTGAGCTGTTATCTTGGGAAAAAGAGGTTGCAAAAAGTATTTAATAAAAGGGTGCCAATAAGTATAGCCAACATTTTTTGGAGAAAAGAAAACAAACATTTATTTCATAATGTGATTTATTTCTAAATCACATTATGAAACATCTTTTCCTTTGTTTATTTTACAGGGTTCCTGAATTTCAAAGCGTGTGTAAGATAAATATACAGTTACTTAGAAATACTTCTGTCCTGCATTAATTATTATTCTCTCCCTGTCAAGAATTCAATTCAATTCAATTCAAATTTATTTGTATAGCGCTTTTCACAATACACATTGTTTCAAAGCAGCTTAACAGAAAGTGCATTTCATAGATGAACAGTATAAAAAATGTTAGAAAGACAATGTTAAAGGATAATGTTCGAAAAAGTTAATCAGTCGTGTATTAATTTAGGCCATAACAACGCTGGCGTTGAGTCGTCTCTTCACAGGCGTGGAGTCGTCTCATCACAGGTGTTGGGGCATCCGAAGTCTTCATGAGAGGCTGGATACAAACTAGTGTCCCGAGATAACAACAGAAAAGCAGATGGGAAATAATTAGCGTAGCTGCTGTTCAGAATATTATATTAATGCTGTTGTTCCGATTTAACTGTAGTATAAAAGGTAATTATAATGTGAATGCTTGGCTAAAGAGATGTGTCTTTAATCTAGTTTTAAACTGGGACAGCGAGTCTGAACCTCGGACAATATCAGGAAGACTATTCCAGAGTTTAGGAGCCAAATGCTGGCTTCAAAAATGTAATACACATAATGCTAGAGAAAGACACTAAAAGCATATGGCATATGTAAATACTTGAAAAGATGTTCACTAATGACATATGATCTTCTTGAGATTCAGTTTGATGTGTGTGTGTAACTGAAGCCAGCTAGCCCGGCCTCAAGAGGCGTGCTAGCGACTGAAGCTAGAGACTGTGGTCTTTATCGTCCCTGTTAGCGTGTCGCCTCCCACGCCAGAAACGCCAGTTCACCTGAAGCAGTGCTAGCTGACCCAGAGAGGTTATTCTGGTGCCGTAATTAGATCAGTGATTTAGTTTATATGGTTAATTTAGTTTAATAATTAGATTTATTTGGATATTTAGTTGAAAACTTTAGTGTCCCCAACTGAGCAAGCCAAGCCAGAGGCAACAGTGGCAAGGAAACCAAAACCCCATTAGGTGACCTAATGGAGAAAAATAAACCTTGGGAGAAACCAGGCTCAGTCGGGTTGCCAGTTCTCCTCTGGCCAATTAACAAACAGCGTATTATTATTATTATTATTATTATTATTATTATTCTGGCAACTTTACAGGTCAGAGGTCATAATAGATCGGAATATCGAAGGACCGGAGGCAAAATGCTAGAGATGGGTTTATTGAGGATGATGTTGATTAAATAATTATTAAAGTGCAATATTCGAATGATCGGAGGCAACACGCTGGAGACGGGTTTATTGCAGATGACATATCGATTTAAGTATTATTAAATTGTAATATTCGAACAATCGGAGTCATCACGCTGGAGACGGGTTTATTGAGGATGTCGTGTCGATGAGTCAGTTTTAGGGGGAGTCTAATCACGGTCTCTGCAGACACTTCAGGGTCATGCGTTGGTCTTCTCTGGGCGCAGGTCCAGCATCTGAACTGGATACGGCCCGGATCCGGCTGACTGCAGTACACTTCTGGATAAAACAGAGAGACTATCATTAGCGTAGATGCCATTCTTCTGATGATGTAACGAGTACATCAGGTGTTATAGGAAGTGTTCCCGGTTCCGGCTGACCTAGTTAATGCAGCCTAACAATCATTTCATTGAAAAAGTGTTTTATGTGTATGCCACAGTAAAGAGATGTGTTTTTAGTCTAGATTTAAACTGACAGAGTGTGTCTGCTTCCCGAACAATGCTAGGAAGACTGTTCCAGAGTTTAGGAGCTAAATAGGAAAAGGATTGACCGCCTGCAGTTGATTTGGATATTCTCGGTATTATCAACTGGCCAGAGTTTAGAGAGCGCAGTAGACGTGATGGAGTATAATGTGTTAAGAGCTCGCTCAAGTATTGGGGAGCTAAACCATTTAGTGCTTTGTAAGTAATAAGCAAGATTTTAAAATGTATGCGATGTTTAATAGACAGCCAGTGCAATGTTGACAGAACTGGGCTAATATGGTCATACTTCCTGGTTCTAGTAAGTACTCGAGCTGCTGCGTTTTGGACCAGCTGGAGTTTATTTATTAAGCGAGCAGGGCAACCACCCAGTAGAGCATTACAATAATCTAACCTTGAGGTCATGAAGGCATGAACTAACTGTTCAGCATTTTGCATTGAGAGCATGTGCCGTAATTTAGATATATTTTAAGATGGTAGAATGCAGTTTTACAGATGTTAGAAACGTGGCTTTCAAATGAAAGATTGGTATCAAAGAGCACACCCAGGTTCCTCACTGACGACGAGGACTTGACAGAGCAGCCATCAAGTGTTAGACAGTATTCTAGGTTACTACTTGTGGAGCTTTTTTGTCCAATGATTAAAAATTCTGTTTTTTCTGAATTGAGTTGCAGGAAATTACCGGTCATCCAGTGTTTTATATCAGCTATGCATTCCGTTAATCTTGTGAATTGGTAAGTTTCTTCAGGGCGTGAAGAAATATAGAGCTGAGTATCGTCAGCATAACAATGAAAACTAATGCCATGCTTCCTAATGATATCTCCCAGTGGTAGCATGTACAGGGTGAAGAGCAGCGGTCCTAACACTGAGCCTTGCGGTACTCCATACTGAACATGTGATCGGTGTGACATCTCTTCATTTACAGCTACAAACTGATAATGGTCGCATAGGTATAATTTAAACCATGACAAAGCAATTCTACTAATACCTACATAATTTTAGAGTCTATTCAAAAGAATGTTGTGGTCGATAGTATCAAATGCAGCGATAAGATCGAGTAACACTAATAGAGAGATACAGCCACGATCGAATGATAAGAGTAAATCATTTGTAACTCTGATGAGAGCAGTCTCAGTGCTATAAAACGGTCTAAATCCTGACTGGAAATCCTCACAGATACCATTTCTTTCTAAAAAGGAACATAATTGTGAAGACACTGCCTTTTCAAGTATTTTTGACCGAAAGGGTAGATCTGAGATTGGTCTATAATTGACTAATTCTGTAGGATCAAGTTGCATTTTTTTTATAAGTGGTTTATTAATAGCCAACTTAAAAGTTTTCGGTACATATCCTAATGACAAAGATGAATGAATGATATTAAGAAGAGGATCTATGACCTCTGGTAGCATCTCTTTTAATAGCCTAGTCGGTACAGGGTCAAGCATACATGTTGCTGATTTAGATGATTTAACAAGTTTAGTCAATTCTTCTTCTCCTATAGCAGTGAATGAGTGTAATTTATCCTCAGTGACACTACAATGCTCTGTCTGATGTGATACTGTAGTAGACGGCTGCATGGTTAAAATTTTCATCCTAATATTATCAATCTTACATGTGAAGAAGTTCATAAAGTCATTGCAGCTGTGCTGTTTACAATCATCAGAACTTGAAGCTTTATTTTTGGTTAATTTAGCCACTGTATTAAATAAATACCTTGGGTTGTGTTTGTTTTCTTCCAAGAGAGTTGAGAAATAAGCAGATCTAACAGTTTTTACGGCCTTTCTGTATACGATCATGTGCTCTTTCCACGAATTACGAAAGACCTCTAGCTTTGTTTTCTTCCAGCTGGGCTCCATTTTTCTGGCTGCTGTTTTAAGGGCCCGGGTGTGCTCGTTGTACCACGGCGTTGGACTATTTTCTTTAATCTTCTTTAAGCGCAGAGGAGCAACTGTGTCTAAAGTACTGGAAAAGAGAGAGTCAATAGTTTCTGTTGCAACATCGAGTTCTTCTATGCTATCTGGGATGCTGAGGAGATGATACTGATGAGGAAGATTATTTAAAAATAAATCTTTAGTAGCGCAGTGATTGTCCTCCCATTTTTGAAGCGAGGGGGCGGCTTTGCAACCTTAGCTAAATTAAGTATACATGATACTAGGTAATGATCTGAGATGTCATCGCTCTGCTGCTGAATTTCAACGGTATCAACATTTATTCCATGTGACAATATTATTGCTTTTCTACTTCGGAGCCGAACAGTGAATGTCTATTGCTTCCTGTTTCTACGAAGAGTGTCTTGAGAGGACTGCTTCTACCAGTGCGGGTGTGACGGCGCATTCAGCAAGTGGCCGCTTCAGATGGAGATCAAAGAGTTGGTTCGCTGGGCGTTTCCGTTTTGAGTGCACACACAGGCTTGCACTATTGTACTGTGTGGTGCCGCGGTCATCTCCCTGAGTGCTTCAGCACATAAAAGAGCAGTTTTCCTTCTAAAAGAGCAACACGGTTTGACCCTGCGTCTTTTTCAAGATGTCATTCAAACCGTGTTGTGGCGAGCAGCGAGGCCGAGGGACCGTGAGGGCGGGACGTGAGTCGCAGCGATCTCGGCCATCGCGGAGGAGTGAGGGACTATAAAGGAGGAGCGACGACAGTGAGGGACGAGAGAGGACCAGGCCTGGATTTTATGTTGTATTTTATTTACGTTTTGTTATGTGTTGCTGCAGTCGTCCGTGAGGGGCTGCAGCTTATTATTTTCATTTTCTGTTTGTGTGTAGGCGGCAGTCGACCGCGAGCGGCTGCCCGCAGCGGTGGTGCTGGAGCGGATGAAGGTCGGTGGGACGGAGAGCTCGCTGCCGTGCCCCTGGGTCGAGGTGGGGTGGCTGCCGTCCTAGAGGGAGCGCGGAAGAGTCACCGGCGTTCGCCCTCTCCAGCACCACTGCTTCGGGCAGCCGCTCGCAGACTTCTCTCCTCCGCGCTGCCCGAACTCCGCGGCACCGCGATCCCCCTCAGCTGCAAGGGCTCCTCGACAGCGTGTCCCTCCTTCCTCCCGGGTTTCGGCACCACTGTAGTAAAGCTTGTTGGTACGGGAAGAAGGAGGCGGGAACCGGCGAACATTCAAAGTATTTAATAAAACATAAACACAAAATAAAATGGCGGCGGCAGCCCCTCGCGGTCGACTGCCGCCTACACACAAACACAAAATGAAAATAATAAGCTGCAGCCCCTCACGGACGACTGCAGCAACACATAACAAAACGTAAATAAAATACAACATAAAATCCAGGCCTGGTCCTCTCTCGTCCCTCACTGTCGTCGCTCCTCCTTTATAGTCCCTCACTCCTCCGCGAGGGCCGAGATCGCTGCGACTCACAGCTGGCGCTCATCATCCCTCATCATCTTGACGCAGGGCTATGCTTTCCCGGGCCGCCGCGAGTGTTGGGCTCGAGTGGAACCCTCCACCGTGTCCCGAACCCTCGCGGTTGGACGATTAGTATCTCGGGGTGGCCGTGCTGGTTCTCAGCGCCCCGCCCCAGTGCCCTTCTTCCCGGAAGTGCATTTGGAGATTGCGAAGTCGTGGACAGCGCCTTACAACGCTCGAAACCGATCGACTGACTCCTCCGTCCTCACTACCCTCGACGGTGGTGTGGCCTCGAAGGGATACGTGGAAATCCCCCCAGTCGAGCGGTCTGTGGCGATGCAACTGTGTCCCAAGACCGCTGCAGACTGGTGGGGTGCTCCACGTCTCCCCTCCCAGGCATGTAAGTTCTCGTCCGGTCTAACGGGCAAGGCTTACACTGCCTGCGGGGAAGCCGTATCATCTCTGCATGCCATGGCGCTCCTGCAGGTCCACCAGGCCAAAGCGCTCAAGGAATTGCACGAGGGTAGTTCCGAACAGGGTGTTATGCAGGAACTGCGTGCGCGACGGACCTCGCTCTCCGGGCGACGAAAGTCACTGCACGCTCCCTGGGTCGGGCGATGTCCACCTTAGTGGTCCAGGAACGCCACCTGTGGCTGAACCTGGCAGACATGCGTGATTCCGACAAGGTCCGGTTTCTCAACGCCCCTGTCTGTCAGGCCGGCCTCTTCGGCGACGCCATCGAGAGCTTCACCCAGCAGTTCTCGGTGGCCCAGAAGCAGATGGAGGCCATAAGGAACATCCAAACCTCGACGACCCGCTGCTGCCTCCAGCCAGTCGTCGCAAGTAGCACCTCCGCCTACTCGTCGCCGAGGGCGTCCCCCTGCGTCCGCCTCCGCCACTGCGAAACCCAAGCAGCAGCCTTCATCGGGGAAGCAGGGTGCCGGACGTAAGGGTGGCGCCCAACCCGCTCAGGGAGCCGCTAAACCTGGTGGCAAGCGCAAGGGTAAGCGGCCCTGAGACGGGCAGCCCAGGAACTGCTCTCGGGGAGATGATGTCCGCATCCCTTCCCCACCCCCCGGAGGAGAACCGGGGGGCTTCAACTGGTTTAACATCTCTGCCGCTGGCTCTCCGGAGTCCAGCGGTACCCACCTTCTCAATAAAAGAGCAGTTTCTACCCTCTCTGGACCCCAAGAGGGCCAGGTTGGCAGTGTGCGACGCCTCTGGGCCTCCTCACTCCTTTTCTCCCCTCCCCCCACCACGGGACAGCAGTGTGGGCACCGAGAACGCCCCCGGGCCTTCTCACCCATACTCTGTCCCACCCTGGAATTCTCAGACAACACTCCGGGCCGCCTCCGGGCCTCCCGAGTCGGGTCTGTCTATTCCACCTCGCCGCCCCACCCCGGGTACGTCTGTGGTGCCGTTGATCCCGCTTGTATGGTCTTTGGGGGCTTGGCTTCAGCTCCCCAGGCCATCTCGCTGGCTCATCCGTACCGTCAGACTCGGCTACGCGATTCAGTTTGCTCGCCGGCCTCCCAAGTACAGGGGCATCCTCTTCACCTCCGTGCGAAGCAGCGATGCTCAGGTCTTGAGGTCAGAGATCGATGTCCTGCTGGCGAAGGACGCGATCGAGCCGGTTCATCCAGCCGATATGAGGGCGGGGTTCTACAACCCCTACTTCATTGTACCCAAGAAAGGGGGTGGGTTACGGCCAATCTTGGACCTGCGTATCCTGAATCGGGCCCTGCACAAGCTCCCGTTCCGGATGTTAATGCAGAAACGCATTTTCGAATGCATCCGTCCCCAAGATTGGTTCGTGGCGATCGACCTGAAGGACGCGTACTTTCATGTCTCTATCCTTCCTCGACACAGACCGTTCCTACGCTTTGCGTTCGAGGGGAAGGCATATCAGTACAAAGTCTTGCCCTCGCGTCTTCACGAAAGTCGCAGAGGCAGCCATTGTTCCGCTCAGAGAACGCGGCGTTCGCATCCTCAACTATCTCGATGACTGGCTTATTCTCGCCCAGTCTCGGGAGCAGTTGTGCGAACACAGGGACATGGTGCTCAGTCACCTCAGCCTGTTGGGTCTTCGGGTCAACCAAGAGAAGAGCAAACTCTGTCCCACACAGAGGATCTCTTATCTCGGTATGGAGCTGGATTCGGTCAGCCAGACTGCGCGCCTTACGGAAGAGCGGGTCCAGTCGGTGTTGAACTGCTTGAATTCGTTCAAGAGCAGGACAGCGGTCCCACTGAAATCTTTTCAGAGGCTCCTGGGGCATATGGCATCTGCAGCCACGGTAACGCCGCTCGGATTGCTTCATATGAGACCGCTTCAACACTGGCTCCATGGCCGAGTCCCGAGGTGGGCGTGGCAGAGCTGCCAGTACCGGGTCTCAGTGACTCCTTACTGCCGCCAAACCTTCAGCCCGTGGACCGACGCTTCGTTTCTCCGGGCCGGTGTGCCCTTAGAACAAGTGTCCAGGCATTCTGTGCTCTTCACGGATGCCTCCTCCACGGGCTGGGAGACCACGTACAACGGGCATGCAGTTTCAGGTCTGTGGACGGGACCTCAATTGCATTGGCATATCAATTGCCTCGAGTTGTTAACGGTACACTTGGCACTGTGCCGCCTCAAGGGGCCGCTACGTGGAAAGCATGTACTGGTCCGTACGGACAGCACTGCAGCCGTTGCGTACATCAACCGCCAGGGTGGTCTACGCTCCCGTTGCATGTTCCAACTCGCCCGCCACCTCCTCCTTTGGAGTCAGAAGCATCTGAGGTCGCTTCGGGCCATTCATGTCCCAGGTGCACTCAACCGGACAGCCGACGAGCTCTCACGGCAGCCTGCACCTCCGGGAGAGTGGCGACTCCATCCCCAGGCGGTCCAGCTGATATGGGACCTCTTCGGAGCCGCACAGGTAGACCTGTTTGCCTCTCCGGACTCAACCCATTGCCAGTGGTACTATTCCCTGACCGGGGGCACCCTCAGCACGGATGCACTGGCGCACAGCTGGCCCCGGGACCTGCGCAAATATATTTCCCCCAGTGAGCCTTCTTGCACAGACCCTGTGCAAGGTCAGGGAGGACGAGGAGCAGGTCTTGTTAGTTGCGCCCTACTGGCCCAACCGGACCTGGTTCCCAGAACTAACTCTCCTCGCGACAGCCCCTCCTTGGCCGATTCCCCTGAGGAGGGACCTTCTTTCTCAGGGACGGGGCACTCTATGGCACCCGCGTTCAGACCTCTGGAAACTCCATGTCTGGTCCCTGGACGGGACGCAGAGGTTCTAGGTGGTCTACCACAGGCAGTGGTGGACACCATCTCTTCGGCTAGAGCCCCCTCTACGCTTTGAAGTGAGCCCACGAGGCGCCTCTACGCTTTGAAGTGGAACCTGTTCGTTGAATGGTGCTCTTCCCACCAGGAAGACCCCCGAAGGTGTTTGGTTAGTGTCGTGCTTTCTTTCCTGCAAGATGGGCTGGAGCGAAGGGTGTCTCCCTCCACCCTCAAAGTGTACATCGCAGCATTAGCGGCGTATCACGATGCAGGTAAGTCCTTGGGAAAGCACGACCTAATCGCCAGGTTCCTCAGGCTAAATCCTCCTCGTCCAAACTCGTTACCCTCTTGGGACTTGGCTCTAGTGCTCAGAGCACTCAGAGCCCTCCCTTTGAGCCTTTGCAGTCTGTGGAGCTTAAAATCCTGTCAATGAAGACAGTGCTTCTGACTGTCCCGTACGCGCTCTTCGCGCTTACGTTGACCGGACTCAAAGCTTTCAGACCTCAGAGCAACTCTTTGTCTGCCAATCACATGCCAATCTTCATTGGCTCGTTTCTAAACACTCATGGGTTCCCATTCAGTCGGTCACTCTCGATTCCACGTCGGAGTACCGATGAATAGGAATCTCGCTCGCTAGAGCCAATCTACTTCGAGTGAAACTAAACAAGCCAATGCACATTGGCATGCAATGATTGCACCAGGTGTTCATGCCACGCACCGCGGCTATAAATGAGACACAGGTGCTTGCATCAAATCAACCTTTTGCTTCGGAGCCGAGTGGTATCTGGTTATGCTAGACATCACTCACCTACTTCGCAGTCCTGACTGGAAGCCTGCCCTTTTGGAAGCGTTCTTCAGTCGGTGTTGGTGTGAAGGCACAGCAGCGGGTCGTGTGGTCTTTGATCATCTCTCTTTTTTGCTCGTGAGAGCAAACACAAGGGCTGTTCTCACAGCTGGTTTGGTGCGCCTGGTGGAGAGCGCTAAAAAGCCGTTCCTACGGCTGGTAGAGAGCGTCCGGTGAGAAAGAGCGCGCACGTCAGGGTGCTCTATTTCCCTGACTGTGTCGCCGCGGCCCCTCCCCCTGCGTGCTTCAGCACCAAGGAGAGCGATCCTCTAAAAGAGCAACACAGAAAGAGCTTGCGTCTTTTTCAAGATGACATTCTTTCTGTGCGTTTCTGGGTGTGGTGGTTACCTGTCACCGAGGGAGGGTCACCAGTGCTGTATCTCGTGTTTGGGCGTTCAGCACGCTGAGGCAGCGCTGGTGGATGACTCATGTTCTCACTGTGGGAACATGACCATCTCAGAGTTGCAGTCTAGACTCCATCTCGCAAGGGGTGGAGTCCCCGTGCCTCTGCCTCGATCTAACCCCCCACAAAGGGTTACTTCAGGCAGTAGCACGGGTGATTTGAGGGTTACGGTGAGCGCGCTTCCCCCAGGGAACCAACCTCCGGGTAACCCTCACTCCTCACGCACTCTGCAGCCAGTTGAGCTTCCGTTGGAACGCGCTGGGCCGTCCTCGAGATGTGCACCAACCGTATCCTTCGGGGCTCCCCCCGATGATCAGATGTCCATCGCTGCATCGGAGGGAGGGTCAGAATTCTACGGAGATGACGTGTCGGCGCAGGGGGCTCCTTCGGAAAGATTCAATGTGCCCGATACAGATCCGGAAATGATGGCCATGCTTTCCCGGGCCGCCGAGAGAGTCGGGCTCGTGTGGAACCCTCCACCGTGTCCCGAACCCTCAAGGCTGGATTATTGGTATCTCGGGGTGGCCCGTGCTGGTTCTCAGCGCCCCACCCCAGTTCCTTTCTTTCCGGAGGTGCACGAGGAGCTCACTAGGTTGTGGACGGCACCTTTTACTGCCCGAAACCAGCCTAGTGGCTCCTCCTCCCTCACCACCCTCGATGGCGGACCTGCAAAGGCATACACGCAGGTTCCTCCTGTGGAACGGGCCGTTGCTATGCAACTGTGCCCTAACTCCACTTCCAGGGGGAACCCGTGTCTTCCCTCCCAGGCCTGTAGGTACTCTTCCGATCTGATCGGGAAAGCCTACCAGGCTTGTGGAGAGGCAGGCTCCGCCTTACACGCTATGGCGTTGTTGCAGGTCCATCAGGCCCAGGCACTGAAGACCTTGCACGAGGGTGGTCACGATCCCGCAGTTCTCCAGGAACTGAGGACCGCAACAGACCTCGCGCTTCGTGCAACGAAGGTTACGGCACGGGAAGTGGGTCGTGCGATGTCCACTATGTTGGTCCAGGAGCGCCATCTCTGGCTGTGTCTGGCTGACATGCGGGAAACCGACAAGATCAGGTTCCTTAATTCCCCCGTGTCCCAGACCGGCCTCTTCGGCGACGCGGTCCAGAACTTTGCCCAACAGTTCACGGCCGCACAGAAGCAGACTGAGGCGATCAGTCACATCCTGCCTCGGCGGTCAGCTGCTGTCTCCACCCCGCCGCCGGCAGCGCCTCAGCCTGCTCGTCGCCGAGGGCGGCCGCCTGCGTCTGCCTCCGCTCCCGCATCGCAGCAGCAGCCTCCACCCAAGCGACGCCGTGGAGCCGGACGCAAGCAGACCGCCCCGCCCGTCCAGGCCCCTGCCAAGAAGAGGGGTGGCAAGAGTAAGGGCAAGCGGCCCTGAGACGGGCGACCCGGAGATGGGGAGGGTTGCTCTTCAGGAGACGGTGACCGCACCGCTCCATCCCCCGGAGGAGGGCCAGATGGAGAATCTTGTGTTCCGTTTTGTTTCTGTTCCGGCGGTACCCAAATTTTCAATAAAAGAGCAATTTCCTCCATCTCTGGGTCCCAAGGGGGTGCGGAGAGTGATGGCCGGTCAAACACCGGACCACACTCATCATCCCCCCCTTGCCAGCAGGCAGCAGTGGACGTCCTCACCGCGTCCCTCCTGCCCTCAGGTGGAATCAGGTAAGTGTTGCACAGCACACTCACACCCCGCTGTGGGCCGCCTCCACGAGACAGCCGCCCCAGCCTTGTACCTGCATTCCACCTCGCTGCCCCACGGTGGGTACGCATGTGGTCCCTATGGTCCCGCTTGCACGGTCTCTGCGAGCCTGGCTAGAGCTCCGCAGTCTGTCTCGTTGGCTCATTCGGACCATCAGGCTCGGCTATGCGATTCAGTTCGCCCGGCGCCCCCCCCCAGGTTCAATGGCGTCCGCTTCACTTCGGTGAAAGCTGCAGATGCCAATGTCCTGCGTGCGGAGATATCAATCCTACTGGCGAAGGACGCGATAGAGCCGGTCCCTCCAGCCGATATGAAGACCGGCTTCTACAGCCCGTACTTCATAGTACCCAAGAAAACTGGTGGGTTACGACCAATCTTGGACCTGCATCCGTCCCCAAGATTGGTTTGCAGCGATCGACCTGAAGGACGCGTACTTTCATGTCTCGATTCTTCCTCGACACAGGCCGTTCCTGCGCTTTGCGCTCGAGGGTCGAGCATATCAGTACAAAGTCCTGCCCTTCGGGCTGGCCCTGTCCCCCCGTGTCTTCACGAAGGTCACGGAGGGGGCCCTTGTGCCCATGAGAGAACAGGGCATTCGCATCCTCAACTATCTCGACGACTGGCTCATTCTAGCACAGTCCAGGGATCAGTTGTGTGAACACAGGGACCTGGTGCTCAGACACCTCAGCCAGTTGGGTCTTCGTGTGAAAACTGGGAGAAGAGCAAACTCACCCCCGTGCAGAGGATCTCTTTTCTCGGTATGGAGTTGGATTCGGTCGAACGGACTGCGCGCCTCACAGAGGAGCGCGTCCAGTCGATGCTGAACTGCCTGAACACGTTTCAGGGCAGGATGGCGGTTCCACTGAAACATTTTCAGAGGCTCCTGGGGCAGTAACTCCGCTCGGCCTGCTTCATATGAGACCGCTTCAGCATTGGCTACACGGCCAAATCCCGAGATGGGCGTGGCAACGCGGCACTCACCGGTTGAGCATCATACCGGCCTGCCACCAATCCTTCAGCCCACGGTCAGACCCCTCGTTCCTTCGGGCCAGAGTGCCGCTGCAACAGGTGTCCAGGCATGCTGTGGTTATCATGGATGCCTCTGCCATGGGCTGGGGAGCCACGTACAACGGGCATGCAGTGTCAGGGGTTTGGACGGGCCCGCACCTGCATTGGCACATCAACTGCCTCGAGTTGCTAGCGGTACATCTTGCTCTGAGCCGCCTCAAAGGACGGTTACGGGGCAAAGATGTACTGGTCCGCACGGACAACACTGCGACCGTTGCGTATATCAACCGACAAGGTGGTCTGCGCTCCCGTCGCATGTTGCAATTCGCCCGCCATCTCCTCCTCTGGAGTCAGAAGTGTCTGAGGTCGCTTCGGGCCATTCATGTCCCTGGTGTGCACAACCGTGTGGCCGACAAGCTTTCACGAGCTGTGCTCCCAGGGGAGTGGCGACTCCACTCCCAGGTGGTCCAGCTGATTTGGAGACAGTTCGGGATGGCACAGGTCGACCTGTTTGCCTCTCCAGAAATGTCCCATTGCCAGTGGTTCTATCCGCTGACCCCCAGGGGCTGCGCAAATATGCGTTCCCCCCAGTGAGCCTACTCGCACACACACTGTGCAAGGTCAGGGAGGACGAGGAGCAGGTCCTGCTAGTGGCGCCGTACTGGCCCACCCGGACCTGGTTCCCAGAACTTATGCTCCTCGCAACAGCCCCTCCTTGGCCGATTCCTCTGAGGATGGATCTTCTAACTCAGAGATGGGGCACCCTGTGGCACCCGCGTCCAGACTTGTGGAAGCTTCATGTTTGGCCCCTGGACGGGACGCGGAGGTTCTAGGTGACTTACCCCAAGCAGTAGTTAACACCATCACTTCGGCGCGAGCACCGTCTACAAGACAGGCCTACGCCCTGACGTGGAACCTGTTCGTCGAGTGGTGTTCTTCTCGCTGAGAAGACCCCCGAAGATGCTCGATCGCGTCTGTGCTTTCCTTCCTGCAGCACGGGTTGGAGCGTAGGCTGTCCCCCTCCACCCTCAAAGTCTATGTTGCTGCGATATCCACCTATCATGACCACGTAGATGGTAAGACAGTTGGTAAGCACGACCTGGTCTTCAGGTTCCTTAGGGGGGCGAGACGGTTAAATCCTCCTCGTCCCCCCTCCATACCCTCTTGGGATCTTACTCTGGTGCTCCGAGCACTTCAGAATGCCCCATTTGAGCCTTTGCAGTCAGCAGAGCTAAAGCTTCTCTCTATGAAGACTTTGCTGTTGGCTGCGTTGGCATCCATCAAGAGGGTAGGGGACCTGCAGGCATTTTCGGTCGACGATTCGTGCCAAGAGTTCGGGCCGGGCGACGCCCACGTGGTACTAAGACCCCGGCCTGGCTATGTGCCCAAGGTTCCTACCACTCCCTTCAGGGACCAGGTGGTGAACCTGCAAGGGCTGCCCCCGGAGGAGGCAGACCCAGCCCTAGCTTTGCTCTGTCCCGTCCGCGCCCTGCGGATCTACGTGGATAGAACTCAAAGCTTTAGGACCTCAGATCAGCTCTTTGTCTGTCACGGAGGCCAGCAGAAGGGAAAGGCTGTCTCCAAGCAGAGGATGGCCCACTGGATAGTGGATGCCATCACCTTGGCTTACCAAGCACAAGGTGTGCCCTGTCCGCTCAGGGTGCGAGCACACTCTACTAGAAGTGTTGCATCCTCCTGGGCGCTGGCACGTGGCGCCTCGCTGTCAGACATCTGTAGAGCTGCGGGCTGGGCGACACCTAACACATTCGCTAGATTCTACTGTATAGCCTACGTGTAGAGCCGGTTTCCTCCTGTGTTCTCACCTCAAACAGGTAGAAACACTGAGGGGCCCCGGCTCTTGTCGGCTTGCTGCGCTACGGCGTTATTTTCTCCAGAAGCAAACTCTGTGAGTCCTCCATCACCCTCGATGCCGGATGTGGCGGAGTGTCTCGCATCAGGCCCCTTGCCGCTGAATCCTTGAGAACCGGTATTGGGCTTGGGTTATATGAGTGACCCTGCGGGGATCCCATATATCTGTCCACGGTCGCTCCTACGGGAAGCCCGTGTCTTTCCCTTGGGAGAGCCTTCCCATCAATGGGATTGAGCCCCCTCTCTCTGTCGCGGGCTACGGCTCAGCCTGTACTCCTACATAACTCCTTCGGGGTACGATGTAGGCTCCGCAGCGTTCCCCTTCAGTAGGGCACGCTTTCCCAGTGTTATCCAATAATCACTGAGCGGGTCATGCGGAACAGCAGTGATGGTCTTCCCGGTGTGAGCCCCGTCTCATCAGGTAAGAGCTCAGGCGGCTCACACAGGGCACTGGAGGGGGGCAGAGGCCATGGCGCCTTGGTAGGGATTCCTATTCGTCGGTACTCCGACGTGGCGTCGAGAGTGACCGACTGAATGGGAATGTCTCGGTTACGTATGTAACCCTCGTTCCCTGAAGGAGGGAACGGAGACGCCATGTCCCGTCGCCATGTCCTCTGTACCCTGCTGGGGTGCCGGCTATCTACTCGGCTCCTCAGCAAAAGGCTGATTTGATGCAAGCACCTGTGTCTCATTTATACCCGCGGTGCGTGGCATGAACACCTGGTCTAATCATTGCATGCCAATGTGCATTGGCTCGTTTAGTTTCACTCGAAGTAGATTGGCTCTCGCAAGCGAGATTCCTATTCGTCGGTACTCCGACGTGGCGTCTCCATTCCCTCCTTCAGGGAACGAGGGTTACATACGTAACCGAGACGTTACATACGTAACCGAGACGTTTAGCTCTAAGACTATGTGCCAAATTACTAGAGAGAAGAGCAGAACCACCCCAGGAGGGATGGATGCCATCCTTCTTCAACAGGTCAGGTCTGCCCCAAAAACTTTTCCAATTGTCTATGAACCCTATGTTATTTTGCAGACACCACTTAGACAACCAGCCATTGAGTGATGATAGTCTGCTAACTATCTCATCACTCCTTCTAACTGGGAGCGGACCAGAACAATAAACAGCCTCTGACATCGTACTAGCGAGTTCACACACCTCTTTAATGTTAATTTTGGTGATCGCCGACTGGCGAAGTCGAACATCATTAGTGCCGACGTGAATAATAATCTTAGAGAATTTACGATTAGCTTTAGCCAGCACTTTTAAATTAGCTTTGATGTCAGGTGCTCTGGCTCCCGGTAAACAAATGACTATGGTGGCTGGTGTCTGTATTTTCACGTTCCGTGTAATAGAATCACCAATGACTAGGGCACTTTCAACAGGATACTCAGTGGGTGCTTCACTGAGAGGGGAGAACCTCTTTGATGTTCTAACCGGAACGGAAGAGCGGTTCTTTGATCCGTGATTATGCCGTCTGATTGTCACCCAGTTTCCCTGCTGCGGGGGCCCTGCAGCCGGAACCAAAGAATGTACAGAGTTCACTAAGCTATTCGCCTCCAAATCAGTGTCTAAAGCTGTTACATCCTCACTACTCTCAGATAAAGTATGGATGCGTGTTTCTAATTCTGAAATCTTCTCCGTCAGCCTAACTATCTCCTTACATTTATCACATGTGAAGCCCTGTTCGCCAGTGGAGAAGCCTATACTAAACATGCAGCAAGCGGTGCAAGTGACAATGACAGGAGAAGACATGACTTACCGTGTTTGTTGATTAATCCAATTTACCACAATTGTTTGCTGGACACTATTTACTAATCCAACTAATGAACTCAGAAAAAGGGAGACCCGGGTGCAGAGATGACAAGCTAACAGGCTGGCGAAATGTTAACTTGTGATGGTGATTTAGATTAAAAGCTAGCGATGTCAAATTTAATGTGATAGGCAATTTTTAAACAATGTATGGTGATGAGTAAGTTATATTTAGCAGTAGAACAAAGAGAAAATATCAAAATAGAGATTCAAACGTAAGCAAGGCTGTACAGAGCTACAGACAAGGCAGAAGGCAGACAGGAGACAGGAGCAATCGATCAGGCAGGAGCACTAAACAGCATGAGGCTTGGGTCTCACTGTAGCTTATTCTAGACCAGCAGAGCATCTTATACAGATTAGAGCTTCCAGTTTTGTGAGAACTATGCATCAGACGGTTAGTGAATAAACTATGGGTGGTCTGTGGAAGTGAATTGAGGACACTGTCAAAAAGTGACCCAATTTACCTGAATTCACCCTAGTTTTGTTTGTTTATTTTTAAAAGTAGCTCTACTTCCTAAAACTGACTTTCAAAGTTTCCTCATAAAATGAGGTGCTATTGGAAAAGTTTTAATGTTGAGAAAATGAGAGTGAATGTGCAGAAACTGCCTCTTTCTATCCTCCCAGGCCTGGCTTGCAATTCACCCAGGCCCCGGCGCCGGTATTGAATGAGATTGCTCAGCACTCCATCGTTCTCTAGCTGACTCAAGCTAACAGTGATGGACAAAACCTGAGAGACTGGGGCCAAATGCACACAAATATAACTGTGGAGTCAATCAAAATTGCATTTATTGCTTTTCAATGCAATGTCAATGTCACTTTTGTTGAATGTCGGATCAATTCCATGTGCTTTTCGTTCAGGACACATCCTATGTCTTGATAAGCACATATGCTATGTGCCTTTATAATTTACAGGCTTTCTCTTCCAGGAAAAATTTATAAAAAAAAATATTGGTTAAGTCTGTCCTCCCCCTGTTTTATAAATACCACCTCATGATTCATGGTTCAGCAAAGCATGGTTATTTAGCGTTTCTACTGTCCTGATAATATTTGTCCTTTATTTCCTTTGCCAATCATCATTGGTTGTGAATAAGTGCCTGGAATATGTTTATTTAAAAGTGTATTTTTTGACTCTGTCAATAGTAGTTTTAAGGAATGAGCTCTTGTAAAAGAAAGAAAAAGTATAAGTACACTTAATTTTAAAAAGAGTACTTATATGGAATTAAAATAATATACTTAAGTACAAACTGAAAGTAATGTTATACACTTAATTTAATTACAAATAAATTAAAGCAAATAAACATAAGTGTGCTTTTTGACATCTTTATGTAATTTCATAATTATATTGTCTTTGAAATATGGTTAAAGTGTACTGTTGAATGTATTGACAAACATTTATGATAATCATACAGTAGTATACAAAAATGGTATACTTTAATTGTATACTTATACTTTTATTTTAACAGCATGATTTAAAATGTACTTTATATTTAAACTTTAAACTTTTACATTATTACAAAGTGCAATTTTTTAAAGGGTACTTAAGTGTGTTTAGAAACATACTGTAGTTGTGAAAGTGTACTCTCTTTAAATAACCCAAAATATACAGTATTTTAGTGACCTTTTATTGAATTAATATTACATTATCTGCAAGACCGGAAAAAAAAAATACTTTTAAGAATTGAAGTACACTCCAAGTGCACATTCAATACAGTTATGCATACTTCTTTAAACAAGGATCCTGTTTCAAAAGCAAATAATAAATGCAACAAAGAAAACATATATATTTGTCAAACCATGGGTCTTTTAAGATAGAAATGGTAAGATGTCAGCAAATAATAAATACTGCAAATTTTCAACTTCATAATGCATTGTTTATTTAGTTTGCTATTTTTCTATGAATAAGAAGATCTACTTATCTACTTATATTGCTAATTCTCTTGGAAACGTCTTTTTAGTTCCCTTTCGAGGGAACTCTCACTGCGTCGGAACGACACTTTGGGGATATTCCCTAAGCACCAGCGAATCTGAAGTCCGTATAGAAACTAGCCCAATCTGATTGGCGTGCGTGATGACGTCATCGTGACAGCGTACCCAGAAGTATAAAGCGGGAGCCGGCGCATAGAAACGGCAGTTATTGCTCTTCAGCATAGTGCTCTCTGTTGAAATTGTCTGTCTATTTACTGTTGTTTGTCACAGTTGCAAAAGTATGTGAATGAAAATGGAAAAGAATGTGAGAGAGTTTAAGGAGTGTGTGCATCTGTGTCCCCGCTTCATTTCGGGCTCAGATGCACACCTGCTTTGTGTGCTGTTTCTGGGTGTTGAGCATGCTCAGGCAGTTCTCGAGGGAACTTCCTGTCAGCATTGTGAAAAAGCTGCTCACACTCAGACTGCTCCGCTCTCGGCTGGCCGTGTTCGATGAGGCCGGCCAGCTTTGTGAGCCCCAGGGTTCTGGACCCGCGATCGCTGAGGCGTCTCGGTGTCACAGACCATGGGGTTCACAGAAGGACTTGTCAGCGGGATCTGGGACTGCTGCGGCACTTTCCCAATCCTTGTCTGACAGTTCTAAAGATCTTCCTCCCCGTGTGGAAGCCCGCGCTGCGGCTTCTTCCCCCGGGGTTGAGGATCTGATGCTTATTCTCTCCGGTTCCGAGGAGCCGGATGAGTGTTGCATCAGGGCAGGTGGAGAAGCAGGAAGTGTTTCGGGCTGGTAGTTCCCTGCACACATTATCTCTCTTGCAGGCCTACCAGGCTGACCTCCTGAAAGAGCTCAATGAGGGCGACGGTCCCTCTTCGGAGGATGTGCTGGAACTACGGAGGGCTGCAGATTTGTCTCTCTGCATCACCAGGGAGATGGCCCGTGCTATCGGCCAGGCCATGGCTTCCATGGTGATGGTGGAGAGGCATCTCTGGCTGAATCTGTCGGGGATGAGGGAGAAGGATAAGTCCTTCCTCTTAGACTCCCCGATTTCGCCTTCTGGTCTATTTGGTGACGCGGTTGAGACCGTTGTCGCCGGGTACCAGGAGGTGAAGATGCAGTCAGTGGCCTTCCGCCAGTACCTCCCTCGCCACTCAGAGCCTGGGAAGGCGGCCCCTAGGGGGCAGCCTCAGCCGTCTGCCAGCTCCTCGCACCGGCAGGTGCAGAAAGAGAGCGTCGCCTCTAGAGCCCCTCCTCCAGGAGCCTGGCAACAGAGGCGGCGTTCTCACCAACAGTCCCAGCAGCGGTCTTTCGCTCCTGGAGGCAATCTGAGGAACGTACTCCAGGGCGGAAGGCTGCTGGGAAGAAGTCCTAGCTTCGGCTGGACTTCCAAGAGCGGTCCCCCCCGCAGAGGAGCAACCGAGGTTGCTTCCTCTGCGACGCTCCGGCGAAATTGAGATAATCCCGCCGTCTATGACGCTTCGGGCCCCATCGATTTCCCGCGAACGCATGCTGCTCCAGGAGGAGCCTCCGGAGGGACTTGCGGCTGGGCAGCTAACGCGTCCGCACATAGAGAATCGTTCCCAACCACTTCCTGCCGGTCATCCGCTTCAGGGGGTTGGGGACGAGGCTTGTGTAACACCCGAAGCCAGCCTCGAGAGTTCCCTTAGTAGAGTATCTCGGCGCATGAAAATGCCTTCCGAATATTTCTACATGAGTCCTGCGTACTGTAGACAAAGAGCGGGGTCGGTTAAGGGAACTGGTAAAATCCTTGCTGGCGAAGGAAGCCTTAGGGTGCGTTCCTCCGCCAGAGAGGGAGTCCGGGTTCTACAGCCGGTACTTTATAGTTCCCGAAAAGGATGGAGAGTTGCGTCCGGTAGACCTGAGGTATTTGAATCGGTCTCTGAGGAGGCTCGGTTTCAAAATGCTCATGGTCTCCATCATCGTGAGTTAGATACAGTTCGAGGACTGGTTCGTCACGATAGATCTGAGGGACGCATACTTCCATATCTCCATTCTTCCATGTCATAGGAAGTTCTTGAGGTTCGCTTTCGGGGGCGAGGCGTACCAATATTGAGTGCTTCCCTTCGGTCTAGCTCTATCCCCACGCACATTCACAAAGTGCATGGATGCAGCTCTGGCTCCATTGAGACTCCAGGGCATCCGTGTACTGAATTATATCGATGACTGGCTCATATTGGCCCAGTCGTACGATATGGCAGTTCGGCATCGAGATGTCGTTCTGGCCCATATAAAGTGCTTGGGGCTGAGACTCAACACACAAAAAAGCGTGTTGACGCCGTCCCGAAGGACTACGTTCCTAGGGATAGTATGGGATTCGACTACGATGCGGGCACAATTGTCTCCCGCGCGAGTCGAGACCATACTGGCGATGGTCTCACGAATAAGGCTAGGCCACAGCATCACTGTGAAGCACTTTCAGAGGTTTCCCTAGTCCTAGTTGTGCCCGGTCTCCGGCTTCACACTAGGGCAGGCACTACCCTCGGTAAGGTCCCAAGGGCCAGTTTGGGAGCGTCCTGTTGCCGGGAAACCGTTTCAACAGACATCTCTCTCATTGGCTGGGGCGCCGAAGGCGCCTGGTTTTCCCTAGTCCTAGTTGTGCCCGGTCTCCGGCTTCACACTAGGGCAGGCACTACCCTCGGCAAGGTCCCAGGGCCAGTGTTGGGAGCGTCTTGTTGCCGGGAAACCGTTTCAACAGACGCCTCCCTTCATCGGCTGGGGCACGGAAGGAAAAGGAGTGGAGAAGTTCTCCCTACGGTGCTGGCGCTAGGGTACTCAAGTCCTAGTTGTGCCTGGTCTCCGGTTTCACACTAGTGCAGGCGCTACCCTCGGTGTGGGCTAGTGGGTACTCGTTCCCCAAGTGTCTGAACCAGACGCAGTGAGAGTTCCCTTGAAAGGGAACTGCTCGGGTTACGACTGTAACCCTTGTTCCCTGAGTAGGGAACGAGCACTGCGTCTCGTCACCACACCTCGGCACGCCTGGAGCGCATGGTTCAGAGCAATAGCTGCCGTTTCAATGCGCCGGCTCGCCCTTTATACTTCCGGGTACGCCGTCACGATGACGTCATCACGCACGACCAATCAGATTGGACTAGTTTCTATATGGACTTCAGATTCGCTAGTGCTTAGGGAGTATCCCCCAAGTGTCTGAACCAGACGCAGTGCTCGTTCCCTACTCAGGGAATAAGGGTTACAGTCGTAACCCGAGCAGTTTTCTTGACAGCGCAGATCGCATTATAATGGCAAGCCCAGCGAGTATCGCACAGTCTCTTGAGTTCCCCTGGTTGTGCTGTCGGGTCAAGCTCTTTTTGTTTTCTCATAAATAGATCGTGCACCACGGATCCAGAAAAAAACTTGTAGAGCATTTGTAGTGTCTCAAAAAACTCTGCTGCAGCGCTGACATTATGTACACAGTCCACTAACACTAAATTCAGCCTGTGTGCATGGCAATGTATATAGATGGCTTGCGGCACCTCCTTTCTGAATTTTTCCTGCACACCATTATTACATCCTGACATCACAGATGCTCCGTCGTAGCATTGACCAACACAGCGATGTATATCAATATTACACTGACTGAGTGTGTGTTTGATGCTGGTTAGCAGAGAGTCTGCATCCAATCCATCTGCGGCAGTGAAATGCAAAAACTCCTCATGCACTTCCCCTGACTCTGGCTGCAAATACTGCACGATAACAGAAATCTGCTCCTTTTTACTCATATCTTTACTCTCATCCACCAAAACAGCAAAGCACTCGGCATCTCTTACCTCATCACTTATCTTCTTTCTTATCTTTCTGCCATTACAGCAAATATCTCATTTTGAATATCATGGTGAGTGTATTTGGCGTTTGATGGGTTGGTAGCTAACTTCTTGTCCACTGTTGGATCAAACTTAGCAATAACATGCAGCAGCTCACGAAAGTTTCCCAAGTTGTGTGACGACTCACCCTCTCTGTGACCTCTCTGTGCGATCCCCTGGCAGGCTGTGAAGCGCAGGCTCTCCACCACAGCTTTCATGTATTTTCTGTTCTCCATAACTAACGCAGAATGTCCCTTATCGAGCAGGTTTGCTATTTTAGATCCGCTTGTCTCATTGTGGGAACTCATTCCATCCTTCCATAGCAAATTTGTGCCCCATACTTTCATGATGGCTCTTCAGAGATGTTGATGCTTTCCGTCAGTTGTTTAATCCGTTGCTGCTGCTGGTAAATGTTGGCTCTACATGAAATCCGTGCCCTCGTTTCAGAAAATGCCTACACGCAAAACAAAATGCTGCATCTTTGGCCACGCTGTATTCCAGCCATGCATACTGATCCATCCAACTTTTGTTAAAACTTCTCTGCTGATTCCCAAATTGCCGTGTGGGGTATTTTTGAAGGACTGGCCTTCTTGGGCTCTTGGGGATGGTTGCTAATATCACCTGCAGCACAAACTGTAACTCCTCAATGGAAACCGCTGCCGCCGATTCTCCGTCTTCAAGTTCATCCCCAGGATTTTCTTGTTCCTGAAGCTCTGTGATGACGAGTGTTGTGTCTGCACCTTCACAGTCTCGTTTCTCGTTTCTCGTTTCAGGATGTGACTCAGAACGTGGACGTTTAGGGAGCAAAAAACGATCCATTTTGGTGTAACGTTATTTTACTTTGCTAAAACTCGCTATCAAAAACAAGCTGAAATGAGTTAAGGTCAGAGGTTCGCGGGCGCCGAGCCCATTGGCCAAAGAAGATCACCTGTTTGGGCCTCATGTTATTTTAGACTAAAATATATATAATTTTTAATTATTATTTAATCCCTATTTTAAAAACATGCAAAAGAATATTCAAACATGACATTAAAATATAAATATAAAAAATTACAGACATTTCTTGGGGGTGCTGGGCAGGTGCTATGGCTATTATAGGGGGAGCTGCAGCACCACCTAGCCCCCCCCCCTGGCGCCGCCACTGAACGACAACAACTTATTTTGATGGATTCCACGTATACCAGATGTGGGCCAGATCTGGGCGACACTATGTTGCTGTCTGTGCGCTCATTAGAGTATTAGTAGACAGTCTGCTTAATAATATCTGATGTATGTGAGATGATTCCCCAAAATACATTCTACTGACTATAATTTGCAAGTACATGTCAACTTATTCTACTAACCCTAACAGTCTACTAATGCTCTAATGACCGATAGTTGACATGTAGTTGCAAATTAATGAGAGTTAGTGGACATGTATTTTCAAAGTTATAGTTAGTAGACTGTCTAAATTGGACTATTGAAATGAAGTATAACAAAGTAAATAAGGAATAAATAATAAGGAATACATTATTAGGGCAAATGGTCAAAACTACTTTGTTTCCCTAATTTATCAACACAAAAATTAAATGTTAAGATGCAGTATTGTGAAGTGAGGAACAATGAAACACAAAAGAATGTGATGGAATCATTGGTCAAAGAATCACTGCTGAATTCACTGATGCTTTCAATTAATATTTAATTGTTATTTTAAATGTTATTAAAATCAGATTTTCCCAAGTAAGACGAATGTTTGATCATGCTGAAGGCAGTCATTTTTATGAGGACATATTTTCAGAGTGGAGAGAAGACGTGTATTTTCAACTTATTGCTCTCATTACTAAAGCCCTCTCATCTTAACCATTCCCCATAACTATTCATGAAAATACAGCAGACATGAAAACCATGAAACGCAGCAATAACTACCTGAGCCACTGAATGTGAATTATTCAAATTATTGAAATGAATAACATGAGCCTTGTGTCAGAAAACAATTAATTAAATGGAAGAATACCATGATAGTGATAGTTAATTATTTAAAGCAAACAAACACTGCTATTTTTGTACACAACCAACAGTGTCTGAAGCAACAAAATAATCAGATTTTAGTGCCTGACCTCACAAATGCGCTTCTAGAAGAATGGTCAAACTCAAACAAACACACTCCTAACCTTTGTGGAAAGCCTTCCTAGAAGAGTTGAAGCTGTTATAGCTGCAAAGGGTGAGCCAACTCCATATGAAACTCTACGGATTAAGAATGGGATGTCATTAAAGTTGTACATGTAAAAGCATGTGCATGTAAAGGCAGGTGTCCCAAAACTTTTGGCAATAAAGTGTAGCCTGTGTTCAGAAAAAAGATAATACTATAAAAATATCCATTATTTATAATTTTGATGGCATTTATATTTTAGATGTTTTGTGTTTAGTGTCTGAATGCACATTAATATGGACAACATCCATGACTTAACCAAGCTCTTTTCTCAGCAGATTGCACCATGCTGCCAAATAGTTCAACAGGAACATAAGACACAATATCATTAAAAAAGTAGCGCTGCATTCTAATCCTAATCCGCTCAATAGTAATCAGTGAGGCAAAGCAGATTTGAGCCAAGGAACTTGTCTTGAAGAAGGACAGTACAAGAATTAAACACAAGAAAACAGATTAGATTAGGATGTAATTTTTAATACAAAATGAAAATTTAAGTCATTTCAAGATTTGAATCAAGTGAGTCATCCTTCAACATGCAAGCATCTATGTTTTTTGTTTAATGTATATTGGAGCGAATGCTAAGAATATTTGATCAGATTAAAGATTTCCTCACTTAAACCCATGTTAATATTTTTCATCACTGTCTAATCCTTGATTTCCACATGTCTGATATTCTCATAGCCTCATGAGCATTAGATTATTTGCAGGAAATTCACTGAACTTAATTTCAAAAATTTTGAATGAAAAACAAAATATGATTTACTGCATTACAAAGCACACCAAAACTGTGCAAAACCACCGGAACTACAATAAATAGCAATAGTAACAATAGATAACTTTCATAAATAATAACATTTAAAAATGGAAGCAGGTATGATGTCTTACTTTCACTTTAAGAACTATAATGCATCGAAACAATGCCCTATAGTGAAACATAAATGTGCTTAATTGTATTGGATATGCACTTGTATTAAAAGTATATTTTTGTGGACTTGCAGACAATTTTATATTAATGAAATAAAATACCACTTACAGGTATTTAAAGGGAGTTTCATGACTGTAAAAGTGCAATTTTTAATAATGTTGAATTGAAAGTTTTACCTTCAAGTAACTGAACACTGAACAGCTAGCATGACTGGCAGCTAGTGGCTGTCAGGGTTCTGCCCTGGCAGCCTTGTCTGTGTTGTCCTTGTTTAATATTTCTTCTAATATTTCTGTTTGTGTTGTGTCTAAGCACATGGCTCTGTCTTTGTTTGTGTCTGCCGTGTGTTCCTCTTGTCCCACCTCCTTGTTTCCTGTTACCACGCCCCCTTGTTTAGTCCTTGGCCGTTTCTCAATATGCGTTCTTGTCTGTACTTGTGTTCTCATGGACTTGTGAAACGTCATCAGTCGCTGCCCAAGTACTGTTCCAATTCAAAGTTCACATCTAGCCATAGACAAGCACAGTTCAAATCCCCGGATGTGTCCTTGATCCGCCCCTTTTATCGAGGATGCATCGAGAGGAGACTTCAGACAGACCAGTATCCCAGAATGCATCTCAGACCAACGGACGCAACGATCAGTAATGCCAGATAAGCTGAACTTGGTTGTGCGCGAGCCTCTACTACTAACCTAACCGAGAGCAGAGCGACATTATCATCACGGGGGGTGGCATTGTTTTGTCACTTGCAAAACATCCAAAATACACATCATTTCTGCTTAAATTAAGCCTAAAATGCAAAACAAGACCAATTTAGGATAGTAAGAGTTATTTTTAAGCACAAGCCGTATTACGGAAGCCCTGAACCGCATGGTGAAAAAAATAAAATAAATACTTGTGGTGGGAGAAAAAAAAAAAAGAGAAAACTTATCTCGTTATATCAACATAATAACTCGTTATATCAACATAATAACTCGTTATATCAACATAATATCTCGTTATATCAACATAATAACTCGTTATTTCAACATAATAACTCGTTATATCAACATAATATCTCATTATTTCAACATAATATCTCGTTATATCAACATAATATCTCGTTATATCAACATAATAACTCGTTATATCAACATAATATCTCGTTATATCAACATAATAACTCGTTATTTCGAGATATTAAGTCGTTATATCAACATAATAACTCGTTATATCAACATAATATCTCGTTATTTCAACATAATAACTCGTTATTTCAACATAATATCTCGTTATATCAACATAATATCTCGTTATTTCAACATAATATCTCGTTATATCAACATAATATCTCGTTATATCAACATAATAACTCGTTATTTCAACATAATAACTCGTTATTTCGAGATATTAAGTCGTTATTTCAACATGATAACTCGTTATATCAACATAATATCTCGTTATTTCAACATAATATCTCGTTATATCAACATAATATCTCGTTATTTCAACATAATATCTCGTTATTTCAACATAATATCTCGTTATATCAACATAATATCTCGTTATATCAACATAATATCTCGTTATATCAACATAATATCTCGTTATATCAACATAATAACTCGTTATTTCGAGATATTAAGTCGTTATTTCAACATAATAACTCGTTATATCAACATAATATCTCGTTATTTCAACATAATATCTCGTTATTTCAACATAATATCTCGTTATATCAACATAATAACTCGTTATATCAACATAATATCTCGTTATTTCAACATAATATCTCGTTATTTCAACATAATATCTCGTTATTTCAACATAATAACTCGTTATATCAACATAATATCTCGTTATTTCAACATAATATCTCGTTATTTCAACATAATATCTCGTTATTTCAACATAATATCTCGTTATTTCAACATAATAACTCGTTATATCAACATAATAACTCGTTTAATCGACATAGCCTAAGTCTCTTATGTTAAGCTTTGTTTTTATTCCAATATTAGCCACTAGAGGGCAGAATAAGAAAGGGAATCAATAAACTCATTGTAGTTATACTGACCTACTGTTAAGCACTTTTACAAGTTGGTGTTCCAAAATCCCAGAGAGGTTTATCATGGGAGTTTTAGTATTAATGCCAGGCATTCATTCCATATGTAAGCCCATTTCTATGGAAGCCCATTTCCACCACTTAAAATAAAAAATTAGCATAAAAAGTCAAAATTATGACATACTTAAGTCATAATCATGACATAAAAAGTCGAAATTATGACTTTATAAATCGAAATTATGACTTTAAAAATCATAATTATGACTTTCTGCTCATTGATGCGCCGTGACCCGACACATGATGAGTTGCACGCGCATGAATGAGTATTTAACTGTAGTTTGAGGTGCTAATGATTAAATGATTGTCTTAATATCTGAAACGCATTAATATCTCTGAGCATATGCTCTTCAGAGGATTTTAAGCGCAAGCGTTAGCGCAGAAACAACAGAACGGATGTGAGGTGGCAGCTGAACATATTCTGATGTGTTATTATGGAAATATGATCCAGAACACACACCATCAGAATCTGCTGTAACGTCCTCAGAGAACGAGTGTGTCCAGTAATGACCCGTCCAGTGGGATTTGATCTGTCGGTACAGTCACCTGAGGGTGGCGCTGCTCTGAGATCATATTTCATTAATAACGCAGCAGAATATGCTGTAATGCAGGAGTTCCCTAATTAATTTAATTGACCTCCACGTGGTGGGTTTTGATAATATTTCAAATAATAAATTAATTAATGGTTAATCTGTTACAACTTCAGTTCAAACATCAATGTCATGGTTTTATTGACACACACACACACACACACACACACACACACACACACACACACACACACACACACACACACACACACACACACACACACACACACACACACACGCATGTTGGTTGAATGGTGTTGTAATAGTAAGTTCTGCTGCAGAACAGTTGCAACAGAAATATGAGGTTGAGATCGAGCAGTTTTCATTATACAGTAATACTCCTGTAAAAAATGATGTGTTTCAATAAATGGCGCACATGACAAATTCCTCCAGAGTAGCTCTTTAGTATTGAACCAGAATCAGAATTCAATGCCATGTTTGCACACACAAGGAATGTGTTTTGGTGACCAGAGGTTTCCAGTGCACAGAGACCACAGTACACAGTAGCCTACAATAAAGAATAAAGATAATAAAGAATAAAGATAAATGAATGAGATGCGCATATGCATAATAAACAAAAATAGACAAATGTGTATGTACAGGTGTGCTATAGAACAGAACACAATAGAATTAACAGGGAATGGAGGAAGAGGTTATTATCAAATAAATGTAGTCTAAGTTGCACATATTTATCATTGGAGGCATTGTTCATGACTTACTCTATATCTGTTTAAAAGCAGAGAAAGATGACATTATATAATGTTTGCAGATGAGATTTAATGATGCAATTATATTACTTTATTAGAATGTGTAACAGATTAAATATACATCAATCAATTTATTATTTAATGTAATATATAATATTAAAGTCAAAATTATGACATACTGAAATCATAATTATGACATAAAAAGTCGAAATTATGACTTTCTAAATCGAATAAAAATCGAAATTAGGATTTACTAAATCGAAATTATTATGAGAATAAAAATCGAAATTAGGATTTACTAAATCGAAATTATTATGAGAATAAAAATCGAAATTAGGATTTACTAAATCGAAATTATGATTTACTGCTCATTGATGTGCCGCGACCTGACAGAGGATATGGAAACTATGGAAGCCCATTTCTATGGAAGCGCGCATTAAGGAGTAGCCTAGCCTATTTTAGCTGTAGTTTTTTTAGCTGCTAATGATGAAATTATTGTCTTATTATCTGAACGGCATTAATATATAGGCCTATCTGAGCAAAGCGCTCCTGAGAGGATTTTAAGCGCAAGCTTTAGCGCAGAAACAACAGAACGGATGTGATGTGACAATGTTTATTGAACATATTCTGATGTGTTATTATGGAAATATGATCCAGAGCACCACCACCATCAGAATGTGCTGTAATTCACGATTTCATTAGAGAACGAGTGTATCCAGTAATGACTCGTCCAGTGTGATCTGATCTGTACAGTCACCTGAGGGTGGCGCTGTTCTGAGATCAAATTTCATTAATAAAGCAGCAGAATGGCCTATGCTGTAGCCACTCTAAAAAAAAAAGGTTATATAGGGCACCAAAAAAGGTTCTTCTTCCTAATCATAGGGGAACCACTTTTGGTGCTATATAGCACCATATCTTAACATGTTCTGTATATGGTAGCGGTGCATATAGCACCTTAGTTAGCGGTGCTATATAGCACCTTAGTCATAGAACCGGTGAAGAACCGCTGAAGAACTGCTGAAGAACCACTGAAGCACCAAAATTGGTGCTATATAGCACTTTAAAAGGTTCCCCTATGATTACGAGCCAAGAACCATTTTTGGTGCCATATAGAACCTTTTTTTTTTTTTTAGAGTGTAATGCAGGAGTTCCCTAATTAATTTAATTGACTTCCACGTGCTTGGTTTTTATAATATTTCAAATAATTTAATTGATGTATATATATTTAATCTGTTACAAATTCTAATAAAGTAATATAACTGCATCATTAAATCTCATCTGCAAACATACCTATATAATGTCATCTTTCTCTGCTTTTAAACAGATATAGAGTAAGTCATGAACAATGCCTCCAATGATAAATATGTGCAACTTCCTCTTCCTCCATTCCCTGTTAATTCTATTGTGTTCTGTTCTATAGCACACCTGTACATACACATTTGTCTATTTTTGTTTATTATGCATATGTGCATCTCATTCATTTATCTTTATTCTTTATTATCTTTATTCTTTATTGTAGGCTACTGTGTACTGTGGTCTCTGTGCACTGGAAACCTCTGGTCACCAAAACACATTCCTTGTGTGTGCAAACATGGCATTGAATTCTGATTCTGGTTCAATACTAAAGAGCTACTCTGGAGGAATTTGTCATGTGCGCCATTTATTGAAACACATCATTTTTTACAGGAGTATTACTGTATAATGAAAACTGCTCGATCTCAACCTCATATTTCTGTTGCAACTGTTCGGCAGCAGAACTTACTATTACAACACCATTCAACCAACATGCGTGTGTGTGTGTGTGTGTGTGTGTGTGTGTGTGTGTGTGTGTGTGTGTGTGTGTGTGTGTGTGTGTGTGTGTGTGTGTGTGTGTGTGTGTGTGTGTGTGTGTGTGTGTGTGTGTGTGTGTGTGTGTGTGTGTGTGTGTCAATAAAACCATGACATTGATGTTTGAACTGAAGTTGTAACATGATTAACCATCAATTAATTTATTATTTGAAATATTATCAAAACCCACCACGTGGAGGTCAATTAAATTAATTAGGGAACTCCTGCATTACAGCATATTCTGCTGCGTTATTAATGAAATATGATCTCAGAGCAGCGCCACCCTCAGGTGACTGTACCGACAGATCAAATCCCACTGGACGGGTCATTACTGGACACACTCGTTCTCTGAGGACGTTACAGCAGATTCTGATGGTGTGTGTTCTGGATCATATTTCCATAATAACACATCAGAATATGTTCAGCTGCCACCTCACATCCGTTCTGTTGTTTCTGCGCTAACGCTTGCGCTTAAAATCCTCTGAAGAGCGTATGCTCAGAGATATTAATGCGTTTCAGATATTAAGACAATCATTTAATCATTAGCACCTCAAACTACAGTTAAATACTCATTCATGCGTGTGCAACTCATCATGTGTCGGGTCACGGCGCATCAATGAGCAGAAAGTCATAATTATGATTTTTAAAGTCATAATTTCGATTTATAAAGTCATAATTTCGACTTTTTATGTCATGATTATGACTTAAGTATGTCATAATTTTGACTTTTTATGCTAATTTTTTATTTTAAGTGGTGGAAATGGGCTTCCATAGAAATGGGCTTACATATGGAATGAATGCCTGGCATTAATACTAAAACTCCCATGATAAACCTCTCTGGGATTTTGGAACACCAACTTGTAAAAGTGCTTAACAGTAGGTCAGTATAACTACAATGAGTTTATTGATTCCCTTTCTTATTCTGCCCTCTAGTGGCTAATATTGGAATAAAAACAAAGCTTAACATAAGAGACTTAGGCTATGTCGATTAAACGAGTTATTATGTTGATATAACGAGTTATTATGTTGAAATAACGAGATATTATGTTGAAATAACGAGATATTATGTTGAAATAACGAGATATTATGTTGAAATAACGAGATATTATGTTGATATAACGAGTTATTATGTTGATATAACGAGATATTATGTTGAAATAACGAGATATTATGTTGAAATAACGAGTTATTATGTTGATATAACGAGTTATTATGTTGAAATAACGACTTAATATCTCGAAATAACGAGTTATTATGTTGATATAACGAGATATTATGTTGATATAACGAGTTATTATGTTGATATAACGAGATATTATGTTGATATAACGAGATATTATGTTGAAATAACGAGATATTATGTTGATATAACGAGTTATTATGTTGAAATAACGACTTTATATCTCGAAATAACGAGTTATTATGTTGAAATAACGAGTTATTATGTTGATATAACGAGATATTATGTTGATATAACGAGATATTATGTTGATATAACGAGATATTATGTTGATATAACGAGATATTATGTTGAAATAACGAGATATTATGTTGATATAACGAGATATTATGTTGAAATAACGAGTTATTATGTTGAAATAACGAGATATTATGTTGATATAACGAGTTATTATGTTGAAATAACGACTTAATATCTCGAAATAACGAGTTATTATGTTGATATAACGAGATATTATGTTGAAATAACGAGATATTATGTTGATATAACGAGTTATTATGTTGAAATAACGACTTAATATCTCGAAATAACGAGTTATTATGTTGATATAACGAGTTATTATGTTGATATAACGAGATAAGTTTTCTCTTTTTTTTTTTCTCCCACCACAAGTATTTATTTTATTTTTTTCACCATGCGGTTCAGGGCTTCCGTACGTAAGTATACACTTGTGAAACTTAAAATATTAAATACAATTATAAAATGTTAAAATATTTGTTAAATAGTTTTATTGATCATATTTATGTTTTATTTTTGTAATGTGGTAATGTGTTTTTTTTATGTCATGTTTTAATATTGTTTTGAACTGCTTGTTATTTACAATGGCAACTATTAACTGTTTTAATTTTTGTTTTTTGCGGGTGCGTTGAATTGTATTAAAACCACATAAAAAATCCTAATAATCAAACTAAATCTGAATAATTATTAATGTTAATAATAATATAGAGAGCCCACAACAACAACAACAAATAAACAAACAAAAACATAAAAAAAAAATATATTGTCCCGTTTTTTAATTAAAAGATAATAACAAATTCGATTTTAGTGATATTTTGACCACTCAAATAGGAAATGTCCCCGGTTTCCATTTCAGAAATATGATCACCCTAAACCACATATTAGGCTAATGTTTAATATAGGCCTATTGTTTTTTTTTAAATCTAAACGAAAAGAGGCAGGGTTGTGTTTTATACTTCGTTTTGTTTTAAATATATAAGATAATCAATGTAGCTGCCTGAACGACATTTGTGTGGCTAATATGTTTAAGATTTTTTTGTAAAAAAAAATGAAAAGAGGCAGTGGTGTTTTATGACATATTTCGTTTTATTGTAGCCTAAAATATACGTTTCTCTATATCAAGTAGGCCTTCACGAACTTCTGACTTGCGTCCGTAATTCAGGCTCACCAAGTTCAACTCCGGAGAACGAACTCCCGAGGACGGGAGGACAATAGTCCGGTACTCTGCTAATGGAACAGCAGTGTTCTTGATAGTGTTATTCAGGGTATATATGTATATTTTAGGCTACAATAAAACAAAATATATGATAAAACACCACTCTGCCTCTTTTCAGTTTTTTTACAACAAAAAAGGAGGACTGCTGTCAGAAGGACTAGCCGTGTTAAGTCTGCTCTGGGCGGGGAGAGTTCCCGCTGATCGCCGCTGATCCACTGGAGCTCACAACTCCGAAAACGTCAGATTACATTTTCAAAAAGGCGCTCTCTTTATAAATAAACCACAGATTTGAGCTTTAAACAACTACATTCTCGCCTGAAAAAGTCTTAAAACTACATTTTGTGAAACATTAACAGTATTTTTAAATTACGAGGGGTTTCTCATCCGCTATTGACGTTTGCTTGTTGGTGCGAGATGCATTCTGGGATACCGGTCTGTCTGAAGTCCACAAGTCTCCTCTCGATGCATCCTCGATAAAAGGGGCGGATCAAGGACACATCCGGGGATTTGAACTGTACTTGGCTAGATGTGAACTTTGAATTGGAACAGTACTTGGCAGCAACTGATGACGTTTCACAATTGACGACTGATGGCGATTCCTCCCGTCCTCTGGAGTTCGTTCTTCCGAGTCGAACTTGCAAGTCTGAACTACCAAGGACGCAAGTCAGAAGTTCGCATACTTGGTATTGAGAAACGGCCCTTGTCTAGTCCTTGTATAACTAATTGTGCTCACCTGATCCTCATGTGCTTTTCCCTTTTATACTGAGTTCCTTTCCCTCTTGTCTTTGCTGGTTTGTTGTATGTATGTATTCAGTGTTTGCTCGTTCTTCTTGCCAAGTCAGTTAGAGATTTAGTGTCTCCTATATTTTTGGCTTTGAGTTTATTTATTTTCAGTTGTTTCCTTTGTTCCTGAATTTTTAGTCAAGGTTCTATCTTTATTTTGCTCTAGTTTTCTCCTTTTTCTAGCTCCAGCTATATTTAGTTTATCGTTTGTTTCTGGTGTTCTAGTTTCGCCAGTTTTTATTTGCTTGGTTTTCTTTTGTTGTCTTGAGTGTTGTCTTGTGTTAGTTCCTGCCTCCTCCCTGGGATTCCCTGCCTGCTGGTTCCCTCTGCCTGGTAGCTGGACTGGCTCTGAGTGTGTGAGCAGCAAGTACGGATCCCTGCTTCATTGTGTCCTGCCCTGTCTTCTCCACTACCATCTACCTGGCCTGGTCAGTCCTCAGAGGTTCTTCAACCTGCTGTATCTTGGAGCTGGTTCCAGCAGTCACACTCATCCGTCGTGTCATTGTTCCCCGTTAGCCCTGCCGTTTGGACTCACTCATCCACTACCCTCTTGTGCCTTGTTGAACTGTCCTGTCAATAAATTATCTTTGTTCACTCTGCATCTGGGTCCTCCATTTCAGAAGTCCTGACAGTGGCTGATTGCTATCAGTTCATCTGGCCTTAGCAGGCAGCACCTGAATGAGTGGCCTGGGTAGGACTTTATGTAAAATGTATGAAGGTTTTGTCTTGAGGCTTATAGCTTGGGCTATGATCGTAGGGAATGCTGTCACTGACAGCCCAGTGTGACTCAAGGGGGAGTGGTTCTGGCATTTCATTTGAAATGGCTGGCATTGACAGTTGTCTCTGCCACTGGCATGCACTCCCCTTAGCATGGCGGCATGGGTATATCGTTCCCCAAAGCGTTCTAGGACGCAGTGTGAGTTCCCTTCGAAAGGTGAGAACAGGGAACGAGACACTGCATCTTTTTACCATGCCTAGGGCCCGCCTACCAAACAGTCCCTTCAGACGATAAGGTGAATATCATGTTTGCAAGACGTCATTATATACTTCTCGCATGTTGATTATGTCATGGGCTGTCGCCCATCCTTCTCAAGGAACATAGGTTACATAACCTGAGATGTTTGGAAATCCTTATGTATATACATTCTGTAATTTGTTAAGAACAAAATTATGTGACAAAAGTCAATGGAAACCAAAATCATCAACACACTGAGGGCTGGACTCAAAATCATACCAAAAATCAATGTAAATTACTGAAGTTACAGGCTGATCCAACTTGCATGAAGCAACACATAATGTAAGTCAGTAGTGTGTATGGCCCCCATGTGCCTGTATGCACTCACAACAATGTCTGCGCATGCTCCTGATGAGATGGCAGATGGTGTGGCTCTCCTCCCAGACCTGGATCATTGCATCAGTGAGCTCCTGGACAGTCTGTGGTGTTACTTGGTGCCTTCAGATGCTCCAATACATAATGTCCTAGAGGTTCTCAATTGGATTTAGGTCTGGGGAACATGAGGGCCAGTCAATGGTATCAATGCCTTCGTCATCTGACTGCCTACACACTCTAGCCACATGAGGCCAGGAATCATGTCAGGCATTATCATGCACCAGGAGGAACCCAGGGCCCACTGCTCCAGCATAGGGTCTGACAATGGATCTGAGAATTTCATCCCGGTACCTTACAGCAGTAAGGGAACCACTGGCTAGCACGTGGAGGTCTGTGCGACCCTCAAAGGATATTCCTCCCCAGACCATTACTGACCCACCTCCAAACCGCTCATGCTGGATGATGTTGCATGCAGCATAACATTAACCATGGCATATCTAGACTCTTTCACGACTGTCACATGTGATTTGTGTGAACCTGCTCTCATCCATGAAGAGAACGGGGTGCCAATAGTTCCACTAGAGTACGTCAGGCCCTCATGCCACCCTCATGAAGTCTGTTTCTGACAGTTTTGTCAGAAACATGCACACCAGTAGCCTGCTGGATGTAATTTTGTTGGACTGGCAGTGCTCCTCCTGTTCATCTTTGCACAAAGGAGCAGATACTGGCCCTGCTGCTGGGTTGTTGCCCTTCTACGGCCCTGTCCAGCTGTCCTCATGTAACAGCCTGTCTCCCGGTATCTCCTCCATGCTCGTGAAACTGTGCTGAGACACACAAAACCTCGCAACGACACATATGGATATACCATCCTGGAGGAGAAGGACTGCCAGTGCAACCTGATTGGGTTGCAGGTACTGCCTCATGCTACAGACAGTGACAAGGATCCTAACAAAACACAAAACTAAACTAAACTAGTAAGGAACAATAAGGAGAGAACAATTGTCTATGGCAGGGGTCAGTGCTATAGAACTAGTGTTGATAAAACTCACGAAGGTGAAGGAGAATTTGGAACAGGAACTTTAATTGACAGTAAACTCAGGAACACTCAAAAACACCAGTTTACAGGAACGTCGACGAACAAACACTGAAGGAGAACTCAAGACTAAGGCCGCATTTACACTGCAGGTCTTGATGCACAATTCCGATTTGGTGACTACATCCGATTTTTTTGACGACCCGCTTACATAATCTTTTTAAAGCGACCCGTATCTGATATTTGCATTTACACTATACACTGGCGAAACAGCCCAAGACGTTCTGACCCGGGAAGTAGCCTAAAACGGCGCAAAATGCAATGTATGCAGAATAATTGATTATGTGTTTTGTTTTCCACACTATAGCCTATTTAAAGGTCAGCAAAACAGTGCACTCGGAGAAAAAAGAGGATTAATGTCATGTGATCGCAGGCAGGGGAGCAACTACCCAGAGGGGTATGCAGCAACAATTTGCCCCCCCCAAAAAAAAAATATATACAGTGAGGAAAATAAGTATTTGAACACCCTACTATTTTGCAAGTTCTCCCACTTAGAAATCATGGAGGGGTCTGAAATTGTCATCGTAGGTGCATGTCCACTGTGAGAGACATAATCTAAAAAAAAAAATCCAGAAATCACAATGTATGATTTTTTAACTATTTATTTGTATGATACAGCTGCAAATAAGAATTTGAACACCTGAGAAAATCAATGTTAATATTTGGTACAGTAGCCTTTGTTTGCAATTACAGAGGTCAAACGTTTCCTGTAGTTTTTCACCATGTTTGCACACACTGCAGGAGGGATTTTGGCCCACTCCTCCACACAGATCTTCTCTAGATCAGTCAGGTTTCTGGCCTGTCGCTGAGAAACACGGAGTTTGAGCTCCCTCCAAAGATTCGCTATTGGGTTTAGGTCTGGAGACTGGCTAGGCCACGCCAGAACCTTGATATGCTTCTTACAGAGCCACTCCTTGGTTATCCTAGCTGAGTGCTTCGGGTCATTGTCATGTTGGAAGACCCAGCCTCGACCCATCTTCAATGCTCTAACTGAGGGAAGGAGGTTGTTCCCCAAAATCTCGCAATACATGGCCCCAGTCATCCTCTCCTTAATACAGTGCAGTCGCCCTGTCCCATGTGCAGAAAAAGCATGATGCTACCACCCCCATGCTTCACAGTAGGGATGGTGTTCTTGGGATAGTACTCATCATTCTTCTTCCTCCAAACACGTTTAGTGGAATTATGACCAAAAAGTTCTATTTTGGTCTCATCTGACCACATGACTTTCTCCCATGACTCCTCTGGATCATCCAAATGGTCATTGGCAAACTTAAGACGGGCCTTGACATGTGCTGGTTTAAGCAGGGGAACCTTCCGTGCCATGCATGATTTCAAACCATGACGTCTTAGTGTATTACCAACAGTAAGCTTGGAAACGGTGGTCCCAGCTCTTTTCAGGTCATTGACCAGCTCCTCCCGTGTATTTCTGGGCTGATTTCTCACCTTTCTTAGGATCATTGAGACCCCACGAGGTGAGATCATGCATGGAGCCCCAGTCCGAGGGAGAATGACAGTCATGTTTAGCTTCTTCCATTTTCTAATGATTGCTCCAACAGTGGGCCTTTTTTCACCAAGCTGCTTGGCAATTTCCCCGTAGCCCTTTCCAGCCTTGTGGAGGTGTACAATTTTGTCTCTAGTGTCTTTGAACAGCTCTTTGGTCTTGGCCATGTTAGTAGTTGGATCCTACTGATTGTGTGGAGTGGACAGGCGTCTTTATGCAGCTAACGACCTTAAACAGGTGCATCTAATTTAGGATAATAAATGGAGTGGAGGTGGACATTTTAAAGGCAGACTAACAGGTCTTTGAGGGTCAGAATTCTAGCTGATAGACAGGTGTTCAAATACTTATTTGCAGCTGTATCATACAAATAAATAGTAAAAAAATCATATATTTTGATTTCAGGATTTTTTTTTTAGATTATGTCACTCACAGTGGACATGCACCTACGATGACAATTTCAGACCCCTCCATGATTTCCAAGTGGGGGAACTTGCAAAATAGCAGGGTGTTCAAATACTTTTTTTCCTCACTGTATATATATATTTTTTGTTTTGTTTTTTGCACCAAAGGGAAGTTAAATTGTAAACCTGAGATCTGATTCTCCGGAGTAGAAGGTGGGGGTAATGCACCAAAAGCTGGATGCCAACCGCCATTAAAAAAGAAGAAGAACAAGAAGACGACTTCAGTGTCTGGTCTCATTACACGTACCTGGACTCCTTACCTACTACTCACCTGAGAGCCCATCGTCTTCTTCCAATGCCTTCCTCTTCTCCAGTTCCTCGTGTTCTCCAATTCCCTGCAATCTACGAACTATGATTTCTACACATCAGCCTTCAGTTGATCATGTTGATTCATTGATCATGATACATGCATGCATTTGTTGTCTTGCTTTTTGTCTGCCAAATATCCGAATACTCCTCTTGCACATTTGTATGCTATTTATTGAGGACTAACCTTGTGGAAAAAAGTACACTTGTATACTTGTTAACAATTATGGAAATAAATACTTTAAGAGAATATACTTAAGTGTGAACTAAACAAATATTTTTTGGACAAATAATTGCATGTAAATGGCAATTAAATTAAAATGTATTACAGTTTAAATGTATGTTAAATGCAATTAGTGGGATTTAGTTATTTTTGGCTAACTTAAGTAGGACTTAAGTTTTATTTGTAGTTTCATTATTACTTCTATTGTCTTTTTAAATACCATTTCTATGAAGTGTACTGTTCAATTTACTGACATGCATTTCTTGTACACTAAAATATACTTAAATGTCTTTCTATTGAAAATTTTACGTCTGTCAGGAGCATCTTTCACCAGTCACCATGCCTGTTTCCTCGACACACTACATTTTCCCATAATCCTTCCTGGTCACCTGCACACCCTTCTTAATCACTATACCTGTCTGCCATAATGCTCATCAACTCTCCATAAAAGCCAGCACTACACACACAGTGGTTGTCTGGTCTCGTCCTTGCTAACTTGGACTTAATTGCATCGTCTTCCTGCGCTTCATTCATCCGTATTCCTGCGTTCCTGGATTCCTTTCTCCTCTTTTTTACAGTCTATGGTTTTCATGGAGAAAGAAAGAAAGAAAGAAAGAAAGAAAGAAAGAAAGAAAGAGAACTAACTAACTCACTCTGTCATTAAATATAAATACATGTGTTTGTTTGTTTTTTTGTTGACATGTTGGTTCTGTTTGGGGCAGGTCTTAATTATTTTGCTACTGTACTTTGAGCTGAGTTGAGTTTTAAATTAACTTGCAGTTTTTCCTGCCAATGTGTCCAAGTCTGAATTGAGCATAAACATGGAAACACAGAAAATTGGAATGAAGTTGGTCCAATATATAAATTAAATAAAAAAAATAGCTTAGATGTAGTAGACTACTTTTGCCATGTTGCTGTAGCTTAGCTTGCTACATTTCCCAGGTGGGTAGCTTCAGTGTAGTAAAGCTTAATTTAATATAGAGTTAGGGTGCAGATCCACTTTTCCATGCGACACTTCTGTCGCGCCGCACTCCACTTTATTCCTATGGGTGACGTCAAGCCACTTTAACACGCCCGCAAAGCATTCCGGGAAGGCGGCGCTGCATTTGAACAAATGCCACGTGTCAAAAAGCTGGCCGAAGCCCATCTTTAAAGGTGCCCTAGAATGAAAAATTGAATGAACCTTGCCATAGTTAAATAACAAGAGTTCAGTACATATAAATCACATACAGTGAGTCTCAAACACCATTGCCTCCTCGTTCTTATGTAAATCTCGTTTGTGAAAAACACCACGGAAAAATAGGCAAATCTCAACATAACACCAGCAGTGATGCAATTGATGGGATCATTAATATGTACGCCCCCAACATTTGCATATACCAGCACATGTTCTCGGTCAGGCGGAACTGCGCAGCCGCATCATCTCTGCAGGTAAACAAGCGTCACGCGAGGATAGCGAACATGGCGAGCATGGAAACAAATGTTGTGTTCCAGGCTGTGCAGGGGATCTGAAGACATTTCATACTCTTCCCACAGATAAAACATGTCAACAGGCATGGCTGATGTTTATTTATAATCGGATACCGCAACAATTTATTTCAAAGTTGTTCGTTTGCTCAGCCCATTTCACCACGGACAGTTTTTCAAACCTGGGACAATATCAAGCAGACTTTGCTCAGCGTCTGAAACTGAAGTAAGGAGCAATTCCAACCATATTCTTGCAAGCAGTGATTTATCCACTTCTTGACTGTCTAAACCATTTCTGATTACATCGAAAGTTTCTTAGAGAGACAACATTAACGATAATATCCCCGTTGTAGATCTGACGCAAAATGCTAGTACAGTAACAATAGTATAATCCAGGTATTTTACACAACTAAATGGCTAAATAAATCGACTTTTAAATCAGTACTCTACTGTCAAACTCAAACGTTACTGTACAAAAAACACATTTAAGCGCTACCCAGTTCAGTTTGTGATTCAAAGTGAAGAAGCTATCATTGTAAAATCATACAGGCACACATTACAATAATTAAAATGTTTTTACAATGCTAAAGTTGTGACTGCTGATGTGTATATTTAATGCTATATGCTAGTTATCGTTTATGCTGAAGTTCTGGTATGGACGTAATGATATTGCAGGTTCCTAATTAAAATAAAGACTTAACTTACCATTCAGAAGCGTTCATTTCCAATCTCAAAACATGTTGTTGTTCCTCAAAATCTGCATCTTCGTCAGAAACAGGCTCAAACATATAAGGTTGAATGCCTAATCTCTCCATCGTCATGACAGTCAGTATAGACGTGCATGCTATCATTGAGCCGCAGTGAAACAGCCAATCAGAGTAGAACTCTGCATTAATATTCATGACCCTTCCAAATAAGGCAAAAACAGACCATTTCATCCTGGGGAAGATTTCTAGAGTTGTAAATGGACCTTTAAAACCGTATCTGGACAATTATTGACCTTAAATAAGGCATATACCCTCTATGTAGATACCAGAGAACAATTTAAAATGTTGTTTCAAATCATTCTAGGGCACCTTTAAGCAAATGAATCCATGGAACGCGACGTGACTATCCAATAGAAGTAGAGCACATGGAGACGGGGGGGGGGGGGAGTTTCCCGCTGGTCCATTGTTTTTCATTCCCCGCTGGCTCAAATGCATGCCCATAGCAGTAAACTTGAGGAACGCCCAATAACTTACACATGAGGGGAAGCGTCAAAACACCACGCTTCAGTCGTGCCGTAAAAGTGGATCTGTACCGTAACTGCTAGCTTAGCTCACTACATTTTCCAAGCAGCTTGCCTAACACTGGTACCAGCATATACATAGATTCTGTGGTTAAATGGTTCATCTTTCACTGTTGGCGAGGTGGTTGAAGAAGCCAGCTCTACTCAGTCTCTGTCTCCCAAGCCCACACCAGTCCTGCTGGTACCGGTAGGTTTTTCCATCGAGTTTGCTACAGCCCCAAAGTTTCGTTACGGCCCTATTCCAGCCCCAAAGTTCAGCATCAAGACCGTCCCGGCTCCAGACCAAGAACCCGCTCCAAGGATCATAGCATTGCCAATTCCAATGGTCACAATGACAGTGAGTGATCTTCCCGAGTCTGCCCCAGTGAGTAATGTTCCTGAGAGTGAAATCCCAGAGTCAATCACAGCCATGCTGAAATAGAGCCATATCGCACAGCCGTGAGTGTGATATTGCATTTATACAACAACTTGATGGCACAAGTGTGTAAATAAGAAACAACGGAGTGTTTCTCTCTTTTGTGCAGAACTACTTCCTTCTGCCACAGATTCAAGTTTAAAGTTGACAGTTTAAAGGGTAACTAAACCCTAGACCAACTTTTTTTAGTTGAAAATGATCTGTAATACTGGGGCTTTATTAATGATGTTCATTGATTCGAGTCAATGTTTTGACATTTGAGTATAAAGTGTTTTAATTTTATAAAATATGGTGTAAAACCGCCAAAGTGCTGCCCTCTTAGGGTTGAACGGTGGCTACTGCAGTTGAATTTTCCTATTGGACGTTGTGGTACATCGTGACGTAGGATGGTACCGCTAACGGCTCACTACCACGCCCCTGGTACGAGCTCACCACGCCCTTGGCTCAGCCCCTGTTATAAAAACATCTTGTTCCGTCAAATCCACTGTAGCGAGTCAGGAGTTGGAATTGCAAGTATTGAAAATTATCAGGATAGTGTATATTAGCATCTAGTTAGCATAGCCATTTATATAGTTATATAGATTATTTCGAGTAGCCTAGTTTAGTTAATTAATTAGCATAGTTAATTAGCATCGTATTGCATCAGTTAAGATAGCTTCAAGTTAGCGTATATTGTTAGCATTAGTTTTATCTGTATTTAGTACAGTGGTTAGTTAGGATGGGACGTAGGTGTTGTGTTGCTGGTTGCAACAGCAGTGCTGGACTGCATAGCTTTCCAGCAGACTTGGAAATTAGGCACCAGTGGTTGCATGCACTTGGCCTGGATGACTGCGAGTTCCCGCCTAGAGCTGGAGTGTGCAAACTGCATTTTACGCGGGATTGTTTCTCCAACGCAATGGAGGTGGAAACGGGCTTCTGCAAACAGCTCGTGCTGAAAAGCGACGCAGTGCCAAACGCTGCTCCTCCTGCATGGACTCCACCACCGCAGCGGTGTATGTGTTTGTTTTGTGTACGTTACTTATTAAATGAATTAACTGGACTTAACACTCTGGTCTTGTCATATTTCATAGCTATATCTTTATTTATTATTTGGTTTGTGTACGTTGTGAACTGCAGTGTCCACACGTGCACCTGTTGAGACAGAATCATTTGTAACTGTAGAGGGAGACTTGAAATCTTTTTTTGTTTGTTGCTTAATTAACACTAAATCATACCAAAATTAACCTAAATGCATGGGTTTTAAATGTTTTAAAGTTTGTTAACATTTGCTATGAGCATTAGCCACAATGCTAATGTTTTACCACTCGGACACTGGTCCCATTCTCTCTTGCGCTGCTGTTTCGTTAGTATCGTTATCAGGAGTTAACGCAGTTTGAGCCAGCGGCTTGAATCGATAAGGCTCTGGCCCTGCGTCTTCAGACAATTCACCGTCCTCCACTTCAGGTGAAGGTGGGGGAGAAAAGTCCTCTACTTCAAATGACCGCTCTGTTGCAAAACTACTGGTGTCACTCCAGTCATTCTCAATCTCCATATTTTCGAGTCAGACAGCTGTCAATCAATCCGTCACTGCGGGTCTCAGGTGCATGCCCTCCGCTCAGCCCCGCCCTCGGTTCATCCCCTCTGTGTCCGGCGGGCTCTGCCCACTTTTCCAGCATTTTTTGAAAATTGCCAGTGGGCGGAGTTAAGCTCTGAGCAGGGGTTTAGTTACCCTTTAACTGTTGAGCCCAAGCCACCATTACTCATTATAAAACGTCATTTTAGAACTAGCAACGAAAGAACACTGAATCGCAAGGAAAGCTTATGTACAGTAAGGGATCATGTACATCCAAATACTGATCTGAGTCAAAATATGTTATTAGCTCTTTAAACACATAGCTTCTGCAGAAAGAGCAGTTGCTGGCATTCAAGTTCAAACTATGCTGCGTTCCACTCCAGTTTTAGACACGCACTTGCAAACTTCCCTAAGCGTTTCCCCTCGGGGGAATCCCCGCCGCCATTTTGAAGTGTGTTCCACTTCATGAAGTGGACAAGGGAAGTTTATATGGACAGACCCATGTACACTTCAGGCAGCTTCATATACCACAATGCAACACGTTTGTGACGTCACCGCATATCGCGTTTAATTTACCCCACCACAAACAACTCTATGATATTTTTTATTATTTTTAAAAGCATTTAAAACAACCCAAATACACCTATATACATATATAATGTTGCATTAAACAATTTCGTAAAGGAAGAAAATAAATAATAAATCAACTCCATAGTGGATTCGAAGTGATCAAGGACTTAGGATGTTCCAGTTCAGTCCATTGCAAATGTTCCTCCAGTAGTGGGCACTCATGCAATGTAAGCAATGACGCACATCCGAGTGAACGAGACGGAGGGAAGTTAACGAGTGAAGGGCATAATAAAAATGAACTGGAACGCAGCACCAGACAGACATTTAAGGGATATGTGTAATGTCTAGTGTCTTGGTTTTGTTTCATGCTCATGCTTCTTGTCTTTTATTTTGAAGTTTATCTCTGTCATGTTTCCTGGTTTGTCATGTGATTTTTCCATTGTGCCCTAATGTGATAATGTCATGTACTTCCCTAGTCTCTTGTGTCATGTTGTCAATGGTTTATTGTCCTGATCATTGTTCACAGGTGTGTCTTGTCAGTCATTAGTCATTGTGTGTGTTTAGACCGTCATGTTTGCTATGTTCCCTGGTCTAATATTGTTCCCTGTACCACTGTTGGTGAGCCTGTTCTAGTTGTAATGATACAGAAGCAGAAACTATAGAATGTTGTCTTAAACAGGATTAGAACCCCGGTCTCCTGGACTCAGAGCTGATGTTCTTCCTGAGTGAGCTAACTCAAGGTTGAGGATTTTGAGACCCAAGTGCAGAGGAATAACAAAAATATCAAGGAGACGAGCGATATAAACTCAAAGTAGCTTTTACTTTGTAGAATGATAAAGAAACAAAGTACAAACAAAAAGATTAGCATCAAAGCTTTCAATGGTCACAAAAAGGAAAACAAAACAAGCACAATGGCTCACAAAAGACTCACGGAATGCACTGAGATACACAGGAAGGTAGGCTCAAGACTGAACAAAAAACAATGACTGAAGGCAAACTTAAATAGGGCCCAACACAGGTGAGTATCATCAACACTGATTGTTAAGTACAACTGAGAGTCCTTGCCAATGGTTTCCCCCTGGCAACTGGGAGGAGGATTGCAGGCAAAAAGACCTCCTGCGCCCCCTTGTGACTGGGAACCATACCGCTGATCATGGCAGGAGTGTGACCCCTAGCGGTTGGAAGTAGTATTGCTGGGTAAAGTCTTACACTAGTCAAGTCCTTGTTTTTGTTTTGTAAATAAACTGCACTTGGGTTCTTAAAGCTTGCCTCCAGCAGAGCCTTACCGTTACAGAATACTAGACCATCAACTATGAGCTCAGAAGTTTATCGTCTGTTGGCCCTCCGACAGGAGTTCTATTGAAGATTATGTAGAGGAGTTTTGCAGACTTTGTGCTTTGGCGGGTTTTAATGACATGGTGCTTAAAGCTACAGTCCGTAACTTTTTGCACTCTAGCGGTTAATAAACAGAACTGCATGCGTCTTGCGGAAGAACATTGCAGCTGGAGCTACTTCTCTCTGTTTATGTCTATGGCGAGTCACGCAGGGACTGTGCTTCTCCGCAGCGGTTCCTACCAGTCCAAATAGTCCCAACATAAACACTTATTATAAGTGTACCATAATGATTCAGGGTAAGACAAAAACACAGTTTGGAAAATAGATTATTGTTGTACATTCTCATTATATATATTTTTTTAAATCTTGAACACAAAAAAAGTTACGGACAGCAGCTTTAAGGACATTTTTAGAAATTGGTTAAAAGAACCAGTTTATTCAGGATGCCAGGGGGGAAATTCATTGGTCTCTGGCTTAATACATCGACCAAGTGCTACTGTTGAGTGACTCTGCTTTCACTGTAGGTTTTACAGATGAGTAGGTACCTGGCTAAGGCCACAGCCTTGCCATGCCTTTTTGGCCCCCTGAACTGCCTGCTCTCTCTCCATGGTCTCCTGAACTGCCTGCACCGCCATGGTCCCTTGAACTTCCAGCACCACCATGGCTTCCTGAACTTCCTGCATCGCCATGGCTTCCTGAACTTCCTGCACCGCCATGTTCCCTTGAACGTGCTGTGCCTCCATGGTCCCTTGAACTTCCTGCGCCTCCATGGCTTCCTGAACTGCCTGCGCCGCCATGGCTTCCTGAACTACCAGGTCTGCCCATGCTCCACGGCCCAGGTCCGCCCATTCTCCCAGGCCTGTCTCTGCCTTGCCAGGGTCCAGTTGGTTTTGTTGGGCATCAGGAGAACATTATTGGGTGTCTGAGACGTAATCAGTCATAATTTTTACTCTGAATAAAGTCATAACATACATCACTAATTACTCAAGTGTTACCTAGTCACTATGCAGGAACTACTAGTGATCTTGACCATTATTTTAAAATGAAAAGCATCTTTATTAATTCCTGCATTAATTCCTCCATAGTTACTTATTAATGACTCCATTGTTAGATTCTTCCCTATGGGTGTCTATGGCAGCCCTATGAACCATAAGTCAGAAAATAATGAAATTTGGCAACATTGTAGAGATGATCATGAAAAGTAAATGGACCAAATGTGGAGTCTCTACAACCAACTCCATAGCACCACCACCAGTTCAAAAATTCAACATTGAAACCGTTATAACTTTTGAACCCTTTGAGGTAGAAAAATAGAACTTAGTACACCTGATTCCTCTCCTCATGCTGATCACATTCACCATCTTACATCAAAACTCAAGACATTTTGAAAAGTACAGTATTCAGTTTTTTTACTCCTCCCTCAAAATGTGCCCAATTCTGACAAAATTTGGCAGAGAGGATCTTTGGACAGAGCTGAACAGAAATGACTGAACATACTTTTTTTCCAGCTTCTGAAAAAATGTATTATGATGTCGCAAACTTGACGAGGTCGACCCAAAATTGGTTCTGAGGCTGTATCTTGGCCAAACTTTGATCAATCGACACGAAAATCGGTACGCTTCATCGGACGCATGATCTGAGGGTCCATGCCAAAGTTGGGAACAGCGCCACTGAAATGACTATTTCTACTCATAACTTCTGAACGCTTTGTCAGAATCATAATTTTGATGTCTATGGATTCCTCGTGTCATACCGAATCCGTGGATACCGGATATGTCAGGATCGGATGAACTCTGTGTCCGCCATTTTGAATTTTGTCATAAATTGCTATATCTTTCAAAATATTTGACATATATGCACAAAAATTGGTATGCATGATCGACAGTATGTCTTGAACGTACCTGAGAAGTTTCCAAACAGCGCCACTTAGTGTTCCAGAGATATAAGGTTTTTTTGCTAAAAAGTGTATAACTTTTGAAAACATTGTCCAAGTTTTGTGTCATTTGTGTCATTTTGTTCCCTGGCTTATGCCGATTCCGACGATATCTCATTTGTAATTTTCCAAACATGTGACATTCCGCCATATTTAAACAAGTGAAAAATTGTTTTTTTCGCTACTCTTCCTTCAAATTTTGCCCAACTTTTTTTTCAAATTCGACTGAACCGCACAGAAATGACTGAACAGATTTTTGATATTTGCTACCGTTCTTGAGAAATTCATCTCTGAAGTTGACCCTGCCTGTGTTTGTGTCTTTATGCTAGTTAATTGTAAAATGTTCTTATGTTCCAGACATTAAATGATTCTGAGAATGATCTAATCTGAACTTTATAAATATAACATGCAATGCATTTATTTAAAGATTCTTAATTTTGAGTTCATTCTTACTTTAAATATGGAACTTTGGCAGCTGTTTGGTTGCTTGTCTGCCCAGTGGCGCAACAAGATAAATGGCAGGCACCAGACCCAGAGATTGTAGAATCGAGTCCTGTGTTGGGCAACTTTATAAAATTGTGTGTGATGTCATTTCAATGTGTTCTGTTTCTTTTCTTCTGACTCTGCACTGCTGTTGCTGCTGCTATAAACGGAACATAAGAAAATGACCAAATCTTAAAATAAGGGCAGATGCTTGCAATGCTCGCTATACTTGCTGTGCCTACAGTACATGCTGTTCTTACAGTACATGCAGTGCTGCTGTAGTTGCTGTGCTGCTGTGCTTGCTGTGCAGCTGTGCTTGCAGTGCTTGCAGTGCTTGCAGTACTTGCTGTGTGCTGCTGTGCTGCTGTGCTTACTGTGCTTCTGTACTTGCTGTGTGCTGCTGTGGTTGTTGCTTGAGGTATTTGCTGTCCTTGCGGTGCCTTCTGGGCTTGTCCCCGGTATTGCTACTTGCAGTGTTACTGTGATATTGATTTGAGAGGAAACTGTTTTAAAAATCTTACCTGTTTGTTATCTTATAATACATGTACAAAACATCTGTCGCTAAGTGCCAGCAGCTGCGTTCGTGTGAAACAAGGAAGAGTGAGTCCACGAGGACGTAATTAACTCTTTCCCAGCCAGCATTTTTTTTAAGTTGCCATTTTCACAAAAATGTAATGGCTCATAGAATATTTTGTTGTATGAATATCTGAATACCCAGCATCTTTACCCAGCATTTTCCTTGCCAATGTACGGTCGCTAGTGAACAAAATGGATGAGATTTGACTCACACACACAGCAAGAAACTTTTGAACTGTAACGTCCTAATCTTCACGGAAACCTGGTTAAACAGCGGAATACCGGACACCGCTATTGAGCTAGCGGGATGCCACACACTCCGGGCGGATAGAACATTAGATGGCTCCGGTAAGACCAGAGGTGGTGGATTGTGCATTTACATTAACAAAGCTTGTTGCACAAACTCTGCTATTGTTGGGAGTCATTGTTCAGCTAACCTTGAGTTTCTCATGGTTAAATGTAGACCGTTTTATCTACCGCGGGAGTTCACTTCCACCATTATAACTGCAGCCTATATTCCCCCGGATGCTGATGCCAAGCTTGCTATGAAAGAACTTCACGCAGCCATCAGTAAACAACAGACTGATCGCCCGGAAGCTGCTTTTATTGTTGCAGGTGACTTTAATCACTCAAACTTAAAGTCAGTACTACCCAAATTTCACCAGCATGTTTCCTGCCACACCAGAGGAAACAAAACCTTAGACCATGTTTACACAAACATGGCTGGAGCTTACGTTGCAACACCCCTCCCCACCTGGGACAGTCAGATCACCTTTCTTTGTTTCTCACCCCCAAATATGCACCCCTCATCAACCGTGTGAAGCCATCAGTGAAGACCATCAAGGTGTGGCCTGCGGGGGCAGATTCCACACTCCAGGAAAGGTTTCTAAACACAGACTGGAGTATGTTTGCTTCTCAGGCCACCAGTGGCGCTCACACGGACATTGACTCCTACACCTCCTCTGTATTGGATCATATCAATACCACCATTGAAAGTGTTACAACCAAGAAACAGATCACCATATACCCAAATCAGAAGCCATGGATGAACAAGGAAGTGCGACTCCTGTTGAAGTCACGCAATACTGCCTTCTGATCAAGTGATGCACAAGCCTACAGCATATCCAGAGCAAACCTGAAGAGGGGCATCAAAAAGGCCAAGCACTGCTACAAGCTAAAGATAGAGGGACACTTTTCCAACTCTGACCCTCGACGCATGTGGCAGGGCATTCAGGCCATCAGTGATTACAAACCCACCCACTCCACCCCCGCAGCCACTGATGTCAACTTCCTGAACGAGCTAAATTACTTTTATGCTCGTTTTGAAAGAGACAACAGAGAAACTGCCACCAAGCTCAAACCCTCAGCTGACCACCCACCAATCACACTCTCCTCCACAGATGTCTGCAACGCACTGAGCCGGATCAGCGCGCACAAGGCTGCTGGACCAGACAACATCCCTGGACATGTGCTCAGGGCATGTGCGGAGCAGCTCGCTGGGGTTTTTACAGACATTTTCAACCTGTCTCTTGCCCAAGCAGCTGTACCAATATGCTTTAAATGCACTTCCATTGTGCCAGTGCCGAAACACTCTAGCCCGAGGTGCCCTAATGACTACCGCCCTGTAGGACTCACACCCATCGTTATGAAGTGCTTTGAGCGGCTGGTCCTGGAACACCTAAAAGACTCTCTACCATCCACATTGGAGTCACACCAGTTTGCCTATCGCAGCAATAGGAGCACAGAGGATGCAGTTTCCATGGCACTGCACTCTGTGCTCACCCATCTGGACCATAAGAACACTTATGCATGCATGCTGTTTGTTGACTTCAGCTCAGCATTCAACACTGTCATCCCAACCAAGTTAATAGCCAAACTTGGAGACCTGGGCATCAACACCTCAATGTGTAACTGGATTTTGGACTTCCTAACTGACAGACCACAGAATGTTCGATCAGGATTCACCTGCTCCACGTCCATCACACTCAACACTGGTGTACCACAGGGCTGTGTGCTAAGCCGGTTTCTCTACTCCCTCTTCACCTCCGACTGCAAGCCTGTGTATGGATCGAATTCCATTGTCAAGTTTGCGGACGACACTACGGTGATTGGGCTCATCAGCAACAACGATGAGACTGCCTACAGGAAGGAGATCCAGCACCTGGCCACGTGGTGCACCGAAAATAACCTGCTCCTCAACACCACCAAAACGAAGGAGCTCATCGTGGACTTCAGGAAGGAGTCAAGAGGCACACACGACACCATTCACATCAATGGAATGGCTGTTGAGCGTGTCTCCAGTTTCAAGTTCCTGGGGATCCACATCTCGGCGGACATGTCGTGGACAACCAACACCTCCAGCCTGGTCAAGCAGGCTCACCAGCGCCTCTTCTTCCTGAGGACACTGAGGAAGAATCAGCTCTCCCCGGCTATCCTGGTGAACTTCTATCGCTGTGCAATAGAAAGCATCCTGACCAACTGTGTCGCAGTATGGTATGGGAGCTGCTCTGTTGCGGAGCGCAAGGCACTGCAGCGGGTGGTGATAACTGCCCAGCGCATCACAGGGACTCCACTACCTGCCATCGAGCACATCCAGAGGAAACGCTGTCTGCATCGAGCTCGCAGCATCCTCAAGGACTCCTCTCACCCAACCCAGACTGTTTTCTCTCCTGCCCTCTGGCAGGCGTTTCAGGTGCCTGCGGACCAGGACCAGCAGACTTAAGAACAGTTTTTTCCCCAGAGCTGTCTCTTTACTGAACTCAAACCCCCGTTGATCCACTTCCCTCATTAACTCTCCTACCTCAAATCTTCCTTCACTTTATTTGCACTACCGACTGTTTATTACAGTAACAAATGTTTACTTATGCATTTTGCACTACCATACCTTAACTGGATTATGCTCATTTGCACTGCCGACTGTATTTATAGTACCAACTGTTAACATTTGCATTTTGCACTGTACTTCTAACTGTAAAATGCAACCACTTTCCACTGCACTTTTACCCTTTTTTTTCGGATAGCTCTGTCCATAATTTATTGCACTACCTTAATCCAATGCTATAATCCTCATCTTTGCCTAACATATTATTGTATACCTCTATCTGTAAAATTCTGTTTATAGTAATAGCCATCTCTATATTTATTCACTGTACATAATCACCTGTAAATTCAGTTCTGTCTATAGTAATAACCATCTCTCTATTTATACATATTTATATATATTCAGTACATATCCATGTCCTGCCCTTATGCAACCTTTGTATATCCTGCACTTGCTGCTATTGCACTTCTGGTTAGACCTAAACTGCATTTCGTTGCCTTGTACTTGTACTTGTGAAATGACAATAAAGTTGAATCTAATCTAATCTAATCTAATCTAATCTGAGCGTGCAATATATCAAAAGAAAGAGCAGACCCTCTGCTTTTAAACAAAAAAAAATATATTGAAAATTATTACAATTATTCTAGCTTTACGCATTCCTTTTTTTATCAAAAAAGATATTGGTAAGTTTCATAAAAAAAATATATGGGTAAGTTTCATTAAAAAAAGCAACATTTTGAACAAAGAGCTGAGAAAATCACGTTTTGTCAAAGACTATATCCAGATCGGATTCAGAACGATGATCAAACACAGATGGAGTAGATTGAGTCCATCCTAATGATTGTACAGTCCTATAGCTCGTCCTGGGTTTACATTTCATTCAGTAACATTACAGTTTTTATTTATATGCTGTTTAATGTTGATGATCATGTTATTTTGCATATGCATCTGCTTACATATGATCGCTTGTTTTTTTTTTTTCATCTTCTTCACCTGTGTTTTGATCAAGAGATTCTGAAGATGCATAATAGTGCCCCCTAGCATAACAGTGAAAACACCGAAAATTCTGTTTGGTGGGGAAGCGTTTACTTACAAATAACAAAACATTTCTGTGTTTAGAGTTAAATAACTGTTTGCAAAATTTTGATTCGATTTTTTTATATTGTATTAGCTCACCAAACGCAAAACGAAGAAAAAACGCTCCTAGCAAGCGTAAAGCACTGACTTCAGTTACCCGAATGAGAATGTGTTATCAGTTTTTACCGGTTGTTATTGGGGGATAACATACATAATCAAGTATTCCACAGAGCCGTGCAATAATGTATTATGTAGAGTAGACTAATATGAGAGAGAGGTCGACTAAGTGAATGTATTACCTGCATTTAGCTGATATTCTTCAGGTCAATCTTATATTCATAATCACAAAATCAGTCCGCTGAAGAACATTTTTTTCATACTTTTTCCAGGTAACCCAGACAATACAATCTAATTGATATTATTATGTAATGCCAGAATCAACCTGGTCAGATTACTCCATCAATTGGTCAACAATAAGCTTGTTAACATGATTTAAACATTAAATTGTATAACTTCGTGCCATGACAACATAACACAAATCCCAAAAATTATTGTAATGATGACAGTAAACATTATGCAATGATAGTCAACATTATGCAACAAATGATGACATTTTAGCTTAATTTTTACAGAACCCAGAAGATTCCTTTAAAAAGTGACAACTGATTGAAAATCATTCAGTGGGAGAGGCTGGGGTCACATTTGGATTTTATATGGTTATATTCCTAAGTTGAATATACTGTGACATTTAGATAATGCTGACAAATCACTGGAGGGAATAATGACAAAAGGAAGATAAGTTTTGTCCAGTGCTGTCTTCCAAATATGTTAATCAATAAAGGAAAGCTTTCTTTAACTCAAGACCTGGAGAGATCCCAATGTCAATATTTCCCGCACAAGCAAATTTCGCTAACTTTAACTTCCACGGTTCAGGACTCCTTCCCAAATAGATATTGTAGTTCTCCTTACCTCACTTGAAATTAGTAATCTTTCTTTTCCTGCTCTTTCAACATCATCTATAAGTATAATTTCCCAAACAGTTAATGAATACCACTAAAGACACTGTCAAACCTTTATGGGCTATGGGGTTTGTCCAATAATAAGACTTTCCCTGAATACTGAATTATATTTCTATACCCAATGCAAGTTCTGTAATGTCCTACGACAAAGTTGCCATCCTCTGTCTCTTTCCTTGAGATGACAGTACACAGTTTACACTGAGGATTACTAAAAGCAACATCCTGTTTCTTGTTGTTAACAGTGCCAACAGAGTAGAACACTGGAGGTTAAAAAGGGCTCTCAGCCAAGTTGCCTTTTTAGTGTAGACCTTTCTTCTTGAAGTCTTATCTGGGGACTTGAGTCCCAACTTCAAAATGATACAGGAGAATTCTGTCTTTGGTTTTAGGCCAAAGCAAAGGAACAAAATGTGAACAGTAGCGATTGCTCCAGAGCATCCCAGCATGACAGAGGAGAGAGAGACATTTGTATAGCATAATTAATGTATAAATGAATTCTTTGAAATGCATTCTTTAAGCTTAAACTGTTATGACGCATAAATCAACCTCAATTTCAAGAAGCCATCCAGATCTCTGAACAGACACAAAGAGAAACGCTCCTTTAAACAACACTTGCATTTTTGAGTAATTATATTCATTTCCATTCACCACAGCAAGTTGTGACAACAAACCAGCCCACATTTGGTCTTTTTTCAGTTCGCCCACTCGCAATGCTGTAATTAGTTCGAAATGGAGCCAGGAAGTCCATTTACAGCATATGGGAAATAATTGGTGGTGGTTATATTCCCTTGGGATCCTGTCTTTGATTATTCAGGGGGAAGATGAGCCCACTAAATGAAGTGCCAAGGAGCACAATACTCAAATCACCTGGCTACTTCAGTATAGCACTTCTTATTCTTCTCCCTGACAGAAAAATCTATGGCTGGTCACCACAAAACGATGTAATTTACGTCTCTTTTCAGCTCATGGAGCCCGATGCAGAGTTGCTATAATTGGCTTAGTTTCCAAGTGTCATACACTGAGGGTGTGGAGAGAACATTGACTGGAGGAGGTTTATCTGACTTAGAGATACATTGTTATAGCAAACCCTGAATCATTGCTGCAGGAGTCCATTTTCTGCATTAAAAATAGATAGCAATATACTCTTCACTTAGGAGCCCTTTACACAATACCATTTTCACCTAAAAATGGAAAACTTTATATGCATTTGGCCATTCATTTACACGACAACAGTGTGTTGGGGACCTGAAAATTTTGAAAAATGCGCATTTCATGTTCAGTCTATAGTCATGTAGTGTTTCTTCACAGAGTGGCATTGCCAACTGCTGACCTGGCATGAATAATACAGCGTTTTGAGTCATTTTCGCAGATCTGTGTGAACAGAGATCGTTTTGATAACGTTGCCATCTAGATGCTAAAAGTGCAAAGGAAAAACTTTTCCTGTTTTAGTACATTGTTGTCATGTAAACATACCCTTAGTTGTAGCTAAACCTACTAAGAGGTAAAAGTTGTCACAATTAAACAGACTGTTATCAGTTCAGAACAACTGAAATGTACAGAACTGTGAAACTATTGTTTTGCTGAAATTTTTTTTACCAGTTTTTCACTATTGGTATACTACAACAATAGTCAACAATAGATGCATATGTTAATGAAAGAGCTGCATTTATTTGATAAAAGTACTATACAAGCACGAATATTCTTAAATATTATTACAATTTAAAATAACAGTTTTTTATTTTAATATTTTAAAATATAATTTATTCCTGTGATGGCAAATCACAGGATCAGCATCATTACTCCAGTCTTCAGTGCCACATGATCCTTCAGAAATCGTTCTAATATGATGATTTGATGCTTAGAATCATTTGTATTATTATCAATGTTGATAGATAACTATCAATGTTGAAAACAGTTCTGCTGCATAATATTTTTTGGGAAAATAGCATTTGTCTTTTTCAGGATACTTTAATGAGTAGAAAGCTCAAAAGAACCTCATCTGTTTGATTTTTCTTTCTTTCTTTTTTCTTTTTTTTTTGTATGTATGTAAATGTAAAAGTCTTTACTGTTACTTTTGAACGATTCATATATTGTCTTTATTTGCAACAATCCATATGTAAGTTTTTGAGGATCTACTGGCCACATCTTCAGATGATTGTATCCACAAGTGTTTTTTTTCTCTATCATAATCATTGACAAGAGCAGAAAATCATTTTACAGCTATTCCTCATTACATATGATAGCACAGTGATAGCTGTTGCTTTCCTAAGTGTTTTCATGATTTCAAGAGAAAGAAAATCCTACAAAACTGAGAGAGGGGAAGTTCAAGCAGAGCTGATATATATGACTCTGAGATATATATCTCTATATTATATATATATATATATATATATATATATATATATATATATATATATATATATATATATATATATATATATATATATATATATATACACTCACCTGAAGGATTATTAGGAACACCTGTTCAATTTCTCATTAATGCAATTATCTAATCAAACAATCACATGGCAGTTGCTTCAATGCATTTAGGGGTGTGGTCCTGGTCAAGACAATCTCATGAACTCCAAACTGAATGTCAGAATGGGAAAGAAAGGTGATTTAAGCAATTTTGAGCGTGGCATGGTTGTTGGTGCCAGACGGGCCGGTCTCACAATCTGCTCAGTTATTGGGATTTTCACGCACAACCATTTCTAGGGTTTACAAAGAATGGTGTGAAAAGGGAAAAACATCCAGTATGCGGCAGTCCTGTGGGCGAAAATGCCTTGTTGATGCTAGAGGTCAGAGGAGAATGGGCCGACTGATTCAAGCTGATAAAAGAGCAACTTTGACTGAAATAACCACTCGTTACAACCAAGGTATGCAGCAAAGCATTTGTGAAGCCACAACACGCACAACCTTAAGGCAGATGGGCTACAACAGCAGAAGACCCCACCGGGTACCACTCATCTCCACTACAAACAGGAAAAAGAGGCTACAATTTGCACAAGCTCACCAAAATTGGACAGTTGAAGTCTGTAAAAATGTTGCCTGGTCTGATGAGTCTCGATTTCTGTTGAGACATTCAGATGGTAGAGTCAGAATTTGGCGTAAACAGAATGAGAACATGGATCCATCATGCCTTTTTACCACTGTGCAGGCTGGTGGTGGTGGTGTAATGGTGTGGGGGATGTTTTCTTGGCACACTTTAGGCCCCTTAGTGCCAATTGGGCATCGTTTAAATGCCACGGCCTACCTGAGCATTGTTTCTGACCATGTCCATCCCTTTATGACCACCATGTACCCATCCTCTGATGGCTACTTCCAGCAGGATAATGCACCATGTCACAAATTGGTTTCTTGAACATGACAATGAGTTCACTGTACTAAAATGGCCCCCACAGTCACCAGATCTCAACCCAATAGAGCATCTTTGGGATGTGGTGGAACGGGAGCTTCGTACCCTGGATGTGCATTCCACAAATCTCCATCAACTGCAAGATGCTATCCTATCAATATGGGCCAACATTTCTAAAGAATGCTTTCAGCACCTTGTTGAATCAATGCCACGTAGAATTAAGGCAGTTCTGAAGGCGAAAGGGGGTCAAACACAGTATTAGTATGGTGTTCCTACACTGTCAGAAAAAAAGGTACATTGCTGTCACTGGGGCGGTACCCTAAGGTACAAAACGAATATGTACCGTTAAGGTATTATTATGTACCTTTAAGGTACTAATACGCACTCTTAAAGTACTGATATGTACCTTTTGAGGTACTAATCTGTACCTTTTAGGGGTGAGTAAGGTACAAAGATGTACCTTTTCACTTTTGTACCTTAGGGTACCGCCCCAGTGACAGCACTGTACCTTTTTTTCTGAGAGTGTAATAATCCTTTAGGTGAGTGTATATATATGGCACAAAAAGTGGTTCTTCGTCATAATCATAGAGGTAGCGGTTCTATATAGCACCTTAGTCAGTGGTGCTATATAGCACCTTATCAAAAGAACCACTGAAGCACCAAAATTGGTGCTATACAGCACTTAAAAAGGTTCCCCTATGATTACGAGCCAATAACCAATTTTAGTGCCATATAGAACCTTTTTTTTAGAGTGTGTATATTTATAGAAAAGAAAAGAAAAGAAAAGAAAAGAAAAGAAAAGAAGTGGTTATACATAGCAAAGAAATGAAAATGAATTATGGACAATGAACAATTCTCTCCCTTAGTGACCGTTTAATGTAACAACATAATAGTACAGTGTAAGTTACTCATAATTTAGTCATATTTTAAATAAATGAACAAGTAAAACAATTATTTTAAAAGTTATAAATGAAAAGAAACAATAAAAGTTTGTCAATAAAAGCAAGAGTGTCCATTTGGAGCACTATAACTTAGAAAAGCTTCTCTTATTGCTTTTGAAATTGGCTAATCATTATTTAGAAATAATGATTATTACGAATGCAAAACATCAAAAAAGGATATGCTGGACTTTTGCATCAAGGTAATAAGAACAGGACAAAACGTCCCTGGTATAATGACAAAATTAAACGTACAAATAGGCTCTATCATAATGGAGTAAAATTGCTGGCACGGAACCCCTGCCAGTGTAAGGCAGCAGGAACATATTAAACATCAACAAGATGTTCTGCTGACTCTCGTGAGAGCCAGCTGAAATGGCACTGCATTTAGTTCAGCATAAAAAAGTACAAGAAATGCAAATCTCCTAATTTCAGTGCTAAAGTAAAGGATTTGGAGATATTATTTAACTTAACTACTAAACAAAAAAGGACATTTCAATTTAAGGTCCATACAATATAAACACCTGTGATATTTATTGAAAGGACAAAAACATTTGAAGCATTCTGAATATAACAGCTTTTGTGTTCTGTATGAATCTGTATGAAGTTTATAATTATTATTATTATTTCTTGTATTATTTATTATTTATTTAACCATTCAAGGTGTGATGTTACATACAATGCCTTACCCACAATTCTATGTAATGCTCCCTTTGAAGTGCAATTGTATATTGTATTTATATTTACATAACATCACATTCAACACAAATGGTGGCACACCAAGTACCTATTTTACAGTGGAAAGATGGAAAAAATAGAGAGAAACTTTGTGGAACTCTATGAAATCTGATGCATTAATATAAAATATAAATATAAATATAAAAATTAGTGCATCAGATGATTAAAGAGCAGAGGTGAAAAAAGTCATTTCACTATCCTTTTTATCCATAAGGCCCTTAAATAGCTTTATCATAAAACGCATAACCACATAACCTCAATTCCTTCATCTTTATTGCTAGATGCTATTTTTATTTATTATTCCAAAGATTTCCTGCCACAGGAATAATTACCGTAAATCGTGCTCATGAATGTACCAGTGCATTAGTCTGACAATAATCTGACCCTCTCATCTACACTACAGTGCACAGTGTCCGCAGCTAATGTGGAATTCAACAGAGCCTTAAAATAGCATAGTTCTCTGAAGTAATTTGTGATCCTGCTCTTCTGGAAGTGTGAGACCATTTAATGAGCATTTTTCTCTCCTTCATGTAAATACTGCTGCACATCTCACAAAGACATTAATGTGGGAATTGCTGGGTAGATTACTCAGAAATTGCAGTCTGTTACTGATTACAAATCAGTACAAATTACGGTAGCACTTTATTTTACAGTCCTGTTCCCCATGTACACACTATGTACTTATTATAGTAAGTACAATAACTGGGTAATAACTAGGTACTAACCATGAACCTACCCCTAAACCTAACCTTAACCCCTGTAGTTACCTTATATTACCAGTACTTTGGTAAGTATACTGTAAATACAGTGTTTCAAGTTTCAGTACTGTAAAATAAAGTATAACCCAAATTACATGACAAAAATTGTACTTAGCAATACACATTTTAGGTAATGTATCCTAATCTGACTACTTTTTGATTATTTCCACATTACATTTGACCTAACGCTAACTGCAAATGTGCTGTTAAATTATTTAAATAATCACTTCAATTTTCAGGGGTACTTTATTTTATATCAAATGGGTTTTGGTGGAGTTTGGGAATAAACATGAAAATTATTACACAGCCAAAGTCTTCCAGGATTGAAGACTGTGTCCAAATTTATTTGTGTCCAAATTTCCTGAAGTATTAAAGAGTGAAGGTCACTGGATATGATGCATTTCACAGCTATATGTTGTAATATGTAATTATGTAATCGTTAAAAAAGTAATTAAAATGTAGCATGTATGTGTATAAACCCTAATGCTCAAAATAATTAATTGAGTATGGTCAACTTAAATTAAACAAATTAGTTCAATCAAATGAACTTTTATAAGTATTTAGAACTTTCTTTTGCTTTTGAGTTCACAAAACTGATACATTTTAAGTAATCTGAATTGTTTCATTGTTTTGTGTTTTATGAACTTGTTTCTAAACTAAAACTGGGCTTGGATTTTTATTTCTCAGCATGCGTTGCTATGGCACTAGAAAGTGACAGTAAATGCTAAAATTAAGCATTATTTTATGTTTTTGTTCATGATTAATGTTAAGAGGAAGATTTAGGAGTGTTTAATGTTTTGCTATGCTAATTTAGAAGAGTTTCTGTTAGCCTATGTTAGATTGAGAACAGATATATGTTAAATGTTCCATGTTGCTGTACTTATTCAGCAATTTTTATACTATGATGCTAATGCTATCAAATCATTGTGCAAGCAAGTTAGCAAGTTCTGCTTAATTAAAATGTGAATTTCTTAACTTAACATTTTTTACTGATTACCTCAATTTTTTTTGAGTTTCTCTAACTTTGGGTTTACAGTGTATGTATATATATATATATATATATATATATATATATATATATATATATATATATATATATATATATATATATATATATATATATATAATGCATAAACCATATATGCATTTGTGCTTCATTTGGATGTGTTTGTATTCATGCCAGTGCCTAAGAGTGCAGTGGTCCTCTCCAAGGAGCTCGCTCTGTGTTTGAGGAGCACATATTAATGACTGTGAAAATCTCTTTACCCTTCACGAGCCCTGAATCATACACAGAGGCAGAAACAATCCTCTATCCGGTCACAGCCGATTTAAGATGCATCTCTGAGGAAATCAAATCGCATTCAGTTGTTGACACTCACGTTCTGCATTAATTGTAGGTATTAATAAAGACATAGATGACTGTGTGCGTCCATGCGTAAGTACAGTAATTAAAGAGAAGGTCTCAATCTTCTCTCGCTCACTCTGCATAGTTCAACGAATAACCTCGTCCGCTATAGAAAACATGATGGATGAAATATTGCATGAGGATTGCTCAGCTCACTCTAATATGAATAAATGAGGACCTCGGTGTGCCCTCTGCCATGTTCCACTATCGCTCCCCGTGGCTGCACACTTGTCCACCAACTGCAGCCAGTCAGATTAATCGTTGGCAACATGGTCGCCCACACACAACTGGCAAAGTGGGTGGGCGACAGGTGTCATTTATAATGTATGGCTTCACCCGAGGGGGCGGCATGATTTCCAATTACACCTCACACCTCTAGGGCCTCACTGAGTAATTATGCAGGAGCGAATCCGGTACAGAAACTTGGGCAGATAAAACTCAGGACAACTTAAACAGAATTTGAAACAAAGTTGCTGTCAGTTATTGTAATGTGCACTGAAAATGTTAAAGTCAGTATGCTAATGTAAAGTGTCAATTAACTCTAAATAAAAAGTTGCTAAAACAGCTATTAGAAACATTGTTAACTGTGAATATCCTAAATTAGCATATCAGTATTTTGAAGATAAAACACTTCTAATGCAAATTAAAGGGACATTTTCTAACTCTCATCTTGTTTCAAAACTGTATGCTGTTATTTTTGAAGTGGTACAGAAAAGGAGAGTTTTTGAATAATTGTCTTTTCCATGTCTCTTTTTTCTGTTGTAATATACCATGGGTCATAATTTTGGAATAATTAACTGCGACCCTGGACCACAAAATGTCTCAGGGTTACTTATGTAACCTCTGTTCCCTGAGAACAGGGAACGAGACACTGCGTCCTAGAAGGCATATGGGGAATGCAGAATCACATCAATCCTATTGACCAGCGACAGCCTATGACATCAACGACGTGCAACCAGGAAGTATATAAGGGCGCTGTGCAAACATGACACCATCTTTTTTGTCTGAAGGGACTGTTTGGCATGCAGGCCCTAAGGCATGGCAAAGAGATGCAGTGTCTCTTTCTCTGTTCTCAGGCAAAGGGAGATTACATACGTAACCTGAGATGTTCCCTTTCGAAAGGGAACTTGCTCTGAGTCCTAGAACGCATATGGGGAATTATATACTCACGCTGCCATGCTGAGGGAAGTGCATGCCCACTGGCAGTGACAACCGTCAGGACAAGCAAATTTAACTGAAATGCCTAAACCACTCCCTCTCTGGTCACACTAGGCTGTCAGTGACAGCATTCCCTACGGTCATAGCCCAAGCTATAAGCCTCAGTAGGAACCTTCATACACTACATGAAGTCCTACCCAGGCTGCTCAAAGGCCTGGAACCAGCCAATTTGACAGAAGGGGTTCCTTTAAGGGAATGTGGCTAGGGGACCCGAGGGAGCCCCAGCCAGTCACTATTCGGGAAACTTCACAGAATGCCACCGGGAGGCCTGACCTGGCATCACTTATGTGGGACACTTCGGTTTGGCCATCCCTGTCTGTTTGAAAACAGAGCCTCTGGACACTTGCCTCCTGGCGAGGCATCCAGATGGAGGGACTGCGAACTGGCAGTGTCCAACTCAGACTGGATCTCAGAGACGGGTATCCTGGAGAGCAGCACTCAACGTAGCGCTTTCTAACCCTTGCTAGCGAGGGGAGTTTATCTGCTCGATCCTAGGATCCACCAAGCACTTATCTCACAAAAGCGCTCAAGAGGCCGGACAGGCCTACGGGCTGATCTAATTTTGGAGGCCTCGTAAGGGGCCTGCAACCGTCTGATCAGACTCAGGCGGCTGCAAGCTCATGACCCTCCATGAGGGGAGCTCCAAGCCTGCCTGGTAGGTAAACCAAGTTGTTGGCTGAATATGAGTAGGTCCCCTTCTAGGGACGAGTAGCAGAAGCGACACTTCGTCGTGCTAGGGTGTGAGACCACCTTCAGGTGCTGCCAGCTAAGGCCAGATCACTGATAGCAGGTATCCACTAGCTGTCAGCGTAATGCCAGTTATTAGTTCCCGACTCAAACTCGTTCCCTCAGGGAGGCCTGGTGAGACCTACTACCTGATAGCAAGCCTTCAGGGAGGCCTGGTGAGGCCTACTACCTGATAGCAAGCCTTCAGGAAGGCCTGGTGAGGCCTACTACCTGATAGCAAGTTATGCTAGCTACCCGAGCATCCAGACTCAGGAACTCGCCCTCAGGGAGGCCTGGGGAGGCCTACTACCTGATAGCAATTTGTGCTAACTGTCAAGTGACTGAAGTGACCGCCATGTTGAGCCACAGATGCCTCTGTAATAATTTCATTTTTGGGCCCAAACAAGGGACGCCAATTATGTAGTGATTTTACCTTCGTCCATCCAAGGACATTAAGTAAGGTAGTGATTGGTACTCACGTCACCGTAGACGTTGTGATTTTTGGATCACACGTCACTTAAGGTGTGGTTATGAGTACATGAGATGACCACCTTCCCCCTCTCTTAGTTTGGGACACTAATCAAGGTCTTTTACCTTGGCTCTATGAGAACGCTTCAAACGAGAGGCGGTTCAATCATTTTAGACTGAATGTAAAGTGGGGAGAGTTGGTCAGCTGATTTATCTGAAAGATTGGTGAGATTTCTAACTTGTAGAGCCTTTTCTGTATTATCAGCACAAGTAAGACACAATTGTAATAAAATAGATTTTATTAACAAAAGATAAACAAGAATAACTAGCACTACTACTAAATGAATACAATGAATGATAAAAGAATAAAGTGCATAAAATATATAAAATACATGTGATTAAGTTGAGTGTGGCTATGGAAGAGTTGCGTTATCTTATGGAAAGATAAACTGTTGTTTCTCTGAAAATAAGGTGGAGAACCTTATTATGCATCAAACAAATAACAAAAGATTATTTGTTATTAACTAGCATCAGTTAAATTACCTCTAATGTAAATTAGAAAATCATATACTGATATATACAACAATGCCAAGGTTTCTGGAAAGAGGTTTGGTTAAGTGATATTTACGTTCCACTTGGTTGAGTAAGCAGTCCGATGGAGGTGACTTCTTCCACTGGTTGTGCAGGGTGACAATGCAGTGGGAAATAAGCTGGAATCCGTTTCAACAGTCTTGAACACGAAGATCTGTGGGATGCTGATCTCCTGGAGCACCAAAGGGTCCTAAAATCTGGAACACGCAGATGAGGCCCTGAAGTAGGTGCAGAAGGTCCTTAATCTGGAACACGCAGACGAAGGAACCTCGAAGTGAAGGTTTGCTCTCCTGAGCTTAACCTTGTTGCAAATGTCTCTGTGTGTCTTCTGACTCTGTGGGTCAGACACTCAGGACTTGGTCAATCCGCTTTGGTCTCTCTGGCATGGAGACTCGGGACATGCTGTAGTCTCGCTGGACTAAAACTCTGAACGTAGTGGTTGTTAATGTCTCTTTCCTTGCAGGCTGGAGGCTCAGAACGTGGTCATATCTGTTACTGCCTCACAAGCTGTAGATTCAGATCCTTGGATCTTTTGTTGTTTCTCTGGATGAACCAGAGGCTCAGAACTTGGTTGCTCTGTCACAGTCTTATCCTCGCGGGACAGACTCAGAACTTAGCGAACTGTTAAAGTCTCATCCTTGCTGGAGAAACTCAGAACATTACGGTGTATCTGTTATGTCTCTCTTGAAGGGAGACTCAGAACAAGGTGTGTCTGTTGAAAGGGTACTTTTATCCTTTTCCGAATAGGAGGAGATTGCAATTTGGCGCTTCTCCATTCCAGTGTTGCGATTGGCTGCTGGCATCAGAGGGGGCTCACCGTGTGGCCCACCCTCCTTTCTTCTGTGAAACTCATTTGCATACTGTACACAGTTAGAAGTCTTTAAAGTGTCTTTAAAGTTTACCAATGCATTTCTCACTTTCCAAACCACCATCAGAATACCCTTGGGAATATTCTAAACAAATAGAAACCAAACATAATGGAAAAGGATTGAACTGTTCATGCATTGATTTGTTCATTAACAGCTGATTCTGTGTAAGATGTTGCATTACAAATAGCTGTCACTGAGTATACTTATTTCTCTGAATAAGTATGAAATGGATGTGTGTAGTTTACAACAGTCTTAAGGTTTCCAAACATAGTTATGACTGGATTTGGATAGATCATTTTGGTTTTTCTTTCACCCACTACTGCTGAGGTCCTGTGGAATTTTTATGGCAGTCATAGACCAGGACTACGGATTTGGGTGAAGGGCAGAAACTGCATGTGGACCAATGAGATGTCTTGTCTTTCCTAGGCTTGGTACAAGAGGTGGTCCTTTTGGCCTCTAAGAGGTATCTGGCTGTTGTCCAAGCATCTTTATCTGATGGCATTGGACAGTTTGTTTGTGTCAGTCTACCAAGATACAATCAAAATGTAGCAAACCTTTGTCCACTGTTATGGACAGAGAGGGGCCCGGCCATAAACTGGGCCCTGGAATGTGCTGTCCACTACACCTCTCCATGGCCACCATAGCCGCCATCGAACGACTGATGGCGACAACTGTTTGGTTTGTTTGGTGGCCCGGAGAGCTAGATCCGTGGTGCGGCGGAGCTTGGCCATCTCATCAGGGGGTAGGCCCTCCCCCTGATCGAGATCCTTTAGCAAGTCAGCCTGGTAGGCTTGCCGCACCGCCATGGTGTGTAACGCCGCCACAGCTTGACCCGCTGACAAGTACGCCCTGCCATTAAGACGAGAAGTAGTCTTAAGTGGTTTAGACGGGTCGGAGGGTGGTTGTCCTCAGCGTCGATGGCCTCCCGGACGCGAGAGTTCACGAACGTCTTGTCGATCAGAGGCATCGACACATTCCCAAACTAGGCCAATCCCTCGACATCAGCGAAGTTATCGCGCTGATATTGATGAATTCGGGCCGAGTACGGGTACTTCCATGCCCCCGTGATCTGTTCGTGAAGATCGGGGAGGAATGGAAGGCTCCCAGGAGCTGGGGGGTTATGGCCGGAGAGAAACCAATTGTCGAGATGATTCCGCGAGCAGTCTCTCTCCTGACGCACTACCACGGTAACTGCAGCCTGAGGGTGGCACGTCCCATAACCTTGAGTAGCTCCCCGTACACAGGGCAGGATACTCAGCCAGATCATCACCACCCTCCTCAGCCAGCCTTTGCTCGTGCAGAAGAGCCGCAGCTGACGAGGAGGAGGAGAAATCCAACTCCTCCCCTGGTAGCTGCCCCTTGCAAACCGGCTGATCACCTGAGAGAACAACACCTCTCTCAAGACGATCAGCAAGCTCCGTCTGGGAGCCCAAGGAGATCCGTCGCCGATGCTGGGTCCTCTTCTCATTGCCCACTAAGCCATTAAGAGTTACATCAGCGCTATTGGGCAAAGCATACTCAGCAGCAGGTCAGGCCGCCGCATGTCTGCACACTATGGCCATCATACAGGCATATCAGGATGACCTGCTGAGGGATCTGGGGGATAGCCAGGAGATCGGAGCTGACGTCATCAATGAGCTCCAGTCTTCGGCAGATTTAGCTTTCCGGGCCACCAAGGAGACGGCAAAGTCTGTGGGTCATTCTATGGCAGCCCTGGTGGCCACGGAGAGGCATCTGTGGCTAAATCTTATGGAGATAAAAGAGAAAGATAAAATGTTTCTTCTTGATGTGCCACTGTCTCCTGACGGCCTGTTTGGTGACGCCGTCACTACCATCACCGAAAGGGTTTGGGAGGCAAAGAAACAAGCTGTGGCGCTCAGGCTGTTTCTTCCCCGTAAGCCCTAGGCCCCGTCTGCTGCTGTGCGGGAGCAGCAGGCGCCGAGTATGAGCTCCTCACACCGGGCACAGCAGAAGCAGAGCGTCGCCACCCGTACCCCCCCTCAGAATGCGTGGGGCGGTGGGCGGGGAGGGGCTCTCAGGTGCAGCCTTCCAACGGTAAGACTGATCTGAGGACAGTCATTATCTCTAGGAAGGCTGCGTCAAAGAAGCCCTGACGCCAGTGTGACGAAGACTGTGTGGGTGGTCCCCCCCGGGGGCAGGCGGTGTTCACCTCAGCATACGGTGCCCATCTGCCTTCGGTGCCCTCACAGGGTCAATCCACCAACCCCACCCGAGTGCCGGGGGGTGGAGGGCCCTCGCGAGTCATTCCCGGATTGCTCGCGCCCTCTGAGGAGGGAGGTGATGCCGTCGAGCCAGTTGTTCCCTGCCGGTCTGCCGCTTCAGGGCGCTGCGCTCGTGGTGCATCAGAGTCCATCAGAGGCCAGTCTTGAGAGCCTGGTACCGTTAGAAGATTTTCTGGCAGAGTGGGAGTATCTGCCGAATATATCTCCTGCAGTTTATAAAAAAGGGTACGCCATTCAGTTTTGATGTCGTCCACCCAGTTTCAACTGGGTTCTGCCCATGGTGGTGGGCCCCGAGCAGGCTCTGGTTATGACTCAAGAAGTACAGACTCTGCTGCAAAAGGAGGCTATAGAGAGGGTTCCCCTACCAGATAGAAAGTCAGGCTTTTACAGCCGGTACTTCATCGTGCCAAAGAAGGATGGGGGGCTGCGTCCTATTTTAGATCTTTGCGTCCTCAACCGCTCAGTAGCCAAACTCAAGTTCAGGATGCTTACACTCAAACAGATCGTGTCTCAGATCAGGTCCGAGGACTGGTTTGTCGCGATAGATCGTCTCCATCCTTCCACAGCACAGGAAGTACCTGAGGTTCGCTTTCAGGGGAGAAGCGTTCCAATATCGGGTGCTTCCCTTCGGTCCAGCACTTTCACCCTGCGCGTTCACGTTAGTCCCCTTGCATATGCAGGGGATCCGCATTCTCAATTATATCGATGACTGGTGGATTTTAGCATAGTCAGCTCGTCTCGCGGCTCAACATTTCGTGCACATGAGGAAGTTAGGGCTGAGGCTCAACTCCAAGAAGAGAGTTTAGACGTGAGTTGGGATTCAGTCTCTATGCAGGCCCGCCTATCAGAGCCTCGCATAGGGTCGATCCTCTCGGCAGTCAAAGGGGTGAAGCTAGACCAGCCGCTCACTGTCAAACAGTATCAGAGACTGTTAGGTCTGATGGCAGCAGCGTCCAACATCATTCCCTGCGGCCTGCTGTACATGAGACCTTTGCAGTGGTGGCTCAAGACCAAGGGATTTTCCCAGAGGGGAAATCCTTTTTGCGTAATCAGGGCAACGTGGCGGTGTCTCCGCACCGTGGTCATGTGGAAGGATCCTTGGTTCCTGGCCCAAGGCCCATTACTGGGGGCACCATGTCAGCGAGTATCTCTGAACACGGATGCCTCCCTTATGGGTTGGGGGGCGACCATGAGTGGTCGCTCAGCCCAGGGTTTATGGCAGGAGCACCATTATTCCTGGCACATAAATTGTCTAGAAATACTGGCTGTGTTTCAGGCTCTGAAGCATTTCCTGCCATATCTCAGGGGCCATCATGTGCTTGTTCACACAAACAGCATATCAGTGGTCTCCTACATCAACCATCAGGGGGGTTACAAGTTGGCTCGCCTGATCCTCCTGTGGGCCCAAGGGAAACATCTCTCAATCAAGGCAGTTTACATCCCAGGGAGCCTGAATGTGGAAGCAGACATCCTGTCGAGGCAGGGGCCGAGGCCCGGGGAGTGGAGACTCCACACCGAGGTGGTGGAGCTCCTTTGGGAGAAGTTTGGCAGGGCTCAAGTGGACCTGTTCGCTACTCACGAGAACACACATTGTCACCTGTGGTTCTCCCTCACGCCTCCAGCTCCTTTGTGACTGGATGCGATGGTACAGGAGAGGCCGAGGCTGCCCCTGTATGCATTTCAAATCAAATCAAAATCAAATCACTTTATTTGTCACTCTACCATATGCACAAGTGCAACAGTAGGTGAAATTCTTAGGTGCAGTTCCGAGCAACATAGTAGTCATGACATGACATGTACAACATTTAAGCAACAACAGATTACACATCTGATGCGCACACAATTACTCACAGCACAGTATACACTACAATAAACAATAAATAATTTACACAATGTGAGTGTAGTTCTCACAGCTTTAAACAATATACACATACTTACAATATACATATACTTAAAACAATATACACTAAACATACATTAAACAATAACAGTATACATTAAGCTATAATAATAATATACAATGTACAGTATACAATATGTTCACAAATTGAAGTCCAAAGTGCAATAGATGCTGTATGATAAATAAATGTGTATATAATGTGTGTGTATCTACAGTGGGTTGTGCTGAGTGATATTCTGTCCAGTGTGTGTTATGATCCTGATGGATCAAGAGTTAAGAAGTCTGATTGCTTGTGGGAAGAAGCTGTTCTGGAGTCGGCTGGTGCGTGTTCTGATGCTGCGGTACCGTCTGCCTGACGGCAGCAGTGAGAGCAGCCCATGGTTCGGGTGGCTAGAGTCTCTGATGATCCTCTGAGCTCTCTTCACACACCGCCTGGCGTAAATGTCCTGGAGGGAGGGAAGCTCACCTCCGATGATGCAGCTGGCCGTGCGCACTACCCTTTGCAGGGCCTTGCGGCTGCGAGCGGTACTGTTGCCGTACCAGGTGGTGATGCAGCCAGTCAGCAGGCTCTCTATGGTGCTGCTGTAGAAGCGTGTGAGGATGTGGCGGTTCATTCCAAACCTCCTCAGCCGTCGCAGGAAGAAAAGGCGCTGATGAGCCTTCTTCACAACGGCCTCGGAGTGGACGGACCATGAGAGTTCCTCTGTGATGTGGACACCGAGGAACTTGAAGCTGCTGACTCTCTCCACCGGTGCTCCATCGATGGTGATGGGGCGGTGTTCTCTCTCATTCCTCCTGAAGTCGACCACCAGCTCATTTCCCCTGATTGCTCTGCTTCCGGGAGTTCTAGAGAGAGTGTGTCAGGACGGGGCCCATCTGTTGTTACTAGCCCCGTTCTGGCCGGGCCGAGTATGGTTCTCGGACATCGTGTCTCTCCTCAACGGCTCTCCCCTGGAGATTCCACTCAGGAGGGACCTTCTCTCTCAGGCGGGCGGTGTCTTCATACACCCTCGCCCAGAGTTGTGGAAACTGTGGGCTTGGCCTCTGAGGGGGCCCAGCTCATGAGTTCTGGCCTCTCAACCGAGGTTGTGGAGACCATTATACACTCTAGAGCTCCCTCCATGAGGAAACTGTACGCTTTGAAGTGGAGACTCTACACCTTATGGTGCAGAGATCACCTGTAGGATCCAGTTAACTGCTCTGCGAGCACGGTGCTGGGGTTCCTGCAGGAAAGGTTCTCCGCTGGGTTAACTCCCTCCACATTAAAGGTGTACGTGTCGGCCTTAGCAGCTTACCACACTCCTTTTGGTGGTGTTTCATTGTGGCGACACCCTTTAGTTACTCGTTTCCTTCGTGGCATTTTGAGGTTAAGACCTGCAGTTTGCACCAGGGTGCCGGCCTGGGACCTCTCTATCGTCCTCCAAGGCCTTTTCCGAGGCTCCCTTTGAGCCGCTCGAGGAAGTTTCTGAGAAGTTTCTCACTTTAAAGGGGCTATATGCAACTTTTTCCCCAAAATAAACGTAACTATAGCCTTTTTATTTGACCATTTATGACTCAAACATCTCCTGATGAGCATACTGACACCTTGTCCGCTCACAGTGGGTGCACCTATAAGCCTGTATCCTATTTTTCATATTTTCTGACGGGTCGTCTTTTCCCGCGCTGTCTGCGGATGTGACGTCAAGCGCGTTCATGTTAAACGTTTCAGATCACTCTGCCTGCCACCACCGCTAGTCAGCGAGTAGCCTACACTCGCAAGCAGTGCAATGGATTTAACGAATACACAGAAGAGACCCAGGACAACTCGGACACCAACAGAAACTCCACAGAAGACAAAAAAAGTTAAACCCCTGACAAGTGGCCAAAAAAGGTCGAAGATTAAGAGAGACCGGCGCATTGCAAGGACTAGAGTGAACATCGGCTTCGCATTTGACTTCGCATATATATATATATATATATATACCGGTATATAAACAAAAATAAATATGAATAGTGCATCAGTAATGTAAAGTCTTTTTGGGTGTCTAGAAAAGCGCTATATAAAACTGATGGATTATTTATTATATAGCCATGTAAAGCTACATTATATTGTTTGTTGTTTCTATATCTTAACAAAAAATAAGAGGTAAATGAAGATGTAAAGTGTGATGCATTTTATTTCACATAAGACATGTAGTCAATAAATATTGCTAAATAGTATTATGTATATGTGTCTTTCATACTTGGTGATAGTAAGCTACTTGTGTATAATAAGTGGTCAAGGACAGTGCTCAGTGGTCAAGGACAGTGCTCAGATTTGTTTTTAATATTCTACGAAAGTTTCGGTCTGTGCGCCCTTCATCAGCGTGCATGCCAATGGCGAAATGGGTTTATTTATTTATTTAATGTATTAATTTTTTGTGTAGTTTGTCAGCTACACGTTTGACGTTTTGATAAGAGAACACTTATCTCAAACAATATATGTATTTGACTGTTCTTACCTCTGTAAACATAATGTTGACCTCCTTGCAGCAGATGACTTGTGAAGTGTGCACGTACGAGCGCGCGCTGCGAGAGCGAGCAGAAATGAAGAGCAGTTTTGTTTTTTGGCCACAGGTGTCAGTCGCGAGTTTAAATTTCAGAAAAACGCATATAGCCCCTTTAAAGACAATCTTTCTTCTTGCTATATATTCTTTGAAAAGAATAGGGGATTTGCAAGCCCACTCCGTGGCACCCTCATGCTTGGAATTTGCCCCCGGCATGGCTAAGGCCTTTTGCATCCTAGGCCGGGTTATATTCCTACTAATCTTGTAAGACCCTTAGTACTGCAGGCCTTCTGTCCTCCTCCATTTCTGACTTCAGACCAAGAGAGACTTAATCTGCTTTGTCCTGTCCGGGCACTAGACGCCTATGTCCACAGAGCTGCCCTGTGGAGAAGATCAGAACAGTTCTTTGTCTGTTATGGGCCACCCTCGAGGGTGTCAGTGCGGACACCCGGCTCCTATGGGGGCGTGGGTATTCTCGTTCCCAAAGCGGTGACGCAGCGTGAGTTCCCTTGAAAGGGAACGTCTTTGTTACGACTGTAACCTTAGTTCCCTGAAAAGGGAACGAGACGCTGCGTCACTGCCATACTCCCTGCATGCCCGAAACAGTCTTGCTTCATCCTTTCCAGAAGCTGTGGGCTTCCTGCTATGCTTTATAGTCTCCGGTCGATGATGTCACCTGCCTATGATGTTCCGTCTCTATTGGACTGATTACATTCGTGCTTCACGACGCAATCATGCAGAGGCGTTCCCAAAGCGGTGACGCAGCGTCTCGTTCCCTATTCAGGGAACTAAGGTTACAGTCGTAACCAAGACGTTTTTCACAATGTAAATTCAAACATAAAAATGGGAAGTATAAAAATTATTAAAATTTAACACACCAAAATGGCTGAAGACACAACTACAACAGAAATAAATCACAAGATAGACCTATTGCAGTCAAAATGCAGAATCAAAAGTTTTGCTGTATCATAAAACATAAGAAATAACAACAACACAACAATGTATGATGGTCCAAATATTGTGGCTATCCTCACCGGTTTCACGATAAACCACGATAACATGTACTGACAGTTAGTAATATCATTTAAAATGTAATTATAATTAAAACCGTGTGTGATTATCACGATTTTGAAAACTCGCTGTAAATCCTGTCCAACCCAGCATTCGTCTGATGCAGGCGCAACGCGCAACACTTTTTTTTTAATGAGAAGAAATGGCAGAAGGCAGTGACAGCGCCAGGAGATTTTTTAGCCCTCTAAAAGGACCAAATCTGAGGTGAGGTCATATTTTGGCTTTTATGTCCTGAGGGAAACGTCTCGGGTTATGTATATAACCCTTGTTCCCCGAGAAGGGAACGAGACACTGCGTCATCGTGTGATGACACTTTGGGAATGCCCTCAGCGTTACGCATCTGAAGTATGAATGAAATCAAGCCAATCTGATTGGTGGTGCGTCGTGACGTAGTAGATGACGGCATACCCGAAAGATACAAAGGGACGCCGATGCAAACACACGGCAGCTTTTCCGCGATGAAGCAAGCACTCTGACCGTGATGGGTGTGGCGACGAGACGCAGTGTCTCGTTCCCTTCTCGGGGAACAAGGGTTATATACATAACCCGAGACGTTCCCCTTCGAGGGAACTCGCACTGCGTCATCGTGTGATGACACTTTGGGAACGTTAATACCCACTATGCCACACCGACATCACCCACGTCCTAGTGTGAAGCTGGAGAGGCACCAGAGAGGAGGGCCACTGAGGAGGCCATGCTCCTGGTGGAATGAGCCCTCACAGCCATGTGTGAAGGCAGATTGCGCACCCTATAAGCTGTGGCTATATCCTGGACGATCCAGTTGCTGATCGTCTGAGTAGACGCAGGCAGCCCTCTCTTGGGTGAGCCAAAGCACACCAACAATTGGTCTGACCTTCTCCATTGGGAAGACTTCTCCAGATAGATTTTAAGCAGTCTGACAGGACAGAGCAGGTGAAGTCTTCCCTCTTCCACCGTCAGATGGGGAGGAAGATGGAAAGCCTGAAGAATCAAAGACCTAGCCACCTGAGATGGCACCTCGGGTATATACCCCCGTCTAGGGTGCAAGATGGCCTTAACTCCGCCAGGGGCAAACTCCAGGCAAGTTGGCGTAACTGCCAAGGCCTGGAGGTCTCCCACCCTCTTGAGAGAGGTAATGGCAAGGAGAAAGGCCACCTTGAGAGTCAGGTTCTTCGGCTCAGCCTGCTCCAGTGGCTCGAAGGGTTTCCCTTCAAGTATCACCACCAGGTCCCAGGTTGGGACTCTGGAATGAGCCGCTGGCCTCATCCTGCGGGCCCCACGGAGGAACTGTACAACCAGAGGGTGCAGAGGGATCTGCCATGGAGAGCCGTCTAGCAGAGCTATAATGTCCGAGAACCATGCTCGAGTGGGCCACCGGGGTGCTACTAAGAGCAGGCTGATGCCCTCCCGGCGGACCCGCTCCAGAACTCCCGGGAGCAGAGCGATCGGGGGAAAAGCGTACAGACGGAGCCTCAGCCACGTCTGCACCATGGTGTCCAGCCCTAACGTCTCGAGACGCGAACAGATCCACTTCCACTGGGCCGAATCTCTCGCACATGGTCTCCACCACCTCTGGGTGGAGCCGCCATTCCCCGGGCCTCAGCCCCTGCCTTGACAGGACGTCTGCTCCCTGGTTCTGGTCCCCGGGGATATACATCGCTCTGAGAGACGATAATTTCCCCTGGGACCACAGGAGGATTTGATGCGCCAGTCTGCGTAGAGGGCGCAACCTCAAACCCCCCTGGTGGTTGAGATATGCGACAACAGAGTTGTTGTCCGAGCGTATCAGGACATGGTGGCCACGGAGGTCCGGGTAAAAGCTCCTGAGAGCTTTGTAGACCGCCAGCATCTCCAGGCAGTTGATGTGCCATGAAGAATGCCGGGTCTCCCACAGACCTCTCGCAAAGCGGCCGTCCATGACCGCGCCCCAGCCAGTGAGGGAAGCGTCTGTTGAAACGGCTCTCCGGCAACATGACATTCCCAACACTGGCCCCTGGGACAGGAACCAAGGTTTCCGCCATATGATGAGGGAACGAAGGCATTTGCGCATTACCCTGATCATACGAAACGGATTTCCCCTCGGGGAAAACCCCTTGGCCCTCAGCCACCACTGTAGGGGTCTCATGTGCAGCGGCCAAAAGGTATCACGTTGGCTGCTGCTGCCATGAGTCCCAGCAGTCTCTGAAACTGCTTCACAGTGAGGCTGCGGCCTGGCTTCACTCTTGAGACCATCGCCAGTATGGACTCCATGCGCGCGGGGGATAACTGAGCCTGCATCGACGTGGAGTTCCATACGACTCCCAGGAACGTAGTACACTGGGAGGGCGTCAACATGCTCTTCTTCGTGTTGAGTCTCAGCCCCAAGCACCTTATATGGGCCAGAACGACATCTCGATGCCGAACTGCCATCTCGCCAAAATCACCTGGCCAAAATGAGCCAGTCGTTGATGTAATTGAGTAGACGGATGCCCTGGAGTCTCAGAGGAGCCAGTGCTGCATTCATACACTTCGTAAAGGTGCGAGGGGAGATTGCCAGACCGAAGGGAAGAACCCGATATTGGTACGCTTCGCCCCTGAAAGCGAACCTCAGGAACTTCCTGTGACATTGAAGGATGGAGATATGGAAGTATGCGTCCTTTAGATCTATCGTGACGAACCAGTCCTCGGACTGGATCTGACTCACGATGGCTGGAATTGTGAGCATCTTGAACCTGTATCTCCTTAGAGACCGATTCAAGAGCCTGAGATCTATTATTGGATGCAACCCCCCATCCTTCTTGGGAACAATGAAGTACCGGCTGTAGAAACCGGACTCCCTGTCTGCCAGAGGAACCCGCTCTATGGCTTCCTTGGCTAACAGGGCTTGTACTTCCTGTTCCATAACCCGAGCCTGCTCGGGGCTGACCACAGTCTAGACCACTCCCTGAAACTTCGGGGGAGGGGAACCGAACTGAAGCCTGTAACCCCGTTCTACAGTCCGCAGGACCCAAGTAGACACACTCGGAAGGCGAAACCACGTGCCGAGATAATCTACTAAGGGAACCAGCCTCTCGAGACTGGTCTCGGGTGTTAAATGAGACTCGTTCTCAACCCCCTGAAGCGGCAGGATCCCAGCACCGATTTCCCGAGAGCTCCGGGGGGAAAACGACCTTGGTCGTTCCACCCCGGGGGGGACAGCTTTGTGGTAGCCTTCTTTGCTTGAAGGACGGTCCTCAGATCGACCCTAGGCTCCGAAGGCTTACCACGAGAGCGCCGCCTCTTTTGCCAAGCTCCCTCAGGAGGGGCGCGAGAAGCGGCTGACGGCTGGGGCTGCCCTTTCTGGACAGCCCTCCCCGAGGAGCCAGAACGGCGAGGGAGGTACTGCTGGAAGGCTACCGCCTGCTTTTTCACCTCCTGGAACCTCTCGACGATGGTGTTAACCGCGCCGCTGAAGAGGCCAGAAGGCGAAATCGGGGAATCGAGGAGAAAGTGTTTCTCTCTCTCTCTCATCCCCGACAGGTTTAACCAGAGATGTCTCCCCGCGACCACCAGACCAGCCATGGAGCGGCCGATGTTGCGGGCCGTCTCCTTGGTGATCCAGAGAGACAAATCGGTGGCCTTCCGCAGCTCAAGGATATCGTCCGGAGACGGACCCTCCCCCTCGTCTAGCTCCTTGAGGAGGTCAGCCTGATAGGCCTGCAACACCGCCATAGTGTGCAGACAGCTACCAGTCTGCCCAGCCACCATGTAAGCCCTACCCACCAGCGCCGAAGTATCACGGCATGGCTTGGTGGGTAGCACCGGGGCCTTGAGGGACGAAGCGGCTGGAAAAATGACAGGCCCGGCGTGGAGGCTGAGACCCGCGCTTGAAGAACCTTTCATCCAGCTTACTGGGCGGCTGGATTTCGGGCTCTTCCTGTGGCCATTCAATGTTTCATTTGGCCACAGTGCAGGTCAAAACCTCCACTAGCTCCTCCTGAGCGGGTGCGTGACGCGATGGCTGAGCTTCCACGTCACCCGCCTCGATGCTCCGCCAATCCGACTCCTCGGAGCCAGACAGCTGAAGCATCGGGTTCTCCGCCTCGCGGGGCATCGGAATCCTCGGATGAGGATAGGGAAAGTGCCTCAGCAGTCCCATATCCCGTCGCGAAGTCCCGTTGCGATCCCCATGATCTGCAGATCCCTGGGGCTCACGGGCTTGGCCGGTTTCATCGAACACGGCCAGCCGTGAACGCAACACCCTGAGCGGCAGCAAATCACACTCGCTACAGGCGGCTCCCTCGAGAGCCGCTCTAGCGTGCTGCACGCCCAGGCATTGCACACATATTAGATGTGTGTCCGTGCCCAAAAGGAAACGCAGATACGGATGCACACATCTCCTAAACCGAGCCATCTTTTTATTTTCTCAAACGTTGGTAGACAAACAACACCAAATAGACAGAACACAATACACAGAGCGCTTCAGCTGAAGAGCGAAAAGCTGGCGTGTGTTTGCATCGGCTTCCCTTTGTATCTTCCGGGTATGCCGTCATCTACTACGTCATGACGCACCACCAATCATATTGGCTTGATTTCATTCATACTTCAGATGCGTAACGCTGAGGGCGTTCCCAAAGTGTCATCACATGATGACGCAGTGCGAGTTCCCTCGAAGGGGAACTTAATCGAAGATGGTCACCCTGTCTGCAGAACATGCAAGTAGAAATTTGCTGTAATCGGGGGAAACACTTTAAATCGGACTTTGACCTCAATACCAAAACTACGTCTAGGAAATAATAACGTGAAGCCTGAGCCAAAGATGAACGAGCAAGTTTAGACATTTAAGGGATAATCAGGGCTCGCCATTTGTGGGTGTACGTTATTTCGGCTGTGGCGTGTAACACAGTCACTCACACTATATAGCACTTTCGCGGTTGAACTTATTATAGTCTTCTCAAAAGCCATCTGTTATAATCGTGTTGCGCATTATAACAAATCACATGTGTTTCTATTGAGTTTATGAATGCAATTCTAATAATCAGAGCGCGCTCTCATTGAAATCTGCACTCAAAGCGGAGATGAACGTCCAATGTACGCAGGAGATTCATTCATCATACAGTGGTTGACTGTTTTTTTTTTCTATTTCAGCAGCGAAAAGAGTTTACAAAAAAACACAGCAGAACCACAGCGCATCTGATATGACTGCCATAAAGATGGCTTGACGTTCGAGATTCGGGAATTTAGGGACCGTCTCTAAAGTTACATACATTGGTATACACGTTTCTAACTTCAATAGCATTTGAAGAGAATGACTTAGTCATCAAACTGACTGTAAAGTGTTCATCTAGGTGTCAGGTATGATGCACACCTTTGGACTTTTGATATTTAATCAAATAAACTGTCAAATCATTTGAAAATATGGATATGCATATGCATTACTTCACTAGGATACTGTTTGGGCTCTTACACAAAATATGCTAGATTTAAATGTGTCATAGCTGATAGAACACTGTTAATATATTATCAAGCAATATTCTCATCAGAGACAATATTAGAAATTATATTTACACCAAATTATTATTATCTATGTGTTATGCGTTGCTATTGTTGATGGCCATTATAAGGAAGGAAATCTGCTCGGGTTATGTATATAACCCTTGTTCCCTGAGAAAGGGAACGAGCACTGCATCGGAACGACGCTTTGGGGATGCTCCCTTAGCATCAGCGAATCTGAAACCAGAATGCCAACTAGGCCAATCCGATTGGCGTGCGTGATGACGTCATCGTGACGGCATACCGGGAAGTATAAAAGGGGGGCTGGAACGTAATGGCGGTAGTAATTGCTCTGAAGCATGCGCTCCAGGCGCGCCGAGGTGTGGCGTCGGGATGCAGTGCTCGTTCCCTTTCTCAGGGAACAAGGGTTATATACATAACCCGAGCAGTTCCCTTTCGAGGGAACTCGCACTGCATCGGAACGACGCTTTGGGGAACGAGTACCCACTAGGCCACACCGAAGGGTAGCACCTGCCCTAGTGTGAAGCCGGAGACCGGGCACAGCTAGGACTGGAGCACCCTCGCACCAGGCGTCGTAGGGAGATCCAGGCTATAGAACCTGATGAAAGTGTGTGGGGTAGCCCACCCGGCCGCCTCGCAGATATCCTGCAAGGGGACCCCAGAAAGAAGGGCCACCGAAGAGGCCATGCCTCTGGTGGAATGAGCCCTCACAGCCACAGGTGAAGGCAGACTGCGCACCTGATAGGCCATGGTAATCGCCTGGACAATCCAGTTACTGATTGTCTGGGTAGACGCAGGCAATCCCTTTCTAGGTGAGCCAAAACACACCAACAGTTGTTGCGATCTCCTCCACTGTGCAGACTTCGCCAAATAAACTCTGAGCGCCCTAACCGGGCAGAGTAGGTGAAGTCTCCCCTCTTCCGCCGTCACATGAGGCGGAGGATGAAATGCCTGCAGAACCAAAGACCTGACCACCCTTGATGGCACCTTAGGCACGTAGCCCGGCCTAGGGTGTAGGATGGCTTTTACTCCTCCCGGGGCAAACTCCAGGCAGGTTGGCGTTACCGCCAAGGCCTGGAGATCTCCCACTCTCCTAAGAGAGGTCATGGCGAGGAGAAAAGCCACCTTAAGGGTCAGGTTCTTAGGTTCAGCCGACTCCAATGGCTCGAAGGGGGCCTCAGCCAAACCTTCGAGAACCACTGCCAGGTCCCAGGTTGGAACCCTGGAATGAGCCGCAGGCCTCATCCTCCGAGCCCCACGGAGGAATTGTACAACCAGATGGTGCCTACCCAGAGGCCCATCACCCATAGGAGCGTGGAAAGCCGCAATGGCAGCCACGTACACCTTGAGTGGAGGAACTCCAGCACTGAAGCCACTGGGCAGTTAACTGGGTCCACCTCACGCTCCCTGCACCAAGTGGAAAATACATTCCACTTGAGGCTGTACAGTCTCCTCGTAGACGGAGCCCTGGAACTGAGTAAGGTCTCTATCACCTCCGCCGATAGGCCAGCCTCTATGTACCTTAGACCCATAGGTTCCAAATCTCCGGGCGGGGGAAAATATCATACCCGCCGCCTGAGATAGGAGATCCCTCCTCAGAGGAATCTCCCACGGCTGACCTGCTAGCAGATCTGTGATATCCGAGAACCAAACTCGAGTCGGCCAACGGGGTGCTACCAGAAGTAGACTGACCCCCTGTTGCCGGACCCTCTCCAGGACTCCCGGGAGCAGAGCAATCGGGGGAAATGCGTACAGACGCAGCCTCGGCCACGTCTGAACCATGGCATCCAGCCCCAGCGGGGCTGGATGCGTGAGGGAAAACCACAGAGGACAGTGGGACGTCTCTTGAGACGCAAACAGATCCACTTCCACTGGGCCGAACCTCTTGCATATGGCCTCCACCACCTCTGGGTGGAGTCACCACTCCCCGGGCCTCAGCCCCTGCCTCGACAGGATGTCTGCTCCCTGATTTTGGACCCCTGGGACATACATCGCCCTGATGGACAATAGTTTCCCCTGGGACCACAGGAGGACTTGACGCGCCAGTCTGTAAAGAGGGCGCGACCTCAATCCCCCCTGGCGGTTGATGTACGCTACGACAGACGTATTGTCTGTCCGTACCAGGACATATTGGCCGCGGAGGTCCGGGAAAAAGCTCCTGAGAGCTTTGTAGACCGCCATCATCTCCAGACAATTTATGTGCCAGGAGGAATGACGGCCCTCCCATGGGCCCCTCGCAAAGCGGCCGTCCATGACCGCGCCCCAACCAGTGAGGGAGGCGTCTGTTGAAACGGATTCCCGGCAACAGGACGCTCCCAACACTGGCCCCTGGGACAGAAACCAAGGTTTCTTCCATATGACTAGGGAACGAAGGCATTTGCGCGTTACCCTGATCATACGTAAAGGATTCCCTCTGGGGGAAAACCCCTTGGTTTTCAGCCACCACTGGAGGGGTCTCATGTTCAGCAGGCCAGAAGGTATTACGCTGGACGCTGCTGCCATGTGGCCCAGCACTCTCTGAAAGTGCTTCACAGTGATGCAGTGGCCTAGCCTTATTTCTGAGACCATCGCCAGTATGGTCTCGACTCGCGCGGGAGACAATTGTGCCCGCATCGTCGTCGAGTCCCCTACAATCCCTAGAACCGTAGTCCTCCGGGACGGCGTCAACACACCTGTTGTGTTGAGTCTCAGCCCCAAGCACTTCATATGGGCCAGAGCGACACCTCAATGCCGAACTGCCATCCCGTACGACTGGGCCAATATGAGCCAGTTGTCGAGATAATTCAGCACACGGATGCCCTGGAGTCTCAATAGAGCCAGAGCTGCATCCATGCACCTTGTGAATGTGCGTGGGTGAAGAGCTAGACCGAAGGGAAGCACTCGATATTGGTACGCCTCGCCCCCGAAAGCGAACCTCAAGAACTTCCTGTGACATGGAAGGATGAAGATATGGAAGTATGCGTCCCTCAGATCTATCGTGACGAACCAGTCCTCGAACTGGATCTAACTCACGATGATGGAGACCATGAGCATTTTGAAACCGAGCCTCCTCAGAGACCGATTCAAATACCTCAGGTCTACCGGACGCCACTCTCCTTCCCTTCCGAGAACTATAAAGTACCGGCTGTAGAACCCGGACTCACTCTCTGGCGGAGGAACGCACCCTAAGGCTTCCTTCGCCAGCAAGGATATTACCAGTTCCCTGCTCTTTGTCTACAGTACGCAGGACCCATGTAGAAATATTCGGAAGGCATTTCCATGCGCCGAGATACTCTACTAAGGGAACCAGCCTCTCGAGGCTGGCCTCGGGTGTTACACAAGCCTCGTTCCCAACCCCCTGAAGCGGATGACCGGCAGGAAGTAGTTGGGAACGATTCTCTATGTGCGGACGCGTTAGCTGCCCAGCCGCAAGTCCCTCCGGAGGCAGCTGGAGCAGCATGCGTTCGCGGGAAATCGATGGGGCCCGAAGCGTCATAGACGGCGGGATTACCTCGATTTCCCCGGAGCGCCGCAGAGGAAGCAACCTCGGTTGCTCCCCCGCGGGGGGGACCGCTCTTGGAAGTCCAGCCGAAGCTAGGACTTCTCCCCAGCAGCCTTCCTCCCTGGAGTACGTTCCTCAGATCGCCTCCAGGAGCGAAAGACCGCTGCTGGGACTGTTGATGAGAACGCCGCCTCTGTTGCCAGGCTCCTGGAGGAGGGGCTCTAGAGGCGACGCTCTCTTTCTGCACCTGCCGGTGCGAGGAGCTGGCAGACGGCTGAGGCTGCCCCTTAGGGGCCACCTTGCCAGGCTCTGAGTGGCGAGGGAGGCACTGGCGGAAGGCTGCTGACTGCATCTTCGCCTCCTGGTACCCAGCGACAACGGTCTCAACCGCGTCACCAAATAAACCAGAAGGCGAAATCGGGGAGTCTAGGAGGAAGGACTTATCCTTCTCCCTCATCCCCGACAGATTCAGCCAGAGATGCCTCTCCACCATCACCAAGGAGGCCATGGCCCGGCCGATAGCACGGGCCATCTCCCCGGTGATGCGAAGAGACAAATCTGCAGCCCTCCGTAGTTCCAGCACGTCCTCCGAAGAGGGACCGTCGCCCTCATTGAGCTCTTTCAGGAGGTCAGCCTGGTAGGCCTGCAAGACAGCTAATGTGTGCAGGGAACTACCAGCTCGCCCAGCCGCCATATAAGCTTCGCCGACCAACGATGAGGTGTCCCGAAGGGGTTTGGTGGGCAGCTCCGGGGTTCTAAGGGACGACACAGAGTCGGGGAAAAGATAACTCGTGAGAGCCTCTTCCACCCAAGGCATCGTCCCATAGCCCGCCTCGCGCGCCCCCAGAACATTGGAATAATCCAATACTGGAGAAATGCGCGAGGAATAGGGCTTCCTCCACGACCTACACACCTCGGTGTGTAGGTCCGGGAAGAAAGGTAAACCCCGGCGAGGTGTTTGGACCCGGCGAGAAAGAAACCGGTCATCCAGCCTACTAGGTGGCTGAATTTCCGGCACTTCCTGTGGCCAATTGATCTTCAATTTGGCCACCGCACGAGTCAAAACCTCAATTAACTCCTCTTGGGCGAGTGGATGAAGCGATGAAACACTTCCTGCTTCTCCGCCTGCCCTGATGCAACACTCATCCGGCTCCTCGGAACCGGAGAGAATAAGCATCAGATCCTCAACCCCGGGGGAAGAAGCCGCAGCGCGGGCTTCCACACGGGGAGGAAGATCTTTAGAACTGTCAGACAAGGATCGGGAAAGTGCCGCAGCAGTCCCAGATCCCGCTGACAAGTCCTTATGTAAAACCCATGGTCTGTGACACCGAGACGCCTCAGCGATCGCGGGTCCAGAACCCTGGGGCTCACAAAGCTGGCCGGCCTCATCGAACACGGCCAGCCGAGAGCGGTGCAGTCTGAGTGTGAACAGCTCACAATGTTGACAGGCAGCTCCCTCGAGAGCTGCCCGAGCATGTTCAACACCCAGACACTGCACACAAAGCAGGTGTGTATCTGAGCCCGAAATGTAATAGGGACACGGATGCACACACTGCTTGAAGTGTCTCACACTCTCACTCATTTTCTTTTTTCTCTTTTCAATCACACACTTTCACTGACAAAACAACAGTAAATAGACAGACAGTTTGACAGATAGCGCTATGCTGAAGAGCAATAACTACCGCCATAACGTTCCAGCCCCCCTTTTATACTTCCGGGTATGCCGTCACGATGACGTCATCACGCACGCCAATCGGATTGGCCTAGTTGGCATTCTGGTTTCAGATTCGCTGATGCTAAGGGAGCATCCCCAAAGCGTCGTTCCGATGCAGTGCGAGTTCCCTCGAAAGGGAACCCACAGAATAGAATCTAGCTTAAAAAAGTGCATAGAGCTGCTTGATTTATTTGTTGTTTGTTGATTTTCACATATAAAACTTGTTGAAATGTTTTAAGTGTGTGCATCTGTTCTTTTTGAACACGTTAATCTCATTTGAACAAAACCGTAATAATATTGATAATCGTGATCTCTTGGGTCACTATAATCGTGATGTGAAATTTCCATACCATTTCATCCCTACTCACATCCAGTCAAAACAGCTAAATAATAATAGTCAAAATGGGTTTCCAGAAACAGCAACAACTTTTGAGCATGCAACTGCCTTACGGAGTTTCACAACCAGTGAGGTCCCACATTTAAACTATTTAGGGGGGTTCGGGGGCATGGTCCCCTAAGAAATGTTCTACATATGTGCATTTTAAGATGTTTGAAGGGTAAATAATGAATAATAAATAGCTTTCAAAACAATGTTAGTGGGTAGTAGATTATCTGCCATACCTGCTCTCTCCTCATTTCATCACTCTCTCATTTTTATAACTCTCCTCATTTCCATCACTCTTTCTCTCTTTCTTTTCTATCAGTCTCCTTCTCTTGCCCTGTCTCTTCCCCTCCTAAAGCTGAGCTCTGATTGATAGTCTATTTATTTTCATCTGTCAGTGACGAAAGTAAACAGGGTCAGCTGATATTTAGCCTATATTTTATTAAGCATTTTCTTAGACAAGTTAATTCACTGAAGAATACGAACGCTAGGTAAATACGTTTAATAAATTAATTCACAATATGTACACACACTATTCTATGCCTAATCTGGTTGAAATTATTTTACAACATTTATTATATACACCTTGGAAAAATACAGAGGTCCGGATCCTATTCAGTCTGGGGTGCGTTTCCCATACAACGATGTAACTCACTGCTTAACTACCATAGTACGATGCATCGTTGAAGAAATCAACTAGCTACTGACGACTGTTTCCCGAAACCGTATTGTCGCAAATTTGTCGTTCAACCACATTGGTTAATGATGTCACACAGGTAGTGGAGTAATAACTTCTTTTAATGAATCCGTTTAAGGTTGAATTAAAGCTAGATTTTTTGCTATAAATTATGAACATGGCATCTGAGGACTAATTCAAATTTTTCTCAGTTATTTTGCTTTATTTCCAGATTCAATCATTGGCTCGTCCTTACGTACTAGAGAAAGTCCGCAAATGCGCACTCTTAAAAAACAGTGCTTTAACACTAGAAGTCCCAGAGAGCAGCCATTTGGCTTTTCTACCTATAAAACCCGCAGGACAGCCGATGGGCTGGAAGGCTTTCGGCTAATATCCTTAATCAGCTGTGAACAGTTGCTTTTGTTATGTAAACGATGTGGGGCCATGCTGAGCCACTTCAAGGAAACTTGTGTTTCTCTTTGGGGCTATTCCATGCAAAGGTCATCTTTACCATGAAAAAAAAAAGTTGGCCACACACAAACAGACTTATTCTTAAAATGTTTATTTGGGCCCATACTTTATTGTATGTAACCATTCTCATTGAATTGTTTAGATATTTACTGTTTTATTACATCATATACAAGGTGTGTGCCAATGCAAGCAGAGTTTTTAAAATGTCTGTGTTTTACCGTTTTCAAGAAAGGGAATAGATAGACTCAATGGTTCAACAAAATGTTATTATTTGTCGATTTCCTGTTGAACAAGGGGATGATTATGCATTGTGTACACTTAGCTTGCTTTAACAGTAAAGCTCTAGAAATTTATAAGCCTCTTGCTAAATGTGTCAGTGAGTTCCAGGGCCAAGTAACATCCATAACGTTTTAGAGGATAAGTTCATGCTACACATACAGTGTTGATGCAAAAATGTCCAACGTTTCTGTGCAATGTTAACTTATATGAATGTATAATGTGATGAACATTTCGTGCCCTTTTGTTTCTTGTAAACATTTTAATTTTGCGTTATGGACGTGACGTTATGGACGTTACATTTAAAGAAAATTCTAAAATCAAACCCACGTGACATAAAGTGTGTTCCTGTCGCTGGCGGCATGGCAGTGATAAACACATTTCTCCTCTGTGTTTCAGTGAAACGTAACATTGCCTTAGGTCATTAGGCTATAAGTACAATCATAAGTAAACTTTAGCAAAACAAATGGTCGCTTTCTGGACATATTTATGATGTGATAAATAAATTAGATTGCGATCGACATCTCAAACAATAATGAAAATCTGACTATGTTCCGTAATCGACTCTGCTGTAATGTTCCGTGTGTTCATAGTATTCACTTCCTAGTAGAGAGGCGTATTGAAAGTGCATGAGGAACCTGATTGGTTTAGGCGCGAAACAGGCGCCTCTAATTCGCTCCCTTTCCTGTCCTTCAGGAGGTTTTGACAGCTCGAAGATAGCGTTTTCTTAAAGCTGAACGCCTACCACAACAGATTGATAAAATGGTAAGATATTAACAGCATGCAATTCGGGAAAATAATTTGAATAGAAATCTAGTTATATCAAGTCTTATATCAAGTAGCTTGACCTGATAGTTCAGTTGAGATTGCCCATTATTTCATTACCTAAGATGGGTTTTAAAAAATAAACATGTAGGCTAAATACATATTTATATATATATATATATATATATATATATATATATATATATATATATATATATATATATATATATATATATATATATATATATATATATATATATATATATAAGTTCATGAATTATAATAATTATAATATTAATGACAGAAGAAAGTGTTAAGCATGAACAAATTAAATAAATAAATAAATTCCTTCACCCTCATCTTCTCTCATTGTCAATTATTTTATATATCATATTGCAATCATATTTCTTAATATCAAAACTGGCATTTAGAGTAATTTTATGTGTCGACAAAAGTTCCATGATAGTTTGTTTGTTGATTTTCCAAACAGATTCTATGTGTATTTCAGACTCGTCACATCCATAACAGGATTTTGTCACATCCATAACGGTGGTTTTTCCTCATGATACGCTTCATTAAAAAAGATACTAATAATAATTCCAGTATCTCCTTCTCTGTATCGGAATAATGTCTGAAATATCTTCCTAAATAAAAAGATACAACTAAAGCAAAGAAACAACTAATAATGTTTTGCACTTCAGATGGCAGTGAATGTCTGCTAAGTAGTACAAACAAAAAAGTGGACAATACAAAAAAGGCAAAGTAAATATTTATGTCACTCCACTCTGCTTTTTTTGTGTTTTTCTCTTACTGGTTTGAAATGAAATAGGAAATAATATTAAATGAAACTTAACCTGAAGACAGATCAGACAGCTCTGAGTCCGAATCCGGCTGAAGTTCTATGTCTTCTCTATCTGAGTCACAAGGCCAATGTGAGACATTATCAAGTTCTCTGCTTTTAGCAGCCCTCCCTCCCCCACACATACAAACAAGCCACCAGCAACCATTCACACACACACCCCCAACCCCCCTGCAGATGGCTCAGGTAATGACCACATTTACACATGAATTGATGCTAATGATAGCCAAAAGACTAGCCAGTTAGCATCCACTTGGCTAAAGGAGGGGTAAAAATCTCCGGGACTTCTAGTGTTAAATCTCTTGACAAACTAAAAGACGTAAATTACATTTGTATTGTATTCTAAATAAAAGATATAGATTGTTCTGTATGTCAGCTTGCTTATTTTGCTCAAGATAAGGATTTATTAAGTCCACGTTATGCAAACGAGAAACTATGCTTCTAACCACAGGTCGAGAACTGTCGTTCCAACCACGCAACTTTGCGATGCTGTTTGCGAACGTCCATTGGAACTATGATTTCGGGAAACACAGACTCGTTGAACTATGCTGATAATGACGGAACTTGCGACCATAGTTGGCTAACGGCGCTTTCGGGAAACGCACCCCTGGTCAGTTAGTTTCGCCACAGAGCCTTTACTGTACACATGATGTTGCGCTTGTATTAAATTCAAATGGATAAAGAGACTGCCTGGCGCTGGTTATCGATTCAATATAGCAGCGAAAGCACCAAACGAGTTTGTTAGCGCTGTGCGTGAGATTATCCAGCTGTTCTCGTGCTGCGACTGCTCTATCTATTTATTTATTCATTTATCTGACATGCCGGAACACAGTTCTGGACCGTTCTGGCCCACTTTAACCCCTGATGATTATGTATTTCTGCTAAGCTAGCGACATTGGGCATCAACCACATGGCAAATGCTTTTTAATATAGGGTAAATGGGGCTAAAGGCTCCATGGGGTAAAAGGCTCCTTTGATTTTATTTTCCTCTAAACCACTAGATGGCACAAAAACTTGCATCAGCACTTTCCAAAACAACCGCTTTTCAAGATGCACATGGAAATTTGTCTGATCTTTGACGCGATTACAGACAGCAGCGCAAAGTTGATTGATTTGATCAACTCATTTGATCTAATATTTTATGTTTTTTAAAATGTTGTAGATTTAAGTAGCAAACAAGAATCGCTAAAATTATTGAATATATTTTGAAACAAAGTTCTTAATGTTTGTCAGTTTTGTTCAAGGTAATTAAAGCAACAGTTTTTCAATAATGGAAGAATATGTAAAGTATGGTATTTTGGGTAAAAGGCCCCCCTGCTGTTGGGGCAAAAGGCACCATATTTAACATGATAATGAACAGCTGACTGACTTTTCCATTTGTTGACATGACATGGTTAGATTCAGATTGTAAGTATCATATATTAAATTGGGTGTCCACCTTAAAGATAATCACCATATTTATAATGAAACCATCATATTTCTTTGTATAACAGTTCTATCTGATAACATATTAGACAGGATAGTTAAACAGATCGTAAACTAATGAAGATGGAGAATGGGAGCACTGTGTGCTCAGGCTCTGGCGTTCTCAGCACCGTCAAAACAAATGTCTGCCGCCACGACAAAATAAAAGTCACAACAACAAGCGTGACATACACAGTTCCTACTGGCAGTGCGAATGAAACACTGAAAATGGCCTTAGGAAACATTTAATTCTCAAAGAACCACCCTGGTAGCTAGTTCCTATAACTAAGTTCCTAGAACTACCTGATGCAAAGACCCCTTATGGAATTATACACATTTTACTGTAGGTCGTGTATGTAAATGGTATCAGGTGGACTCTGCTCTGTCTTTCTATCCACCTAGGGGGTCCATAAACTTATATCTATGAACCATCTAGTACTGTAAAAAAATCTCCTCTATTGTCTGTACTTTTGGAACCACAGTAGTCCACTGCAGAAGATGCACTTCAACAATTAATTGTTTTGATGCAGTTCGCTTCAGCATGAGCCCATGGGTCCACACCAACTCAAAACTCACCGACACTTCATGTTCCATGGAAAAGGATCTTACCTAAATGCTTTGCACAATCATTGGATGGAGAAGAGAAAGAGACAGATGTATTACAGATTAAAGGATTAGCGTAAAACCTGCCTCTGCCTCCTAATTTGAAAGCCTTAAACCTCCACCAGAGCTCAAAGGGGCTCATCCAAGGTGCTGATCTGGCTCATCTGTGCTTGTTAAGAGAGCTATATCCTGACAAAACCACATCATAAAGCTAGGGAGATTTGGCTGCAACCATATTACTGATGCAATTTGTGAGTTCTGGAGAAGATACCTTGTTGCCAGTGACCTCACAAATTATCTACTTCCTGAACATTACATAAAAAACTTAGTTTGGAAATTGGAACGATACTACTATGGCTTTCTGGTGTGATATCTCCTTGTGAACACCTGTGTCCCAATCACAGTAGTCCAGTAATTCTTGTTACGCGTGGATGCAAGTAAATGATTGAAAACCACAAGCTGAAAAAGCCCCACGTTGACCTGGCCTGAGTTCATGCAACCCCAGTTTTGAGGCCTGGAGGAAGATGACATGTTGCGTATACTGTAATTATTCAGCAGCTGAAAATCTTATGACTTCTAAAGTAGTCTCAATCTCATGTGTGAAATGTAGCCTGGCAGGAGCATGGCTGAGAATTTTTAACAACTTTCTAGTAATAATAATGAGTTGTACATTAGGGTTTCTCAACGGGTGGTTTGTGACCGAAAAGTGGGTCGCAAGACTGTTTTGAGTGGGTCGTGGAGTGTGTAGTCAAAGAAAGAACAACAAAAAAAACTAATTTTAAATGTTTTTCTGATGCAAGACTTTTATTTTGAAAGATGTGCTTGAACGCTGTTGACCCTTCAGACACAGTTTAAGTAGAGTGCCTGAGAAAAATGTGTCATCCTGATTTAGTGTCTGCTGTTAGATCCTGAGTCGTCAGGCTATATGTCGGTGCCATTATTGTAATGTTATTTTCGTAACTTGTTAGGAAATTAAAAGTCTCACCTCACCTCAAAACAAACTTTCCTGTCCTGTCAGACATTTTACTGTTAACTCTTTTCCCGCCAAACACAGAGTTTTCCAGTATTTGTGAGAAAACAGTTCCCTGCCAAACACGGGATTTTCCGGGATTCCGTGTTTTCACTGTTAGACGCTATGGGGCGCTATTACACATCTGCTGAATGAGTACAGAATCTCCAGATCAAAACACAGATGAAGAAGACACAAAAAAACAAGCAATCATATGTAAACAGCATACATTAAACAGCATATAAATCAAAACGATCTAATGTTACTGAATGAAATATCAACCCAGGGTGAGCTATAGGACTGTGAAAGCATTAGGGGTGTTGATGGATTCAATCTACTCAGTCCCGCCGCTGGCCGTTTTGATGCCCTAAGCGCGACCAATTTATGATGCCCGCAGTGGCGGTGTTCGCGAATTTGTAGACCTGTTAGAGCATTTTTTTTTAGAGAGAGCATTTTCTTGTGGGGGGGCCCTGAGCACTTGGTGCCCTACGCGCAGCACGTGCTGAGAGCGGCGGAACTGAATCTACTCCATCTGTGTTTGATCATCGTTCTGAATCTGATCCGGATGTAGTCTTTGACAAAAATTTGATATTCTCAGCTTTTGTTCAAAATGTTGCTTTTTTTATGAAACTTACCCATGTTAAGTGTTGATAAAAAAGAATGCACGAAGCAAGAATAAAACTTTTTTTTTACATTTTTTTATAAAGCAGAGCTTTCTTTTGATATGTTGCATGTTCAGATATTCATAAAACAAAATATTCTATGGGCCATTACATTTTTGTGAAAATGATCAAAAACTTGTAGAAATCGTTATTTCAACATGTAAACTTAGAATTTTCTGAGAGCTCTGACTTGTAGCATGTGACCATTGTGCCACTTGACCACTGCAGATGCATTTTAGCATTTTTTAATTGTGGCCATAGAAATGCACACTTCCGAGTACAAGGGCATGAAACCTCTAAGTAGAACATTACAGGTTGCCATCTCATAATTATGGTAATTATGACATGGCGTGAACACAGCATTGAGCCGGTTCATAGAATCATACTGAATTGAATTTTAGTTCCGGATTGATGATGACGCACATCTGAAGAAGCACACACTCTCCTTGTACAGCACCAAATGAGCCAAAGAGCATGTCCAGATGACCAAAGAACCGGATCAAAAAGAACCGAAAAAGATGGTTCTAACTATCAAAGTTTTCAGAGAATTATACTACTTCTCTGGAGGGTTATGAGAGGGTCATTTGGTTCTTTATGAATTGGACATGACCAAAAAGCTGCACTGTAAACCCGAACAAGGTGGCAATCAGAGACAATCAGTTGTCTCTCTCTTTTTATTAGGTGGCCTTAATGTTAGTACATATACTAACATTTAAATTAATAATTTGATACAATGCTCTTATTGTGTACATACATGTTTTTGCATTTTACTTACATTTTTAAATTTACTTGCATGCAATTACCTCTGTAATGTAGTTACATTTATAATTACACTGTTGACACTTCCCTCACACATAACCCTTACATTACACACATTAAACTTACACATACCAGCAAACCTGTCCCTAATTTTACCCGTAACCCACCTCAATATCAGCAAATGTGTTTTGCAATACAATATAAACACAATAAGTACATTGTCAAGGCCACCTAATATAAAGTGGGAACGCAGAACTTGCAGATTTTTATTTTGTAATCATACATTTTAATTGCTCTGAAAGTGAAATATTTGAGTAAGCTAATTCATACATTTATCTTAAAAATGATATGTAATCTCAAATTTTTAGTAGTGGAAACCTGACTAGCATTAATAGCTCAATAAATGCCATCTTGCTAATTGGTTACACAATGCTTTGGTAGCATTAGCATCAGTGTTGGGCACGTTACTTTAAAAAAGTAATTAGTTATAGTTACTAGTTACTTCTTACAAATAGTAACTGAGTTAGTAACTGAGTTACATCATTGTAAAAGTAACTAATTACCAGGGAAAGTATTACTGTGTTACTTTTTTTTTTCTTCAAATGTTCAAATATGTCAAATAACTTGGATGCCGCCAATATTAAATATGTTAAATGAATTAATTGGACACTAAATAGAATAAATTATTACTATAAAACATTGTACATTAATGTACACTATTGTAATGTTGCTGTGGGACAATGTGAGAGACACCTATCAAATTCAATATATTATTGTAAATATTATCAGTAGGCCTACTATAGTGTAAATATTGTGTAAATATTATCAGTACTTTACTACTCCTCTAGTAGTGGAGCTCACGTTATCACCTGGGTTTTTAACCACTAATGTTGTGGCTGTGATGATGTGAGGCTTCATTAGATTAGAATTACTGGCCACCGACGTGGAGAGACTCTTTCTTCCTGGGCATAAGCTGCACGTTACATAAACATTCTTACCTTTCACCTCAACGAGGGAAAAGTAGCGCTTATACTTCCAGTTTGCAAAAGCTACCTTTGAAGTCATTAGACTTGCCATCGCTGACTGTGCATATGCGTGTGCGTCATAGGGGTGTGTGTGTGTGTGTGTATGTGTGTGTGTGTGTGAACTCAACCTATCAACCTCAACCTTGTCTCCCACCCACCAACCATCATCAGTTATGTGTACCAAAAACACGCATGGCTGGCACACACGTTGCAGGTTGCAGCCTGTTCGGATGAAAACCGCTTCAGTGAGCTCAATTATAGTAACGCCACATTTATTTTCTCAGTAACGCTAACAGCGTTGTAACGGAAGAAACAGTAATTCGTTTGATTACTCGTTACTGAAAAAAAAAATTCCGTTAGTAACGCTGTTTATCTATAACGCTGTTATTCCCAACACTGATTAGCATAACACTTGCCGAATGAGAACAGCAATATAATACATTTAACATATATCTGTTCTTAAACTAAGCTTATGCTCCACTCGTCACAATGATGGTAAATGGTTATGGTAACAAAAAAAAACTACTAAATCTCTCACATAATGTTAATCTTGCACAAAAAACATAAATAATATAACTTAATTTTGGCATTTACTGTCCCTTTTGAGTGTCATGGCAAAGCATGCTGGGAAAGAGAGATCCCAACCGAGTTTCGATTAAATTCAAGTTAAAATCTGTCTGTATTTTATTCATTAATTTCTGGACATGCTTATTGGCTTACTGGCTGATGGTTACCAGTTTAAAGAATGATTAGTTAAAAAATGGAATATCACTATAAAATTTAAATTTAAAGTTCTCCTAACATAATCTTTTAGTTTAAACTTAAATATTTTGATGTGACTGATTACCTCAATTGTTTTGAGTTCTGCTAACTTGTTAGGGTTTACAGGGGCTAACGGGGGCCACACTAACCTTTACCTCTTGGCTGTGGCAAATATGTACATTCAAGCTCCTAATTAAAACAAGCATATGGCTTCTCAGAGTCAGCAGATTTTTCCTGAAAACTACATCATACCTTCCAAATATTCACAACAGTGGGATTCTCTTTAATGACTCTCCTTTTCAGGAGTTTGTACATTTGTGAAAATGCTTGCCAAAAAGTCCAGTGAGGCCTCTCCTCAAGCTTCCTGCCAGGCTGATGGGCAGATTTTGGAGGACATCCTCTGGTCATGAAATGCATGAATTTTAAGCAGAGCAAAATAATGGACAACCTTTGCCTCAAGAGTTTAATTATCATATGGATAGGGTCTTTCACCTGAAAGCTCGGCCCCATTGGGACATCTGTCCGATTTCTCTATATCTAGCCCACGGGTTATGACTATCTGGAGTGACTTCTCTTTCCACTGACATCTGACTCAGGACTCACTCAAGAGCCCCTGAGGACTCATTAGCAAGACAGAGCAAGAAGATCGCAGCTTTCCATTTCTTGCCATATAGGCAGATGGACAGGCAGCATAGGCAGAAAGAGTATAAAATACTGATAATCCATGCAGTTTCTTTAAAATCCCTTGATCCTAAGCTCACATGAGAAATGGTGTCAGCTACTATCGTGAACCTGTTAATGCTCTGGGGGACCATTTTGACTGCTTATTGGCTCGTAGTTATTCAGAATTTATCATAAATAAATCATCATCAACGAGAAACCAATATGCACAAACGACCATCAATACACAAATGATCCTCTCCACTCCAAGAAAAATAATAATAATATTACATATAACATAATTACAAAGTATAAAATGAAGACTTTCCTTAGTCCAAGCCAGGTCCAACAGGCACGCCTTCAGTCTATCAGATTTGGGGGTTCCCAAATAGTCAAAGAAAGGGTTCCATATCATGTAGAAAAGAAAAGGTTTGTCCTTCATGGCTGTCGAGACGGCTGACCAAGGGGTTTGCCACACATCTCATTCCAGACTCCACATCAATTGCACTGCCCAAGTCATTTTCCCACTTGTCTTTAACCCTCTGAACCCGAAGAACGTGCCCGCATGTTTTGCTGGATTTTTCCTCATGACAGTGTAAAACAACTTAAAATACTCTGTCATTTTTGGCCTCACAGACATGAACGCTTTGTCTTAACAAAGCTTAAAGTGTCTACTTTTATTTATGTACACTCAAAATAAAAACTAAATGTTGTGCTTTTCACTAAATAAAGAAAACAAATAGGATGCACGTTCTCCCATCTGACTCCCTGTGATGTCCACTCTGAAATGCATCTGAAAATGTTCAGAACTCAGAGAATACTTGCCACACAGACACGACAGATATCTCTTTGTAAAGCTTGGAATGTCTACTTTTAAATTAAGTAATTTATATAAAAAACAAATATTCTCTGAAATAATTAATCTGAAATAAAAAAAACGCTTTTTGACACACACAAAAACTATTAATTTAAAACAAATGTGACCAATCATGGAAAGTAGGGACACACATCGGTTCTCGGGCATTTTGAGTTATTTGAAGATTCTGAAAGTGTAGTCTCCAAGCTTTCCAACGATGTGTAACACATGGAAATCTGATAATATTTTGAGAAGTTGTGACCATTTGAAGGTAGGCACTCAAAACAGTTTAAAAGTGAAAAAACGGCCTCTAAAGATTGTGCAGTTCTCACCTGTTCTCACTTGCTGGGAGTGACAATATGGCTCATTAACATATCATTTATATAAGACATACCCCCTGTAAAGCTCCCCCGTAAGGACCGCATAATATTAATAATAAAGGATAATGTGCATTGTAAATGTCAGTAATTTATCTTTTTTGACTTTTATAAAAATGATTTAGAGGCTGAAATATTTGAGTTTTATCTTTTTATAAAACCTTTTTTGTCAAAACTCTATTTGAACTTGTGCATTGTAGATAACGTTGCATTTACATTTACATTTAGTCATTTAGCAGACGCTTTTATCCAAAGCAACTTACAAATGAAAGCAATAGAAGCAACTAGAACAGTCAAGGGCAACAGTATGCAAGTGCTGTAACAAGTCTCAGTTAATCTAGCACAGAACACACAGGACAGAACTTTTTTTTTTTTTAAATAAATTAGACAGACAGAAAATGAATAGAATGTTAAGTGCTATTCTTGATTGGTCAGGTGCTGCTGAAAGAGATGTGTCTTTAGCTGTTTTTTGAAAATGGCTACAGACTCGGCTGCTCGAATTGAGATAGGCAGGTCATTCCACCAGGTGGGGGCGGTCCAGGAAAAGGTCCGTGAGAGTGATTTTGTCACAAGGTGACGAAATTGAGGTGGAACGATATCAGTGTAACACCAGGCCGGTTCCGGTTGTGTATTTGTCCCAACAACAATAGCGGCTAAGGACAGATGGTCGTCAGGTGTGGGAGATTTACGCGGGGAGCTGTGACGAAGCCGCGTAGGATAAAGGAGTGTATAAAAAGGGAAGTGAAAAGACAGTTAGACAGCGAAGGGAGATGGGGGGTTCTTCCCCGGGAGAAGATTCGCGGAGGCATCTGGAGAGTGTGTGAGGGCTCAGCTGTATTGAGGGTGAAACGGCGATCGTGTGAACACGTTGGAAGGAGTTAAAGGTTGGAAGTGAAGTGAGTCACAGAGATTGAGTGCAGACTGGAGAACGCCATCAACATCAGAAGGGAGATAAGTAGTATGAGCATCGGATTTCAAACAATGCAATGAATGTATGCATCTGCACTGAGCTGAATATGAAGTTGTGAAGTGTACTGATCACGAGTGTAATTGTCACCTGAGAGAGTGTTTGGACCGAGTCACCGCTGAACTGTTGTCTCTTCTTCTGAATGTGATCGAGTGTCAAGGGAGTGTTCGTCTACGCTTCAGTAAAAAAGCATTCTAATTCCCACGTTATATGAAGATAACGGATTCAGTACGACAGTGGAAGAACCGATCAACGGGTGAGTGCTGGCCTTATTGCACTGAGAGAGAGAGTGGATATGCAGTGCCTGAATTGATGTGTCACAAAGTATTGAGTTGAAGTGAGGTTGCAGTGTGTGGGGATTAAAATACATTGACTGCCGTGCGCTCCCCATTTCCCATTTCCATCTGCTGTCACTGAAGAGGGATTACAGGTGTTGAATGTGATGTCTGCCTGAGAGAGAGAGAAACCTACTGGACATGCCTTCATCTACTTTGTAGTACACTCCAGTCGTTAGCCCTTGCCTCTGCACTGAGGAAAAGCATGCATGTATTCGCATAACGTACTCTGTCTGTTCCATAGAGCATTCTTCCGCCAGCGAGCCCTTATGGGATGTCTGCCTGAAAGAGAGAAACCTACTGGACATGCCTTCGTCTACTTTGTAGTACACTCCAGTCGTAAGCCCTTGCCTCTGCACTGAGGAAAAGCATGCATGTATTCGCATAACGTACTCTGTCTGTTCCATAGAGCATTCTTCCGCCAACGGTCCCTTATGGGATGTCTGCCTGAAAGTGAGGCACCTACTGGACATACCTCCGTCTGTTGATAGACGCACGCTCCAGCCAGCATTCTTCCGCCAACGGCCCCTTATGGGATACCCGCCTGAAAGAGAGAGACACTGATTTTACCTACTCACCTGTCTGCCTGCCCGAGGGAAGGCCCTCCCCGACCACGACACCCTGTCCTGCCCCACGCCTGAAGGTGGCCGACTTACCAAGATACTCCTCTGTGTGTCAGGCCGGTGACCGACTCCCCCCCTCCACTGGTCAGTGGTTCGGCCCCCGCATTGGTGGGGTGGACCCAGAGGCCCCATTGAGACTTTTTATTGAACTTTTAATAAATAAAACCTTGTCAAACTCTTATTCTTCTGTCTGTCTGGTCTCTGGCACGCTCCTCGAGGTGGTCCTGGGTTTTAGGGGTGGGTGCAGACGGGTTTGACACCCCCGACCTGTGACAGATTTGACGTAGTCGGCAGGATTCCACCTTAAGTTGAGCGACCAGAGGCCTAGATGGCAGAGGAAGAGGCACCAAGGGTGCGACAACCCGTGGCGGGAAGGCCCATGATCGAGACGATGCTGAGGCCCTCGTTGATAGGATGGGCAGTGGTCCCAAGGGGACTGGGCATAGAGCCACGTCAAGTAGACCCTATCTCTCCCCCGAGACAGTCCCAGCGGGATACCCGAGGCCAGCCCCCAGCGAGGTATGGAGACTGGGTTACCGAATCCTGTTCTAGGGACTAGAACGTTTTAGTGGGGGTGTATGTCACAAGGTGACGAAATTGAGGCGGAACTAATTTCCGTGAATTTATGTCCCGCCCCCCCCGGAACGGTATCAATGTAACACCAGGCCGGTTCCGGTTGTGTCACAACAACAACAGCGGCTAAGGACAGATGATCGTCAGGTGTGGGAGATTTACACGGGGAGCTGTGTAGGATAAAGGAGTGTATAAAAGGGAAGTAAAAAGACAGTTAGACGGTGAAGGGAGATGGGGGGTTCTTCCCCGGGAGAAGATTCGCGGAGGCATCTGGAGAGTGTGTGAGGGCTCGGCTGTATTGAGGGTGAAACGGCGATCGTGTGAACACATTGGAAGGAGTTAAAGGTTGGAAGTGAAGTGAGTCACAGAGATTGAGTGCGGACTGGAGAACGCCATCAACATCAGAAGGGAGATAAGTAGTATGAGCATCGGATTTCATTGAATGTATGCATCTGCACTGAGCTGAATATGAAGTTGTGAAGTGTACTGATCACGAGTGTAATTGTCACCTGAGAGAGTGTTTGGACCGAGTCACCGCTGAACTGTTGTCTCTTCTTCTGAATGTGATCGAGTGTCAAGGGAGTGTTCATCTACGCTTCAGTAAAAAGCTCTAATTCTAATTCCCACGTTATATGAAGATAAAAGATTCAGTACGACAGTGGAAGAACCGATCAACGGGTGAGTGCTGGCCTTATTGCACTGAGAGAGAGAGTGGATATGCAGTGCCTGAATTGATGTGTCACAAAGTATTGAGTTGAAGTGAGGTTGCAGTGTGTGGGGATTAAAATACATTGACTGCCGTGCGCTCCCCATTTCCCATTTCCATCCACTGTCACTGAAGAGGGATTACAGGTGTTGAATGTGATGTCTGCCTGAGAGAGAGAGAAACCGACTGGACATGCCTTCGTCTACTTTGTAGTACACTCCAGTCATAAGCCCTTGCCTCCGCACTGAGGAAAAGCATGTACGTACTCTGTCTGTTCCATAGAGCATTCTTCCGACCTGTGACAATTTCATGCCTCTTTGGTATGGCACCACAAGGCGTCGTTCACTGGCAGAACGTAAGCTCCTGGAGGGTGTAGCGTCTGGAGTCGCTCTTAACGTTTAGCCTTTAATTGAACCATCCCAGAAATATATATGATGACAATTTTGTTGTATGTATGTTGACCACAAAGTATATATTTATGTATTCGTGTGATGTTAATCTTAAATGCTCAAAATGGCTCTGTAAAAGAGATAAACTGCCTTTTATGCATTTAAGCCAGGCATATTTGATGTCTAAAGGTTCCTCTTTCTTTGTCTTAGTCAGCGGTGCAAAGTAGATGATTATGAGATGTACCTTTAGTTAGGTTTAGCCCTTTTTGAGCGAAACCTTACTCATTTGGCTGCCAGCGAGAACATTCCAGTGAGTAATAAAAGTCCGAACAAAGAAGGTCTCCCGCCTCAAATTTACACCAACGATTGGTCAGCTCGGAGAAGGTGGGCGTAGCTTAATGGACTCAAAAGGACAGTAACACAGACACATGGTGCTCAGTCAACTTGCAAGGACTCCGACGAGACAAAACTTCCCTTCCATCACGCCAGCGCGGCTCGCGAGGCTTCGGCCCTGAGCCCGCGCGGCCCGGCCAAGCTGATCGCTCCCTTTGAAGATGACGCACTCGGCGACACCGGCGCGCTCCATCCGAGCGCTCACATCACTGCGCGAATCTTCTTAGCGTGAACGAGATGCCTTTTCCCTTCCAAGACAACTGCTCCTACACGCCGCTAAATCTCCCGCGGACCGACCCCGGAAGGACCGAACGGAGGGAGAGCTTCAGCGCATGAACACTCTGAGAAACACAACGCACGCATCTTGCTTACACAACACAAAGAAACCATACAAGTATCAATTCTATCGAAATTTAGATGCGTTTAAGATTGTACCCCTATTTATGGTGATAATTGTTCTTTGCTGGCTCTAGCGGTTTTGGTTGGGAAATGTCTGACCGGACCATTCCCTTCGTACTTTCCTTTTCTTCCTCCTCTCTCTCCTCATCCTCATCCCCCCTCTTTACCTCTCTTTATTCTGTATATACATGTATCCTTTATTTAGTCGAATGTAATCGTAGTAGCTATCACTATTAAAACCATTGTATCCACATTTTGATTGTCATTGTTGCTGCTCACAAAACATGAGTCCCTTTAATGTCAGATCTAAGCTACGAGCTCTTATAAGTATCATTGAATGCTTTAATTAATACCATAACTCGGAAAGTTTGTCTTTTGTGGCCAGAGGGATAAACTTCCCGAAAATTGGGTAAAAGACCTAGTGAAAGTTGATAAGGATTAAAAATGATAAGGATTAAGGAATCCGTTGAACAGAACGGATTTGAGTTAATTCTGAAAAGGATATTCTATAGCCTCCTGACTTGGCTTATATATTCGTAGTTAATTGCAATTCATTGTGGTTAACTGTGTATGTATTTGTTCAAATATTTAGGCTGGGTATTCCCCCTTTTTGGGTGATTTTGGAGATTTGTGATTCAATTATAACCCGTTGTGATTAATCATAAATGCCTAAAATATTAATACCCAAATTCCCTATTGAGCTAAATTTAATTTAATAATATATGTAACCCTAAGACGTTACAGATTTTTGGTGGAGAATTATTAGGCAACATTTTAAACTTTGTTTTGTGAGCAACCTTGTCAATTTTATGTGTATATCATTGGTATTGATTTTGATATTTTGTATGCGCGCTTCAGAGAGTGAGACAAGTCGCAAACGCGAACTCACGTATATGTAACTGAAAAGCCCAAAGCTGATTTCAGTTAGTTGTAGTCCTATGTTAACAGCGTCTATTTTGGTCAAACATTTTAGTCACTGTTAATTGTTAAGAAAAACTGCAGTTCATAATATTAAAACTGTCTCTGTAAAAAGAAAGACACTTCGTTTGCAGAACATTTTAATATTATCAATTCCACCTGTTAGAACGAAGAAATCTTCTTTCAGCGTGATGATGTTATGAAATTCCACCTGTTAAGAACGAAGAAATCTTCTTTCAGTGTGATGATGTTATGAAATTCCATCTGTTAAGAACGAAGAAATCTTCTTTCAGCGTGATGATGTTATGAAATTCCACCTGTTAAGAACGAAGAAAGCGTGATGAAAATGATTTGAGCGATGTTCCTCTTATTCGTTTTGTAAAAGGACTTATTAATCGCTAGATTTAAATCACTGCGTGTCCCAGTGCCATTTAACTTAGCGATCCCTTAGGTGGAAGTTTGGCTTTGCTAACCAATACGCACACCTTGCACAAATCAATCAGAAAAACTGCTGGCCAGTATCTGCTTGATGTGTGAATGGGAATATTTAATTTTAACCTTGATCCCGTTAAAATTTGTTGCAGAGGAAATACTCTGTTTTTATGTTTGTATGTGTATAGGTGGTAAATTAAATCCGGCTACACACTCTGTGTGCTATAAATTGGCACAAAGGGAATTTGAGAACAATGCGATCGATCTGATCGATTAAATCGCCGCGTTAGGAGGTGGAAAGCGCTTTCCCCTGTTCTGACGCTCAAAAGTTAAAACCACCCTTTTTGTGGGTGCCGCAATACCTCTGACCAACCCAAGAGGGCAGCCTACGAGGTGTTCCGCACCTCTCAGAGATTACTCTCACCTGACTCCCACTCCTTGGAGTGGACTCCATTACGCCACCTTGTGGACGTTACCCTACTCCCCGCTCTGTAGTATGCCAAAGTGAACTTCTTTTCTTTGTGTTATTTGCTTCCTATTATAATTCTCTTCATTCACTTCCCGTTATTTTTACTATTTGACTTTATTCAATCTTTCTGTTTCACGGACTTCTCACACTTATTTGAATTTTGGTTTAAACAAGCTTAAGCTAAAATTAAATTAAGTCTTCTCTTTCCAGCCTGTGATAGCACCTCATCAGTAACACGCCCCCTACTGGGCACTCTCATAAGTTGGTTTTCCTCTCTTTTCTCCTTTGGCTCCATTTCGGAATAGATTAATTTAATTAATTCTATTTCTCCCTTTTTCAAGGTCGTCCCGATAATTACAAACATTATCATCATTATTTTATGTTTTAGCACTATTTATTAATAGTCTTTTTCCTCACTTACTTTACAGAATGAGTTAAATTTGGTTTACACAAGCTTGATCTTAAGCTGATGTTGTGTTCTCCTTGTTAGCCATTTGTACATTTACAGGTAGTACCTCCAGTGCTTGTGGTGAATTTATGGTTGTCTTCTGGCTGGGTTCCCGTGAGTGGAGTCATCGGGCCGGCGTAACTGACACCGGTCGTGTGTGAATCGCAGACACCTCTGTCTCCGTACCATTGGCGGCAGCACGCAGCCGACTAAGCATTTCGGGCACTCCAGGGAGAAGTCAACGAGTCCAACTGATCTTGAGGGCATTTTGGTTAATTACTCTGATTCTCTGTTTGGACTCCAAAGGGATTTCAGAGGAAACCCAATTTCAACCCTTCAGTCTGGCCGTTGACCAAACTTACCTGAGTGCTGCCCTGTCTGACCTCACCATTGGTTCTCACTTGAAACGACCCCGATTCACCCCAGGCACAGTAAGTACAGTAAGCCCATTCACTTATTGCAAACCCTAGAATATACGTATTCCTGGTCATTTAAGTGTTGGCCACACCTTTCTCCCTTCTTAAGCCATACCTTTCCCCTAGGCTTTAGAGCTCAGCAGCGCCCCCTCACTCGGTGGCCCTGTCATAAACCCTAGCATTGGTATTAAGCTTAGAGCCTTTCCCTATCTATCTCTTCTAATGTTCTCATTTTTGTTTTATCTCATGCCTTCTCTTTAAGTATTTTTGGTTATTTTGCTCTTTTCTACTCTACTGTTCTGTTGCTTAGTTTCTTCCAGCTCACCTAAAGACAGAACCTATGAGAGCCATCAAGGAAAGTTGAATAATAGATTGACGACCAACAGCCAGTGTCAGTAAATGACCCACTAGGCGATCGTACTGTCAACTTGTTATTTAAAGCTGATACTCAACCACATAAATCGGCTCCACCTGGCAACTCACGGCCAAGACAATAGGTGCCTGGCCTAGATTCCACTAACTGTCTGCATCAGTTAGTTAAAATTGCGCACACCAATTGAATGGTCGCAATCGCTATAGCGCTAAACCCTACACAGACTTGCATTGGCCTCTTTTGTGTTGTCTTTCTCTTGCCCACAGTAAGACAGTGTGTCCCGTTCATCCAGCCCCACCGCCACTGGGATCACGTCGAGACCTGATCGAGCGCCAGGACAACTGCGTTCCTGCCAAAAGCCACGGTGACCTGCAGCCCCCGAGCCAAGAACGGCAGCGTTGAAGCTCCAGGCGGAGGTTGCCCGGAGGAACCAGGACCACGCGCAGAGTCGCCTAGATCAGCTACTCCTTGAGACCAAGGATCGACGCAGAAGGGAGGACGAAACGGACCTACAGCTCCGGGAGAAAGTTGAGAGACTCCAAAATGCCCTGGCAGAACTTCTTGTAGAGACAACGCGCAGAGAGCAGTTGGAGAAAGAATCCGAAGAGGAACTACAAGAAAAACTCCAACGAGGTGAAGCTCTCCTAACAAGAGCTGAGATTGGACTGAAAGAAAGACACAGCAAGGCCAAAGCTCGTGAAACCCACTTGCAAACGGCCCATGCCAAGGTCCAAGATTTGGTTCCACAAAAGACTGTTCAAAACAAAGAACTTGAAACTGTTCACAAAGAACTGAAGTTTGCATGTCCATTGCATAGTGAACAGCAAGGGGAAACACACACCATACAGTTTCCCCTGACAAGTGAGCCAAGAAACCCCCAGCCAAGAGTTCCAAGCTCAAAAGGGGGGGGGGGGGGGAAAGCCCACTGTTCGAGTTGTCACCAGCCAGCAGCCAAGAGCCCCCACCAGCAGCAAAGGGGGTGGGAGCCAATCCAGAGAATCGTGCACAGCACACCATGGCTTCCCAAGAACTCTACAAGCTGGCCAGAAACATCCTAACTTTCACCCCAAACCCTGCAGGAAGCCACGACACGCACACCTACCTGCAAGACATTAACTTTCACTTACAACCTGTGGCTAACGTGACCACATAGAACCAATTAGATCTACTCCGAGGTACGTCCAGCCGTGAGGCGTGGCATTTCCTTGACCGGCAACCGGAGACTGCAAAATTGGACGACCAACAGCTACGGGACTGCCGACCAAAAAGACTGCTTCTGAAAAGACTGTGAGTATCCCAATGATTTGCCCTGTCTCTGATCACTGTTCAGAGCTGGCTCCATGCAACAACATAGTGACAGACTTTGTAATCGCCAAGACCGTTACAAGCCAGCAGAGAGCAGCGCAACTGGCATGGTGCCTGTCCTAAGCACCTGTCCGAGCACTCTGAAAGAATCTGGGACAAGCCACATCTGTCTAACCACCCAAAGGTGGAACCACGTGGGATGCCAGCCGACAGCCAGACGATCCTCGTCGGCCAGTGCACCTAGCCCCAGATAGCCAGCGGCGGAACAACTCACAGCACGCCCCAAACAAACCCAAGCACTGTGCACCAACCACAGTCCACAGAACCAGAGACTTCATCACCAAGTGTCAGCGTCGCCCAACCCCCTCAGCTGACGGCTGCACTTCCTGAACAATCGAACTCTGAAACCCCAAAATAGTGAGCTAAATGTGCAGTCATACAGCCAAACTGAGACCCAACTTGAACAGATAGCTCCCATCCAGCCAACAATGGGCCTAATGAGTCTGGTACACCCAGTGTACGTCCAACCAATGGACACGTACCCCCTTTCTCGTCGGCAAAGATCTGCTAGATCGTTCTGAGCCCCACTAGACTTCAAACAGCTAAAGATGTGGGCTCAAGTGCGAGAACCTCTGCCTCTCCAGCCACCCAGACACCTGAGCCAGACTGTCAGGTCACAGAGGTCACGAGGAATCTCACAACCAGCCGTGAGAACACCGTCTCAGCACCAGAGCCAAGTTCAAGTTCGTTACTCTGCACTTTTCAACTCACCATAGACTCTGACTTTCACTGCCCCAAGGTCATGACCGACCTCCAGCTGAATGATGTAACAACTACAGACATCATACTCGCACTATGGCCAGACAACTCAGCCTTCAGTCTAGCACTGTTCAAAGCCCTCATGGAAGTAACATCCAACCTTCCATCTGCAAGCAAGACATTTCTTACCCCAGAGAGCAGATACTCTGACTATGAAAAGACTCTACTCTGCACCATACGGGCCTTCCTGCGATTCTCCGACCACATCGGAGCACGAAAGGTTATTATAGAGACATTCCAACAGCCTGTAATGTCCTCAACAGCCAACGCATCCGAGATGGCGTCGTTACCAATTCACATGGTTGGTGACCCTTCAGGGCCGCAATGTTGAGGCACGTTATGCCCAGATCTCAAGTCTGCACCGGGAAATGACTCAGCTGCCTGCTAAAAACGTCCTGACGACACACCAGCGGTGACGCTGGGCGCAGAGGAACCTCAACAACAGACATGTCACAAGTACTTTGAAAAGAATGCGTGTCAAGGACTGCCCACCACCTACGTCGGTGGATGCTCTTGCAACCAAGAGGGCATCCCAAAAACAGGTGCGGGCGTACTATGGCCGGAACCAGCCTTGCCCTCCACAGCACTTCAAGTGGGGCCCTCAGTCATCACAATATGCTGAGGTGGCAGCCATTCTAATAACCCGACAAATCACATCGGCCCACAACAACAGAGAACTATGTATTTGCACTCCAACTATGTCAGATATCGTTTCACATGCCACCTTCCAGGTTGGACACAAAATGGCTTCAAGAAAGCAGTCGAACGCCAACACCTGTTCCAAGCGTGTGATGACATCACAAGTACATACAGCATGACTGTCCATCGGAAAAAGGTGACAGGACACTCAAGGCAACCCGGCCTTGACAAAGACTTGGATGACCGGACTGATTCCCTGGCCAAAACTGGCACACTTCACAACAATCTATGGTCACCTCCCACCCATGCAACCACCCTTGAGGGGGCTGCGATAACCCGCAGCAAACAAACTATTCCTGTGACGATTCCAAAATTACAGCCGCTTACGCTGGCTCCACAATTTCCATCAATGACACAGCTGACATGCAAGCCTCTGACACTGCCATAAGAGCTATGAGTAACCACCTCTCAGACCCATCCAACCACCCTGTCACGACGTCTGACTTCATGGCTACCAAAAGCCTCAGACAACCGCATGACGGCAAACACATGCTGCGTACGAAAGTCAACATTCTGTGGTATGCCTCTGATGCCCTCAAAGCGCTAAAGCTTGTGATGCCACAGTGTCAAAAGGGGGGGTAACGCTGAACATATGTCCACAACGCACCATGTGCCGGACACCACGGTACCTGAGCCACAAGACACAGAAACAAGTGGCAGATTGGCCTGGCATGCAGCAAAGTCGTGTCAGAGTATGGCAGATAAGTGTCTGGTTTGCTGACAATTCTATCTGGCAAACTCAAACCCCAGAGCCACTGCAGCACAGAGGAGTCACAGTCCCGTGGTCAAACCTTCAAAAAGACTGGTCAGGATCCCTATCCAGATCGACGAGGGACAACAAGGACTTCCTCACAGTGGTATGCCAGTTCTACAAGTGAGTGGAATGTCTCCCAGCACCCCACGACACCAATCGAACTGGGGTCAGCCTGCTGAGAAAGTATGTGACCGCCAACCAGAAAGACGGGGGTGTGAAACTTCTGTTGATGCTCATGGACATCAGAAACACCCCGCATGAATCAACTCGTGCGTCTACCTGTGAACTCGTGACTGACTGGCAGATGACCCTGCCGCTGCACCTGCTGTATCAAACAAGAGACTCTAACTTTATCAGATCCTACACCGCTCACCAGTACATTGACAAACGACACCTACAGACTCAAGGTCACTGTCAATGTTGGGCGTTGGCGAGGTAACACCCAGATCAAGATACACACCCCAGATGTGGTGGCCTACCACAACAGCAACACACAGCCTGGCTGTGTACCTGGCCTGGCCCCAAGCCTGTGCATGTGTACTTTGACCAAGGACAGTCACTACCTCTGCCGTAGCGAACCACTCCTCCAGTGCAACACTGAAGGAACCTGCAGTTTGCAGCCCATGAGAAGCGGCACCCAACACCCCGCCGAGGCCATGCCTCACATCCGGGTCATCGAAACTCAGGCAGAGAGGGTGGTCTAGTGGGTTAAACCACTGAACTGATAAACAGCGGGTAAAACAACCTTGCGCAGCAGGTCAAAGAGACCAGAAGGAGCAAACACATGCTCAGAGCCTCAGCAAACAGCTGGAGACTGAGGCTCAAACCAGAAACAAAGACTTGAAATGGCTCAGACAGCTGTTGAACCATGAGAGCAGCTGGACAGACCAAGCACAGGACCCATGCAGAACTGTCACTATGGCAACACCAAGTACCAGACAAGCCGCTGGGCGAAGCCACGGAAGACAGCACGTCCAACCTGCACACATCACAGGATGTCCCACAGCCGTCGACGACAACGTCCTCCGCCAAACCCTACACACAGGTGTCAAGCGGAGGCTGCACAAGGACAGCTGGACACGACCATCTCAGGAGCTGCTGACACCAACAAAATAGCACCTGAACAGGACTCACCAGATGAGTACTGCCAAAGGACAAGCTTCCAACTCCTTGCCCCACACAGCTCAGGCAAGCTCACTCAGACCCCTAACCACTTCCTGAGACCCCAAGCAGAAACCTGGGCCACCCGAACGGACTTCAGGATGACAGGTGATGCACCATCAGGGCACCTGCTGCCTCGACACCTGCCGCACCAGGTCGCAGCACCACCTGAACGTGGCTACTGCTTGCCTTATCTGCTGTGGAGAGACCATCACTCCAGGGGACACAAACCAAGTACCAAAGGGTGCCATCCTCCACCTCGATGATCTGGCATTGTACCTCCGCCCAAGTGGAGAGTACTGGTCAGAACTGGAAACCCCATTCTTCTTCAAAAATCACAACTTCACTCTAGATCCAGAACTGGAACTGAAGATTGAGAAAGGGGGTCCTAACCAATTGACATCACTCCCATCGACGCGGCCCTCCAAGAACTGTCCCGGCTGCTCATCCTGACCAACTCCCCTGTTGGCCAGGCGCAGACCACAGCCGACACAGCGCTGTACCTTGCTGCAGCTTTAGGCTACACCCTAACAGTGGGCCTGGCTTTCATCCTATTCAAGAGAGTCCACGAGATGCGAGAGTCCATGACAAAGAACACGGCCTCTCTCCCCCTAGGATTCAAACGAAACCCACGGGAAAGAGGTGCCAAGACAGAGACAATGCCAAACCTCATCGAGATGGACCCTCGGCCTGAGGAACAATTAGAAACCACCTGCCACACGACCACCATGATCCACCTGCCATTCGACCCTCATGATCCCACTCGACTACCATCCGATTTAAACGACAACTGTCATCCGACGAGGTCAACCGGACGTCATCACATGACAAAGGGGGACTGTAGCGTCTGGAGTCGCTCTTGACGTGAGATCAAAGTGGTGGGTCGTTCGAGAAACACCGGAGATGCAGATCTTTTCCACAGCTCTGCCTATGAATTAGTATTAGCATATAAATGAGTTGTAGTGGTGCCGTTGAGGCTGGCCAAATGGCCGCACTATCACCCTTTACGACCAGCAGAGACAACGCAGGCCGCACCAATATTACCCTGTGAGGACTTCAAACAGGTTCTAATCAGCCAGACGATCTAACTCACCTCTCTGTGCAGAATGACCAGGAATGGCCCCAATACACACACACACACACACACACACACAAGTATTCCTCTTTATATTAGCCTTTAATTGAACCATCCCAGAAATATATATGATGACCCTTTTGTTGTATGTATGTTGACCACAAAGTATATATTTATGTATTTCGTGTGATGTTAATCTTAAATGCTCAAAATGGCTCTTTAAAAGAGATAAACTGCCTTTTATGCATTTAAGCCAGGCATATTTGATGTCTAAAGGTTCCTCTTTCTTTGTCTTAGTCAGCAGTGCAAAGTAGATGATTATGAGATGTACCTTTAGTTAGGTTTAGCCCTTTTTGAGCGAAACCTTACTCATTTGGCTGCCAGCGTCCCGCCTCAAATTTACACCAACGATTGGTCAGCTCAGAGAAGGTGGGCGTAGCTTAATGGACTCAAAAGGACAGTAACACAGACACATGGTGCTCAGTCAACTTGCAAGGACTCCGACGAGACAAAACTTCCCTTCCATCACGCCAGCGCGGCTCGCGGGGCTTCGGCCCCGAGCCCGCGCGGCCCGGCCAAGCTGATCGCTCCCTTTGAAGATGACGCACTCGGCGACACCGGCGCGCTCCATCCGAGTGCTCACATCACTGCGCGAATCTTCTTAGCGTGAACGAGATGCCTTTTCCCTTCCAAGACAACCGCTCCTACACGCCGTTAAATCTCCTGCGGACCGACCCCGGAAGGACCGAACGGAGGGAGAGCTTCAGCGCATGAACACTCTGAGAAACGCAACGCACGCATCTTGCTTACACAACACAAAGAAACCATGCAAGTATCAATTCTATCGAAATTTAGATGCGTTTAAGATTGTACCCCTATTTATGGTGATAATTGTTCTTTGCTGGCTCTAGCGGTTTTGGTTGGGAAATGTCTGACCGGACCATTCCCTTCTTACTTTCCTTTTCTTCCTCCTCTCTCTCCTCATCCTCATCCCCCCTCTTTACCTCTCTTTATTCTGTATATACATGTATCCTTTATTTAGTCGTATGTAATCGTAGTAGCTATCACTATTAAAACCATTGTATCCACGTTTTGATTGTCATTGTTGCTGCTCACAAAACATGAGTCCCTTTAATGTCAGATCTAAGCTACGAGCTCTTATAAGTATCATTGAATGCTTTAATTAATACCATAACTCGGAAAGTTTGTGCTTTGTGGCCAGAGGGATAAACTTCCCGAAAATTGGGTAAAAGACCTAGTGAAAGTTGATAAGGATTAAAAATTATAAGGATTAAGGAATCCTTTGAACAGAACAGATTTGAGTTAATTCTGAAAAGGATATTCTATAGCCTCCTGACTTGGCTTATATATTCGTAGTTAATTGCAATTCATTGTGGTTAACTGTGTATGTATTTGTTCATATATTTAGGCTGGGTATTCCCCCTTATAACCCGTTGTGATTAATCATAAATCCTTAAAATATTAATATCCAAATTCCCTATTGAGCTAAATTTAATTTAACAATATATGTAACCCTAAGACGTTACAAGGGTGTGTAAGTCTGAACAAGCGAGTTTAAGTATATTGGTGCAGAGCCAGTGGTTGCTTTGAAGGCGAGTACCAGTGTCTTGAATTTGATGCGAGCGGCTATTGGCAGCCAGTGGAGACTGATGAAGAGAGGCGTGACGTGCACTCTCTTCGGCTCGTTAAAGACCACCCTCACCGCTGCATTCTGGATCAGTTGCAAGGGTTTGATAGTGCATGCCGGAAGGCCCGCTAGAAGAGCATTACAGTAGTCCAGTCTGGAGAGAACAAGAGCTTGGACCAGGAGTTGTGTGGCCTGCTCTGATAGGAAGGGTCTAATCTACCTAATGTTGTATAACGCAAATCTGCAGGACCGGGTTGTTGCAGTAATGTGGTCAGTGAATTTTAGCTTATCATCAATCACAACTCCAAGGTTTCTGGCTGTCCTGGACGGAGTTAGTGTTGATGATCCTAGCTGAATGGAGAGATTGTGATGAAGTGCTGGGTTGGCTGAGACCACAAGCAGTTCTGTCTTTGCAAGGTTGAGTTGCAGGTGATGTTCCTTCATCCAGGCAGAAATGTCTGTTAGGCAGGCAGCGATACTAACACCAACCGTAGGATCATCTGGTTGAAATGAGAAGTAGAGTTGAGTGTTGTCGGCATAGCAGTGATAGGAAAAGCCATGTTGCTGAATGACAGATCCCAGTGATGACATGTAGATGGAGAAGAGAAGTGGTCCAAGCACTGAGCCCTGTGGAACTCCAATGGCTAGATGATGTGACTTAGACACTTCACCTCTCCATGACACCCTGATGGACCTACCTGAGAGGTAAGACTTGAGCCACTGTAGAGCAGTTCCTGAGATGCCCATCTTCATGAGAGTTGACAGGAGGATCTGGTGGTTGCAAGACACTCCTTTAAAATCTGGCCATCATTTTTAATGTTATTATTTTAATGTATATGTAAACAAAAAGTACATATTGATGCTAAAAATTTTTTTGTTATTTTATTTATTTGTACAGCATTCCCAAAGCTTTGTTAACTTCAAATTCAAGAATCTTTCAGGGATTTTCCAGGTCCAGCTTTCTTTTTTTATTTTTGGCCATATGACAGAGGTCTGATATTCTATTTGTCATATTTCTGTTTTGCATAAATCTGATAATAACTTTTGCATGGATTTTATTGAAAAGAGCTTAGGCTCATGTAACCAGTCTATTTTTGCAATATTTCACGGTGTGTCTATGAAACGCTGAGGTACCGTAGTAGTTTTGTGCGCGCGTGAACATCATGGCAACGTACAACACAAAGTACCTCACATGGGAAACACTTAATGTAATGCGTAAATACAAGTAACAAATGTAAATCAAGCATAGTCCACGAAGTGTTGGCGAAATAACATTATCGGACCGGAGAGAATATGGAATTTCTTCCAGAAAACTTCTTGCACAAAATAAATGTGGTAAATGATTTTGACTTTTTCAAGTACTTACAGGCCTGGAATTTTGACTCTCCCTCAAATGAGTGTAGGATCATTTCATGCAGCGGGACAGATAGAACATGCTTAAACTTTCTATACAATTCTGCACTGAGGCCATCAGTGTCAGGGTTCTGTTTGTGTTTTGGACTTTTAGTTTGTTTTGATTTAATTCCTGTGTTCCTTTGTTCATTGTCCCGCCAATCCTTAGTTCCCATGGTTACCCTTGTTACTTCACGGTCACCAGCTAGTCACTAGCTCATCAATACATTTCCCATCATCCTCCCTGGCCCTCATCTGCATGCAATTCACAATCACACACACCTGCACCTCATCTGCACCCTCATCAACCTGCTACTTAAGTACACACCTCACACAGTCACATTACCTGGTCTAATTCATGAGTAAGGAATCACCTACCTGATTCCAATGAAGATTACCTTCCTCCATTGTATTTCCTGTTCCATCGTGTCTCCTTCGTCTCCCTGGTCCTCTGTGTCTGTTTTTTGTCTCCTACTCCATTCCCGGGCTTCATCGAGGTGTGTGCACTCGCTTCAGTCCTCACCACCACCCACGGCTTTCTCATTCTTCTACAACCACAGAGACTGTCAGTATTCCCATTCTCCATTCATCACATCTGAAATACTTACCTTCTCATCTCCATTCCCTTCTGCTGTTAATAAACTCTTTTATATTAACTCTATTCCTGGTTTTGAGTTTCTGTTCCATAACAATTGGGTCCCTGAGCCTTATTATTGGGAAGAGACTGAATACTATTCTTAATCTCACTAAGTGACATTGGTTTGCCTAAGACTGCTCTCTGTGACTCTGAAATTTGAGGTCTGATCTGCAGATTGTGAAGCTCCAGCTCCAATCTCCTCTGTTCTCTCACTCTTTCCTTCTTGAGCCCTGCCATATATGATATAATTAAGCCCGCATATATGCCTTGGCTGTGTCCCATACCAAGCCGGGTGACACCCCTGGTGTCTTACTTTCTAAAAAGAAAACATCCATCTGTTCCATTAGAAATTTCTCCACTTTGGAATCAAAATTCAGAAACGCGTTATATCTGCATCTCCTATTAGGCAGGGCTAGTTTAGAATAAAATAACCCAGTGAAAACAGGTGCGTGGTCTGAAAACTTAATATCCCAGATTATACAGAAATGTATGTCGCTCAGAGAAGTTTTAGGGGTTAGAATACGATTGATTCTACTACTCGTTCTATGAACGGGTGAATAGAACGTGTACTCTCTGTCCGAGGGGTGAAGTGCGCGCCAATTATCCACTAAATTCAGTTCATCACAAGAGTCTAATAAAGCTTTAGCCCTTTTCAAAGTCTGAGTTGGCTTCGTGCTGATGAGGATCTATCCAGCGTTGGAGAAAGAATACAGTTAAAGTCCCCTGCTATTATTCACAGATACAATCAACAAACTTAGAAAAGACGTGAGAGATAAAATCAATAGATTGTACTGGTGGGAAGTATATGTTTAAAAGATATATTGTTTGACCAAAGAGAGTGCCTCTTAACATTACATGTCTGCCCGTCTTGTCCAAAATTGTAGACAGTTCCTATAAAGGCAGGTGTTTACTCATTAAAGCCGCGTTTCCACCGCAGGAACTTTCTCCAGGAACTAGGAACTTTGGGGTGGTACTCGGTGTGTTTCGACTGCAGGAACCAGGGTCTAAATGAAGTTCCGGGTAAATATTTCACCCTCCAAACGGCCCTGCTCCCGAGGTAGTACTTTTTCAAAGTTCAAGAACTTTCGGGGGTGGGACTTGGGCGCTGAACATGCTGATTGGTTGAGTTCACGCAGCATTTTATTTCAACCACATTTTAAAAAGTCTTTTGTGAGGATCGTTCTGCGTTCAGCAAATATCAGCCTTGCTCTTTCTGTCTGATGGCACACGTTCGTCTCAGCCATCTCACGGTCAATGTCCATAATAGCTGATAATAACATACTTTGTCTTATTTTAAATCTAGCTTAACGAGCTTTCAGAAAGCGCTTTAGTATCAGTGCTCGTCTCTTTTCCGACGTTTTGTTAATGACCTCTTTAGTAAACCAATACATAACCAGCAAAAGCAACGCTGCTTGAATCTCCTCTATACTTGTTATTGTTGCAGACAGTATCGCACAAAAATTATTACTGTCCGTCGCTGACTGGGAGGAGCATTCGCACCGCGTGCAGTCCTACATCACTGGACTAATTTGCCTAATCTTCATTGTGCTTTAGACCGCAGTGGAAATGCAGACAGCAGCAGGTCTGGGGGAAAAAAAGTTCCTGGTACAAATTGTCCCGGGTAATTTCGGTGGAAACGGGGTTTAAGATAGCGACCCCTCTGCTATTACTAGTGAAGGAGGAACTAAACACCTGCCCTACCCAGTCCCGCTTTAACTTATAAATAATCCGCCTGTGACAGGTGAGTTTCTTGTAATAAAGCAACATGTACATGTTCTTTTTTCCCAAAAAAACTAAGAATTCTTCTCCTCTTAACAGGATTGTGTATCCCCTTAACGTTCCAACTACACATTATTAACACGGGTTTATCACTTGCCATGGTACATTACAAAGAGATAAAGCATACCTTGTAACAGATATGGTATCCATATAGGACCAACATTGTAAATATTGTATGTGCAAAAGAAATAAAATAAATAAAAATAGAAAATGTGGGGAGAGCTTTGAACATTTTGAACAAGAACACGGAACAACCAAATAAAACCACACGCAAAACAACCAAAGGGTCAGACCTTGGTCTGTTACACCCATACTGGGCATCAGCTAACTTCCCTCAGAAAGAAGGGAATATGCAGGACCAATTACAAACCTGATCTCCAGCCACCAACGTTACCCAGTAACCAATGAATGACAACATCTATCGGTCCGCAGCACTATACTAGAATAACGACACGATACGGCAGACAGCATTAGAACTCAAGCATTCATATAGAGATACAGGGATCCATGGAAAGTCATTAAATCAGTAGAAGTATGTGACAGTGCCATCCAAAAAGGCTGCCACCTCCTTTGGGTCCTTAATGGATCTTTCTCGACCGTCCACTTTAATCCTAAGAATGGCCGGGTAGAACATAGCAAAGGTAATTCCTTTCTCCTTGAGCTGCTGTTTAACTTGAAAAAACTCTTGCCTCTTCCTCATCACTACTGTGGAGAAGGCTCCGTTGTACTCCAAGTCACCCACTTTCTGCGCAGCCTGCATAATCCGGGCCTTGTCCTGATAATTATGGAATTTCACAATGACAACGTGAGGACATTGGTCAGAGAATGGCACGATGGGACCCGATGATATCAGCGTTTGCACAACTCGATCTATTTTCTTGTCGAGGGAAGTTTCAACCCCTTTGAGGACTTCCGTTGTAATCCTTTCAATCATGTTGTCGATTTCAGCCTTCCCTAACAACGTGGGAGGTTGGTCTGGCCATATTGATTTGACCGCTCTGAGGAGAACCCGACTCGGTCAATTTGGGAGCTTTCGCTGAGAGGGTGAGCTTTTTCTGAGTACTATGCATGTTTCAGAGTCTTTTCCATCAAATGTATACCATAAAGCCGAAGTTTGTCGCAATTGTAATATTAGAAATATCAACATGCTGCGGGAGACCGATCACCGCACTGCTACTCCGCCATTAGTGTCACGTGACCCTCGAGGTATGATATTTTAAATAACACAAGGACAACCTTCTGAGAACCGATATGGAAGCAAATTACACAATCAATCTAAGAAAAACTGAGAGAATACAAGAACTTATCAATGCAACCAAACCTTTACTTTTGTTGTTTTTAGTCAAATAAATTTACTTAAGGATATATCTTATTGACTTAAAATGCCTGTCAATCAATCATAACCCTGGATCTTCATAATACTTTATGACTTAAGTAAGTATTCAAATTTGTTATTTCAAAAAGATTTTAATTATTATCCATTATTTCTTTGTGCATCAAACTATACAATTGTGTGATATAGCTTTTAACATAACACTTCAAAATATAAGAATGAAGAAGACGTTAAGTCAAGAATAATTGATGACAGGTAGTTGAATTTAAAAAAAAACATTAATGTGTCACGGATAATGGCTGTAGTTGAGCATATGACGATAAAGATGAACAAAATATTAATTCAATTGAATAATAAACAAAACCAACAGGATAATCCATAGATAAACACTACAAACGTTACATGTGGACATTAACAAAGCAAGACAAGGGACTGAGGCCTAGTTCACATGTACACGGGTATTTTTATAAACAGAATTTTTCCTCCTCCATTTAAAAAATAATAAAATTTAACATAAAAACGCAAAAACACAATATGAAGCGCTGTCAAGAGCATGCCAAACCAACAGGTGGCAATATAACCCTAATCGTAAAGCCATGTTGGCCAATCAAAAGCCTAGAAAAAAGGTTATTACCAGTTCCGGTTTTTACGTAACAGGCCAAAATCTCTGGTTTCACTGTCCACATGACACCACTGCAAACAGAGTTTCTAAAAATCTTAACCCTGGCAGAAATTTTCAAAAAAGTTTGGTTTCAGTGACCGGATACCACATTTGCGTGTGGATGAACGGCCAAACCGCATAGAAAAAGCTGCTGTTTTGAAAATACGTGAGTTCATGTAGGACAGGGCCTGAAAAAGATGGCTTAAATAGAGCAAACAGAGGAAGAAACTAACTAGATAATTAACACAACACACCTGAACTAAGGAACCTAATCAAGTAGTAACCATAGAGAAAAACAGGTAGACAATGGAGGAGAACTGAACCAATAAACAAACTGACAAAAATAACTAGAACAAGGGCCCGTTTCAGAAAGGAGGTTAAGTGAAAACTCTGAATGTTAACCTTGAAATGAAGGAAACTTACCGTCACATATACCTTGAACTCTCGGTTGATTATCCCAAACCTTGCTAACTCGAGGTATGCTGGTTCCAAAAACGAGTCTGGGAGCAAGTTCAGACAACTAAGAACAGACGCTAAGAAAAAGCATGCCGTTCTACTTCCTTCTTATTCTTTGGTTGAATGGCGATTTACAAAACCTAGTTAGTGCACATCGCCACCTATTTGGTGGTTGTGCAATCATTTTTTAAATCTTTTTGTTTAATAAGTAATCTTAAAAAAATATATTTTGTTTGTTTGATGCTAATAAATGAATGCAGATCTATGTGTGAGATGACAATAAAATAAATAATAAATATATTTTAATTGAATTAACATTTAAACATTACCTTGTTATAATAGTGATTTCTAATTAATATATAATAGTGTACATTATTTAAATGTAACTATATAACAAATTGTGTTATACTATATGTAACTATATTAATTATATAACACGCGTCTGAAAACCTCTTAAGCAAACTGACCCTGGAACATAACCTGCACCGTATCTGGTTATGTTCCGACAGTGAGTTGCTATGGCTACTTACATACCCTGACAGTTACCTCTGTTTTTGGAACCGAAAGTTGAGGTAATCTTCTTACTTACTCTTAAACATACCCAGGTATGTCACATAACCTGCTTTCTGGAATACACCCCTGGATTTTATATTGTGTTTTGTTTACGTTTTATTATGTGTGCGCGGCAGTCTTCCATGAGGAGGTTGCTGTTTTTACTTTCAGTTTGTTTATTTATTCATTAAAGTCTGTTGAATGGTAACTTACTCTGTAAACCTAACCTGGTTGGGAGCAGGTTTTCTTCAATAAACCCAGAGTTTATTTCAGTCTCCTCCCCCTTTTTAAAGTGTAAGCAATGTTTAAATACTAGTATTTTTTGTCTTATTTCAAGTACAAATCTCAAACAATTCTAAATTAAGTATAAATCTAAATGAAGTGCATTTTACTTATAACAAGTAAAATTATCTGCCAGTGGAGTCTCCTGTCCACGTCCAGAGTCCAGCGGGTGTCTCCTGTCCGAGACCAGAGTCCAGAGAGGGCTCCAGCCACTGACCAGCATCCTGAGATGGCTCCAGCCCATGACCAGTGTCCAGAGACGGCTCCATGACCCCATAGGCCCAATAATTGTTTTTGGCGGGGCAGTAGGTACCTGGCTAAGGCCATGGAGGCCATGTCTCTCTGGTCCCCTGAACTGCCTGTACCGCCATGGTCCCTTGAACTTCTTGCACCGCCATGCTACCATGAACTGAACCATTCTAAGGCCCAGGTCCACCCATGGCCCAGGTCCTCCCATGCTCCACGGTCCAGGTCCGCCCACTCTCCACGGCACAGGTCTGCCCATGCTCCCAGGCCCACCTCTGCATTGCCAGGGTCCATGTTCTGTCCCCCTGCCCACCATCCCTCCCCCAAGACCTCCTCCACTCCACCACCCTCCTAAACTCTTGTATGTTTTGTGTTGGTTCTGTTGGGTGTCGGGAGCCGCCCTTAAAGGGGGGGATCTGTAATGTCTAGTGTGTTGGTTCATGTTTCATGTTCTTAGTTTGTCATGTTTCCTGGTTGTCATGTGATTCCCATGTGCTCATGTGTTCTTGTATCATGTTGTCATTGGTTCATTGTTTAATCATTGGTTACAGGTGTGTCTTGTCTGGTCATTAGTCTCTGTGTATTTAAGCCCTCATGTTTGCCATGCGTCTTTGTCTAGTATTGTCCGTGTAACCACTGTGGTGAGTGTGTTCATGTTCATGTTCATGTTCATGTTCATGTTCATGTTCATGTTCATGCCCATGCCCATGCCCATGCCCATGCCCATACCCATGCCCATGTCCATGTCCAAGTCCAAGCCAGACCTTGTTTGTTTTGCATTATTTATTTATTAAGTTTTATGTTTAATAAACTGCAAGCTTGCCTCCAGTGGATCTGTTACACTGAGAGTTTTTGTGTTGTTTCCTGGGCACAAACCCGTGAGAGCCATCAGATAGGAGTTTCATAGGATTTGCAGGTCGGTGGTGTAGAAATCGGTTTAAGTGAAGCTAATCTGATAAACAAAGTTCACTTGATAACATCTTGCTGAGACCTCTAGAAGTAACCTACTAATTATAATTTCGGTCGATATGCGCCCTCGATGCGCACTTTTGCCGAGCCCGCACTGATGTGAACTGATGTGAACAAATAGTGCCCTATTTGGGGGTATATAGGGGGCGATTTCGGAGTCAACCTACTCAGAGTTGATTGAACTACCTCAATTCAGCTGTTCTGAAACTGAAAACGCAAAGCTTCCCATCTCAAGGTAATTCAACTCGGAGTTAAAGCCTCCGAAATCGCCCCCCTCTACCCTTAAAGCTTGACTATGTAACTTTTACGTCCACTAGTGGTCGCCTGTTTAAAACAAAGGCGTAGTGGGATGATGGGCTTTTATTATGACACGAGACACTGAGTGTGTTGAAAAGGAAGTTCTGACATTCGCTTGGCGGCTGCTATGAAACTTGTTCACACTGCAGTGAGAGTACAGCGTTTCTGCTAAATAAAACCGGAAACCGAGGATAAAGCAGATATGACGCAATCGACAGGCGACTCCCTCAAATGCATAGCTCACACGTCCCGGTTCCTTGGTTAAAATAGCAATTTCTCACGATTTACAAATAGTTGGAAACATTTGGGATATTCTAAGTACTCAAGTGAACAAAATATATAACACTGGCCTAGTGGTTTTTGGAAATTTTACTGCAAAAATCTTACATAGTTCACCTTTAAATTGGGCGCTATTTGAGTTGACAGCCATATTTAGTCATGTCTGAAGCCACAGTGGACGTTATTGAGTGCATTCATTCAATCCTACAATGCACCGCAATAACGAGTGTACAACTGATGTACACTCAATGGCTAGAGAATACCCATAATGCACTGTGAGAGTCACATGCTGAATAAATTCCCGCTTTTCACCAGGAGATTGCACCTGCAACTGAATCAATCATCCATCCATTTTCCAAACCACGCTGTTTCCAATTTTTTACATTACTACTGGAGCTGCCAGTTTGCTAAGTTTCAAATGATTATTAAACAGCAAGCAGAAACGATGCCAAGGTGGCAGCCCTTCCGGCGCACTCTGAATTCACTCACTCCGATTTCACTCACTCGTTTTCATTCACTCCTTCAAGTGGATTATATATTAATGGAGTAGTGTGGGGAATAGTGAATGAGGGTATAGAGGGTTATTCTGAACACAGCAACTGACTCTGACGTGCATTATTTTTTATCAATATTTGATTTCTCATGTCACACCCCTTTAATGATTCTGTTTTTTTAACAAATAATTTAAATTATTATTATTATTATTATTATTATTATTATTATTATTATTATTATTATTTGTCCCGAGTAGGCCAAATGATTCAATGATTAAAGAGTAATTTATTTATTTCCTAAATGAAGCAGAGGTTGAATGAAGAAATCAAAAGACTACAGGTATATTAAACATCCAACTTTTATGTAAATAAACATTTATATCACCTTATTGGAAACATGGAATGTTAGATTAAGGAATTAGTCAGCATCATTATCCTTGGCAAATGGATATAGATGCAAAATCATTAAAACATTATATCAATACATTGGATTTTATCCTCTACTGTTTACATATTCAACTTCAGGTATGATTAGGTATGATTACTGAGAAACCAGAGCACTATTAGGCAATGTACAGATGGCAACCAAATCTGACTAGATTTTGTTTTCTCAATTCTGAGTTGTGTAAAAATAGCCATATTAAGAAAGTGTCTTTAGATCTAGTATGGCTCGCTACCAGCCTTACTTCTCAGTATCAAATTAGGCCAATGTACATTTTTATGTAGCTGACTTAAAAAGGTTATGAACAGTCTTAGAAATTTGATGACTAACTTCATCTGCCCCAGGCAGACTGTCCACACTATTAATTGCAAGTTATCAAATAAGATTTGTGTGTCCAGACATGACCAACCAATCTGCATGGGTTGCTTTGGAAACGACCTAGGTGTACCCACATATGTAACAAGGCTTTCAAAATGGATGAAGGAAAACGTCTCGTTTACGACTGTAAACTTAGACGCTGTAGACGCTGCGTCACCGCTCTGGGAACGCCTCTGCGTGATTGCGTCGTGAAGCACGTATGTCATCAGTCCAATAGAGAGACGGAACGTCATAGGCGGGTGACGTCCGGAAGCTATAAAGCTATAAAGACCCGGAAGCTATAAAGCACACCGGCAAACACACGCCGTTAGCTTCCGAAGAAGGCCTGAAACAAGGTGCTTGCGGGCATGCGAGCAGTATGGCCGGGTGACGCAGCGTCTCGTTCCCTATTCAGGGAACTAAGGTTACAGTTGTAACCGAGACGTTCCCTTTCAAGGGAACGAGACGCTGCGTCACCGCTCTGGGAACGATACCCACGTCCCCATGCGAGTCTGGATGCCCGCCTGTGAAAGTTACGAGGCAAGTACCCGAGACCCCGGAGTAGTATTAACATCTAGCTCATAGAACCGGACAAAAGTATGCGGCGAGGACCACCCCGCCGCATCACAAACTTCCTGCAGGGAGGCCCCTGCTAAGAGAGCTTGAGAGGCAGCCATACTCCTAGTGGAGTGGGACCGAACAGCCAAAGGAGAAGGCTGTCCGGCCGCCATATAAGCCAGTGAGATAGCCTCGACTACCCACTTGCTCATCCTCTGCTTTGACACCGGACCCCCATGGGATGGAGGTCCGTAACAAACAAACAATTGATCGGTTTTTCTCCACAGGGCAGCTCTGTGGACATAGGCGTCTAACGCACGAACGGGACAAAGCAGATTTAACTTTTCCTGGTCTGACGTCACAAAGGGCGGAGGACAGAAGGCCTGGAGCACAATAGGTCTGACAGGGTTAGTGAGGACCTTAGGAATGTACCCGGGCCTCGGAGAGAGAAAAGCCTTAGCCATACCCGGAGCAAATTCCAAGCACGAGGGTGCAACAGAGAGGGCTTGGAAGTTCCCAATTATTTTTAGAGAAGAAATAGCAAGAAGAAATAATGTATTGAAAGTGAGAAACTTTTCAGCAACTTCCTCGAGCGGCTCAAAGGGAGCCTCGGAAAGGCCTTGCAGGACGATGGCTAAGTCCCAGGCCGGCACCCTGGTGCGTGTCACAGGCCTCAGCCTCAAGGTTCCACGGAGGAAACGGGTTACTAGCTGGTGTCGCCCTAATGAAACTCCACTCAAAGGAGTGTGGTAAGCAGCTATGGCCGCCACGTACACCTTTAGTGTGGAGGGGGCTAACCCAGCAGAGAATCTCTCCTGCAGGCGATCTCGACACCACAAGGTGAAGAGTCTCCACTTTAGGTAGTAAAGTATCCTCGTAGAGGGAGCTCTGGAGTGTAGAATGGTCTCAACAACCTCAGTTGAGAGACCGGAACTTATGAGCTGGGCCCCCTCAGAGGCCAAGCCCACAGTTTCCACAACTCCGGGCGGGGGTGAACAAAAACTCCACCCGCCTGAGAGAGAAGGTCCCTCCTGAACGGAATCTCCAGGGGAGAGCCGTCGAGGAGAGACACCAGATCCGAGAACCATACTCGGCCCGGCCAGAACGGGGCTACTAGCAGGAGACGGGCCCCGTCCCGGCGTACTCTCTCTAGAACTCCCGGAAGCAGAGTGATCGGGGGAAAGCGTACAGGGGCAGCCTCGGCCACTCCTGTACCATCGCATCCAGTCCGAGAGGAGCTGGAGGCGACAGGGAGAACCACAGATGACAATGAGAGTTCTCATGAGTGGCGAACAGGTCCACTTGGGCCCTGGCGAACTTCTCCCAAAGGAGCTCCACCACGCCGGTGTGGAGTCTCCACTCCCCGGGCCTTGGCCCCTGCCTCGACAGGATGTCTGCTTCCACATTCAACCGCCCAGGAATGTACATAGCCCTGACTGACAGCAATTTACCCTGAGCCCAGAGGAGGATAAGGCGCGCTAGCTTGTATAGGCGACGGGACCTCAAACCCCCCTGATCGTTGATGTAGGAGACCACCGATGTGCTGTCTGTGCGCACAAGCACATGATGGCCACTGAGATGCGGCAGGAAGTGCTTCAGAGCCTGAAACACCGCCAACATTTCCAGGCAATTTATGTGCCATGAACGCTGGTGCTCCTGCCACAGACCCTGGGCCGAGCGACCACTCATGGTCGCCCCCCAGCCCGTCAGGGAGGCATCCGTGGTCAGAGACGTACACTGACACGGTGCCCCCAGCGACGGGCCCTGGGTCAGGAACCTGGGGTCCTTCCACATAACCAAGGTGCGGAGACACCGCCGCGTTGCCTTGATTACGCGAAAGGGGTTCCCCCCCGGGGAAAAACCCCTGGTCTTGAGCCACCACTGTAACGGCCTCATGAACAGCAGGCCCGAAGGAATCACGTTGGACGTGGCTGCCATCAGACCCAACAGTCTCTGAAACTGCTTTACAGTGAGCGGCTGGTCTAGCTTCCCCCCTTTCACGGCTGAGAGGATCGACCCCACGCGAGGCTCCGACAGACAAGCCTGCATAGCGACCGAATCCCAACTCACACCGAGATAAGTGATCTTTTGCACAGGAGAAAGAACACTCTTCTTGGAGTTGAGCCTCAGCCCCAACCTCCTCATATGTGCGAGAACAACATCTTGATGCTGAACCGCGAGACTTGCTGACTGTGCTAGTATCAGCCAGTCGTCGATGTAATTGAGAATGCGGATCCTCTGCAAACGCAAGGGGACCAGAGCAGCGTCCACACACTTCGTGAACTTGCGAGGTGAAAGGGCTAAACCTGTCATAAGAGAGTCTCGGAGTCAAATGCAAGTTCAATGTTTATTAGGAGAACAATGAGAAGTCTAGGCAAGGCAAATCACACTCCACAGAATTGAGTCCACACGCGGTGTCCCACGACGTAATCCACTCTGGCGGATAACCGGAGAGAAATCCTCACTTTGAATGACTGACGAAATACTCCATGCACTGGACAGAAGACGAGGCAGCGTCTGGTAGAAAGACAGCTCGTCGAACTCAGGATCAGACTGGATCTCGCCTAAAAACGAAGCGTACCAGTCACACTGACAAAGCAGGGTAGAGTTCTCTCAAGGACAAGTTCACAATACCGCAAGCGTGTGAATTCCGGGCGAAGACAAGCCTCCGAATGCCTGCGACCGAACCTGCGAGAAACTGAAGAGAGACAGAAACCAGGACCTCCAACTGGACAGGACAGAGACTGAGACCAACCAAAAACAATGAGCACGCGACGAGAGACAGGACAGAGTGCTATAAAAAGGGAACAGCTGATGAGACACGACAGGTGAACAATTACTGAAACGAGCGGGAGGAGCCAGTGAACCCGTGAGGAACCACCACCAACAGGTAAGACAACATACACACACACATGATCACCCAGGAGTCCTGACAGTATCCCCCCCCCCCCCCATGACCGGCACCGGACGGGCATGGAGGAGACTCACCCTGTCGCCGACGGAGATCCTCGATCAGGTCAGGATCCAGTATATCCCGGGCCGGAACCCAGGACCTCTCCTCCGGACCGTAACCCTCCCAGTCCACTAAATACTGAAAACCTCTGCCCCTGCGACGAGAATCTAGTAATCTCCTAACAGTATAGGCAGGAGCACCATCCACTAGACGAGGGGCGGGGGGTTTAGGGGCAGAGACAGGGGGATTGTTCTGGGCAAAAATCACAGGTTTAACCTTGGATACATGAAAAACTGGGTGAACCTGACCAAGAATAGGAGGTAACTTAAGCTTGACCGCTACCGGATTAATGACCTTAGATATACTGTATGGCCCAATGAAACGAGGAGCCAGCTTACGAGAAGGCTCACGGAGAGGCAGATCCTTGGTGGAAAGCCATACCTTTTGTCCACACACATAACGGGGTGGAGGTCGCCGGTGACGTTCAGCCGCAGCTTTGGTTCGTCTGGAGTTTTGTAACAAGAGTGATTTAGCTTTCTTCCAAGTGCGTCTGCACCTGCGCACGAAAGCTAAAGCAGACGGAACCGCTGCGTCGGGCTCCTGTGATGGGAAAAGGGGAGGTTGATATCCGACAGATAATTCGAACGGAGACAAATTAGTGGATGCGACGGGAAGAGAATTATGAGAATACTCAACCCAAGGAAGCTGTTGGCACCAAGAATTCGGATATTTAGACGACAGACAGCGAAGCGTTCGACCAAGATCCTGATTAGCCCGTTCGCATTGCCCATTGGTCTGCGGATGATAACCAGAAGACAGGCTGGCTGTAGCGCCGATCTGTCTACAAAACTCCTGCCAAAAACGAGAGATGAACTGAGGACCCCTATCTGAAACTACATCAGTCGGAATGCCGTGTAACCGAAAGACGTGATTAATCAAAACCTGAGCCATCTCCTTGGCAGAAGGAAGTTTAGGCAGGGGAATAAAATGAACCGCTTTAGAAAAACGATCCACCACAGTCAATACGACAGTGTTACCATTCGACGCCGGTAAGCCGGTGACAAAATCAAGGGCTATATGAGACCAGGGGCGGGAGGGGATGGGCAAAGATTTAAGCAGACCAGCGGGAGGTTGATTAGATGCTTTATTACAAGCACAGACTGAACAGGCTAATACGAACTGTCTGACGTCCGAAGTCATAGAAGACCACCAAAAATGTTGACGGATGGCAGCCAACGTTCTCCGAATTCCTGGATGGCCGACAAACTTGGATTCGTGACCCCACCGGATGACATCGGAACGTAGACGCTCAGGAACCCATAGACGACCCGCCGGACACCCCTCCGGGACCTCCCCCTCTCGGCCGGCCTCTCTCACCCGCTGTTCGATTCCCCACACGAGGGCACCGACCACCCTCCCCTCCGGGAGAATGGTCTCGGTCCGCTCCGAGCCGGAACCCTCGAACAAACGGGAGAGAGCGTCAGGCTTAGTGTTTTTAGACCCTGGCCGGTACGAGAGGGTGAAGTCAAAACGCTCGAAGAAAAGTGCCCAGCGAGCCTGTCTAGATGTTAATCTTCTGGCTGAACGGATATATTCCAAATTCTTATGATCCGTCCAGACCAGAAAGGGTTCCGAGGTTCCCTCCAACCAGTGACGCCACTCACCCAGAGCGAGTCTAACCGCCAGCAGCTCCCGATTACCTATGTCGTAATTTCGCTCCGCTGGGTTTAACCGATGAGAGAAAAAAGCGCACGGATGCACTTTCCCGTCAACAGAGGATCGCTGAGATAAAACGGCGCCAACCCCGACATCAGATGCATCCACCTCCACTATAAATTGTTTCGCCACATCGGGAATAGAAAGAACAGGTGCAGAGATGAAACGGGACTTTAATTCATCAAAGGCCTCCTGAGCCTCAGTATTCCAACGGAAACACACTTTAGAGGAAGTAAGAGCGGTAAGAGGTTTAGCGATCTGACCAAAGTTTCTGATGAAACGCCGATAAAAGTTGGCGAAGCCCAGAAATCGCTGAAGCTCTTTACGAGTGTCGGGCACTGGCCATTCGGCGACCGCTTTAACTTTAGCAGGATCGGGACGAATCTCTCCCTCGGCTATGACAAAACCCAGAAACGAAACCGACTCCCTGTGGAACTCACACTTCTCCGCCTTAACAAAGAGCTGATTCTCTAACAGCCGTTGTAAAACCTGGTGAACATGCTGGGTGTGTATCTGCATAGAGGGAGAAAAGATGAGAATGTCATCGAGATACACAAAGACAAATTTGTTAATCATGTCACCCAGCACTTCATTGACCATGGTTTGGAAGACAGCCGGTGCGTTACAAAGACCGAATGGAAGAACGCAGTATTCCCAGTGCCCTGATGGTGTATTAAAGGCTGTCTTCCACTCATCGCCCTCCTTGATACGTACCAAGTGATAAGCGTTGCGCAGATCTAACTTGGTAAACACGTGCGCTCCCTGAAGTAACTCGAACGCTGACGACATTAAAGGCAAGGGGTATTTATTCTTAACAGTAATGTCATTCAGCCCTCTGTAATCAATGCACGGACGAAGGGACCCGTCTTTCTTCTTAACAAAGAAAAATCCAGCGCCAGCTGGAGACGAGGAGCGGCGAATGAGACCGGCATTAAGAGACTCATTAATGTACTTATCCATAGCCTCTCTCTCTGGTTTAGAAAGGGAAAATATGCGACCCTTAGGCGGAGAAGTGTCTGAGAGAAGTTTGATTTCACAATCATACGACCGGTGAGGAGGCAGGGAAGTAGCCCGGGCCCTACTGAACACCCGACACAGATCAGAGTACTCCGCCGGAACTCCCGAGAGATCAACATCCGGAACCTGAAAAGTAGAACACACAACAGGAGAAGGAGCAGGACCGAGACATGAAACATGACACAAAGACTTCCACGATAACACAACACCGTTCTGCCAATCAACGTGAGGATTATGTTTGGTCAACCAATCATGCCCTAAAATGACCGGCGATTGGGAATGTTCTAATAGATAGAATTCGATCTCCTCACGATGATTGCCAGAAACAAACAAACTCACAGGGGGAGTGCGATGGGTGATAACAGCCATGTGCTGTCCCTTTAAAGTCCAGGCGGAGAGGGAAGAAGACAAAGGAATAAAAGGAATATTCCATGATTCGGCCACACCGGCATCCAGAAAACTCGCCTCCGCACCAGAATCCAGCAACGCCTGTGAATGAAAAGACTGTTTATAGTTTATGATTACTGGGAGTGTAGTACAGCTCACGGGAGACTTCAATGACGACACGCCCACCGAAACTCTCAAAGTCATAGGCGGGCAGTCTCTCTTTATCGGACACGCAACGGCAATATGCCCCGCCTTACCACAATACAAACACAAACCACAGGCCAGACGACGATGTCTTTTGGTGGCGGTCAGACGGAGCTTTCCCAGTTCTTTGGGCTCCTCCGTTTGGAGAGAAGATGCGGTGAATTCCTCCGGTTCAGAGACGGCGAGATGACGAAACGACCGGCGGATGTCACGTTGATGGTGGCGGGTCTCAATCCTCAACGCCAGGTCGATCGCCGTCTCTAGCGATGTCGGCGGATCCCGTGCAGCGATCTCATCCTGAATCTCAGGGTTGAGACCCTCAAGAAACTGAGCCCGTAATGCGGCGTCATTCCAGCCGCAGGTGATGGCTAGCGTCTTGAACGCGATGGCGTAATCCGTGACGGAAGAGGTCCGTTGCAGTAGTCTCACTAGCTCGGCTGCTGCCATGTCCCCACGAACTGAGCGATCAAACAAACTCAACATCTCCGTTTCAAAAGCCTCAAACGAAGCCGTGCACGGAGCCCTGGCTCCCCATACAGCCATTCCCCACTGTCTCGCCTTTCCGGTGAGTAGTGTCAAAACATACGCCACCTTGGATGATGAAGCGGCGAACCGCCGTGGTTGAAGTGCAAAGACAAGGGAACACTGCTGCAAGAAGGCCAGGCATGAGTTGGGATCGCCGTCGAAGGACGGAGGTGTCGCCGCGTGTGGCTCACGGTCTGCAGGTGCATTATCAACAGGTGCAGACGGAAAACGCTCATCGACCTGGGAACCAATCTGGTCTACCCGGGTGCTGAGCTCTGTGAATCGTTCAGACAGGACACGAAAATCTCTGGAAGCTTTACTCAACAGAGATGTATGCTGTTCAATGGCTTCCTGCTGATGAAGTGCGGCGTACACCGAATCCGAACCCTCCGAACTCGCTGACTCCATTGTTGGCGTGCTCATTCTGTCATAAGAGAGTCTCGGAGTCAAATGCAAGTTCAATGTTTATTAGGAGAACAATGAGAAGTCTAGGCAAGGCAAATCACACTCCACAGAATTGAGTCCACACGCGGTGTCCCACGACGTAATCCACTCTGGCGGATAACCGGAGAGAAATTCTCACTTTGAATGACTGACGAAATACTCCATGCACTGGACAGAAGACGAGGCAGCGTCTGGTAGAAAGACAGCTCGTCGAACTCAGGATCAGACTGGATCTCACCTAAAAACGAAGCGTACCAGTAACACTGACAAAGCAGGGTAGAGTTCTCTCAAGGACAAGTTCACAATACCGCAAGCGTGTGAATTCCGGGCGAAGACAAGCCTCCGAATGCCTGCGACCGAACCTGCGAGAAACTAAAGAGATACAGAAACCAGGACCTCCAACTGGACAGGACAGAGACTGAGACCAACCAAAAACAATGAGCACGCGACGAGAGACAGGACAGAGTGCTATAAAAAGGGAACAGCTGATGAGACACGACAGGTGAACAATTACTGAAACGAGCGGGAGGAGCCAGTGAACCCGTGAGGAACCACCACCAACAGGTAAGACAACATACACACACACATGATCACCCAGGAGTCCTGACAAAACCGAAAGGAAACACTCGATATTGGTACGCTTCTCCCCTGAAAGCGAACCTAAGGAACTTCCTGTGCTGCGGAAGGATGGAGATATGGAAATATGCATCTTTGAGATCTATCGTGACAAACCAGTCCTCGGACCTGATCTGAGACATGATCTGTTTGAGTGTCAGCATCCTGAACTTGAGCTTTGCCACAGCTCGGTTCAGGACGCGAAGATCCAAGATGGGGCGCAACCCACCATCTTTCTTTGGCACTATGAAGTACCGGCTGTAAAAGCCTGACTCCCTGTCTGGGGGGGGGGGCCCTCTCTATAGCCCCCTTTTGCAGCAGAGTCTGTACTTCTTGAGTCATCACCAGAGCCTGCACGGGGTCCACCACAGTGGAGAGGACCCCGTTGAAGCTGGGAGGACGGCATCTGAACTGAACCGCGTACCCCAACTTTACGCATCGCAGGACCCAACGAGATATGTGAGGCAGATTTTCCCACTCTGACACAAAATCTACTAAGGGAAACAGCTTCTCGAGGCTGGTCTCTGATGTACTCTGCACCGTGAGTGCAGCGCCCTGAAGCGGCGAACCGGCAGGGAACGACTGACTCAAATCAAATCAAATCAAATCACTTTATTTGTCACACAGCCATATACACAAGTGCAACAGCAGGTGAAATTCTTAGGTGCAGTTCCGAGCAACATAGCAGTCATGACATGTACAACATTTAAGCAACAACAGATTACACATCTGATGCGCACACAATTACTCACAGCACAGTATACACTACAATAAACAATAAATAATTTACACAATGTGAGTGTAGTTCTCACAGCTTTAAACAATATACACATACTTACAATATACATATACTTTAAACAATATACACTAAACATACACTAAACAATATACATTACGCTATAATAATAATAATAATATACAATGTATAGTATAAAATATTATTCACAAATTGAAAAATTGAAATCCAAAGTGCAATAGATGCTGTATGATAAATAAATGTGTATATAATGTGTGTGTATCTACAGTGGGTTGTGCTGAGTGATATTCTGTCCAGAGTGTGTTATGATACTGATGGATCAGGAGTTGAGGAGTCTAATTGCTTGTGGGAAGAAGCTGTTCTGGAGTCGGCTGGTGCGTGTTCTAATGCTGCGGTACCGTCTGCCTGATGGCAGCAATGAGAGCAGCCCATGGTTCGGGTGGCTAGAGTCTCTGATGATCCTCTGAGCTCTCTTCACACACCGCCTGGCGTAAATGTCCTGGAGGGAGGGAAGCTCACCTCCGATGATGCAGCTGGCCGTGTGCACTACCCTTTGCAGGGCCTTGCAGCTGCGGGCGGTACTGTTGCCGTACCAGGTGGTGATGCAGCCGGTCAGCAGGCTCTCTATGGTGCTGCTGTAGAAGCGTGTGAGGATGTGGCGGTTCATTCCAAACCTCCTCAGCCGTCGCAGGAAGAAAAGGCGCTGATGAGCCTTCTTCACAACGGCCTCGGAGTGGACGGACCATGAGAGTTCCTCTGTGATGTGGACACTGAGGAACTTGAAGCTGCTGACTCTCTCCACCGGTGCTCCATCGATGGTGATGGGGCGGTGTTCTCTCTCATTCCTCCTGAAGTCGACCACCAGCTCCTTGGTCTTGCTGACGTTGAGGGAGAGGTTGTGCTCCTGACACCACCGTGTCAGAGTGTGCACCTCCTCTCTGTAGGCCGTTTCATCATTGTCGGTGATAAGACCTACCACCGTCGTATCGTCAGCAAACTTGATGATGGTGTTGGAGCTGTGGGTTGCCACACAGTCATGTGTGTACAGGGAGTACAGGAGTGGGCTGAGAACACAGCCCTGAGGGGCTCCAGTGTTGAAAGTCAGTGATGATGAGATGTTACTGCCCATTCTGACCACCTGGCGTCTGTTTGACAGGAAGTCCAGGATCCAGCTGCATAACAAGCTGTTTAAGCCTAGAGCCCGGAGTTTAATGTCAAGTATGGAGGGCACAATGGTGTTGAATGCTGAGCTGTAGTCCACAAACAGCATTCTCACATATGTGTTCCTCTTTTCCAGGTGGGAGAGAGCAGTGTGTATAGTGGATGAAATGGCATCATCAGGGGAGCGGTTTGTGCGGTATGCAAACTGCAGTGGGTCCAGTGAGGGGGGGAGAACAGAGCAGATATGGTTTCTGACTAGTCTCTCAAAGCATTTACTGATGATGGGGGTCAGAGCAACAGGACGCCAGTCGTTTAAGCAGGTGGTTTTTGACTGCTTAGGTACAGGAACAATAGTGGACGTTTTAAAGCATGTGGGGACCACAGACAGGGAGAGGGACAGGTTAAAAATGTCCGTGAAAACTCCAGCCAGTTGGTGCGCGCACGCTCTGATCACACGGCCGGGAATGCCGTCTGGACCTGCAGCTTTACGGACGTTCACCCACCGGAAGGATCGGGTTACATCCGCGACAGATACGGAGAGTGCACTAACCTCTGTATCTTCAGCCGCGAGCTCTCTCTCCGCGAGGGCGGTTTTAGTTCCCTCAAAGCGAGCATAGAAGGTGTTGAGCTCGACCGGGAGAGAGGCAGCGGTGTTCACGGTGGAGTTTGTGTTCCCTTTATAGTCTGTGATGGTGTTAATTCCCCTCCACATGCTTCTGGAGTCGGTGGTGTTGAACTGTCCTTCAATCTTGTCCCTGTACTGGCGTTTTGCTGCTCTGATGGTTTTCCGGAGGGCATAACTTGCTTGTTTATGCTCCTCCGCGTTGTCGGAGTTAAAGGTGAAGGTGCGCGCATTGAGTGCCGCGCGAACATCCCCATTTAGCCACGGCTTCTGGTTTGGGTACAGCCGTATTGTTTTGGTCGGAACAACGTCTTCTACGCACTTACTGATGAAACACGTTACGCTATCAGCGTAAACCTCGATGTCGTCATCAGAGGCCGACCGGAACATCTCCCAGTCCGCGTGATCAAAACAGTCTTGGAGCATAGAGTCTGATTGGTCCGACCAGCACTGGATGGTTCTGAGGGCGGGTGCTTCCTGTTTGAGTCTTTGCCTATAAGCGGGCAAAAGGAGGATGGAAGCGTGATCCGATTTGCCAAATGGTGGGCGCGGGAGGGACTTGTAACAATCCTTGAAGGGGGAGTAGCAGTGATCTAAGACGCGGTTCCCTCGCGTGTTGAAGCTAACATGTTGGTGGTATTTGGGTGCGATGCGCTTGAAGTTGGCTTTGTTAAAGTCCCCGGTCACAATAAACGCGGCCTCAGGATGCGCGGTTTCCTGCTCACTCACTGTCCTATACAGTTCCTTTAGTGCCCGGTCTGTGTCGGCTTTCGGGGGAATATACACAGCTGTGATGATGACCGCGGTGAATTCCCTCGGTAGCCAGAATGGTCGGCACAGAAGCATGAGAAATTCCAGATCAGGAGAACAGAAAGACTTGATAGAATGTACGTTCCTCTGATCACACCAGGATCGGTTGATCATAAAACACACACCCCCGCCTTTGCTTTTCCCGGAGAGATCTTTTTCTCTGTCCATACGATGCACGGAGAACCCCGCGGTTTCGATGGCCGAATCTGGAATCTCAGCGGACATCCAAGTTTCTGTAAGGCAGATAATGCAGCAGTCCCTCGTGTCTCGCTGGAAAGAGATCCGTGCTCTCAGCTCGCAGAGTTTATTGTCCAGAGACTGAACATTAGCCAGTAAAATACTGGGAAGCGGGGGTCGGTTTGCGCGGCGTCTTACTCTAATGAGTACGCCGGCTCTCTTCCCTCTTCTCCGGCTGCGTTTGCGCGGTCGGGCCGTCCAGACAAAGGGATCCGATGCTGTGTTTGTAAACGGCGGTTCGTCACTGAAGAATTTAAAGTCCGGTTTTCGGTGTGCGATTGCCGAACCAATGTCCAAAAGTGTCTGTCTGTCGTACGTAGTAAGGCAGACAACATCCAAGACAAAAAACACAAAAACTATAAACAGAACAAACAAAAAACTACAATGTTCTAGCAGAGCTCGCGACGTAGCGGCCATCCTCGGCGCCATCTTGACTCGACAGCATAGTTTCCCTCCGAAGAGGGTGCGGGCCATCCTCGGATGACCCGCGGGGCCCCTCCGCGCCCCGGCACTCGGGCGGGGTTGGCGGACTGACCCCTTGAGGGAACCGCGGTACCATGTTCAACGGTGAGCGCCGTTCGCCCGCGGAGGGGATCACCCTCACTGTCCTGGGCCCAGAGGCGTCAGGACTTCTTTGATGCAGCCTTCCTCGCCACAATGACTGTCCTCAGATCAGCCCTGGGTTTAGAAGGCTGTGCCTGTGAGCGCCGCGCACCCGACGACCCTTTCTTCGGGGGTGTACGAGTGGCGACACTCACTTTCTGCTGCGCCCTGTGTGAGGAGCTTGTACTCAGCGTCTGCTGCTCCCGCCCAGCAGCAGATGAGACCTGGGGCTTACGGGGAAGGAACTGCTTGAGCGCCGCTGCCTGTTTTTTCGCCTCCAGGAACCTGTCTGTAACCGTGGTGACAGCATCACCGAACAGGACCTCCGGAGACACGGAGAGCAAAAAGCTCTTGTCCCTTTCCTTGATATCCGTAAGTTTGAGCCACAAATGTCTCTCCGTGGCCACCAGGGCTGCCATAGAACGGCTGACGCATCGAGCGTTTTGTGGGCAAAGTCGGAGCCTTTATGGTCGACGCAGACTCGGGTGACAGATGGCTCGCAAGCGTCTGTTCAACCCGAGGCAGCTGACCATAACCGTGTCTTTTCCACCCCGCAATATTGCTATAAACTGACGTATGCGGGGTGAAAATGCGTGAAGACACGGGCCGCTTCCAAGACCTCGACACCTCGGTGTGTAGGTCCGGGAAAAACGGCAGACTCCTACGAGGAGGCTGAACAGAGCGCGCGGGGAGAAAGCGCTCGTCGAGTCTGCTTTTTACGGCAGCTCGCTCATGATGTTCATGTGGCCAGTCAATGTGTAGTCTGGCCACAGCTCTGCTCAGTACCTCCATGAGCTCCTCACTTGCAGGGGACTGAAGTGACGAGTCTTCACCCCCTGCATCGATGCTACAGACATCAACCTCCTCGGAGGAAGATAGCTGCAGCATCGCGGCCGCTCCCCGGGCAGGAGAAGCCGCAGAGCGGGCTCCCGATCCCAGAGAGGCGGCACTGGATCTGGCGGGTGAAGGAAGAGATAGGGCGGGGCCCGTCTCCATCCCCTCCGTCAGATCCTTTTGCGAACCCCACGACATAAGCCGCCGCTGAGCCTCAGCAACAGCGGGACCCATGCCGTGAGGAGCGCAAGCCGGGAAGCCCTCCTCGAAGAGCGCCTGGCGGGATCGCAGCACGCGAAGAGGCAACGCCTCACAATGCTCGCAGCCGGCACCCTCGAGTGCCGACTGCGCGTGCTGCTCTCCCAAACAAACAACGCACATCAAGTGTGTATCCCCGCTCGTAATGTAGTGTGAGCAGGGAGGAACACACTGTCTGTAACACTGTTCGCTCGTCATGATATCTTTTTCTCTCTAAACGTGGGTGTGAGAACAAACGAACAAAACAGTCTGAACTCAGACACAACACAAAGACACTTTGGACAGTAACACAGAGCGCTTGTTGAAGGCAACAGAAGCTAACGGCGTGTGTTTGCCGGTGTGCTTTATAGCTTCCGGGTCTATGACGTCACCCGCCTATGACGTTCCGTCTCTCGATTGGACTGATGACATACGTGCTTCACGACGCAATCACGCAGAGGCGTTCCCACAGCGGTGACGCAGCTCGAGTTCCCTTGAAAGGGAAATGGAGGTGCATCATCTCACTTCTCAAATAAGCGCCCTGTCGACTCACGGTAAACACTAGCATCCAAAAGTTTTGTAATGTACTTATTCATTCATTCATTCATTCATTCATTCATTTGTTGGTTGATTGCAATTACGAAAATGAGATTTTTCACAATATTGTAATTAGAACGTAATGGAAATATGCTTAATTGTCATGAAAACAATTAATTTTTGTTCATTTTGGGGTGAAATATAGTCACACGTACTGTGAGATTCACTGATAATACTATAAGACATACTGATGCAGACTTGATTTGTTGATTTGTATTTTCCTGACTTCATCTTGTTCCGGTTAGGGCTCAGGACAAATCTCTCAGTGAGCTCCACTTATTGAAAGAGCAGACAGGATTGTGGCAGTGATTTCATATCGGTCAGCTTTATGACTCACCGAAGCTGGCAACGATCTGCAGAATACTCAGCCATACAGAGACTATTATCACTTTTTATCTCTGTGGGGTGATGTTGGATTTGGATTTAGTGTAATGATTTCTGTCTCTATTTACACATACCAACTTTCTTTCAGGGTAAGATTTCACACTTTTCGGCTGAAAAATTGAAGCATTTGACACCAGAAAGAGCTCACTTCAAAAGAGTTGGAAGTCATGGAAGTGATGCCTCCAGTCAAGTCTCTCTAGTAGTTGACATGAATGTTTGTGTGTTCCCTCTGATCTGTCATATCTGCCTTTTTAATATTCAGCAGCTCAAACCACCACTCATGTGGTTTTTCCATGACACAGAGAGTATCGATACTGTTCCTCGTTACTAAACTAAATTCTACCATGCAACATTAGTAATGTTTTATGTATTATTATACAAATAGTTTTACATTGAGTAGTATCTGATAGTCTTACAACAGATATTATCTGAGTTCTAAATGTATGCCATGTATGATAAGAATCAGTTGCAATTCATCATACTGTGATAAATTTGAGGATGCAATTGAACCAAGGACGTTTTTTTTATTTTTTATCTGTCATGTGTTTAAAGGCATGGACACACACACACAGAGAGAGAGAGAGAGAGAGAGAGAGAGAGAGAGAGAGAGAGAGAGAGAGAGAGAGAGAGAGAGAGAGAGAGAGAGAGAGTGAGAGAGAGTGAGGGGAGGGGGGGGGCATGCAGCAATTTAATAAGCTATTTCAGGGGAAAAAACAGTACTTAAAGGGTTAGTTCACCCAAAAATGAAAATTCTGTCATTAATTGCTTACCCTCATGTCATTCGACACCCGTAAGACCTCCGTTCATCTTTGGAACACAAATGAAGATATTTTAGTTGAAATCCGATGGCTCAGAAAGGTCTCCATTGGCACAATGCACTGTACACTCTCAAGACCCATAAAAGGTACTAAAGACGTCGTTACAAAGTCCATCTCACTACAGTGGTTCTACAATACAATAGACAAAAATAGTTTTTGTGCGCAAAAAAGAACTAAATAACGACTTATATAGTGATGACCGATTTCAAAACACTGCATCATGAAGCTTCAAAGCGTTATGAATCAGCGAGTCGAATCATGATTCGGATCGCGTGTCAAACCGCCAAACTGCTGAAATCACGTGACTTTGGCGATTCAAACCGCTGAATCGACTCGCTGATTCATAACGCTTCGAAGCTTCATGATACATTGTTTTGAAATCGGTCATCACTATATAAGTCGTTATTTAGGGTTTTTTTTTCGCACAAAAACTATTCTCGTCGCTTTATAAAGTTATTGTAGAACCACTGTAGTGAGATGGACTTTGTAACAACGTCTTTAGTACCTTTAATGGGTCTTAAAAGTGTAAAGTACATTGTGCCAATGGAGGCCTTTCTGAGCCATCTGATTTCAACTAAAATATCTTAATTTGTGTTTTCCATAGATAAACGGAGGTCTTACGGGTGTCGAACGACATGAGGATAAGTAATCAATGACAGAATTTTCATTTTTGGGTGAACTAACCCTTTAAGGATTATCTTACAAATTGACTTGAAGAGGAATGTTTTAACATTTCTTAAAGAGTTTATACAGAAATTCCATGTTTGACTTTGGAATTTGGAAATGACTATTAACTTCCAAATGTCTTTTGTATGATTACTTTTTTGGTAACATATCATCATTGAGGTCAACCTTTACACGTCACCATAAGGTGGTCGTGAGCAGATCGTACAATAACGATTATATGAATTTGCCACAACTTTCTAAAAAATGACATTGAATCTGCCATTCATATCCAAAGAGGTATATTTTATGAGCAACTGGTATTGTGTGGTCTGAATTTCTTCTGTCCATTTTTATATAGATGTTACCATAGTACTCCTTTACAATTCTGTTCAATACTAGTAATTACAGATAACTAATTTGTCATGCAGCAGGTGTACACACACTGAATTCTTCTTTGGCAACATACGTTTTTAACACCTTGCTCTCAAGTCACTTCCAGATAATTGATCAAATGTAGGCCTATCTATATTAAACTCTAGATCAAATCCTTAGTGTAAACATTCATAGCCTAGAGCCTTACCCACTAGTGTAGCCCCACCTTGTGGTTTGAAATGAAAATGCATTTGTGTGAAGTTAATTGTACTTTACTTACACTAAATCGTTTCACTAGACAGATTTACTCAGCAAACAGAATGTTCCCTTAATACTGTCATATGATTCCAGCTTTTTTGGAAACCAATTCCCAATGTTCTAGAAATGTTAGCTCCCAACTTTATGTTTGAATTGTTGTCACCATAAAGTAATCATTCAGCATTTTTAAATCTAACTTTCATTGTTTGGAGAAACAACAACAACCAACCGGGGACAAAATACAGGTTTGGAACATGAGGGTGAGGAAATGATGATAGAATTTTGTTTTTTTTGTGAATTACTCCATTTTGAATGGAATAGAACCATCTCTGGCTAATTTCCATTATAGGAATAAACCATAAACCTTCCCTTCGTTTCTACAACCATCATATTTGAACAGAATGTGTTATGTGCACTACGTCCTAATAAGCATGGTCTAATGATGATCCACTAATTGTAACATCTAAGCTCAGTTTCTGTTTCCTTTTCCAATGACTTTAAGAGGTCATTTACACAACACTGTTTAAAAAAAAAAAAAAAAAAAAACAGAAAACTTTTTATGAGTTTTGAATGTTTATTTGCAAGACTTTTGGGCACCTGAAAATGTAAACTTGTGCAAAAAAAGTTTATTTTCAAAGTGCAAGTTTTTGAAAACGATATTGTTATTGTAAACAACAAATACATGAATTTGTGAAAACGGTGACAACACGCGCATGTGTATTACATGTTCAGTCTATAAGCGTGTTTCCTGGCATGAATAATACAGCGATTTTAGTCATTTTTGCAGATCCGTGTGAACGGGATCGCTTTGACAATGTGGCCGTCTGTACGCGAAAAATGCAAGAAAAATGTGCAGACCACAACGCATCGGACCCATTTGAAACATCTTTAAATCAGCAACAAGGTTGATTTCAATAATTGATCTGGCTTCATGACAGACATGGTCACTTTGAACTGACGTATAGAAAAGCCCAATTCATTCTTCAGAATTAACAGTGTAGGCTATATCAATATTAAGTGGCATTGCTAAATGCTGGCCTGGCAATGCCTAATACAGAGTTTGGAGACGTTTACAAAGAAATGTTTTTAGTACATTGTTGACTTGGAAACGTACCCTTAGTTTGTTACTTCCTGCTTTCCCGCTCTAGTTTGTTTCCATGGTTACCAATTATGTTCACCTGTGACTTGTTTAGTTTCTAGTTATCCTGTGTGCATTTAAACTCTCAGTTTGTTTCAGTTCATTGTCCTGTATTATCTGAATTGCAATATTAGTAAAGCGGTTGTTTGCCTTGTCCTGTGTTCCAGTTTCTAGTTGTTATCTTTGATATTCAGTTAAAAAAACATTTCAAGGTGATTCATATTCTATTTTTACAGCTGTGTCTCAGTTTGGATGCTCTGGTAGGTCAAATCGGATTTCAAATTGTATTTTTCCTTACATGGACAAGGATAATGTCAAAACCAGTGGAGGAAATGCCGGAAGTATTCATACGGTATTCAAATGGTTTGTCCAAAGATTTTGGTACAGCACAGAACATATTGTATGTATTGTACACTCACCTAAAGGATTATTAGGAACACCTGTTCAATTTCTCATTAATGCAATTATTTAATAAACCAATCACATGGCAGTTGCTTCAATGTATTTAGGGGTGTGGTCCTGGTCAAGACAATCTCATGAACTCCAAACTGAATGTCAGAATGGGAAAGAAAGGTGATTTAAGCTATTTTGAGTGTGGCATGGTTGATGGTGCCAGACGGGCCGGTCTGAGTATTTCACAATCTGCTCAGTTACTGGGATTTTCACGCACAACCATTTCCAGGGTTTACAAAGAATGGTGTGAAAAGGGAAAAATATCCAGTATGCGGCAGTCCTGTGGGCGAAAATGTCATGTTGATGCTAGAGGTCAGAGGAGAATGGGCCGACTGATTCAAGCTGATAGAAGAGCAACTTTGACTGAAATAACCACTCGTTACAACCGAGGTATGCAGCAAAGCATTTGTGAAGCCACAACACGCACAACCTTGAGGCGGATGGGCTACAACAGCAGAAGACCCCACCGGGTACCACTCATCTCCACTACAAATAGGAAAAAGAGGCTACAATTTGCACAAGCTCACCAAAATTGGACAGTTGAAGACTGGAAAAATGTTGCCTGGTCTGATGAGTCTCGATTTCTGTTGAGACATTCAGATGGTAGAGTCAGAATTTGGTGTAAACAGAATGAGATCATAGATCCATCATGCCTTGTTACCACTGTGCAGGCTGCTGGTGGTGGTGTAATGGTGTGGGGGATGTTTTCTTGGCACACTTTAGGCCCCTTAGTGCCAGTTGGGCATCGTTTAAATGCCACGGCCTACCTGAGCATTGTTTCTGACCATGTCCATCCCTTTATGACCACCATGTACCCATCATCTGATGGCTACTTCCAGCAGGATAATGCACCATGTCACAAAGCTTGAATTATTTCAAATTGGTTTCTTGAACATGACAATGAGTTCACTGTACTAAAATGGCCCCCACAGTCACCAGATCTCAACCCAATAGAGCATCTTTGGGATGTGGTGGAACGGGAGCTTCGTGCCCTGGATGTGCATCCCACAAATCTCCATCAACTGCAAGATGCTATCCTATCAATATGGGCCAACATTTCTAAAGAATGCTTTCAGCACCTTGTTGAATCAATGCCACGTAGAATTAAGGCAGTTCTGAAGGCGAAAGGGAGTCAAACACAGTATTAGAATGGTGTTCCTAATAATCCTTTAGGTGAGTGCATATCCCTCATGTATTGTTGTTATCTTGGCGACAAGTGGTAAGTGGTAAGCTGAATATGCAGCTATTTGCTTTAGACAACATACGGTTCCTTCTGGGATGCTGGAGGTCATGTGAATATGATAAATAGTAGACTCATGTAACATGGTCTTGTCATCGGTGCACACAAGTGTGGCATAAACATTATAGACTATAGTTCACATACCCATCATACCACAACACTCTCACACATTGTCTAGCTTAAATGCAGTAAAGTGTTATGATGCTCCTAAACTGTGAAATGATCTGAAACCCACTAGAGGGACAACAGCTGAGGGTTAGTCAAGGACAAACACTCCATGCTGCTGACATTCCCTCCCTAACAGTCCAGCTGAGTTAAATTGGTTTTGTCACTTACAAAGCTATGTGAATCACTTGGGAGAGACTTGGGTGATAACAGGCTTATCACATGGGGATAAAGAAAAAATACAAGCAGAGCCTTGATAAAATGAAGCATGGAAAAATATGATTGAGTGTCAGGTGAGAGAGAAGAAATATATATATATATATATATATATATATATATATATATATATATATATATATATATATATATATATATATATATATATATATATATATATATATATATATATATATATGAGATATGTATGTTTAGTGGAGTGATAGTCATACAATGATTTGGTTTAGTTATAACCAGACATGGAACTGGGGATATTTCTGTGGAATAATATTAGACCTGCGGTTTAGACCAAAAAGTCAAAAGTCATGTCACTGAAACAGATGAATATGAGATGTAAGAGGAATAAATGAAACATATTTTTCCTTGAGGAAAGAAGATTAGAAGTCAACAACCCAGTTACATCAGATTTTTCCTTTAATACTCTGCAGTCAAATCCTAAAGTAAAAGGCAAACAGGCATAAAATCGACACACACCCATCCTAACAGTCGAATTGTATTCCCATTCAACCTTGGATAAATTGTTAGCCAAGCATACCCTATGTCATGCCCTGCTGGCTCATGAGGGTCCTTTATGTTTTGTCATAAAGTATTTTGCACGTAAAACTACATCACGACTTTCCTGTGCAGTTGAGTGGAATAAAATAACACAAATGGAAAGTTTTACCACCAGCATTTTCACCTCAGTGGTTTAATGTTGACTGTCAAATAGCCAACAGTTTTTAGCTACTTACTGTGTTCAACCAGCTTACAAATTAATTAATATTTATATCAGTTTCATACCCATTGATCCAAATTCTGCCTATTCATGTCACGTCACTTGTTTCGCATTTGAACTTTTGTTTAGTTTGAGTTTCCAGTTTCACTGTTTTATTGTCTTAAAGTTTTGAGTGAGGACTATGCTGTTCTGTTCCTGTGTTTCCTGGTTCTTGTGTCTTGTTATCTTTGTTGTTAATATTTATTACATTATCTGCACTTGGATTCTCTCTTCGTCATCTTTGAGTTTATCCTCATTATAATCCAATACTATAGCAAAACACATGATGAAATCACATTGATATAAATTTAATGATCCTTGAGATTAAATGATATATCTTTCACATACTTTTATTACATTTATTATTATCTTTGTATTAATAAAGAAATTGTGTACCCAAATATTCAAACATCTCAGACATCCCAAGCCAACTACAGATTGTGTCAGCTCCAGTTTGGATCTAGCCGATGCCAAAATTTCAGGCAACGCCAGTGAAGACTCCAGATGATGCCAACTTTGGATAAACATACAAAATCGTCAAATATTATTGCCTAACATGTTAATTGTGCCTGCTTAACTGAATAGATGACATTAACTAACCACATAACATGTATTATATTATAGCTGTATATTACTGTAATATGAACATTATAGCTAGAAAAAAGAGAGTTGACTTATCAAGTTACCAACCACCCAAAACACCCTAACAACCATATAGAAATAGCAACAACAATAACAAAAAAGTAATGTACAACATTTAAAATGTCCACATTTTCACACTAATTTACACCACTAGCATATGTAAAATATGTAACTAATTTTAATTAATATAGAAATATCATATAAAAGTAAAAAAATATATAATAATCATAAAATAAAATACAATTACAGACATTTAAACAAATATCTCATTGGCCCTTAACCTTGAGAGAGTTTTCAGAAGTATTTAGATTTACAATAAAACTTTGTTTCCAGTGATGTATTTATAAAAAAAAAAGTGATACATTTTTATGTTAAAATATATTCTTGACAAAAATAAAAACTAAGATATGCTGTTTGTATAAATATTCGGTCCTTGTGCACAAGTTTAAACAGATGAAAAAAATGAGGACACAATTGCCATACAATTGGCCTTGACTATAGAATCCTTCAAATGACTTTAAGATAATAAAAGATAAATAAAAAAGCAAATTATTATCCAAATTGTGAATCTGAATCTTTAATGTATGAAGAAAGTTTTTCAGAGATGTTAGAGATTAATACATTAGGAAATAATTCAAAGCAAATTTGTTGGTTGAAAATATTTGTGAAAGTATTAAGAAGTAAAACTAGCATCAAACCACCTAGACACTGGCTAAAAAAATTATTTGAAGGAGAGTTTTGAAAGAAGCCAAAAAAAGAGGAGTCTTTAAAGTAGCTGCAGACTTCAGAGAGCTTAGAAAGTAAATGTATGAACCATATGAAGAGTTCTGCATATCACAGAGCCATGAGAGAGGAGCCACAAATTAAGTCCTCAAAGGCACAGTGTATTAGATCCGAATTTTGGACAAATGTGGATCTGAATACTTTACTAAGGTACTGTATAATTAAAACACATCAACACCAAGTTAACGTTTTTAAGGGGACCTATTATGCCCTTAATTTTGGGGTCTACTAGAATAGGTTTTCATGTTTGAATGTTCAAAAAACACATTCATTTTCATATATTTTACATTGTTGCAGCACCTCTCTTCCCAGTGTGTCTTTAAAGCTCTGTTTATTTTATTTTTTTTTCACTATGAAGCCCCTCCTTCTGAAAAGTGCAATATGCTTTGATTGGTCAGCTGGACCAGTGTGTTGTGATTGGTCAACCGCTTCAAGCAGGTTTCAGAACCACGGGTTTCAACACAATACTAACAACTCAACCAGGTCACCCTTTTTTGGGGGCGCTCCCTTAGCATAGCACGTCTGAAGCCTAAATGAAACTAGACCGATCTTGATTGGTGCTACATCATGGTGTAAGTGACGGCATACCCGGAAGTATAAAGGGACGCCAGAACACAACAGCACCAGCTTTTCGCGATGAAGCAAGTTGCTCCCAGGCATGGTGAGGCGTGGCAAGGCGAAACAGTGTCCCGTTCCCTTCTCAGGGAACATGGGTTATAGTCACAACCCGAGACGTTCCCTTTCGAGGGAACTCTCACTGCGCCATAAGAACGACTCTTTGGGGAACGAACTGCCCACTATGCCACAACGAACCATGCCTGCCCTAGTGTGAAGCTGGAACCCAGGCACACTTAGGACGAGAGCACCCTAGCGCCTGGTGTCGCAGGGAGATGCAGACTATAAAACCTGACAAAAGTGTGGGGGGTAGCCCAACCGGCTGCCTCACAGATCTCCTAAATCAGGACCCCTCATATGAAGGGCCCGAGAAGAGGCCATGCCCCTGGTGGAATGCACGGTCTCAAGGCCAAAGGTGAAGGCAAACCACGCACCTGATAGGCCAAGGTAATCGCCTGCACGATCCAATTACTGACCGTCTGCTTGGATGCGGGCAGCCCCTTCTTAGGAGACCCGAAGCACACTAACAGTTGGTCCGATCTTTTCCACTGCAAAGACTTCCGCAGATACATTTTCAGAGCTCTGACCGGGCAGAGAAAATTAAGTCTCCCCTTTTCAGCTGACACATGAGGTGGAGGATGAAACGTCTGCAGGACCGTAGGCCGTGCCACATTAGATGGCACCTTGGGCACATAGCCCGGCCTCGGATAAAGGATGGCCTTAACTTTGCCAGGGTCAAACTCCAGGCATTGAATCTTGGTGGGCTGTGGCCAAACTGCAGCCTGTACCCTTTCTCTACAGTCCGCAGGACCCATGGCGACACATTCGACAGACGTTGCCACGCCTGGAAGAACTCTACCAAGAAAATCAGTCTCTCGAGACTGATCTCGGGTCTTTTTTGAATACCATTCTCGACCCCCTGAAGTGGCTGACCGGCAGGGAGAGGTCGTGGATGATTTCCAGTGTGCGGACGCCAACGCTGCCTATCCGAAACCCCTTGGGCGGACGAGGTAGCGCGTGCGCGCTGGGAGGAGGCGACCTCAATCGTTCCTCCTCGGGAGAAGGGCTGGCCAGCAGGGGCCTCATCTAAGGGAGCAACTTGACAGGGCCGCAATGATTTCGGGCGGACACTGCATTAGTAATCGTTGGAAACTGATGTGTCCAGCAACGCATGAGGCGGCGCGAACAAACATTTCCCCCATCTTAGATGATAATTCAGACAAGTGAAACAAGGTTTGGATGATAGGCTGAATTAAAATATCTAACTTATTCAAGCTCAGATAATATTCCATTGAACTCCTCAAAATTAAATGCTGCCATAAATCACCCAACACCCTCGTAAGGGAACTCAGAAATCAGATTTTTTTTTTCCCCACCTCCTACTTGGAAATTACATCTGGAACACTAGACATTAGACATTACGCTTATATAGTGATACCTTCATTTTTGTTTTCCATCAACTGTTTTTAAAGCTTATGTAAAGTTTATGTTGACCTTTTTCTGGTTTTGCCATAATTGAAAGAAAAAAAAAACATGAAATGCAGTACGATGCATCGGTTTAGAAACTAATTAGGTAGTCACGACTGTTTCCCGAAACCGGTCGCATCTCTGCTTAAACCACATTAAATCAACAATATGACTATTCTTAATGACGTTGCATGCAGGTGGTGGAGTAATAACTGCTAATTGATCGATTTGAGATCACAATTAACGTCTTTAACATAATTATAATCCATGTACATAAACAACAGAAAGCTTTTTCATTTTTTAATCAATTTAACATGCAGTGTGGCCTACACTTTTCTCCTGTATACATGTGATTAATTCAGTCAGCAGCCTTCTCCTTGTATCATCTTTCAGCTTATATGAGCTGAGAACTACTTCACTGTTTTTGTTCCCTGTAATTTTGCTTTATTTGATGTTTGATTCATCGCGGGTTCCCTTAAACATTTATGCACATTTCCACTCCTCAAAAACTGAGGATTGATTGTTGACACGCAAAAAATAGAGATTAAAATGGGATGGTATGAAAGATGTTTTGAAAGAATGTTTTGCAAGTGAGCTTGCTTATTGTCATGTCATGTCATTTTAACAAGAAACTATGCTTCTAAGATTATCATGGCAATTTTCGACCGATTTCTCCCCTTCCGACAATCCTAGGTAAAATGCCAATTATCTTGATGGTTCTATTATCTTATCAGATTTTCCTGTGGTGTGAGGTGTGTTAAGAGCGACTGAATCTGCGCATAAGAACGTTGGCGCCGCCCCACCTTCGAATCAAAAATCCTTTAGTGTGGATTACCCCAAGGGCAAATCAGTCAAAATCAAATCACTTTATTGTCACTCTACCATATGCACAAGTGCAACAGTAGGTGAAATTCTTAGGTGCAGTCCGAGCAAACATAGTAGTCATGACATGACATGTACAACATTTAAGCAACAACAGATTACACATCTGATGCGCACACAATTACTCACAGCACAGTATACACTACAATAAACAATAAATAATGTACACAATGTGAGTGTAGTTCTCACAGCTTTAAACAATATAAACATACATTAAACAATAACAGTATACATTAAGCTATAGTAATAATATACAATGTACAGTATACAATATGTTCACAAATAGAAATCCGATGTACAATAGATGCTATATGATAAATAAATGTGTATATAATGTGTGTGTATCTACAGTGGGTTGTGCTGAGTGATATTCTGTCCAGTGTGTGTTATGATCCTGATGGATCAAGAGTTAAGTAGTCTAATTGCTTGTGGGAAGAAGCTGTTCTGGAGTCGGCTGGTGCGTGTTCTAATGCTGCGGTACCGCCTGCCTGATGGCAGCAGTGAGAGCAGCCCATGGTTCAGGTGGCTAGAGTCTCTGATGATCCTCTGAGCTCTCTTCACACACCGCCTGGCATAAATGTCCTGGAGGGAGGGAAGCTCACCTCCGATGATGCAGCTGGCCATGCGCACTACCCTTTGCAGGGCTTTGCGGCTGCGGGCGGTACTGTTGCCGTACCAGGTGGTGATGCAGCCAGTCAGCAGGCTCTCTATGGTGCTGGTGTAGAAGCGTGTGAGGATGTGGCGGTTCATTCCAAACCTCCTCAGCCGTCGCAGGAAGAAAAGGCGCTGATGAGCCTTCTTCACAACGGCCTCGGTGTGGACGGACCATGAGAGTTCCTCTGTGATGTGGACACCGAGGAACTTGAAGCTGCTGACTCTCTCCACCAGTGCTCCATCGATGGTGATGGGGCGGTGTTCTCTCTCATTTCTCCTGAAGTCGACCACCAGCTCCTTGGTCTTGCTGACGTTGAGGGAGAGGTTGTGCTCCTGACACCATCGTGTCAGAGTGTGCACCTCCTCTCTGTAGGCCGTTTCATCATTGTCAGTGATGAGACCTACCACCGTCGTATCGTCAGCAAACTTGATGATGGTTTTGGAGCTGTGGGTTGCCACACAGTCATGTGTGTACAAGGAGTACATGAGTGGGCTGAGAACACAGCCCTGAGGGGCTCCAGTGTTGAGAGTCAGTGATGAGGAGATGTTACTGCCCATTCTGACCACCTGGCGTCTGTTTGACAGGAAATCCAGGATCCAGCTGCATAACAAGCTGTTTAAGCCTAGAGCCCGGAGTTTCCCGTCAAGTATGGAGGGCACAATGGTGTTGAATGCTGAGCTGTAGTCTACAAACTGTAGTCTACAATGCTCTGGAAATGATCAAGTGAGGGTTAGGGTTAGGGTTAGGGTTAGCCTGAAAGCAGGCTAATGTAAGACTCACCACCAGCTTGCGCTGTAACATGTTAAGCTAATGTTCACACCATCTCAACTTCATCTAAAAAAATAAAAAAAAATAAAGTAAAAATCAGGCGATACACTATAAATGCAATTTCTTCGCCATGTTTGTTTACTTGAATAGTCACGTGTGATGCGTGAGATTTTAGAAGATTTCCCATGTTCACAGGCGGGACTTATATTTTTTTATATAAAAAAAGTATGTCTGAATTCATAGAATTTAAAAAATAGTAATCAAAAAATCCCCGAATGGCCTACTACTTCCACAGAGATTCTGAAGTGTGCATTAGATGAACACTTTACTTTCCCATGAGGCCACATGAGAGGATTTATGAATGGAAGTGAAGCGACACAAACCGGCTCTGGTAGGTCACCTGATAATGACAGCATGGCAAATGTATTTGTCCAGATTACATTCACACTATATAGAACATATTTTTTAACAGTTGTGAAGAAACTTCAAATTCAAATGTAGTACCTACTCAGACAATACGCGATTCCGGATGCACTTTAAAGGGGACATATTATGCTCTTTTTCACAAGATGTAATATAAATCTCGGGTGTCCCCAGAGTTTGTCTGTGAAGTTTAGCTCAAAATACCACCAGATCATTTATTATAACTTGTCAAATTTGCCCCTATTTGGGTGCGAGCAAAAATGTGCAATTATTGTGTGTGTATCCCTTTAAATGCAAATGAGCAGCTGCTTCCCACCCCCCTCCCAGAAGACGGGATACTTTACACAAGCTTCGGATACACCGTCAACAACAAAACAGGTGAATCTCACACAGCCAAAATGACAGAAATAACCAGTTGTGGAGTACAGCCTTACATGTTTGAACCGGAGTCGGACGCAGATGAAGAGACTCAGTAAGATACTGCAAATTTTAGACTACACCTGGATGTTTGGTTAGTGGATACATTTATGTAGGCTAACGTCCAGTGTTGCCAAGTCAGCGGTTTTCCCGCAGAATTGGGCTACTTCAACACTGTTGTCGCGGGCTGTTTTTCATGTCCGCGGGTTGAAGCCACCCCAATTATGTGATATTTAGCCCCGGGAATGCAAATTTTAGTAGGTAACCATGCCAAAAAAACACATATTTTACCCCCCAAATGCGATTTTTACTGGAGAAGCCTCCCTGAAACGCGATTGGGCTTGTTTTGGGCTAGTTTTGAGTAGCAATTGGGCGGGTTTTGTTGTGAAAACCTGGCAACCCTTTTTTTCGGCACGTCTTTAGTGTTCACACCCAAGCGATTTCCACTGGCGATGCGCAGAGTGAACTTGCACATTCAGTAGATGCGCTCTCGGTACACAAGGTGGTGCTGCGGCACTTTACGCTTCTGACACTCGCTTGTCACACAGAAGAAGAAGAGAGACAGTATTTACGTGCTTGCCAAAACCACAGATATATTATGTCTATGGCCAAAACCATTCACACACTTTTTGCTATCTGGCAAGCAGCATTAGCAGTTCATCTTCTTCTTTGTCTACTTACTACTTCTTCGTCATATCAATGTGTGCTCTGCAAGACCGTTTTGTGCTTGAGCGCCACCAAGTCGTGTTTTACTGTCACTTCAGCAGCTCCAGCCACGTGAACAAAAGCGCTGATCTCATTGGTCGGCCAGTTTTTAACGCGCCACGTCAATATAAAAAAACGAACCTGAGGCGTTTTTTAAAAAAGATGATGCTTTTACGCCTGCCGTTTTGCTCGTCGGTGTGCACACTCACATTGGCGCCCTTTGTTTAGTGACAAGGCATTAAACGTTGGCGATAATCGCGAGCGAAAATCGTCCCGGTATGAACAGGCCTTTACGCAGACGGTTAGCGTTTTCAGGATAAAACTAAAGACATAGCTCTAGTCTCTGTGAATACAGTCAGAGACTATGGTAACTTTAGCCATATTAGCCGTACAGCATTCTAGAAAGCTCATTAAGAAAGGAAATAACATTCACAAAATATGTGCCATCCTTACTTGTTCTGGATATGAAGGTAGAGCTCATTAGTGAAGCAGTCATGCGTGAAATGATTCACGCAAATATATAACATTTTACCGACATTCTTAAAATTTTACCACATTTGTCAAAAATGAAATTCAACCACTGTGTCCTCAGTGGCTCGGATGCCGGGAGTCTATGGAGACTGGTTTGTTCTTTGGTACATTTACAATGCTTTTTGTCGCAGACATTGTAATACTCTAGCTAGCTGATACAGTGAGTAAATATAAATGGTGGTATCTGTGCTACTCACTCAAAGGTGTAGCTAAAAGGTTACATCATCAACAGTCATGGGGGGGTTCTGCTACTCTTACGTAGGAGTGGGGAAATATGAAAAAGGTGTTAAGAGAGATTGATAATGATTGATGGGGATTATAAAAAAAGTATTGGGTAGATTTGAACCATTATAGACTGGTTGTTTAAACACACGTTGGACACACATCTGTGTTCAAACATCTTATAAAAGTGAATTTTGCATAATAGGTCCCCTTTAAGCCGCCTTTCCACTATGTCCAAATATTTTTACATTTTCAAATAAGAGGTGGGACAAATCTGAATTTCAAGTTATCTGGAGTTGAGTGCAGCGTAAATTGATGTGTTTCAGAAACAGTGCACACTGATATAGAGAATAACCCCCTTTGGAGTGGACTTTGTGCTTTGGAACTTTGCAGACTTTTTCATGCTCATACAGCAACATTACACACTAAAGAAAGTTGAAAATGGAAAAAAGTATAATAGGTCCTCTTTAAAACCTTGTCAGAGCATTTTTTAAATATATACTCAAGTAAATAAACTTCTCTTGAGGTGTGCTTACTTGAGATAACCAAGTGTGAAATAGCCTCAGTTAATTATAGTGACTATTAGTGTTCTTCGGCAGCCTTGTTGACCAGTTGACTGGTTAAATGGATTTAAATACAATTAATGGATTAAGGAAAACTATTGATTTCAGCACTGAGGACATTACTGCTGACATTCTCAAACACTAAACTAAAACTAAAAAGCTTAGAGTAATACACCACTACATTAATGATTTTTTTAAATTTATTTGAAGTTTAAGTTTTAAGATTTTTAAATGACCCTTTCTACTGGTTACATCGTTACACCAGGTGGTGGAAACAAATGACTTTTTTTATGAATCATTAATGCAACCATTTTTGTTTAAATTACTGATTGAGTAGAGCAGTGAATAATTTACTCAACTGATTCTTTCAGTACTGATTCACTTTCTGATCTACTACTGTGTGTTGCTCTGAGATGAGTAACTGTTCTTTATGATTCTGCAGTATGTTTGTGAGAAAAAAGAATTGTGTTTGAGAGCTCCCTTGTATGCTTCTTCTTTATTTATTTATTTATTTAGTTAGTTAGTTAGTTAGGTTTTTAGTTTTAGTTGTTCTTTGAACAGATTTTATAGACAAAATTTAAAGTTTAGACATGAAAAAAACATTTCTGCAATGTCTGAGCACATATTACTCTAAACAAGAATTTTCTAGTAAATTTCAGTAACAAGGCATGTGGCCATGACTTTACCTCGGTGAGGCTTGTTGCTTTGGTAACCATATTAAATAAATTAAATGTGTAATTGCTTTAATGTGGTGATGATTACATCCTTGCTCTCATAAAGTATATTGAGTCAGGCTGTATTTGCAGTTCATCTTGATGGGGTAAAGAGGGACTCATTTTCCTCACCATTACTTCACAAGCTTAAAATGTTTCTCTTCCTCCGCAGAGTATAATGTAAAATCATACCGTTTCTGATGGAGAAATATTCAGATGGAGAATGGAGCATTAATATGGATAATGTATTATTTCCCAGCACATGTGGCGACTGGTTATTATAGTCATGGTGTTTATATTATTTTTTATTTTATTCATTAAAATGTATTTATACTGTGCACCAGTGCACAAAGCAAGGTCCATAAAGACATGGATGAGAGTCCTTACCTCAACCCAATAGAACACCTTTGGGATGAATTAGTACGGAGACAGGCCTTCTCGTCCAACACCAGTGCCTGACCTCACAAATGCACTTCTAGAAGAATCCCATAAACACACTCCTAAACCTTGTGGAAAGCCTTCCCAGAAGAGTTGAAGCTGTTATAGCTGTAAAGGGTGGGCCAACTCCATACAGATTAAGAATGGGATGTCATTAAAGTTCATGTGCATGTAAAGGCAGGCGTCCCAAAACTTTTGGCAAAATAGCATACAGCAGACTGTAAAAAATGTTTTGTAGGAAAACGAAACTTTGCTTACACTTAAATGACCTAGTTTTATTCAAGGCAAAAATATTATCAACCTGACTAAATGTGATCCAAAACAGCCAGCAATGAGTATGCAGTGACCGTATTGTGTCTTTGGCATGCTGGGACATTCATACTGTTAATATTCTTCGCACCAGACTTGTTGCTATGATACAGTTCAGAGAATGAGCTGCTTTTAAACATCACACATTTAACCCATATTAAGTGAAAAATATGTTTGCTTGATTAAATTGCTTTTAACAAGTTTTGCCATTATGCTAGGTTTCTGAGGGTTAAAACAGATGTATATTCACATATGCAAAGCATGGCTGTACAGGCCAGACTGAGTAAATCTTGATCCCCCTAGACGACTGTTGGATTTTTTGCTAAAACATTCCCATAAGGCTGCTTATACTGCAAATCAATGCAGATTATTCCAGTCAGTAGTACGGATTACATACCAGATTATGCCTGGGTCGTATTGGAGGGTTTAGAATATAATTTGACATAATATGACAGCACAAACATCCAAAATATTTACTTTTTACAGCGAGATTGAACACAAATTGATGGAGATGGAGGAACGGTAAACTAAAGGTAAAAAAATACAATCACACACAGAATTGCCTCAATTTTTTCAGCCGTTTTATGTTCTCAGAATCCATTTCATCACCTGCTGGGAATCTTATACCTCAATGCTTCGTGAATGAGGATTCATTTTCTGTCTGCTTCTCCCATATTCGCTCAGCATGCTGAACATTAAAAAGCCCATTGCATATTTCTGTTCTTTTCTTTTTAATTTGTTAAAAATAGTTACAATAATCTCATGACTTCCCGTGTCCAATTTAAGGCTCACAACTTCTGGTTCAAACATTGAAAAATTCAGATCTCCAGTGGCTGTTTATTTGTCCTGCTGCATTATGTTGAAGGGCTCAGTGACAGTGCAGCTCCGTTGTTCTGGGCTTTATTGTTAATTTGCATATAAACAGCATTCTAAGAGCTATTGATGCATCGGGAGACATGGTGTCCATTGTAATTCATGAGCGATTTCCTGAACACACTGTTTCTATTCCTATCCCTCAGCTATCGGACTCTCATTGACTTTCATACAGGCCATGCAATATAGCAGGTTCAAAACAGTTGATCCCTCACAAAATGATAACTGTGTGTGTTTGGGGGAGAAAAGGACGTGTGAGTGCATGCTAAAAATGGAGAATGGATGCAGGTGTTTGGTGATGTGCTTGCCATAAAATCCATTTCAAATGAATAGCAATCATTTGACTTTAAAATTAAAATTTTGGAGGATTTCAATATAAGAGAAGAGGGGCTTGAGTTTGTTGCCCATCTCGATTTGTTTGAACCGCGAGAGGCGTCAAAGCTTACGCTACTCCTATATTGCGTCAGTGGTTACTCTTTTGATGTAAGTCGACTTGCGTAGGCCGTCTGTCGGAAGCTAGTTATTTTAGTTTTAAATATGGATATTTTTCTTACACAACCGCATCGATTTGCTTCAGAAGGCCTTTATTAATCACCTGGAGTCTTATGGATTACTTTTATGATGGATGGATGTACTTTTTTGGGCTTCGATATATATAATTCAAGGTCCCAAATTTGAGTGATTTAGGGATGTTGGGGGGGATGTTCCTCCTGAAAATTGTTTTATTTCTCTGATCTACATATGGGAATTTTAAGACATTTGAAGGCCAAATAAATTGGATAACAATAGATTTAAAACCAGTGGACAGTAGATTATTTGTCAATTCCTGCTCTCTCCATCACCTCCATCACTTTCTTTTGCTCGCTGTCTCTTTATCTTGCTCTGTCTCTTCCCCTCCTAAAGCTGAGCTTTGACTGATATAGTCTTTTCCTTTTCATCTGTGTTAGTAAAAAAAGTAAACATAGGATCAACTGATATTTGTTTTATGACTCATTTTCTTAGACAAGTTAAATTTACTGAAGGCTACCAGGAAATCTAACTAAGTTTATTAAATTAATCCACAATATGTACATTCATTATTAATCTAAATAATAATGAAAACGGCTAACTTAATGTTGCTTGTCCCCTTCAAATTGACAGTTACTAATTGTTACAAAGATGACTGCATGTGAAAAGGAACCTGGAAAGAGATGTGAGGATTTGGGAAGAAAAATTTGAGATTAGCGCATTCCAGTGAATTAATCTTGTGTATCGTAAATTAAATCGGGAGAGTAGACCAGAAATCCACAGTATATGTTGTCTTTTTTCATACTGTTACAGCAGAATACAAAGGAGAAAAAAAATAAAATAATCAGGAGGAAAAGAATGCAGAGACTGAAAAGAGCTCTTGCCATAGATATTCTGGTGTTAAATTGATACTATGTCACATTAAAAGTGTTATGTTATTCTTTTGACATCTGAAAATAAAACATGAATGGAAATTCACTTTTGATAAGGATTATTTATAGCGCAACCATATTATTTCAGCCTTTTTGAATGGAAGTTCCGGTGAACTAATACTTTTTTTTTTTTTTTTTTTGCATGACAAATTGATATTACAGTACAGAATTACCCTTTTGACATTATCCTGAACATTGTATAAGCATTAATTTCATGTGTCTTTGTTTCATTTCCCTGGCAAAAATGTCTTGAGGCTACTTGCTGTGTCTTTGTAATTATTTGTGAAATATACCATCAATTTCTGAGTGAAAACTGTTTCAAAGCCATTTTCAGTGTACCTGATCTGATGCATTTTCCCAAAGATAAAGTAGATAAATACACTAGTAGTACTGTAGATATGACAAAACAATAAAAAAATAAATGAAAAGCTTTTAAGTTTAGAACAGTATGAAATTTTGTTATTTACAAAACCCAAACTTTTCTGAAAAAAAATATACATCCTTCATTTATAAATTAATCTGCTAATAATTGTAACAAAATTGTATAAATAATTTTTTTATTTTTTTTTATGTTACCTGTCAGTGTCTGAGACCATGGACCGTGGAGCATTGACAGACCTGGGCCGTGGAGCAGTGACAGACCTGAATCATGGAGCAGTGACTGGCCTGGATGGAGCAGCAAGGCAGAAAAGAAGGCCATCAATGTGGAGCTGAGGGTGCAAGAGACCAAGGCAGAGCCGGCAGCTGCACAGAAAACCACTGCAGCAAGGCAGAAGACTACCACAGATCAGGAGGCCATGGCATTGGTGGTCATGATGTGACTTGACTCTGGAATAGGGGCCATGACATGAATAAACACTGATTGAGAAGCCCTGACGTGACTTTACTTTGGTGTGGCAGCCATTTCATGACAAAACTCTAGCTTGGCGGCCATGACGTGAAGAGGCTCTGGCGTGGGGGCCATGACGTGATGAGACTCTGGCAAGGCGACCACAATGTGATGAGGCTTTGGTGTGGCGGCCATGACAGCTGAGGTTTCTGGCATGGTGGCCATGACGTGACAAGGTTTTGGCATGGAGGCCATGATGGCTGAGGACTCTGGTAATTCCACTGAAGGCAAGATGAACTTGAACCCATGTGCAGTTAATTGAAAATAATTCAAAGTGAGCAAAACAAAGACTAGACTGGACTCAACTGGACTGGACTGGACTAGACTAGACTAGACTAGACTAGACTGCACTGGACTGGACTGGACTGGACTGGACTGCACTGGACTGGACTTGACTGGACTGGACTGGACTGGACTGGACTGGTCTGGTCTGGTCTGGTCTGGTCTGGTCTGGTCTGGTCTGGTCTGGACTAGACTGGACATGGACATGGACATGGACATGGACACAGCTCACCAACAGTACTATGACACAAACAAAGCTAGACAAGAGACAGTGGTAAATGAGGGCTATATATACACAAAGACTAATGACTCAACAAGACACCTGAAAGCATAGACCAGGGAAGCACATGGCGAGATCACATGAGGAGCATGGAAATCCCATGACAAAACTGGGAAACATCACTATGAAAACTTGACATGACTATGATCAAAAAATGAAAGACATGAAAACATATGTGTGAACCAAAAGCAAATGTGACATTACCTTCTGTAACACTAATTTTAAGATGTACTTAAGATGTAAATCCTTTCAAATATAAGATAACTTTCTAAAGCAAATAAATAACTTTCTAAAGCAAATTTGCATATGCCTACCTATCAATTTGTTAATTTTATTATATATATATATATATATATATATATATATATATATATATATATATATATATATATATATATATATATATAGAAAAGATGACACTGATAAATAAAGTCAGACTATGTCCTTCAGGGACCTTCATGGGACATCAGCCTATTTAACAAGAAGAGCTGTTTTGCCAGCTTTATTGGGCTGAAATATGGAGGTGGTTTTCATTAGCACCAACTTCATCAACTATAAACTGAAAAAGCTTTTGTGCCTAGCAAACACACACATCAGCGCAGGTAAGAAACTGTCCATATGTGCCAGCATTTATTATCTCAATAGATGACTTATTACACTAGTAAAGGATTTATTACTTGATATCAAGACTTGGGTATTCCTCATTTAAAAGCTTGAAATGTACAAACCTAGAAGACATAAGAAAACGTGATGTATATGTATAAAGAATTGGAATGGTCACCGATATAGCCTCTCCCACATCCATTATAATGAGACAGACCACATGTTACTGTTGTAATGCAATGCAAATGACCATTGTGGTGGGGTCACATGCTTCTCTTTAGGACTTAAACTTGTTTGTTGATTTCAGACGCAAACTATCATTAAGTATGTAATGGGTTCATTGTTTTCAGAAAAACAGCATCTGTGTTGATGTAAGAAATTGCGATGGTACATAATACAGTTTTGCAGAACTGTGTACTAGATTGTCTTGCTGTCAAATCTGCTTGCACATAAGTAGAGGTTGTCAGTGTGTTTCCACGAAAAATTGAGATATCCTGCTCATCCGCCGCCACTGCATTATTAACAGCCCTGCTCATAGGAGTGTGTGTGTGTGCGCGTGTGTCACAGAAAGGCACTTTAAGTACTGCTGATTACTTGTCATTTCATAAGAACCAGATATTTCAAAGTCTAAAAAATGTGTAAATATATACATTGTCTTGCTTTGTGAATTAAACATCTTGTCAGGGTATGGAAATGAGGTGTGAGGTTTTGTGTTGACAGGTTGTTTGATATCTCGTCATAACCAATTATAAATTGTGCTATGTATTCATTCATCTCAAGAAAGTCGGTAACACTTTACAATACAAGTGCACTAATATGCATTAAATAATGCTTAAAACTAATGCACATATAATCACAAGTTAATGTATGACCAGGGGTGGGTAGAGTATCCAATAGGGATGTGACGAGACACTTATCTCACGAGACACGAGATTGGGTTCACGAGAATGAGACGAGACAAGATTTTTAAGAAATCCTTAATGATGAAATACATGACTAGAAAAATAGTTTGCAGGTGCATTTAAAATGTTTTAACTAATCAACTTGTAATGAATGTCATTTCAGTTCTACTTTCTGGGTATGTATTATCATATGCAGTAAAATACAACAAGCACTGTAAAGGTTTTGCCAAAAACTCAACTGACTGGCTACTTTCCTGTATGATTGTCTCTTCAGACCTTAGAACTGCACGTTAGCTTCTTTTGACCTCCTAATTGAACTCCTTCTCACAAATTGATCATAGATATTAAGTGCAAACAATAACCATTAGGCCTGAGAATTGACAAATTTCACAATTCGATTAGATTTCGATTCACAAGGTTGCAATTAAATTCGATTTCGATTCGATTTGATTCAATAACGATTATTTTGAATATTTATCAGGTACAAAATATGGCAAATTTTCTCAAGGAAAACAAATCTCTTAACTAGTAAACTATGCAAGTCAGTTGTAGCATACTAGACTACATTAGCCTACTATGATATTGAAGGTAAAAATTAAAGGGGTGGTAAACCACGATTTCACTTTTCTAACTTTAGCTAGTGTGTAATGTTGCTGTTTGAGCATAAACAACATCTGCAAAGTTACAACGTTCAAAGTTTAAAGCAAAGGGAGTATTTGCTTTTAATTTCTAAGGACTACAGCAAACGGCCCCTAGGGACTACTACACATTCCTCCAGGGTTGCTGACATCACCAGCCCCAATATTTACATAAACCCCTCCTCCGAGAATATGAAATAAGGGGGGGTGAGGCCATTTTGTATCGCCGCAGAGAATAGTTGTTGTGGTAGGCTAGTTAGTAGGCTGGAGTGTTGTTGCCGCAATGGCGACGAAACGGTGTTATTTTCATCCGGATTGCAGGTCCACTTTGTTCAGCCTTCCTAGGGACGGGGGTGCGTTGCAGTGCGTTTAACATACAACGTTATATGCATGCGTGTATGAGACAGAGGGGAACACGGTCGCATTTGCAGCAGATATATGCTGCCCATCATAAATCAAAGCACGAAACAGACAGGGGTCGGAGGAGAAGACCGGAAAATGTGACATAATGTACAATATTCATCTGTATTTGCAATACATGAGCTGCGGTTCAGCTACGTGAGGCAAACACTGCCAGTGTGAGACGGGCGCGCGCGGCTCCCGCTGCACATTTCACGGAGGAAAGCTTCCACAATCTTCACGAGTTCAATGCAGGATTTGCACAACGGCTTGTCCTGAAAGATGGATTTAAAAACAGAAGCTGTTTACGAGCCACAACCTGTAAGTATTTATTTTTCGTCTATGTGTTTTCCTGTAATAGTTTATATTGTTAATTGTACGTTGTAGCAAGGAAGTAAACAGATGACAATGCTCATTTGGCTCTGCAAACCAGTTTGTTAAATGCTCATTCACACTTAACGTTATCTGACAAACAACGTTACAAACTTTTTAAAATCTCAACAGCGAACTTGGCATTAGTGTAATTATTCTTTGATTAGAGCTTTTATGTATTGTTTATCTACAGGCATGCTAAACATGGTTCTGTGTTTGATTTGGATACTATAGTAAAGCCAATGTTTAGTGTTCGTTCTTGCGACAGATATTTGGCAAATCTTTCTAAAAATACAAAAGTAACGGTGCCATTCAGTAGCGATCACTATAGATCTGCAGTCTTTACTCTTGAGGACTGAACAGGTTCTGCTCGATCATCTTCACTAAAATTGTCTGGGTCTTATTCGTGCTCAAATTGGTATGGTTTTATTGACGCTATTGTACACAAAGCACAGGCTAGTAGCCTGAGGCTACCGGTAAAGGTAAGGGGCGTGACGTTTCCGACAAACGTGCACTAGGTGGTTAGCGAATCACAACACACTGGGCCAGCTAACCAATCTGAGCCCATTGTGTATTTTTGAGGGACTGGCTTCATACAACCCGGAAACCATCAGACCGTTTTTACAAGGAGGGACAGAGCAGTGTAGAATAAAGGTAAAATATATGAAATTTAATGCAATTTTTTAAAAAACTAAGCATGAACACGTTACAGTGTACCCCACAAACACAATCGAGCCTTCGAAAGAATGTGTTTTACCACCCCTTTAACTGATTTGTATACAAACACTTAAATTACACTTTAAAAAAAAAAAAATAATAATAATAATAAAGTTATATGAAATATAAACATTTAAATGGTGGCTGTTATAAAAACTTGCCAGATTTATTCAAACATGCATTAAATATTGAAGAACATTAAACATTATAATGAATATGTAGCCATGGTGCATATACTATTTATCAAAATGGTCCTTTCTGGAGTTCATTTTTCTAGCTGACTAACGAGTTTATGGACACTGGATGTTGTTTTTCTGATGTAAATGTGACATTATATGACATTATTTACAAGCTGTTTTACTCATGTCTTTCCACGGTTGAAACACTTATTGAGCAATTCCATGAGGCATGATACGGATTTTGTTAAGTTGTACTCTATCTTTTAACACACTTTCATATGCTCATTCATGTTTAGAGCGATCTCACGTCAAAGCGCCAAAATGGTATTTATGTTTTTGAATTTTGTAATAAAATGGATATAATTTGAAATCTGAGACTTTGTTTCATATCAGTAACAAAGCACAAAGATTATTGCGATTTATTGGATGGGAGGAGCACTACAATTTCCCGTTCATTCATTAACTGAAAACAGGGTAACTAATCGATTCTTGGGATTTAAGAATCGATATTGTTTCGTAAAAATGAGAATCGATTAAAATCGAGAAATCAATATTTTTTACCCAGAACTAATAACCATAATCAAAGTTTCAAAGTGCAAATAGAGACCAAATTTTTCTTTATGATACAGAGCTATCTTTCAATAAAGAGCATTTATTGAAATTGTGTTTCAATGAGCTCTCCTGTTTACTTTCACATAAATAGATAAATTAAATAAATGTTCAGGGTTGAATTAAAACTATCACACAAGAAAGAGTGCTGTTGTTCAAAATATTATCATAGCTAAATTGTATGACTGAATAATTGTTGTGCTATATTATCATACAGCATCATGATTGTGAGCATGATATTGCTTTAGCAATTAAGTAAACAAGAAGTTAATTGAGTATTTAATTTAGAATATGGGCTGATACAGACACACCGTGTGTGTGTGTGTGTGTGTGTGTGTGTGTGTGTGTGTGTGTGTGTGTGTGTGTGTGTGTGTGTGTGTGTGTGTGTGTGTGTGTGTGTGTGTGTGTGTGTGTGTGTGTGTGAGTGTGTGTGTGTGTGTGTGTGTGTGTGTGTGTGTGTGTGCGTGTGTGTGTGTGTGTGTGTGTGTGTGTATAAGGCAACAAGTGAACATGTTGTCCTCAAAGTTGATGTGCTAGAAGCAGGACAGGAAAATTGGGCAAGCGTAAAGTTTTTGAGCGAGTTTGACAAGAGCCAAATTATGATGGCTAGATGACTGGGTTAGAGCATCTCCAAAACTGCAGCTCTTGTGGGGTGTTCCTGGTCTGCAGTGGTCAGTATCTATCAAAAGTGGTTCAAGGAAGGAACAGTGGTGAAGTGGCGACAGGGTCATGGGCGACCAAGGCTCATTGGTGCATTTGGGGAGACAAGCTGATACCTGTTCACCCAAAAATGAAATTTACCCCATGATTTACTCACCCTCAAGCAGGTTTATATGTAATTTGTCTTTCAGATGAATATGAGTTATATTAAAAAATGTCCTGGTTCTTCCAAGCATTATAATGGCAGTAAATGGCAGCCCAAAATTTTAAGCCCAAAAAATCTGTCCATTATAAAAGTACTCCACACAGCTCCGGGGGTTAATAAAGGCCTTCTGAAAATGAATTGATGGGTTTTTGTAAGAAAAATATCCATATTTAACACGTTATAAAGTAAAATATCTAGCTTCTGGCGGTCCGCCTTCCGTATACACCTAGTATGAAGTAAATAATGGGATAATTTTTTATTTTTTGGGTGAACTATCCCTTTAAACAAAATATCTACTCTCTTTAAGTACTCTTAAGTGACTACTTATTATATTATCTGCAAGTAGAGTTTTTAAATACTTTTGAACATTTTGTTACATTTGAAGTAGACTACAAGTACAAGTTCGAGCCCACTTCCTTTTCACAAGGATTGCCAATGAAAATAGTTCCAAATGAACCCCAGAATATGGAGTATGGAATATGAATTCCCATAAACAATTTTTTCCTCATTTTACTTAATTCATCGCCATGATTTAACCAAATTAAAATGAAGAAACAAATTATTACAACTTGGTTACAATATAATAAAACAAGGGATCACATTATGGCCACAAATTAATACGTTGTAGGAACTAAAGCTAGGAAACAGAATTCTGACTTTCACTATACACGATTACGTGCAAACTCAACAAAGATACCAGAAAGGGACTGTTTAGTGATTACATAGAGTAAAGCCACAGAACTTTACATCTGTAACGCGTGAACCAGAAGTTTATTCAAAATTGACAGTTAAAAATGAACACACTGATTTACGGAATAAATAATTTTCCATGGTAATCAAGAGATTTCAATATTACACCATTTATAGTTTTTTATTTTTTATTTTTAGAAGAGCATGGAATTAAACACTTTTTGCAAGTTCAGGTAGCACAGATTTAACTGAATGTGCTGTGCAACGGCATTAACAGCATATCATTAATAATATTTACACTTTGATATTTCAAACATAGCATCTGCGCCTTTCATATTCTCCCTCTTGGATTCTCACACTCACAGGGATCAAACAGGCCAAGATATCTAGTGCGGAAGAAACATCTGGTGAGCACAGAGTCAGAAGGGTTTCCAGGAAAGTCTGGCCTTTTTCCCCAATGTGCTCAAAGGACACAAGCTCCTTTGATAATCAAGTTAATTTAGGTAACAAGATACCATGACACCACAACAACAACAACAACAACAAAAAAGATCAACAGGCCCATGAAAGATGACATTGATAAATGGAGTTAGTCAGACTGCAAGGACCTTCAGGGATCCTTGTGGGACATGACTGTTTATGGGGCAGAAATATGAAATATGGAGGATCATGAGCATCAACTTGCAGCGTGCAGAGGGGGGGGGGGGGGGGGGCGGGGGGGGGGGGGGGGCGGGGGGGGGGGGTAACTGTTCGGAAACGGCTCTCAAGCCAAATATGGTCCTTTCAGAGAGTGTGTGGCCTTACGGGAAAAAGAGTAAACCAATATTTTTTTTTTTTATCCATAATCAGAGCTAATGTGTTGATTTAATTACAAATCTATATATTATATATTTTAAAGTATTACACAATTCACCAATGCCCATTTGTCATGTATATACACCAACCAATCGTGATCTGGCAAAGCAAGTTCAAATTCCATTTGGCGTGTGAAGTGGAGTGGTAATTTTCTGTTCTTATTCATAAATCGGTTGAAAATTACATGGAGAGATGAACTAACGTTTGTGGAACGATTTCCTGCGGTTTGTCTCATTTTATAAATTGCATCACTGACAAAATGTATTTTAACTGACAACAAACAAATCCCTGCACAAAACCATGCAGCAGCAAAAGTCGCATTAATGGTAAGTAGTGTTAAATTAACTTGTATTTATGTATATTGATCAAAGTTAACACAACCCAAGTGCCACAAGTACCTACAGGGCTATTATGTGAAGTGTAGGCTGGCAAAATGCGTGAAAGGACTTTATTATATTACAATTTTTTAATATTATGCAGCATTATGAAAGAAGTCTCTTATGTTCATCAAGCCTGCACTTATTTTATTAAAAAAAACAGCAATATTGTGAAATATTAAAATAATGTTTTTTTAAATAATTTAAAATATAATTTATTCCTGTGATCACAGCTGGATTTTCAGCACCATTACTCCACTCTTCAGTGTCACATGATCATTCATAAATCATTCTAATATGAGGATTTAATGTCAATGATGGAAACTGTGATACTCTTTTCAAGATTATTTGATTAATAAAAAAATTAAAAAGAACATAATGTAATAATATTTCACAATATTAGGCTACTGTTTTTTTCTGTATTTTTGATTAAATAAATGCAGGCATAAGGATATATATATACATATTGCCCCTTTTTTTACATTTGAGCCCCTGCCCCTGAAGAACTCTCTGCACGGCCCTGGTCATGGTAATAAAGTTGTTCAGTTAGATATAACTTTAAACAGAAACGCTGTGGCAAACAAACTGACTGCAATTGTTCTATAACCAATTATTTTTAACTATTAACACGCACTACTTTGTTTTCCCATTGTGGCAGAGGGGGCGTGGTTTTGCAAAGTCTGCACGGAGAGAGAGAGTCAGGAGAGTGACGGTGAGTAAGTAGGTCAAGTGCATAATGAGAAACACCTGTGTCTAATTGCAGTGATTGGCGTGGAGAGACGGTATATAAGCCAGATGGGAATGGGCCACTGGGAGAGAGACACTGGCTGGGAACTCGGGGTCGTGAGACGGACTGGACGGAGAAAGCTTTCCGAATTATTTGAGCCTGAGTTATTGGAAGCGCGGTGTGCGCACGTTTATGTTGTATAAAGAGAAGTTGAATAAAAACCCCGAGTACCAGTCACGCTGACCCTGCCTTCTTCCTCCTTGTAACCAAACATACATTTACTACAGTGGTGCCGAAACCCGGGAGGAAGAAGAGTGCCGCCGCCAGGATGCAGAGCCCGCCAGGATCGCCGTTTGCGGACATCATCACATCACTCGCGGGCCTCCACCAGGAACATCATCAGGCGCTCGTGGACATGAGAGAGGATCAGGAACGGCGGTTCCAAGTCCTCGTCCACGCCCAGCAGGAGGACCGCGAGGCGTTCCGGAGCTGGATGGGCCGGGAGGTTCGGGCCGAGCCAAAGCCATCAGCAGGCCCACCCACGCAGCTGCCTCTCACCAAAATGGGCGCACAGGACGATCCAGAGGCGTTCCTGGACCTGTTTGAGAAGACGGCTGAGGCCAGTGGGTGGGACGAGGATCATTGGCCGCTGCGCCTAATCCCTCTCCTAACGGGGGAGGCGCAAATAGCGGCCCAACAACTGCCGGTCCCGAATCTCCTGGTCTACCAAGACTTAAAGAAGGCCATCCTCCAGCGGGTCGGCCTCTCCCCTGAGCAACATCGCCAGCGGTTCCGATCGCTGGACCTGGGGGAGAGTGGCCGGCCCTTTGTACTCGCACAGCAGCTCCGGGACGCGTGCCGCAAATGGCTGATGGCTGAGGGAAGCGACACGGACAAAGTCGTCGATCTGGTGGTGCTGGAACAGTTTATAGCCCGACTGCCCACGAAGACAGCGCAGTGGGTCCAGTGCCACCGTCCGGAGTCGCTGGACTTGGCCATCCAACTGGCGGAGGATCAGCTGGTGGCGTGCCCTGGGGTCGGCGGACCCCTCCCTTCAGTCTCTCTCTCTACCCTTTCCCCTGTCTCTCACTCTCTCTCTCTCTCCCTCGCAGGCTGGTCCCGATGCCACGGACTCGCCGGAGCCTACCACCGGGAGTCCCACCACGATGGAGGTCTGGGGGGAATAGGGAGTCGCCGAATTCCGTTCCCGCTCCACCCCGGGAGGCGGGGCCTACCCATCCGGGACACACTTTTAACCCCATTCCTTCCTTCTCTCCGCGTCAATCCCTTGACCCGCTTCCTGCCCATAGAGCGGCGGGTAGGCCCGGGCCTGCCTGTTGGCGTTGCGGGGATCCGGGCCACTTCATCGATAGGTGCCCGGTCATGGAGGTGGGGACGCTGGTCCGGGTCCCGGACGCCCCGCAGGCTGCCCTCGATCAGGCTGGGTTGTACCAAATACCTGTGAGTATTGAGGGGGGTACTTATCACGCTTTGGTGGATTCCGGTTGTAACCAGACCTCCATCCACCAAAGCTTGATGCAACCGGGGGCATTGGATAGTGGCCGCATGGTTACGGTAAGGTGCGTGCACGGGGATGTTTTGAAATATCCACTAATGACAGTCACTATTCAGTTTCGGGGTCAAAAGCATAAAGTGGAGGTGGCGGTTAGTTCGCACCTCCGGCATCCGCTAATTTTAGGGACGAATTGGCCGGGATTTAGGTTATTATTCGGAACGTTATGTGCGGATGTCTCCTGGGAGGACAGAGAGCACGGAAGGGGTGCGGCGGTGCAGGTGGGCGAGGCTGAGCCGGGACCTCTGGGAGTGGCTGCAGGGGAAAGGTGCGCTGTTGAAAGACTAAACCTTTCGGAGCGCGATGATTTTCCCCTGGAGCAATCCCAGGATGAATCGCTAAAAAATGCATTTGATCAGGTCCAGTCCATCGACGGTCAGCCTGTCCACCCTGCACGGCCGCTCTCATATCCGTATTTTGCTATTTTAAAAGATAAGTTGTATCGAGTGACCCAGGACGCTCAGACAAAGCAGGATACAACTCAGTTGTTAGTACCCAAAAACCGCCGGGAAATGCTTTTCCAGGCGGCTCATTGTAATCCGATGGCTGGGCATTTGGGAATGACCTCCACATTAAATCGTTTAATGACCCGATTTTTCTGGCCGGGCATTCACGAGAATGTACGCAGATGGTGTGCTGCATGTCGGGAATGTCAGTTGGTAAATCCGCCGGCCGCCCCAAAAGCGCCATTGCGCCCCCTTCCTCTCATGCAGGTCCCCTTCGAGAGAATTGGTATGGACCTCATCGGGCCATTAGAACGATCTGCACGAGGACATCGATTTGCATTAGTCCTGGTGGATTATGCAACTCGATATCCTGAGGCAGTAGCGCTCCGCACCATTTCAGCGAAGAGTGTGGCGGACGCACTGTTTAGCCTAATCTCCCGAGTGGGAATCCCGAAAGAGATTCTCACTGATCAAGGCACGGCGTTTATGTCACGTACGTTACGCGAGCTTTACGAATTATTGGGCATTAAATCGATTCGCACCAGTGTCTATCACCCACAAACAGACGGCTTGGTGGAACGATTTAATCGCACGTTAAAAACAATGATTCGTAAGTTCGTCCAGGATGACGCCAAAAATTGGGACAAATGGCTAGAACCCCTGCTATTCGCGGTACGTGAGGTCCCGCAAGCCTCCACAGGGTTTTCCCCCTTCGAGCTTCTGTATGGGCGTCAACCACGGGGGGTGCTTGACGTCATGCGAGAGGCTTGGGAGGAGGGACCCTCCGAAAGTAAAAACGAAATTCAGTATGTGTTGGACCTGAGAGCAAAACTCCACACTTTGGGGCGGCTCTCGAGGGAGAATTTGCTACAGGCCCAAGACAGACAGTGCCGCTTATATGACAGGGGAACTAGGATACGAGAATTTACACCGGGAGAGAAGGTACTTGTATTATTGCCCACGTCTAGCTCTAAATTACTCGCCAAGTGGCAAGGACCATTTGAGGTCACACGACGAGTTGGGGATCTCGATTATGAGGTGGTTAGAACGGACAGGAACGGGGCACGTCAAATTTACCACCTTAATCTCCTGAAAAAGTGGAGGGAGGCGGAGTCAGTGATGCTAGCGACGGTGGTGAGTGGAGAGGAGGATCTCGGGCCAGAAGTGAGTACCAAAGTGCAATCCCTTGCTCTGGCCCCAGGGGGAGATCACCTCTCACCCTCGCAGCTCACTGACGTAGCCCAGTTGCAAGCAGAATTTGCAGACGTGTTCTCGCCCCTGCCCGGTCGAACAAACCTCATTCATCACCATATTGAGACAGAGCCGGGTGTTGTGGTGCGCAGCCGGCCGTATCGCTTGCCTGAGCATAAAAAGAAAATAGTTCAGGGAGAATTAGAGGCAATGCTGGACATGGGCGTAATAGAAGAGTCCCATAGCGATTGGGCGCGCCCGATAGTTTTAGTTCCTAAAACGGACGGCTCGATCCGTTTCTGTGTGGACTACCGCAAGGTGAACGCTGTGTCAAAATTTGACGCGTATCCAATGCCTCGGGTTGACGAGCTGCTTGATCGACTAGGTACGGCTCGCTTTTATTCGACGTTGGATTTAACAAAAGGGTATTGGCAGATCCCTCTGACACCATTATCCAAGGAAAAGACCGCTTTCACAACACCGTTTGGATTACACCAATTTGTTACGCTTCCTTTCGGGTTGTTCGGGGCACCAGCCTTCTTTCAGCGTCTCATGGACCGAATTCTGAGACCGCATGCTGCATATGCCGCGGCGTATTTAGATGACATCGTCATCTATAGTAATGACTGGCAGCGGCATATGCAGCACTTGCGAGCGGTACTGGGATCGTTGAGAGGGGCGGGGCTGACGGCCAACCCGAAAAAGTGTGCAGTTGGGCGAGTGGAAGTCAGGTATCTGGGCTTCCACTTGGGCCATGGACAGGTGCGTCCCCAAATTGATAAGACGGCAGCAGTTGCAACCTGTCCGAGACCCAAGACCAAAAAGGAGGTGAGGCAGTTCCTGGGGCTAGCAGGATATTATAGAAGGTTTGTACCTAATTATTCGGACCTTACTAGCCCGCTGACTGACCTCACTAAAAAAGAAGCACCAGAAACCGTCCAGTGGACGGAGCCGTGCCAGCGGGCTTTTTCCCAGGTGAAGGCTGCTTTATGTGGTGGACCGTTATTACATTCTCCTGATTTTTCTCTTCCGTTTTTGTTGCAGACTGATGCGTCGGACAGGGGGTTGGGCGCAGTCCTGTCCCAGGAGGTGGGGGGTGAGGAGCGGCCAGTGCTGTACGTTAGTCGTAAGCTCTCTAAGAGAGAGACTAAGTACAGCACCATAGAAAAGGAGTGTTTGGCCATTAGGTGGGCCGTCCTCACCCTCAGATATTACCTCCTGGGAAGGGAGTTCACCCTCTGTTCGGACCACGCGCCCCTGCAGTGGCTCCACCGTATGAAGGATACCAACGCGCGGATCACCCGTTGGTATCTAGCTTTACAGCCTTTTAAGTTCAAGGTGGTCCACAGGCCGGGGGCACAGATGGTTGTAGCTGACTTCCTCTCCAGAAATGGGGGGGGAGGGGCTGCAGGCCGGATGGGGCCTCGGCCTGAGTTGAACGGTGGGGGTATGTGGCAGAGGGGGCGTGGTTTTGCAAAGTCTGCACGGAGAGAGAGAGTCAGGAGAGTGACGGTGAGTAAGTAGGTCAAGTGCATAATGAGAAACACCTGTGTCTAATTGCAGTGATTGGCGCGGAGAGACGGTATATAAGCCAGATGGGAATGGGCCACTGGGAGAGAGACACTGGCTGGGAACTCGGGGTCGTGAGACGGACTGGACGGAGAAAGCTTTCCGAATTATTTGAGCCTGAGTTATTGGAAGCGCGGTGTGCGCACGTTTATGTTGTATAAAGAGAAGTTGAATAAAAACCCCGAGTACCAGTCACGCTGACCCTGCCTTCTTCCTCCTTGTAACCAAACATACATTTACTACACCCATATATCGGCCGACAGCACTACTGTCCCCATGTTGAGAGAAATTGCAAGTGCGTTGTGTGCACTGTGTGAACATGATGATTATTGTAGTTCTAGACTAATGTAAGCATGTGTTTAATCATCTCACTTGCACAAAAACAGATTCAGTATTTCTGAAAATGAATAAAAACTGTGAAATGCAAACTCAGTTAACACAATTACACTTTATGTATTTCATCTCATTTTATTTAACATTTGTATTTGCTGCTGACCTTCTATGATCCAGAATGGCAGCACAGCTGAAAGGTTTGTTTCAGCTGCACCCTCTACTGTACAGCTGTGAATTTGCATTTCCTTCAACCGGAGGCTTATTCATTTAATTAGCCAAAAATAGAGCTTTTTATTGTTGTTAAAAAACAAACAAGCAAGTATTGTTGTCAAAAGTACCAAGTCGTGTCAAGCGCTTGATCAAGAGCGTCAAAGATGTCTATTTACAACATGTTTTTGAATCGTTGATCATTGTAGCCAATCCCTGACATATAGTATATGTTGAGTGTGTGAACACAACAGTGTTATAAACAGAGGTGACACGGAGAACAGATGGCAGATGTAAACAGGGTTTATTAGACAGAACCAGGAAGTGAGCAGATGAGGTGAGTATCAGAAGTGTAAGTCCAGTAGAATGGTGAAGACAATGGGTAATACGATATGTTCTTGATTGTAGATCGACAGGACAACGGAGCGATGGAGACAGGGAGCCCGTTGGGCACAGAAGACGTCGCTGAAGGGGGCGTAGCAGGAGGGAACATCCACCGAACATCTCTCTACCAGACTCTCGATGGACGTGGCGCAGACAGGGAGATCTTGAGCTGGTTCTGGAGGGCTGACACCATCTGGTCGGCGGAGGAAAGATGAGAATGATGGCTGGCCCTGGTGTTTCCATTATTTTTAAAAAATCAGATCTTGGCACCAGAAATTTTTTTCAGAGAATTGAGGATGGACTCCTTTGAATAGGGCCTGTAAGCAACCATCCAGAACATCCCCTACATTGTGAAACAAATGTGTCTTAATTAGGGCTGGCGATATGGCCCCAAAAAAAAAATATCACAATATAATTTTCCATATCAGTCGATATCGATAATTATCACAATAAATGTATAATCTTTATTTCTTTGACGTTTAAAGGCATATTTTTGCTCCTGAGTGAAAAACGTAGAAACCAGACAGTTAATTGTGGTTTTAAACTATCCTTTATTGTCAAAACATTATAAACACTTCCAAAACGGAACAATTTATCAAAACTGAGGTAGATTTATATATTACTAATAAAATCAATATTAATAGAGTAAAATGTTTATTAATATAAATAGAATAGAACATATAAAATAAATATCTTTATAGAAAAATCAAGAACTGTAATGATATAACACTTGGCTCTGCTGACTGCAAATCCAAGTGCTTTAAAGATAATGTTTTCTCAATAAACAAAAATAGGAACAAAAATATTGAATCCTTTCTGGTCAGCATGCCAAACCTTATATATAAATTACAGTGACAATGGCCCTGGTGTTCTTCGATACACGACTGCATACGAGTGGCGAAGCGAATGGAGAGTTGGATGAAACGTTCAAGCCCGATGGTGTCCTCGTATGCAGCGAGATGCAGCCGCACCCGAGGATCCAGACCCTGTCGGTAGGTCGTGAACAGGGATTTCTCGTTCCACCCACTGGCAGCAGTGAGGGTCCGAAACTGGAGGGCATACTCATTTACAGATAATGTACCTTGTTTTAGGTGGTAGAGTTGTTCACCGATTGACGAATTCCAAGACGGTTTTCCAAAGACCTCCTTAAAGTGTGCGATGAACCCAGACAGGGTCTGGATCACAGGACTGTCATTGGACCATAGAGATTCCACCCATCGGAGTGCTTTACCAGTTAACTGCGAGGTGATGAATGCCACTTTGGCGCGATCATGTGGGTACAGGTGCGGCTGCATCTCCAGGACCAGCGAACATTGGAGCAGGAATCCGTTGCAATCCTCCGCCGAACCAGAGAAGGGCGCCGGTCTGGCCATGGGACTGGCACACTCGGGGGGCGAAGAAGCAGTGTTGTTGCTCCCGGAAGTGCTCGCTGGTGAAGGTGCAGGTGTGCTGGAGGGAAGAGCTCGCCGAACAGCGTCGACAAGCTCTTTGAAGGGATCCAGGGTGCTCATCCTGGTGATGTGCGGTGTTGGTCAGGTATTTTGTTACAAACAGAGGTGACACGGAGAACAGATGGCAGATGTAAACAGGGTTTATTAGACAGAACCAGGAAGTGAGCAGATGAGGTGAGTATCAGAAGTGTAAGTCCAATAGAATGGTGAAGACAATGGGTAATACGATACGTTCTTGATTGTAGATCGACAGGACAACGGAACGATGGAGACAGGGAGCCAGGAGACAAGACGAGACCAGGGGACACTGGGATCACAGGTAGGTAGTCAGGTGAGTCCATGGAAGCAAGCTTTAGCGTGAGCATGTGCAAACGATACCGGACAGTGACTGAGTGCGTGCGTGGGGCTTAAGTGCAGGTGGTGATTGCAGTGATGATGACGTGCAGGTGTGTGTGATCAGTACACGGGTGATTGTGATCGTTGTGTCTGGGAGAGGGTGGAGCCTGGCGTGCTTGTGACAAACAGCCAATCAGAGGTGTTTAAGAATCCGTTCAACAGCGCGCAAAATGCTAGAGGGAAATGCTGGCATCTAAACCCCTGCTCAGAGCTTAACTCCGCCCACTGGCAATTTTCAAAAAATGCTGGAAAAGTGGGCAGAGCCCGCCGGACACAGAGGGGATGAACCGAGGGCGGGGCTGAGCGGAGGGCGTGCTCCTGAGACCCGCAGTGACGGATTGATTGACAGCTGTCTGACTCGAAAATATGGAGATTGAGAATGACTGGAGTGACACCAGTAGTTTTGCAACAGAGCGGTCATTTGAAGTAGAGGACTTTTCTCCCCCACCTTCACCTGAAGTGGAGGACGGTGAATTGTCTGAAGACGCAGGGCCAGAGCCTTATCGATTCGAGCCGCTGGCTCAAACTGCGTTAACTCCTGATACCAACGATACTAACGAAACAGCAGCGCAAGAGAGAATGGGACCAGTGTCCGAGTGGTGAAACATTAGCATTGTGGCTAATGCTCATAGCAAATGTTAACAAACTTTAAAACATTTAAAACCCATGCATTTAGGTTAATTTTGGTATGATTTAGTGTTAATTAAGCAACAAACAAAAAAAGATTTCAAGTCTCCCTCTACAGTTACAAATGATTCTGTCTCAACAGGTGCACGTGTGGACACTGCAGTTCACTGTCCCTGATAGAGAACGTCTGTTGTAGGGAGATACCCAAGGTATAGCTATGAAATATGACAAGACCAAAGTGTTGAGTCTAGTTAATTTAAAAAGTAATATACACAAAACACACATACCAAATAATAAATAAAGATATAGCTATGAAATATGACAAGACCAGAGTGTTAAGTCCAGTTAATTAATTTAATAAGTAACGTACACAAACCAAATAATAAATAAAGATATAGCTATGAAATATGACAAGACCAGAGTGTTAAGTCCAGTTAATTAATTTAATAAGTAACGTACACAAACCAAATAATAAATAAAGATGTAGCTATGAAATATGACAAGACCAGAGTGTTAAGTCCAGTTAATTAATTTAATAAGTAACGTACACAAACCAAATAATAAATAAAGATATAGCTATGAAATATGACAAGACCAGAGTGTTAAGTCCAGTTAATTAATTTAATAAGTAACGTACACAAACCAAATAATAAATAAAGATATAGCTATGAAATATGACAAGACCAGAGTGTTAAGTCCAGTTAATTCATTTAATAAGTAACGTACACAAAACAAACACATACACCGCTGCGGTGGTGGAATCCATGCAGGAGGAGCAGCGTTTGGCACTGAGCTGTTTGCAGAAGCCCGTTTCCACCTCCATTGCGTTGGAGAAACAATCCCGCGTAAAATGCAGTTTGCGCACTCCAGCTCTAGGCGGGAACTCGCAGTCATCCAGGCCAAGTGCATGCAACCACTGGTGCCTAATTTCCAAGTCTGCTGGAAAGCTATGCAGTCCAGCACTGCTGTTGCAACCAGCAACACAACACCTACGTCCCATCCTAACTAACCACTGTACTAAATACAGATAAAACTAATGCTAACAATATACGCTAACTTGAAGCTATCTTAACTGATGCAATACGATGCTAACTAACTATGCTAATTAATTCACTAAACTAGCCTACTCGCAATAATCTATATAACTATATAAATGGCTATGCTAACTAGATGCTAATATACACTATCCTGATAATTTTCAATACTTGCAATTCCAACTCCTGAGTCGCTACAGTGGATTTGACGGAACAAGATGTTTTTATACCAGGGGCTGAGCCAAGGGCGTGGTGAGCTCATGCCAGGGCGTGGTGAGCTCGTACCAGGGGCGTGGTAGTGAGCCGTTAGCGGTACCATCCTACGTCACGATGTACCACAACGTCCAATAGGAAAATTCAACTGCAGTAGCCACCGTTCAACCCTAAGAGGGCAGCACTTTGGCGGTTTTACACCATATTTTATAAAATTAAAACACTTTATACTCAAATGTCAAAACATTGACTTGAATCAATGAACATCATTAATAAAGCCCAAGTATTACAGATCATTAACTAAAAAAAGTTGGTCTAGGGTTTAGTTACCCTTTAACATTTGTAAAATTTCAGTACTGACTTGGTACCGAAGTCGGTACTTTTGACAATTCTACAAGCAAGTCCAGTCCAGGTGAGAAAAAGTAACGCAAAATTTGTCTAAATCTAAAATAGTTACATATTCTCATGAGATTGGTTTGATTAGATATGGAATATACCTTTAATGGGTGATATATAATTTCTAAGTGATTTATCTAAATCGTATTTTATTTTATTACTTCGTGTTGCAGTAATGATCTCTGTTGAAAATGCATTTGGTGTTCAACATTTCCCTCAAATGTTATAATCTTTTCGAGGAATAATGGAGCTGAATCATATTCATACATGAACACACAAATTCATGAATGCTTATATAAAGGCAACAACAAATAAGCTGTTTTAATTGGCTCTCCTCAGTTTACATAAGCTGAAGCTCTGACCCTGTCCATATGCCCCCCAGCATTTCTTCAAGCTCTGAAGAAAGTGTGAGCCGTGTAATGGCTGAAAGTGTAATGTCCTCATATTTACCTCTTCATTTGACAGGCTGCTAAATAAATGCACACATCCTTTGTTCATATTGGTCATCCCTCACTCTGCATATTAATGTGGATTATGATTCTACAGAGCTGCTGACCCGCTAGGCTTTTTGATGGACAACTGTGTGTGGGTGGTTGGTTTGTGGAGATGAACGCAGAGTTTGTTGGTAGACTGGCAGTGCAGGTCTCACTTTGACTGCTTATACATATTTTATATTGCTCAGATCCAACCACTGGCATGTCTACAGTGGACAGTGAACAGTCCTGGCTGCTTTGTATTTGCACAATGTGATTAATAAATAAACTGCAAGCAACTTTTCCCCTCTCTCGTTCTTCACATTCCTCTTTACTCCGTGGTTACGTGGACAGCATAGGATGAGAGTTTTTGAGTACTGAGAGCAAAAGAAAAATTTCATCTTGACTGATGGGAGCTTACAGCAGAGCTGGAGAGAAGGTATTACAAACACTTTAGGCATTTCAGCGCAGACTGAAGAAGAAAGAAGATATTTATCCCAGGTGTATAAATATAATATTTTCCATGATTTTTTAAAAATCAGATCTTGGCACCAGAAAATCATAGAGAATTGAGGATGGACTCCTTTGAATAGGGCCTGTAAGCAACCATCCAGAACACTGTGAAACAAATGTGTCTTAATTAGGGCTGGCTATATGGCCCCAAAAAAAAAATCACAATATAATTTTCCATATCAGTCGATATCGATAATTATCACGATAAATGTAAAATCTTTATTTCTTTGACATTTAAAGGCATATTTTTGCTCCTGAGTGAGTTAATTGTGGGTTTTAAACTATCCTTTATTGTCAAAACATTATAAACACTTCCAAAACGGAACAATTTATCAAAACTGAGGTAGATGTATATATTACTAATAAAATAAATATTAATAGAGTAAAAAGTTTATTAATATAAATAGAATAGAACATATAAAATAAATATCTTTATAGAAAAATCAAGAACTGTAATGATATAACACTTGGCCCTGCTGACTGCAAATCCAAGTGCTTTAAAGATAATGTTTTCTCAATAAACAAAAATAGGAACAAAAATATTTAATCCTTTCTGGTCAGCATGCCAAACCTTATATATAAATTACATTGACAATATAAATAAAAGAAATAAATAAAAGAAAAATCTTTTCAAGTTACGTGCAAGAAAGACAAGTCTGTCTACAGTTTCAGGTTTTAAAGCTGCCCTGTGACAGGTCACAATGTTCCCTCCTGTGCTAAAAATCCTCTCAGAGGGGGAGCTGGTAGCAGGGTAGCACCTTGATAGTTGGTTCACTTTAGGAAACTTTTTGTCATCCACCAATCCAGGGGTTCTGTTTCACTGTCTGCATCTGGACCCATGAGGTCGTTTTACAGCTCCCCCTCCACTGATTGTGTGTCACTGAGTCCTGTGTTGCTGGGGCATGGCTTCTTAAAAAAACTGCCCAGTGACTTCCTCTGCTTCTTTACAGGAAGAGCTGCAGCAGCGCCTCCCTCTGTCTCTATTTCTTCTGTTCTGCATGAAGCCTGTGAAGTGGATGGGCCTTGGTCTCCCTCCATTTTCAGAATCTCAGTCACTGCTCTTGTTTTGATGGCCTCAGTCTTGTCTGGCCTGATATATTGAGTCGTGAACCGCGGGTCAAGCAAGGATGCCATATCAAGCAGTTCATCTGTTATCTCGTCATCGTACTTCTCACTGAGATATTCCATGACCGCTGTCTTTATGTCCTTTGTGAGCTGTGTGTCATCATCAGAGGGATTCAGGAGCTCTGTTCTGAAGAGGTGCAACACAGGCTTAAGGTAGGACACACTCACATAAGACTCACCAGAGAGTGAATCTGTGAACTCAAGAAGTGGCTTTAAGGCCTCGTTCATTGACTCCAGCACATCAATGTATTACTATCATATGTATTACTATTTAAATCAGTGTATGTTTCAGTTTCAAATATTGCTTCATGCTTGTAATCACTAACCTTTAAGAACAAAGGACTAATAAAATATTGATTTAATTATTGTTAAATTATTTTCTTTTTATTATTATTATTATTATTATTAGATTACTTCTACAGCAGTTTTGTTACTAAATGGAGAAAGGAGACTAAAACTTAGCAATAGCCAAGTGTAGTCGATGCCCAAAACACTGAAGTCGTGTCCATTTGTTGAGTGGCTATAACCATGTTTGTACCACTATCAGTTGTGATACACACTTGTCGGTCTTCACTCAGCCCCCAGGACGCGAGTGCTTCAATCATTCCTTGGGCAATAACTTCACCTGTATGGTCTTCAGGAAAGTAAGCTGTTTGAAGGCATTTGCTCTGAAGATTCCAGTCTTTGTCAATAAAATGAACCGTGAGGCTCAGATAAGGCTCAGATGTGCGACTAGACCACATATCAGAAGTAGAGGCGAAGAATTGTACATGTTGCAGCTGCCGTTCTACCTTCTCCCAGCACTCCGTATACATTCGGGGAGTCGGAATCGTCTGTGAAAAATGCTTTCGGCCAGGTAGCTCGTATTCAAGGATGCAGATAAGCGTCTTAAATCCCTCATTTTCGACAACGCTAATGGGAAGCATGTCTTTTGCAATGCAATAAGCAACTGCTTTTGTGATGTCTTCGTGTCTTTTTTTTTTTTTTGTCGTAAGATACGCCGTGGGAAAATTATTATATGATACCTTTGCTGAGTCACATTGGTGCTTATAGATGGTTGACCTGCACTAACACGTATTTGGGACTGTCATTTCTTAGCTTCTTTGTGTTCTAAAGGGTGACATTGTTTTAAATGATGAAACAAGTTTGTGGTGTTGCCTGTCTTTGATGGGACTAGTCGTCTGCACAGTTTGCAGTGCACGTCGCTCTGTTTTGTGGCAGATTGCAAATAGCCAAAATATCTCCAAACCACTGAAGTTGAGTGACCTTTTTTGTCAATGATGTTAGTGTCATCCGAGCGGGTCGTGGGTGTTGCATTTTCTTCAGTGTCGCTCATTTTTCTTGCTCCATACTCCTCAAAGCCTGTCGGCCACTTTGACTGTCAACAATACCGTGTGCGGCACCCGGAAGCCCGGTCTGCAAAACGCATGCGCAGTATTACGCATAGTGCGTAAGCGTTATATCGAACATTTATTGAACTGTTGTTATCGTTTTATCGAGGAAAATTATATTGCGATAATTATCCTTATTGTTTTTTATCGCCCAGCCTTAATCGTCTTAATCAGCATTTTATTCTTGTTTTCTATTACAAATATCCAAACATTCTTAAATCAAGATGCATTTACTTGAGAAGCAAAATGCCATAAGATATTAAGTCTTTTTTCTGAAGTCATAATTGAGGTTTTGCTAATTGAGGTCAGAAAAAAAAAAGTTTCCCCTTTGAATTAAGTTTATTTTTCAACCCCATTGGGGTTTTTGACACTAAATTTCAACACATATCAAGACTTCATTTTGCACATCAAGTAAATGTATCTTGATTTAAGAATGTTTTGTACTGAAAAACGAGACAAAAATATTAAATAGTCGGCCAGCATTCAACCACCCAGGCCACTGGAAAAGAGCACCTATGGCAATTCCTGTTATGTGTGTGTTTTTCTTTTCTGTTGTGTTAGTTTTTTGCCAAAGTGTAATCCTTTAAATATTGATGTTTCCTCAGCCAGACCTTGCTGAAAATAGTTTTACTGCTCTCATGGCTCTTTAGTCCCTTTGCTTTCACAATGAATGGCTGTTAAAGTGCCCCTTTTATGCTATTGTAAAGGTTTCTATTTTGTTTTAGAGGTCTTCTATAATAGGTGGACTTGCATCCAAGATTGAAAAACACTCTCATTTTTTAATTTCTCAAAGAGTCTTAAAGCAGTTTGTTCGAAGATTCAGTCTCTCTAAACCCCTCCTTTCCGAGATCCTGCTCTGCTCTGATTGGTCAGATGGCCAAGTCTGTTACCACTTACAGTACATGTCGGAAACAAAAAGCCTGTTATCATATTGGAATTTCTGCTCCGGAGACTTGCTCAGCACTTGATACACAGTGATGGGAACAATGGCGTTGGTTTTTCCGCATCAGGTCCAGCACTAGTCATCATTCTTTTGAAGTGCATGTGGATTCACAGTGCTGAAAACAGCATGTTCTTGACATGTCGACAACTCTTCCAGGCCTTAGCTACAGTGTTTGGATTAATTAATAATGGACAATTCACAAGTTCACACTTACATGTAATAAATAGTATTAAATAGTAAATAGACTTTATTTTGGCGGAACGCAATGCTCCACTATGCTGATCAGCCGTTAAGTGTGTTTATGAGAGCGAGCCGTACAGATTCCCTGACAGACAGCATGATCACCATTATGTTCATTTGAGTGTTTAATAAACAGTGTTGGGAGTAACGCATAACAAAAGTAATGCATTACAGTAACATATTACGTTTTTCTATAACTCAGTAGTGTAAGGCATTACTAATCAATTTTCAGTAATATTTTATTCGGTACATGTTCAGTAACGCTTGCATTACAACACACTTTTTTAAGCCCAAAATTGAATTGTTAAAAAACCCCAGCAAGAACGTGAGACATTAACGAGTGAAAAATGCAAGTAAGTTATATGCATGTTCGTGGTGTCCAAGTTTGTAAATAAGGCTTAAAGGCTCTGTTGTTTAATAGCACAACGCTGGCGAGCGCGTTGAGTAAACACCTCATATCACCTTCTACTGGATGTAAAATGATCTGTAGTACATTATGTCATTTTAGAATATCAAGTTCTACTTCTGTAGTCATTTTGGTGAAAGTAACTCAAAAGTAATACAGGAGTAATGTAACTCGTTACAATTCTGAGACAGTAATATTGTGAGGTAAAGAATTACTTTTAAATAACAGTAAAAGTAATCTATAATGTATTACAGTTTGGGAGTAACTTGCACAACACTTAATAAAGTTTTGTGCGTCCAGAGAGAAAGCGAGTATTATAAATTCTTACTACATTACTCAAGCTGATGCAACAGACGTAGGCCAGTAAGATCTGCGCTAGTGGCTGCGGTCTTTAGCATCCTTGTTAGCATGCCCACCTCCCATGCTGGAGACCCTGGTTCGAATCCCCCTCTGAGCGAGTTGTGTAGGAACAGTTTCATTTGGTGCCATGACCCGGATGAGAGTGAGGTTTAGGGGGGTGAGTGTAATGGACATAGACTAGTAAGAGCTGTGCAAGCAAACCTTACTCCCCTGGCCTCAAGAGCTGCACTAGCAGCTGCTGTGTTTAGCATCCTTGTTAGCAAGCCTCCCATGCCGGAGACTCTGGTTCAAATGACCCAGATGGGAGTGAGCTTTAGGGGGGGTGAGTGTAACGGACATAGACCAGTAAGAGCTGTACTACACTTAGTTCTTTGTCCATTACTGAACAGGTTTATTAAAGGAGTAATGTTTCAAAATGGGCACTGTTGTGAAACTTGTAGATATCCTTACTTAAGTTTACATCCAGTATAAAAGTGTAATCATGTAAGCTATTTATAATGTTGAATAATGCCCTGCTTTATTGTATTTAAATGATACATAATGTTGATGTTTGGGGGAAGCCAGTAGCTTATGCTATTTATGTGTTGTTATAAATATGAATCTACAGATATTGTGGTTTGTAAGCATTGTTTGTCAGAGACATATTCTTACACACAAATACAGTATATGCTGATACTGGTTATGTACATCTCAGTTCCCCTTCTGCATATTGTACCAATATCTGTTTAACTTGATTCTTTGGCTTCTGTGTTTCTGTAAGCTTTCCTCAGTAAATAATCCACTGTTATGCCACAGATGTCAAGAACACAAAATTAACTTCATATAACAAAAAGAAACAAGAAAAACCTGTGACATAAAAGTATCTGTAGTTGAAGGAACTTTTTCTGTGGAAAAAAAATTACTTGTCAGTACATTTCTTTTTGTCACAATGTGTAAAACATTCCTTAAAGATCAAGCTTGATGGGCCAAGGTTGATACATTTTAAACCCTGAAGACGCAGAACATCTGATTTACATAAGAAATTTGCTTTCACAACAGACATGTGTCCTGGTTGGCCCAGTCTGTGCCTCTATACACTTGTGTCCTTGAAGGCGTCTACAACAGTCACATTGCTCCTCATTGTCACATCAGCTGAACACTGTCTGATGAAAGTATGCGTGTTCCTGAAGGAGATCAATTGCTTTCGTCTGACACCAAGCATTAATGTTTTAGAGCAAAATGAAGCTTATGCGCAAGTTCTGGCAGGAAGATTCAATGTTACGTCACTTATCGCATTCAGACCTGTCCAATCAAGTCATAATTCTCAGAGTATAAAAGATCGGTAATTAACACATGTCTGAGTTCACAGATGCTGACGCCAGCATTACAGTTGACGATCCGGACGTTCAGTAGCGGTCGATCGCTGGTCCTATGATAAAATTAATAATGTGCAATACAGTGGCGTTCAAAGTCCGTGTCAGCCTATCATTATGTTCATTGGGCTGTCGCGGCAACAGTACGCGTTTAGATGCGGAACAATCACTTTCAATGGAGGACTATCTGGGCATGTTATCAAAGACACGACTGTGATCTTCATCATCATTCTGGCGTCATCACTTCATCAGCATTCATCACAGTGATATGTATATGATTATGCATTTCCGATATCGATCGGGTGTAGTATTTTACTCTTTCTCAATTTGTCGCAAGCATGCATGCACGAGACGCGCACCTGCTTGTGCAACGTTGCTCGTTATCGCTTGCTCGTGTTGTAAACTATCCATAGTGCCTCGTAAATGATTCGCATGACACCGGTTACCATTAATGATTGTATTTTGTTTAGAAAAGCTGAAACAGAACAGCTGGCACAGCATATTAGCCTCTATCATTCTCCCCACGAATGCAAGGAAACCAACATGGGTTTTAAAGCGACATGCACCCCGTTAATCGGGGCTTCATGATTAACAGAAGTTAAACTGAAATCGCGAATGGGTTCAGTGTTATCAGATCGCTAAAGCTGAATTAACTATGCTAATTTGCTCAGCATATATTTTAAAGTACAGCACTGACATCAGTGCTTGATCCGTTCTCATTCATTTGTGCTATTCATCTTCCAAACACTGTGAGTTCATCACATACAAAATGCTATTGAAACTGACATAATAGTTTCAAGCTTAGAAGTGTTTTGGGCTGTCATTCAGCAGAGTACATATTTTGCTCAAACATACGGGGCACCCAGTGTTGAAATGGCTTCCTTGTGTGATTCGACGTGGCTTCCTTTACTATGAGGAAGAACCGCTTTCTGTGCTCATATAAAGGTGCCGTTGCTTATTGCTTTATAAATATTCGCTACATATTAATAAATTAGTTAATTAAAGCAAACATGTATAGTAATTGTGCTTTTGTCTTTGCGTTACTCCAGTTAATTTGACTCTATTCGTGTTTTATTCCGCTACTGATATCTGAATGCCTCTGTCTATTTTTAGGAACTTTAGAATTTAGCTACGTCTCATTTGGTCCTTCTGTACTACAACTCCATGGCTACAATTATGAATTAAACAAAGTGTATCTCACTAGTTCTCAAAGCACCATATGTCAAGTAAGGTTTGCATAAAAAACAAGGTTTAACTGGATATTCGATAGCAGCAATAATTTAATTCCGTACTCAATCCGACCCATTTTACATAAAGATTGCATCCTGTACAGCAACTAAATCGCAGCACGGGAATACAATTATTCAAATCTTTTATGAATATAGTAAGTGAGCAGAGTGCGTTCCCTTTATAAACGCATGAAACCGTCAAATGCTTCCGTTCAACTAAACTCTGACACTAGTGGAAACCGTTTCGGTCAATCTGACTACACCAAATCATGAATCTATAGCATGTTCTGCTCTTCGTTGGTCTAACGCATGCACTAGAAGGCAGAATTGGTCAGTGAATAAGTGCTGAGCCATTCAATCCTGATTGTGTATGTTCCGTGTTGTGTTGGCTCCTCCAATTGGCCATTGCATTCAGGCGCTCCACAGACATTTACATTTACGCATTTGGCAGACGCTTTTGTTCAGGGTGACTTGCATCGTATTCAAGGTGCACATTTGGTATTTTGTCGGATCTTGCTTTCCCTGGGAATCGAACCCATGGCTTAGCGTTGCTAGCGCTACGCTCTACTGTTTGAGCTTCAGGAAAGACGTGTCTGTGATTGGCTATGCTCGCATTGTAAACACCAACATTCGTCAGTCTATCGAGACTAACACAATATACAGGGGAGTAAATATAGTGTGACTGTTTGACAAAGTCTGCACATGCCTACTGATTCCTGCAAATTACGAGCTCTCTAGCAGTGAGCTTTTTGTTTTTCTCGTCACCAAAGCTGGCACACACGGTGCGGCTTATAATCATTGTGATTTGTTTCTTTTCAGACTGTGATCCTGATGTCACACTGTGGGAACTCCGCTGCATTAATGTCAGACTGCATGATAATCAAACGCACAAGAATTTGTCTGGAGGTTACATCAACCCACTCGCATTTGTTTAATTTACTTCAGGTTACAATTTTATCATGGCTGTTGGTGAGTATGTCAAACATGCTATCAAAGACAAAAGATTTTAACCTATGGTCAAAAGAATTTAGGATTGCGATATTTGTCTCAGACTGCCAAACGTGGAAAAAAAAAAAAATTCATATAGTATGAACTTGGCTCAGGTTATCAAACGATGACTCTCACATTGATTATTGTTTTTCATTGGTTCGGTTGCTTTGCAGGGTTCTATAGCCAGCTATGGTTTATTAGCTAGTAAAGCGTCTTCTAAAACATTCTTATCCTTCCGCAAGGGAATTGTTTGGTTTTCAATTGTCGGTTATGTATTTGTCATGCTGTTCTGGTTTATTTTCTTCTGGGGGTTCTCTCAACAGGTTCTGATGGTTAGATGGTGTTCTATCTAGCTGTGAGCTGGAGTCACGCCCAAAGGTTTCGAATCCTCCAACAGCAGATGCTAAGAACTGCAGTTCCCCAACTCCTCTATGCCTAGGTCATTCTTCGGATTGGGGCTGCTACGAACGCAGCTCAATGTGTGGAGTCCGCATACTCTATCAAGGTGCTGTGTACATGGTCATCCTCAGCATTATGGTACAAGCAAGATCTGACTCAAACACTCAGCAACTTCAAGTAATAATTTTCATGCAAATACTGGCGGTGGCATGTTTTCTCCTTTATTACTACTCATCAATCCTGTTTTCGTCAGTCTCTATAAGCCTTTCATGAATTTCTCTGTGGCCTAACGTGGTCTCTGTCCAGGTGGCCTATTGTAGCCTTCATCTCTGTGGCCTACTGCGGCTTCATCAGCGTTGGCCTTCGTCTCGGTAAAAGAGGATATCTCTAAGCACATCCCTGCACCCCTAATCATTCTGCAATTTTTATATTCCCCAACGGGTCTCCCATATCAAGGTGGTTAACTCCCCTAGAGACAGACCTACAGAACTGCAGATCATCTCATCAGTATACCGGACATTCATTCAGGGTTATGTGCTGCTACAACAGCAACTGAACGCAGGATTGTTTGCTGGTCAAGATGGTCGTCAGCATTCTAATATTATAGAATGCGCAAACCTTCAGGTAATCTAAGATTACCTATGTGTCTTAACAAGCATCAGGTAAATTACAGTTTATCATTTAACTCCTAATAATTTTTCATGGGGTCTATCGAGACCAACTCATGCACCCACGCTGTCTTCTCCTCACTATGGGCTATCGCAGCCTTCTCTGCACACCGGCTTATCAAATCAAATCAAATCACTTTATTGAGCTGCACACCGGCTTATCATTCTCAGTCGCCGCATCTTTCTTGTACCCTCTCCTATCAAGGCTGTATACACGGCCTAACCTGGCAGTCATACAGCCTACGCAGCTTTTCGCACCCTGGCCTATCGAGGCAGTATACACGGCCTAACGTGGCAGTCCATACAGCCTACGCAGCTTTTCGTACCCCGGCCTCTCGTGGCAGTATATACGACCTAACGTGGCAGTCATACAGCCTACGCGGCTTTTTTTCAAGGCCCGTCTGCGGCCGTTCAAGGCTTTTGTCTCTACCTGGCTGATCAAGGCCTGTCTGTGGCCATTCAAGGCTTTTGTCTCTACCTGGCTGATCAAGACTCATCTGCGGCCGTTCAAGGCTTTCGTCTCTACCTGGCTGATCAAGGCTTTCGTCTCTACCTGGCTGATCAAGGCCCATCTGCGGTAGTTCAAGGAATCGCAGCATTTACGATGGGCGAGTATACAATTCTTTCACAATTTTTGGGGGTGAGTAGGTCCCGTCCTGGAGGAACTAATTTCCTCTACCAATTCTTGGGGGGCGGCTGCGTCCCTGCCTTCATCTTCAGGCAGGAAATGCCGAGTCCGTTACCCTCGTGACGAGCGCTACGGACGGGGCCTACGCCAAAGAACCTCTAATTTAATACTTGCTGGTCTGCTAATAAACTTGTGGTGTTATCATACTTTATCTGGTCTCCCGAGTCTTCCTGGTAGAAATATCAAGACACTGACAAAAAACTTTAAAAACCAACTAATGCTAGTGTCAATCTACACTGGTTCCTGAATCTGTACTGCAGAAACTAAAGGGGTCTTGAGCACAGACTTTGAAACGACCAGCTCTACCGGAATTCTGGGCGGCCTTCTTAATCCTGTCCTATTTCCTGAGTGCAGTTATCCTGACATAGTGTGCTCAAACACACTCTCACACTCAAATATTTATGCTCAAACTATTAATTTTAAATATAATGTCACTCACCGTGCATTAATCAAACACTCTTAAGCACAAACCCAAAATACTTTTGCTAACCCAGTGCTGAGAAGCATTTAAAGTGAATCATTTGGAATCATATTCAGTGGATAGTTCATAGCAAAGATTTTATGTAACTATTAATCCGACATGGTTACAACCCAATATGAAAAAAAAAAACAAATTTACTCAGAGATTTCATATGAATTTGTACAATTTGATTTGTATGAAAATGTATAATTAATCTGACATTCCAACCAGATCTCATGAGAAAATTCTAAACCTTATTTTTCCAAAACAAAAGATGAATTCCCAGTTTCAACCCTTTTAGAATTATAATAAAAATGACACACTACAGTTATTATAATCAAGATCTTCAGTATGTTAGTGAACACATCAAAATAACTGTATTTTAAAGAGTGACAAAAGATTATTAAAGCAATGGTTTTAATGTTTCTTTAAAGGAAAATGAGACACCGCACCTGACACTATGGGAACTCTTTGCATGAGCCCATGTCTGAAGCATGTGTCTATCTATACACACCAATCTTTAATTGGTCGATCATATGGACATTGTGACGTAGTGCATTACTGAGACCATAAATAGACTCTCTTGAGCCAGAAATGGGAGCTCTAGCGTAAGTTCTATCTGAAAGACTCAAATGTAACATCATTCATTACTTATCTATATAGCCAAAATAAGTTATGTTCCCACCCATTAATACATTTGCAGATACTGACGCCGGCATTCAAGCTGCTAGCCAAGCCTGTTTTTTTTTCTCTCTTCTCTTGGTTAGGATGGAAACCACATATGCATGAGACAGATGTGCCTGCATTGTAGTCAAATCCCACACTACCCCTAGAAAAGGGGTTCTTTGTTGTGAAGAAAGCACACATCTTGAGGTTCAAAATTATTTCCAAACACTTTGTGCGAGAGAGCACAAAATGTTGATGCTATGCTACTCGTTCCTTTGCCTGGGCTACTATCAACCGTCATCAATATAACTGAATACACTGATGCTCTAGAGCTGGAAAGTAGCCAGAGGGAACCACTTGATAAATGTGCGTGGGAACAGAGCTAGGCCGAAAAGGAAGTACTTGATATAGCGAACCTAAGAAACTTCCTGTGTTCTAGCAACATTTTTAAATGAAATGTCTTTTCAGATCTATAGTCACAAATCAATCCTCAAACTGAATTGTGTCACTATTATTTTGACGGTTAGCATCTTAAACCTGCATGTCCAAAGAAGGGATGAGAACCCAAATGCAGCTTGAACATTTATTAAAGTCTTAAACACAGAAAATCCAAGAAGGCAAATAGGCAGGAGCACAAGACCAGGAACACATGCGGGAGCACAACACCAGGAAAACATACGGGATCACAACACCAGGAACACATGCAGGAGCAACGACCGACAATCAACAACTGAAGCAGTGGGGTATAAATACACAGGGAATGTCTCAGTTACGTATGGTAACCCTCGTTCCCTGAAGGAGGGAACGGAGACGTACGTCGGACGTACCGACGAATTGGAATCCCAGTTCGTGACTGAAAGGGAAACAAGGTTAACGAGATAACAAGACGGAGTGGCTTAATGGGAAACACCTGGGAGAACTAATACACCATGAAAAACTACAAAGGACTACAACACATGGCACACGACAGGAAATAACAAAAAGTGTCTACAAACACACAGGGAATATGTGACACTGTCCTTTTTGGATACTATAAAATACTGCCTCTATCTGGGAGGGATATTTTCTCAATTGTCCCTTTCGCCAGTAGAGAGTGCAGCTCTCAAAAATAACTTGTCTCCTTCTGGCGTGTGCAATTCCATTACCATACCTTGGAAACGAGGTGGACAGGAAGCTAACTGAATTCTGTAACCACTTGTTACAGTATCTGTAACCCACTGGGAAACATTGGACAGAAGTCACCACACTGCCACAAGGGATTTTTTGATAGAATGGGATTGTTCGGTGCCATGAAACAGCAAATGGGCAGGGAAAATCCGAACAAACCGAAGCTAAGGAAGATAGGGTGAATGGCCCATCGGACGCCTCCACTTTCTCCAGAGGTGGCGGAGTTAGTATAGACATGAGGAAAGTCGACCACACAGTGTCATGGTGTGCATTGATTCTCTGTGGGAGGGATCACACTCGCAGAGGTGTAAAGTACTTGAGTAATTTTACTTGATTACTGTACTTAAGTATTATTTTTGGGGATTTTTACTTTACTTGAGTACAATTAAAAATCAATACTTTTAATTTTACTTAATTACATTTTTGAAGGGAAAAAAAGTACTTTTTACTCCTTACAATTTTATTTACAGTCAAAAAGTACTTATCTTCTCTACTTTTTTGGAGATCACTTCATTCTGTTTTCCCTTGCTATTAGTAAACCAATTGAATTGCGCTGGTGCCCAGTTTAATTTAAATGTTTAATTTAAATGTATTTATTCTGCCAATGAGATTCATTTTCACATTTCATGAAATTGGTCAGACATGTTAATTGGTCCTTTGGAAGTGACGTCATGTCGCATCAATTACCACAATGCAGCACCTTGACCTGGGCTGCGTTTCCCAAAACCATTGTGTGCCTAAGTTGATCGTAGAGACCATTAGTGGCAATTGTTCTACGATCAGCTTAAGCTTACAATGGTTTTGGGAAACGCAGCCCTGGAAATCAGAGTGAGAGGCTTTTCAGCACTGCAAGATAGATTTTCAGCCCCAAAAGACGCTTGACACTCACAATTTTGAAAATCGGCTTCTGCTTAAAGGGATAGTACACCCAAAAATGAAAATGTGATGTTTATCTGCTTACATGTAGGTGTCTTTGTTTCTTCAGTAGAACACAAATGAAGATGTTTAACTCCAAGCGTTGCAGTCTATCAGTCATATAATGCATGTGAATGGTACATGACTACTAGCATCATCTATGAGAGTAAAAAAACCTGCACAGACAAATCCATATTAAACTCCGCAGCTCGTGACAACACATTGATGTCCTAAGACATGAAACGATCAGTTTGTGCGAGAAATCGAACAGTATTTAAATATAATATTTTTTACCTCAAAAACGAGCTATGTCCGACACCCGTTCAGCGTGCCATCACTTCCGGTAAGTGTGGTCAATGTACATAATAATAATAATAATAATAATAATAATAATAATAATAATTTGTTACATTTATATAGTGCTTTTTTGGGTACTCAAATTGCTTTACATATAGAAGGGTGAAATCTCCTCAACCAATGTGCAGCATCCACCTGGATGATATGACAGCAGCCATATTGCGCCAGAACACCCAGCTTATAGTGGAGAGGAGACGAAGTGATGAAGCCAATCGGTATATGGGGATGATTAGGAGGTCATAATGGACAGAGGCCAATTTGGCCAGGATGCCGGGGTTACACCCCTACTCTTTTTCCGAAGGACATCCTAGGATTTTTTTTAAGACCACAGAGAGTCAGGACCTCGGTTTAACGTCTCATCTGAAGGACGGTGCTCTTTGACAGTATAGTGTCCCCTACTGGGGCGTTAGGACCCATACAGACCACAGGGTGAGCACCCCGTTCTGGCCTCACTAACACCTCTACCAGCAGACACCTGGTTTTCCCAGGAGGTCTCCCATCCGGGTACTGACCATGCTCAGCCCTGCTTAGCTTCAGTGGGAAACAAGTCTTGGGAAAAAAGGTGATATGGCTGCTGGCAAATGATCAGACAGCGTGCCGGAAGTGATCTCTCGCACATATCTCTATGCCAGATTGTGTACATTGACCTCAATTACCAGAAGTGATGGCACGCTGAACGGGTGTCGGACATAGAATGTATTCGAGGTAAAACAATTTTACAAATACTGTTCGGTTTCTCACACAAACCGATCGTTTTGTGTCTTAGGACATCAATGTGTCGTCACGAGCTGCAGGGTTTAATATGGATTTGTCTGTGCATGTTTTTTTTTTACCCTCATAGATTTTGTTTCCATTCACATGCATTATTATTATGCATGTTTATTATCTTATACACTCACCTAAAGAATTATTAGGAACACCATACTAATACTGTGTTTGACCCCCTTTCGCCTTCAGAACTGCCTTAATTCTACGTGGCATTGATTCAACAAGGTGCTGAAAGCATTCTTTAGAAATGTTGGCCCATGTTGATAGGATAGCATCTTGCAGTTGATGGAGATTTGTGGGATGCACATCCAGGGCATGAAGCTCCCGTTCCACCACATCCCAAAGATGCTCTATTGGGTTGAGATCTGGTGACTGTGGGGGCCATTTTAGTACAGTGAACTCATTATCATGTTCAAGAAACCAATTTGAAATGATTCGAGCTTTATGACATGGTGCATTATCCTGTTGGAAGTAGCCATCAGAGGATGGGTACATGGTGGTCATAAAGGGATGGACATGGTCAGAAACAACGCTCAGGTAGGCCGTGGCATTTAATCAATGCCTAACTGGCACTAAGGGGCCTAAAGTGTGCCAAGAAAACATCCCCCACACCATTACACCACCACCAGCAGCCTGCACAGTGGTAACAAGGCATGATGGATCCATGTTCTCATTCTGTTTACGCCAAATTCTGACTCTACCATCTGAATGTCTCAACAGAAATTGAGACTCATCAGACCAGGCAACATTTTACCAGTCTTCAACTGTCCAATTTTGGTGAGCTCACGCAAATTGTAGCCTCTTTTTCCTATTTGAAGTGGAGATGAGTGGTACCCGGTGGGGTCTTCTGCTGTTGTAGCCCATCCGCCTCAAGGTTGTGCGTGTTGTGGCTTCACAAATGCTTTGCTGCATACCTCGGTTGTAACGAGTGGTTATTTCAGTCAAAATTGCTCTTCTATCAGCTTGATTCAGTCAGCATACCCCTAAATGCATTGAAGCAACTGCCATGTGATTGGTTGATTAGATAATTGCATTAATGAGAAATTGAACAGGTGTTCCTAATAATCCTTTAGGTGAGTGTAGTTTGATAATTAAATACCATTAAATTCAAACAGTTCTAAAGCAGGATAAAACTTTGTATGTGGTTCATTCACTTCATGTTTTTAGAGATTAAAAGCTTAAAGAAGAATCTCTAGTTTTCATTCTTGCTGCTACTTTTACGTTACTTTTAATTTTTTAATACTCAAGTACAATTTTATTGTGGTACTTTGTTACTTTTAATCAAGTATGATTCTGGCCAGATACTTTTATTTTTAATTGAGTAAACATTTCATTCAGTACTTGTACTTTCACTTGAGTAACATTTTTGAGTACTTTTTACACCTCTGCACTCTCGTGAAATATAGACATCTAAACTCCTCAAAGCTAGATATTTTACCATTTAATTCCTCAAAATGAAATGCAGCAAATACAACAACCAGACAAGTGAAACAGTCTGGATGATATTGAATGAATATGCCATAATAACATGGACATCTAAACTCCTCAAAGCCAGATGACTATTTCACCATTTAATTCCTCAAAATTAAATGCAGCCTATAGAACAACCAGACAAGTGAAACACAGTCTGGATGATAGGCTGAATATGCCATTATAATAACAGACATCTAAACTCATAAAAGCTAGATGACTATTTCACCTTTTAATTACACAGAATTGGTGCAAACAATAAAACTAGACAAGTCTGAATGGCATGAATATGGCATATATTAATATAGATTACAGTCAAATGTACATTTAAAAGAATCATTTGATTATTGCTTGCAAACATACATAATCCATTTGCATGCAATTTGAGGAAAGAGAGAGAAATGTTAACTATACCGTCTGCTCAACATTTCCCCTGACCTTATTTTGTTACTGATGTGGACCCGTAATCTACACGCTGCCTTTGCAAACATGAGATCCGAGCCACGCGATTCTTTTGTTCTGCATGATTTTCTTCCCTCGAGAAGAAAAGTCAACAGGAGCAGAGCTTAAACTGAAACTCTTTATAGTGCATGTACTGTACACGTTGGGGCATTTAATTCATTTCATGCACAGCTTTCTCCTGAATTGTTTGCTTGTCACACCTAACCCTCCCTCGTAAGACAGCCCATATGAAAAAGAAGTATAGTATACTTTTGGTTTACTTATTTTAAACTTAAACTAAGTATATTTGGCCTATACTCAATATTTTGTTCAAGATATACTTCAAAATATTATGAAATATTTTAAGTATACTTGGCTTGTAATTGTGTTTCATATTTTTAATGAGTAGCCTATTAAATACTTTTTACATGCTGTCTTATATATTGATTTATAAAGAAAACGGTTATGTTCCTAATTCTGAGTATCGGAATTTTCTAGTCCACTGGTAGTATATATAGGAATTTACTTCAAATCTACTTTACTCTTTCCCTGCCATTGACTGAAATTTCCAGCTATCCATGTTTTCACTGTTATATGGTTGGGGGAAGCTATTATCCATCTTCTGAAAGAGTACAGAATCTCTGGATCAAAACACACGTGAAGAAGAAGCAGAAACAAGTGATAGAAGATTGCTTACACAAATGTAAAACAACGTGATCATTAAACATTAAACAGCATACAAATAAAAACTGCCTAACATTACTGAATGAAATGTCGAACCCACAGAGGAAAAGAATGTGAAGCTTTGGGGATGTTGATGGACTTGATCTACTCCATCTATGTTTTGATCATCGTTCTGAATCCGATTCGGACATAGTTTTTGACAACAACAAAAAAACTCAGCTTTTTGTATAAATGTTGCTTTTTTTTTACAAAATTCCAAGATTCAAGTGTTGATTTAAAAAAAGATTCATGAAGCTACTGTAGAATAAAATGTTGTTGTTTTTTAAAATGGAAAGAGTTAAAGTACAGTATAAGGCATATTTCAAGTATAAAAAAAGTGTATACCTAAATAGGAACATAGTATAGTACACTTAAAGTGCTAAAATAATATATAAATAGTGAACTATAAGTATGATGTTATGTTTACTTACTTACAGAAAACTTACAAAGTATACTTGCAGTATAAAATTACTAAACTAGTAGACTTCAAAGTGTACATTCATAAACTAAACAAATTTACTAAGTATTAAAATAGTAAACTACTAGTATACTTATAAATTTACTTGTAGGCCTATACAGATACAGTACAAATGAAAAACGTAGGGGAGAGCGGGGCACAACCTAACACGTGGTTAGTTGTAACACACATAGTTTAAAACTTTCCACACATGCCAGGATGATGAAATTTACTAGTTGCCATATATGTCACAGTTTGTTTTGGAGTTGTTTCATGTTCATCGTTCATCGTTCATGTTTCATGTTCTTAGTTTGCCATGTCCTCTTGTTTTCCTGGTTTGTCATGTGATTCACATGTCCTCATGTGTTCTTATGTCATGTTCTGTCATTGGTTCATTGTTTAATCATTGCTCACAGGTGTCCCTTGTCTAGTCATTAGTCCTTATGTATTTAAGCCCTCATGTTTGCCATGTGTCTTTGTCTGGTATTGATGCTGTAAACCATTGTTTGGGGAGTTTGTTTTTGCTTTGGTCTAGGTCTAGGTCTAGGTCTAGGTCTAGGTCTAGGTCTAGGTCTAGGTCTAGGTCTAGGTCTAGGTCTAGGTCAAGTCTTTTGTTTATTGTTTTGCTAAACAAAGTCTTTGTTTTTATGTTTTGGAATAAAAACTGCACTTGGGTTCTGCAACTTGCCACCAGTGGACTGATGTTACACCATAGGGGAGCGTGGGGCAAAACCTAATGTGGGGTTAGTTGTAAAACGCATGTTTTAACCCTTTCCACACATGCCAGAATGACGAAACTTAGTGTATTTACTAGTTGCCATATCAACATTATTTAGAGAAAAATTGCTCCAAAATTAAAAAATCTCTGGAAGATATTACTGAACATGCATTTAACCATAGCAAAAGTAAATTTCTTACTTAAGTTTAGTTTTCATCTCTGTTTTTTGTGATTATTTAAAATAAGTCAAATCCGATACTATTGTAATCTTATATCTGTTATTTAACAGTTGAAATGGTTCTTTAATGCTGATCTAACCAGCAGAAGACACGAGCTGCGGTTTAAATCCCAGTTGCGCAGCTGGGAGCCCCTATTAGAAATATTGCTATTATATTCTATACTTTTATTAATTCCTTTTAGAAACCATGAGAAAAGTGTGAATAATGACTGAGAGTTAATGTTCGGAAATGATTTGGTCATGTTACATTGTGCCCCACCACATGTTACAATGTACCCCACCTACGGGGCATGTTGTCACATTTCACTTCCATTCTTTCGTGGTAAATCAAGAAAAAAGTATACACTGTATTAATGAAACAAAACCACATAATTGCATGTGTGCAATTAATGTGGGAAAAAATAAATACTCTGAAGCCCAATTGGATTTACACAAAATGAGAAAGTCAAAAAGCGTTATGTTGTGCCCTGCTCTCCCCTATCAACATTATTTAGAGAAATTGTGCCAAAATTTAAAAGAAAATCTTTGGAAGATATCACAGAACATTTTATTTAACCATAGCAAAAGTAAATTACTTACTTAAGTTTATTTTTCATCTGTCTTTTTTTGTTTGTTTAAAACAATACAAATCTGATAGTATTGTAATATTATCTGTTATTTAACAGTTGAGATGGTTCTTTAATGCTGATCTAACCAGCAGAAGACACGAGCTGGGGTTTAAAACCCAGTTGTGCAGGTGGGGTGTGTTGTAACAGAAATTATTACTTATGTTTTTAACCATGCTGTATAACTAAATATGTGTTCCCTCTCGTTCAGTCACTACGACGTAACGTTAGTGACTAACGAATGGGGGTTTCGCTTAGAAGCCAATCATCTTCGAGCACTTAGAAAACGCCCAATGGCGTGCCAATGCCATGGGCATGTGGAATTTGCATACGTAGCTCCGCCTCACAGCGTGAGTATAAAAGGAAGTACGTGGCAATATCGCATTACGTTTCTGCTTTCGGAGCCAAGAGTACCTACTTCTTCACTCCTCACAAGCCTTCTGAGACTCTGTCAGCTTCTTCGAGACGAGCAGCTTTCCAGTCGGTGTTGGTGTGATGGCGCGTTACAGTGATCGTATACTTCCTGCCTGCTGATCTGCGCGGTGGTCTGCTAGACGGCTGGTGTGTGTTTCCCTGGGCGCTTCGGCATCGACTGCGAGGCTTTCTCTCACAAAAAGAGCTTGCGCGTGGCACGTCTTTTTCAAGACGGTTCGCCCGTGCACTTCCGGGTGCGAACGATCTCCGTTGCTGTCTATGGGCACATTCACTGCTCGACGTGTTTGCACTGAGATGTCGATCGCCGCATCCCAAGGTGGGCTAGAGTCCTATGGGGATGGCGATTAGGTTGTGCTCCGCCTTCAGGTGTGCCAGCTCTGCCTGATCCGACCTAGAGTTGACAGCCATGTTATCTCGGGCAGCTGCGAGCCTCGCGCTGGTGTGGAACTCCTCCCTGTCGCGAGTGCTCGTGGTTGCGCGATCGGTTTTTGGGTGCGGCACCCGACAGCTGTTGTTGCCCCAATGCCTTTCGCTCCCGAGGTGCACGAGGAGATCAAGCGGTCCCGGAAGTCCCTGTGCCCTTGATGGGGCCGCGCATCCCCCCCCCCCCCCCCCCACCACTGTTGAACACTCTGTTGCGCACTACGGTGTCCACAGAGGGCTTTGAATTGGCACTTAGCCTGTCTGGGCCTTCGGGTCAACTGGGAGAAGAGCGACTCGGCCCCGTGCAGAGGATCTCTTTTCTCAGTATGGTTTACGACTCGGTCGCCAGGTGCGTGCTGCTTACCAGCGAGCGCGCGCGCAGTCACTGCTGACTTGCCTTCATTAATTCGAGAGCAAGAGTGCGGTCCCACTGAAGTTTTTTCAGAGGCTCCTGGGACATATGGCATCTGCAGCCGCGTTAATGCCAGATTGCTTCATATGAGACCGCTTTGGCTTCGCGATCGAGTCCCGAGATGGGCATGGCAGTCTGGCATGCTCCGGGTACAAGTGACTCGGGCCTGCTGACAGACTCTCACCCCGTGGTCGAACCTCAGTTTTATACGGGCCGGTATGCCCTTAGAACGAGTTTCCAGGCATGTTGTCGTATCGACGGATGCTTCTACCACGGGCTGGGGTGCCATGTGCAATGGACAAGCAGCCGCGGGCTCCTGGACAGGAGCGTCTCAATTGCCTCGAGTTGCTGGCAGTACTGTTCGCCCTGCACCGCTTCCGGCGTTGCTAAGGGTCAACATGTACTAGTCAGGACAGACAACATGGCCGTTGTAGCGTACATCAACCACCTGGGCGGTCTACGCTCCCGCCGTATGTCTCAACTCGCCCGCCATCTCGTTCTATGGAGTCAGAAGCGCCTGAGGTCCCTTCGTGCTGTCCATATATCCGGGAGTCCTGAACCGTGCAGCCGATGAGCTCTCGTGGTCTCAGCCACTTCCGGGACTCCATCCCCAGACGGTCCAGCTGATTTGGGAACAGTTCGGGGATGCGCAGATAGATCTGTTTGCCTCCCACGACTCTTCCCACTGCAGCCTGTTCTAATCCCTGACCGAGGGCACACTCGGCACGGATGCACTGGCGCACAGCTGGCCGCGGGGCCTACGCAAATATGCGTTTCCCCCAGTGAGCCTACTCGCACAGCTTTTGTGCAAGATCAGGGAGGACAAGGAGCAGGTCCTTCTGGTCGCCCCGTATTGGCATGGCCGGACCTGGTTCCCCGAACTCGTACTCCTTGCAACAGCCCCTCCCTGGCCTATTCCTCTGAGACCTCCTTACTCAGAGACGGGGCACCCTATGGCACCCGCGTCCCGATCTGTGGAACCTCCACGTGTGGCTCCTGGATGGGACGCGGCAGGTTGGAGTAGCCTACCACCTGCGGTGTTCGCTACCATTAATTCCGCTAGGGCAGAGTCCACTCGGCATGCCTATGCGTTGAAGTGGAACCTCTTCATCACCTGGTGCTATTCTCGCCAAGAAGACCCCTGGAAATGCAAGATCGAGTATGGGCTCTCGTTCCTCCAAGAAGGGTTGGAGCGAAGGCTGTCTCCCTCCACCCTTAAATTTTATGTGGCCGCAATATCTGCTCACCACAATCTCTTGGAGAACAAAAAGGTAAGTCAGCACGACCTGATCATCAGGTTCCCGAGGGGAGCGAGGAGACTGAATCCTCCTCGCTCTCCTCTCGTACCCTCTTGGGACCTCTCAGTAGTTTTAGATGCTCTGCAGAGGCCTCCCTTTTGAGCCTTTTGCAGTCAGTTGATCTTAAATATTTGTCAATGAAGACAACGATCCTGACTGCATTGGCCTCCATCAAGAGGGTCGGGGACCTGCGGGCATTTTCGGTTGACGAAGCGTGCCTGGAATTCGGCCGGCCTACTCTCACGTGATCCTGAGACCCCGGCCTGGATATGTGCCCAAGGTTCCCACCACTCCGTTCAAAGACCAGGTGGTGAACCTGCAAGCGCTGCCCATGGAGGGGGCAGACCCAGCTTTGGCATTGCTCTGTCCAGTACGCGCCCTCCGCACTTATGTAGACAGGACGCAATGTTTCAGGACCTCAGACCAGCTCTTTAGGTGTTTCTCAATGTCAAGGATCCTTCCTCTGCAGGACTGATCCTTCCAAGTCACTTCCTTCAGAGGCTAGGCGAGGCTCCTCTTAAGCATTCGGAGAACAGGCAAATGGAACAGGCTAGCAAGTGCACGTCAGCCTCATTACGTCAGTGAAAAGGTCCGTTAGCGTCCGTTATCAATAACGTAATTTGTATACGGTTGTAATTTGTACTGGCATTTACAAGTTAAACTTTACTTATATTTACTACGGTTATAACAAATGTTTGGTAACGTAAATACTTACACTTGAAAGCATATTGCATATTGCATATCGCTCCGACTCTGCCAACGTCCGATAATTTGTATTTTTTGAACAAGATAGCAAAGCTGCGCGCATAGGATTGTGGGTGATTTGAGAACGCTAAGTGCGCGAAGTCTACTCGTATGCATCCTTTCCTGTATATGGCATATTTTTCGAACGAAGGACTCAGACCTTGGTTGAAATTCCGAGGATCCTCGACATTGGAACAGTCCTTCGACGGACGTCGATGACGTAGCATCCTCGGAATTCTGGCTTCCGAGGATCCTTCCTTGACATTGAGAAACGCCTTCTGTCTGTTATGGTGGAGAGCGGAAGGGAAGTGCTCTCTCAAAGCAAAGGCTGTCTCACTGGATAGTGGACACCATTGTTTTGGCTTACCAGCAGCAAGGTCGACCATGTCCCATTGGGGCGGGCCCACTCCACTCAGAGTGTCGCCTCCTCTTAGGCTTTAGCTCATGGCGCCTCGCTAACAGACATCTGCAGAGCTGTAGGCTGGGCGACACCGAACACATTTGCCAGATTCTATAATCTCTGAGTGGAGCCAGTGTCCGACTATGTACTCGCCCCCCCCCCCCCCCCCCCCCGAGGGGCCGGAATGGACCAGGCTCAGGTGTCTTCGCTTGCTCGCCATTCCACTCCACGGACTGGATACGTGCAATATTTTCCTCAGGTGAGCTCCCCGAGAGCCCTGAGTCCCTCCAGCACTGCTTACGCCGATACCTGTGTGTCTGCCCTCTAACGAGCCCAGACCATCGTGTCCGGCCAGGTGCCCCGTGTGCATGGTTTCCCTCCAGCTACCCCCACACGTGTATTTCCACCGTAAGCCTCCGCTGTGAGCAGGTGTCTTTCCCTTGGCAAGTCCCTGCCACCCTGGGGTTAAAAATCCACCTTCGGCTGGTACCCTAGAGTTTTCCCATATGCAGCCCCTAGTGGGTCATATGTGTACTCTCTAAGTCCTCCCTAGGCATCTTTGCATATCTCCACCTGTAATATGCTTCCCAGTGTACCTTGGTAATCCTGTGATAAGTGGAGAGTCCCTCGTCTGTACTAGTCTTACAACAGGGAACTCACACTTACGCAAGGCACTGGAAGACAGCTGAGTGGTGTGATTTTATTGGGACCCCCATTCGTTAGTCACTAACGTTATGTCGTAGTGACTGAACGAAAGGGAACGTCTCGGTTACGTATGTAACCCTCGTTTCCTGAGGAGGGAAAGGAGATGTAACGTCCCGTTGCCACATCAGCTGTGCTACCTGGAACACGGAGTTCAGTCTTGGCTCCTCAGCAGGTCACGTAATGCGATATTGCCACGTACTTCCTTTTATACTCACGCTGTGAGGCGGAGCTACGTATGCAAATTCCGCATGCCCATGGCATTGGCACGCCATTGGGCGTTTTCTAAGTGCTCAAAGATGATAGGCTTCTAAGCGAAACCCCCATTCGTTAGTCACTAACGTTACGTCTCCGTTCCCTCCTCAGGGAATGAGGGTTATATACATAACCGAGACGTTTGTTGTCAAACTCAAATTTGTATATTTTTAATGATTAAATTTTATTTAAAAAAATTAATAATTGTATTTTATTGACAAAATATTTTAGTTTGTCATGGATTTTTTTTATTTTTATTATTATATCAGATAATAATTTAAGGCGTCATGTTACAATGAGCCTCTCACATGTTACAATGTACCCCACCTATGGGGCATGTTGTCACATTTCACTTCCAATCTTTCGGGGTAAATCAAGAGAAAGTATACACTGTATTAATGAAACAAAACCACAAGACAAGACGTGTAAAATTTATGTGGGAAAAAATTAATACTCTGAACCCTAAGTGGATTTACACAAACTGAGAAAGTCAAAAAGCGTTAGGTTGTGTCCCACTCTCCCCTAGTTGTGAATTAGTAGTGCACTTAAAGTTTACTATATACTGTTACACTTATAGTACACTTAACATATATACTTTTATATACAAAAAATGAGCCAATGGGAAAAAATTCACAGAGCGAGCTTCGAAATCCAAAATGGGACTGATTCGGGCTATGGAATGAGAGAAAGGGGGACACCCATCTTAAGCTCTGTGTTAACCCTTTTTAACCCTGGGACGCAGATGTCTGACTTTCATCCCTTGAGAAGAGAGCCAGATGGAAGAGCTTATTATTGAACCCTCACATGAACACAGCCCGTCCCCTCGAGAACTGACTGAATGTGCTCCACTCCCAAAAAAACAACACAGAGACGTGATTCTTTCTCGTCATATAGGCCTAGTGGGGGCATGAATATAGTGTCACATGCTCTCTATATTCTGATTTCCTGACATTATACAGACTAACTCGCGTCACTAATTTCGTTCACACATTTGATTTACACTTACATAGATGCGGCTTCTGAAGACAGATAAGCTGACAACATGCAATTTAGGCATCTATTTATGGTCTTTGTGACGCACTACACTACGTCACAATGTCCATATGTTTGGCCAATCAAAGATTGGTGTGCATAGACACATGCTTTAGACAAAGTGTTCCCATAGTCAAGCCATGACACGGCATTGAGTTCCACTCAAAAGGGAACTTTTAATTTAACATTATTGCAAAATGCACTCTTTAAAAATTGATTGTGCTTAAACTTAGCCATGTAAGTGTACTCTCTTTAAGTACAATTAAGGCCCGGGTATATAAAAATAATTTTGTGTTCCGCTCCATCACACATTTGAGTGTGTGAGCCTTTCAAAGTTCGGCACATGCGCACTATCTAGTGGACATGCCAATGCCCTGGCCCCAAGAGGCGTGCTAGAGACTGACGCTATAGAGACTGTGGTCTTTAGCATCTTTGTGCACCCACCTCCCATGCTGGAGACGCCGGTTTGAATCCTGCTCAGAGTGGGTCGAATAGGACTGGTTACACTATTGTAAGTGACCGTGACCGTCCACACGGACAAAAGAATTGGGCTGTGCACAGATGGTCTGCGCAGACCCTCCTGAAATTATGGCCAAAGTATACTTTGGGCTTTTAGTGGCTTTTTTAAAATTACAAATTATATTATCTGCAAGTACAGTTTTTGTTTTTTACTATTTTAAGATTTAAAATACACTACAAGTGCAAATTCAATACAATTAAGTGACCTTTTTCACAATTATAGTTTGGCCGAATGCATGTCAAATCAGCAGACAGAACTTACAGAAAACATGTACAAAATTATAATTGACTAACTTGGGAAGTCAAAAATCAGTCTTTCTGGAGGTTACATCATTTTATATAAGTGAGATAAGTGACTGTCTTTATGAGTGAATTATTGAATCATTCATTCAAAACATTTATTCAAAATGCGATTAATTCAGGAATGAAAAGCTACTTACATTATATTTCAGTTCTTAACTATTTTACGTGTGTTGAATTAATGGCTTGTATTAATTTATATGATCTAATTTATATGTTTTCAAATGTTCTGCTTATCCCCACTGACAGTTCGGTTCAGGGGTGGGGTTAACAGTGGACCATCCTGCTTGCTTGCTTTTTTTCTTCTTCTAAAAATTGTACATTTAAAGGGATAGTTCACTCAAAAATGAAAATTAATCCATGATTTACTTACCCTCAAGACGTCCTAGGTGTATATGACATTCTTCTTTCAGACAAATACAATCAGAGTTATATTATAACATAAATATCCATATTTAAAAACTTTACAAACTGTAATCTCTAACTTCTGCTAACTGTTGTACGCGCATTCACAAGAGACTGACGTTCCAGTGTTTACATCAATACGACCTCATAACAAAGTTGTAAAAGTTACATTTTCAAGATTCTATTTCATGAGATCAGGTTGGAATCATTCAGGAATGAACCATGGTTCTGCTATGAACGAAAAACAGATGGAGTAACTACATGTTGTGTCAAATATAAAACACATAGGGGTGGTTTCCTGGCCCTTTAAACCATATTAATATGCTTTCTCTCATGTTTTTAAATAGTCCTATTCTTAGTCTAGTCCAGAGTTTAATAAAATGATTTCCTAGACTAGAGCTTCTCCAGGACTAAAATAAGGGCTTAAACTGAATTTACCAGGAGGCAGGTGTAGCTTGGATTAAAATAACAAGTGACCCATGATGGTAATAATCTAAATTTCTCCTCTGCGTTTAAGCCCAAATTTGTGCAGGCATATTAGGAGCAGTGAGTAGTTAACACACACACACACACACACTGCAAACTGTGGACACACACACCTGGAGCAGTGGGCAGCCATTTGCTGCGGTGTTCGGAGAGCGATTGGGGGTTAGGTGTCTTGCTCAGGGGAACGTCAGTCGTGGTATTGCGGGTGGAAGAGAGCACTGTTTATTCACTCCCCAACCTACATTTTTCATGCCGGTATTGGGATCATCATCTATGTTCTCCAAAGCTGCATTTCTGTCAGTAATTCATCCAATCTTTATTTGCAGGTCCTCTGCCAGTCTTAAACCGCTCTCTTCTGGTGTCAGCAGCAGTTTTTTTGTTTATTTTTATTTTCTTCCACTGCACCTGAATTGAATAACTACTATAATGATTAATTGTTTATTTTAGTTCAGTGTTAGTAATCTGTACTTAATCTGTGATCTATGATTAACTATTCTAGATTAATATTCATATTGTTTACATCTCGTGGCTATTCTATTTAATGTTGATGGATTGGCCTCATTCACTTCCACTGTAAGTGCTGTTGATTGAGCTGAACTTTTTATTAAACCCAGAATATTTCTTAATTTACTTAGAATCAAGAAAGCAGTTTACAGATGGTTACTAACCAATAATTATAACTACTGTCAGTAACAGGCCTATAATTTCAATCAGAAGATGCAACTGTAATTTACCCACCTTGCTCTGTGAGCACTGGGATACAAATTGAAGATCCTAAAGATCATATCCAGCATATTAAACTACTGCACCAACTCAATGCTTTATTAATACGCTTCAAGGGACTAAATGCTTTCAGCGTACAGAGGATGGAAACAGAGACAAGTGTCTATCGCCTATGAACAACAGTGGATTGTGGCTGTATGTGAACTGTGTGAACGGTGGCGAGTTGTGGGTGGAGCTGCATGAGGTGAGGCCTTTGGCTGCTGTCACAAACACATCAGAGCACAACATCAATCAAGCCCTTTCATTAGAGGCTGTCTAGGTCTCTCTGCGCTTCCATCAGCAGATGAGTCCTCCATTATTGATCAAACCAAATACATCCAGCAGCCCTGCTACCACTATTTCTCCCAGCTTGGAAGTTTACAGCCTTCTCCAGAGGAGCGAGATGGTTTCTTTGACGAAGTTGCAGAATTTACTTATTACTGTTATACACTGGACTAAAAATAAATACATTTATTACAAAAGTGTACTAATCAGCTCAAATACATACCTTTGAATATACTGTTGAAACCAGAATTGACTTGCATTTCACGTGGATTAGTGCAAATGTATATTTTGTTTGATATAAACTCACAAATACAAAAAATAAAGTAGCAATGTGATATATAAACCTGCAAATACAAGAAACAGGCAAGATATAAAGTCACAGTGTGAGATTTAACTCACAGATATAAGAAATAAAGTCACATTGTGAGAAATAGTCTCAATGTGAGAAATATTAATTTGCAAATACAATAAATAGTCACATCCCTAGATATAAAATGGCAATATCTGATAGTCTCATATAGCTACAACAAAAAAATCACATTGTGAGATATAAAGCCACATTGCAGGATATCAACTCACAAATATGACAGTCACATTGTGAGATTATATGTCAGAATGTGACGATATAAGTTGCAAATACAAGAAATGATCACATGATGAGATATAGGCTAGTCACTTTGTGAAATATAAAGCAAAAAATATAACAAATTAAGTCACATTGTGAGATATAATATTCAACATACAAGAAACAGTCCAGAAATATTCATATTGGGAGATATATCACAAATACAAAAAATAAAGTCGCATTGTGAGATATAAAGTTGCAAATACAAGAAATAGTCATCTTAAGTCACATTTTAAAATATTAAATTATACAAGAAAAAGTTGTGATATAGTCGCTATGTGAGATATAAACTCACAAATACAAGAAACAGTCGCACATCACAAGATATTAAGTCACATATTAAGTCGCAATGAGAGCTATAAAGTCATGTGAGACATAAAGTAACATATCTGGTGGTTGGATGGGAGGGGTTAAAAATGTAAGAGGGATTTATGATGTCATTCAGAAAAAAAAAAGTTGTTTCAGAGATTGAGAAACTTTTTACATTTTGATGTTTTTTTTATTTTTAAGAAACATTATTTGGCACAACATGCATCAATTAATTATGTAAAGAAAAAGAAAAAAAGAGGAGGAACATACATTAAGAAAGAAAAGGGGGGGGGGGCAACAATATGTTGTTCCATAGACTTTTTACATAAAATTCTGTGGGTTTTTTTTTTTTTTTCAGGCAGCTCAGTTTAGAAAGACAAAATGAGAAGCACCTAATTTATTTGCCACGAGTGCAATGCATTGTGTGATACAGTGTGCTCTGGTTTTATACTCACATTTTAGGACATTTGGGGCATTCTATTTTTTCTTTCTACTAAACAGAGTTGTCCTTTGTTGCAACTGTGAAAATGTATTTTAGTGAAAAGTCAGTTTTTCCAAGATAAAACTAAGGACTTTTTTCAAGGATAATTTTGAATGTTTCCTTATGGAGTTTAATTGAGGTGTTGTTGCTGAGCAACATTACAACTTGAATAACAAGAAAGCAAAGGTAAAAAAAAAAAAAAGTGAATGTGTAATTCATTATCTAATGCCTCCTTAACTTCCAAGAAGGCATAATGAGGAGTTGAAGAGTACTTTGGGAAAACGGCAGTAGGTGCTAAATGAAACAGTGTAATTATTCTCATTATTCTAAATAACATCCACAGTTATGTTTATGGTAACTGCTTTTTACAATCTGAAATGTTTGAATTTAAAATGCAACACCAGTGATCAGTTATGCATAGACTAAAAAGTAGCCTGCAATTGTTACCTTAAATAGCTTTTTCTACCTAATTTAACCCATTAAAATACTTTTCTTGGTATACATTAATGTATTAAGGTTGATTTAGCGATGTTAAATACTATTTTTGACATGAATAAAATCAGTTAATTTAGATATGACCCCTTTTCACTGTGGAATGGATGAAACTGTATCTTTAAAAAAATAAGCAATGGCCAAAAAAAGAGAGAGCAAAATTAATAATTTTGCTTATTACAAGTTTATGTATATTGTGTAAAAACATGCCTTAAAGTTTATATAAAGGTATTTAATTGTTTAGCAAATCTTTCCATAGAGAAGGTACATGATGCTGAGAACATCTCAACATTATAGAAAAGGGAATTACTGTCACCTAGTGGTGATCCACATTTGAATCCATGTTCAGAACAAGGAGTTCAAAATTCAACCTGAAATATTAATTGAAAGACAATAGTTAGAACCATGTGACAAATCATGCAGTGGACATTTTTTTAAATACCCCCATATGCAATATAAATGTACTTACATGACACCCAGAAAACTATCATTTATTTACTGTGTTCAAAGAACATGAAGTCCTACAAGAGAAGAATATCAGATTATTAACTATGCTGAAACACAAAGAGCCTATAGAGGAAGACTAGAAAACTGGTCCAACAAGAAATATGATGACATGCGATAATGCTTACTATGAGAAAACATGCTCCAAAAAGAGCAGCTTTAATCTTCACATCCAGGTCCATAGGAAAGGATATTCCAAAATTGTCTGCATCAGTGAAAGCTTCTCTCACCAGACCTGTCCACTGTTTAGCGATTTTGCCCACCTTTGTTGACTCATCCATTGACAAAACCTGTTAAGAAGCAAATAAATGACTATTTATGATAATGCAAAATGTTTTATGGTACTGTGAAAGGATCATTGTTTTCTTCTTTTTTTGGTCTTCTCATTTGAAAGAGGAAGTACGGGGTTACAAAATGGAGAAATATTTCAAGCAAGAACATGTTAAAGGGGTACTTCAGCGCTGGGAAGATGAATGTGTATTTAAACTGGGTCATTTATGTAGCAGAAATGTGAAATTATTTTTGAATTTGGTGCCTTCTAGACTGAGAAAAAACAGAAAATGTATTTTTGTCTCAAGTGGATGAAAGACAACAACTCCCAGAATGTACTTGCTTCGCTGCCCAACGAGGCCACTCCCAAAGCCACGGCCACTGGTTATCATTTGCCCACTATGACACAGCCCCACCGTCGTTTTGATTTTCATAGTAATAAAATAATTTTGTTCAGTTAGAGAATAGACACTACAATTAAAAACTGAACGCGTCTTTTCAATAAAGCGTGAGTGAGCCGAACGAAAGTCACGGCACAAGCGCAGCAGGAGTCAGATTTCATTCCTCACAGAGCGAATAGCTGAGGTAAGCGCGGCAGTCATTCACAACGCGTGTCCAGTCTGCTGCGTTTTCAGATCATGCCTATGGAAGCTAAACTTTCATAGGAATTCATTGAAAAGTTGAAACACTCACTTTGCTCCGCACTGCTCCATTATGAATGCCCGAGCCGAGCGGCCGTGCGCATTTACATTCTGTGAGTGAGATCCCGCCCCTATGGGCAGATTGATAACATGCGAAACTAGCTCCTACTACTGGCTGTAGTCTCTAGCCTCTGGCCAAAAAATCCTCTGATGACGCAAAGTGACTACTATTTGCGTCATCGGAGGATTTTTTTCCAGAAATAAAATGCATAATTCTCTCGTCTCAGGGGGACATGAGGGAGGAAAGTACGATAATTTGAATATACTACCGGGTTTCTACTGATACGAAGCTTAATGCTAATCGCTGAAGTAACCCTTTAAGTCAAATTATCAAACTATCATCAATATTTCTATATGTCTTATATGGTTCATACCTCAAAGTTCACATCGGTACAGCATCTGCAGGCACAGAATGGCCCCACAATCTTCAGAACGGCTTCTCTTTTCTCATTCTGAATGGTAAACTTGGGAATAAAAGGATGCCAATTCTGGATTACATATCCAATTGGGTTGCCTGGTGGAGACTGGATTTCAAGCTAAGAGGGCAGACAAAAGACAAATCAGCAGCGATTTGAGCAGTTTAGGCAACTATACTGAAAATATAGTAGATCTTTAATATTATTCATAACTAATAGGTGGCATTTAAGCTGTTAATTCAACCACAAGCATGACAATTGATGGTGGCATTGCAGTGTACCCATCATGCATGTAATAGTCAAGTTGATTTAAAAATATGATTGATAACTTCCTCATTAAACATGATATGCAAATAAACATTACAATAAATAAAACAAATAAAACTTACATCCTAACAAATATACATGAAAAAAGGTTGACATAGGGTAATAATAATTAACAGAAATTTTAAAAAGATAAATTAGGAACAACATTTTTTTTAAATACTAGCCAGACAGAAAACCCATTCAACACCACCTAAAAAACAATTTATAATTATTAAACAGCAATTATATTTCACAATATTGCAGTTTACACTATATTTCAGCCTATTATCGTGTTGGTGAAAGAGCACTAAGCCCTGACATTCAAATCCAAGGCTTTGAAACCTGACTAAACTAATTATTTAATGAACAGAAATATGTTTTACCTCTTGCAGGCAACAGGGGAAGCAGCAGCTTCCACACTTCAAAGGGCGTGTGAGCGTCATCACTTCCTGTCCCAAGTTATCCTGAACATGGAGGACGAATGAGCGCAATGGTCCACAGAACTGTCTGTTACAGCAGTCGTTTTCCTCAGCCACATAGAACACCTGTTGCCCCACACTGTTCTTCACCAGGTACTTATTATTGGTCTCCCAGCCCAATATAACTGTGATATGAAACAATAACAATAAAAACAAAATTATAAATAAAGACCTGTGTATTTGTCAAGTTACTGCAATAAGCCCCACCTTAAAAACATTACTACGCAATCCTACTTAAGCAACTGTTGCCATATGATTAGACTGTTTTAGAATATAATTACTACACTGCGCAAGTGCACTTGGGGCATGTCCAATATGCTAGTTTAATGGTGGGAAAAATGGTCGGTACGCCCAGCGCATGGTCTAAAAGGGTTGTACCTATTCTCTTAATGAGTAATGGGTGTTATATTAGACCGCAACCTGACATTCGAAAATCATATTTCATATGTTACAAGAACGGCATTTTCCACCTTAGAAACATTGCTAAGCTACGTAACATGCTATCTATTCCTGATGCAGAAAAGTTAGTTCATGCATTCATGACCTCGAGATTAGATTACTGTAATGCTTTATTAGCTGGTTGTCCTGCATCCTCAATAAACAAACTACAGTTAGTCCAAAACGCAGCTGCTAGAGTTCTTACTAGGTCAAGAAAATATGATCATATAACACCAATTTTATCATCTCTACACTGGTTACCTATTAAGTTCCGTATCAATTACAAAGTATTGCTACTGACCTATAAAGCCCTAAATGGTTTAGCTCCAGTGTATCTAACGGATCTTCTATCGCCCTACAACCCATCGCGCTCTTTAAGGTCACTAAACTCTAGGCTTCTGGTCATTCCTAGGATATCCAAGTCCACTAAAGGAGGGAGGGCTTTTTCACATTTGGCTCCTAAACTCTGGAATAGTCTTCCTGATATTGTCCGAGGTTCAGACTCGCTGTCCCAGTTTAAAACTAGATTAAAGACACATCTGTTTAGCCAAGCATTCACATTATAATTACCTTTTATACTACAGTTAAATGGGAACAACAGCATTAATATAATATTCTGAACAGCAGCTACGCTAATTATTTCCCATCTGCTTTTCTGTTGTTATCTCGGGACACTAGTCCCGAGGTAAATAGTTCGTCAGCTCCAGTTTGTATCCAGCCTCTCATGAAGACTTCGGATTTCGGACTTCGACTGATTATCTTTTTCGAACATTGTTCTTTAACATTGTGTTTCTAACATTTTTTATACTGTTCATCTATGAAATGCACTTTCTGTAAAGCTGCTTTGAAACAATGTGTATTGTGAAAAGCGCTATACAAATAAATTTGAATTTAATTGAATTAATGGGTGTTTTTTGGGCATAATGTGCAATAAACCAATCAGAGTCTCATCTCCCATTCCCTCGCTTCTCTTGTGGGGAAACGGATCTGCTTGTGCGCAAGGTTAAAATGCGCAAGCAGAACATCTACACGACAAGCCGGATTCCACCAAAGCTCCCTAAGCATATGACATGTAGGCATTTTTATATTTATGTACACAATAATAATCTTTTAAATTTGAATAATTTAATTTGCCATATTTAACACTAGAACCACCACGGGGTAAAATTTACCCATGGCTGTTTTTCAAATGTACATAACAGATTTTCAATAAAATATCCAAGGCTCCCAGTCATTGACTTTTACTAAAATTGTGTTATTTACAATCTCCTGTTGTTAAAAAATGTTTAGATAAAACCAGATATAAAAAAACGCATTTATACCTATAAGCGCCAGCGGGTCAAATTTACACCAATACAATTCCTTTATTTTTGCCCTGTATTTGAGCAACGTGTCGGCTTACTGTAGACAGTCACACACACAATCAAATGAAGATGTTTTAGCCTATTTATAAATGTTCAAACTTTGTATTAAGTATAATTTTTTTTGTGCAATTTTTTGAGTGTATTGTTTGCTACTGTGTTGCTGTTTATTCAAGTCTGCCCGTTTCCTGAACAAAAAAATATATTTCCGATCCATAATGTAATGAATAAAACAATTTTCATGATTACCCCAAGTTTATTGGTGTTGTTCTCTTATTCAAATTATAAGTGATATAACTAAACAAATTAATAATTAATTAGGTGAAAATGTGCGCTTGAATTTGTCGTTGTATCATTTATCCTATGCAGTGCTGTGAATTATTATTGCTCTTTATTGTCTATTTATGGTATTTTAGTATTTTAAATAACATGGGTTATCTTAATATGTGATTAATGACATTTTATTATAATATTACACCACCCAAATATGTATTTATTTCCTTCTAATTATCATTGTCATTGCAGGCTGATTTAGCCTATATTCACCAAAAAGTAATTATTGTAGCCTGCTTAAAATAGCATAAAACAACAGGACAAAAACATAGTTGAAGACTAAAAATAATAATTTCATGACACTATACATTATTTTGTGAAGACAGTGGCATAAAACAGTGACATATTAAGTTTTTTGGCCGTATCAAAACAGTAATCATCTGCATGGGTAAATGTGGTGAGGTGGGCGTGGTTTTCGCGAGGTCTGCGGGCGGAGAGAAGGAAAGGATCCGAGCAAGCGGCTTGAGTGTTGATTAAAAACACCTGTCTCTGATTACAGTAATTGGCGTGGAGAGAGATATAAAGCCGGTGCGAGAGAGGGAGGGACTGGGACATCGCTGCTGCTGCTGCTCTCACGAGTGGAACTGAGAAAGCCCGTTAAAAGTGCATTGATAAAGTCTGTTGTCTGTGAATGAGTGTTTTTGCGCCCACGTGCGCTGTTTATGTTCAGTTCTGAGCTAAATAAAAGAGCGATGTCCCAGTCCCTCTCTCTCTCCATCCCTCTCTCGCACCGGCTTTATATCTCTCTCCACGCCAATTACTGTAATCAGAGACAGGTGTTTTTAATCAGCGCTCAAGCCGCTTACTCACCGCTCGGATCCTTTCCTTCTCTCCGCCCGCAGACCTCGCGAAAACCACGCCCACCTCACCACAGTTAATTTTACCCGCTGGCGGTTTTAGGTATACAGCGACCCCTGGCAGTTCTAGTGTTAAAAATGTTTGTGTGCTGCTGCGCGTGTGTAATAAGCAGAGTGTACGTGTATTGTGCACCCGCCTATAGGCACATAACTAACGAGCTCTTTAAATTACAAAATATTGCGTTATTGACTTTAGAACAGGTTTTTGTTGGTCAATGGCACACTCGTTTTCAGTTACCTCAAAATAGCAACGCACCAACAATGCGCCTGAACACACCTCATTTTCAGACCAAGCACACCCATGGGCGCAAAAATGGGAGCAAATGCATTTGCTATTTAAATGTGATGCAGGAACAAATTTCAAAACAAAATTTCCTGAAAATAACATTGTTCATGAAAATTTCCAATTCATTCCTATGGGGTGTTGTGTAAAGCTTATATGAGCAAGCAAAAGTAACCAACATGACTGGGCTTATAAAAAAAAACATGATATGCCTTAAATTTAAACCCATTAAAGTAATACAAGTAATACAAAAAAAAATACAAAAACCATAAAATTACCTTCAGCTAGCTCAACTTTCTGCTGGACAAGAAGTTGATCAATCTGTTTTGTAAAAAGGGAATAAATTATAAAAACCATCTTTATGACTTTGGATGGCATGGATGGCAGTGTTTCGAAATTATTTCTCTAGTAATACACAGTTTTTCCAAGAAGTGTGGCATTTACATAATCATTTCAAAGCCACAAAACTAAAGCAAGCTTAGTCACCACTTCCTGAGAAGATACCATCTCATGCAAAAAAAAAAAAAAACAATTCCTTCAGTGGCATCATACAGAGCTGTTCATACGCAGCAGTGAAGCTCTACCTGGGTCAGGTACTCCAGTCCTGGTGGACAGCCATTGGGTCTCTGTGGAACCGACATCATGGTCACCTCACCTTGCGAAAGGAAAAACATTAGCCTACATGTTAAACATAAGGATCTGAAAAAGGATCTGAAAAAGCATTACCGTGGCCTGGTGTGGCTGGTCCCTGGTGATATGGAGGGGGGGAGTAAATTGCATTTTTCTGTGGTTGGAAGTCAATGGGGTAACCTGGATTTAAAGAGTATCAAAGAACAGGGTATTTCTTTGAGTTAACAGCAATTTAACACGATGCTGTCAGGATCAGGTTGCTGATGATAAGGTTTTGACACACTCACCATTATTTGTTTCCATGGTGGACAGCTGGAAATTACTCTCTGAAAACATGCAAACCAGAAAAGCAAGTTAAGCAAATATTTTCCTGGATGTCTTTTTTTCCCATGCAGAATGCAAACCAGGGCTGAATCCGAAATCGCCCCCTAAACCCTCATTCACTATTCTCTATGGATAAAAAAAACAACTCAAAACGTGACAAACCACACACGTAGTCTTCCTAAATAGATTTTGTAATAATCCATGCAAACGCATTAGGTTTGAAACAGTTGTTACTGACTTGGTCGGCATTACTGGGAATGCCCACAAAAATGTAATATCCGTTTATGCCATGGGGGAAAACAAGCCATTCGAATGAACGCACGTAGACCTTGTTAGACACTTTATCTTTAATTTTTTGTAATGAATATGATTGATTTTTGCTTGGTACAATACCGAAAAGTTGCTGTGTGGCATTCTGCACCTCTAAAGTAAAAAAAAAAAAAAAGTTTTATATTGCCGAATAACAGACCTGTTCGTCAATTCCGAAAGCCTGTGCAATACGTCCATTACAATTAAACATTTGAACTACATGATGCTGGTATTATTGTAAAGATTACAAAATAAGAGATTTCATTACTGCATTGGCAAAAGTTTGTTTAACAAAAACACCACTGTAAAAAAACCAACTTGCAAATTGTTGACTCAGTTTAAAATTTTAAGTCGAGTGGACAAAATTTACCACAATGTTGAGTTTACTTATAAAAACAATTTTACTGCACGTTTACTAATATTTTGTCCACTGAACACAAACAGGTAAGTTGAGAAAACTAATTTTTCATTCTTTCAGCTTTATGAATTAAATTAAGCAACATATATTGAACACCTGTTTGTTTCTGTCAGTGATCAGTCAGCTTGTTAGCAATCTGTTAACATTTGAAGGTATGTATCAAAATATGGCTAGATTAAGGCTGGGTGGATTATATTTTTGTGGAGATTATATAAAATGTATATCGATAGATTGTCCGCGTAGTACAGTAACGTTACTACTTAAAGCTGCACTTTGTAACTTTTTGTGTTCAAAACTTACGAAATTTTTATATTGAGTAAGTACATCATGAATCCATTTTCCAAACCATGTTTTTGTCTTATCCTGAATCCCTACGTTAAACCTATAATAAATGTTTATATTGGGACTATTTTAGGTCAGTCAGCGACAATGCGGAGTAGCACAGTAAATGCAGCGTGACTCGTCATAGACATAAACAAAGTAGCTCCGACTACAATGTTCTTCCGCTAGAGGCATGCTGACAGTTTTGTTTTTATTAATCGAGCACCAAAAGTTAACGTTACAGATTTAACGTTATTGACACATTAGATAAGAATGAGGAAACATGCTCGAATGAGACGTGCATGATGTTAAAAATGTTAAAGACAGCTTGTGATTGCTAATTTTTCGTATTATTGCATTGACTATGCATTGATTTGTTTTCACATTTGATTATTCCATTTCTGTAGTATTTTACTACATGTTAAATTAACATACTGTCACTTTTTTTTATGTATCTTTGTTCTGTTGTATTTGTCCTTTTTAGAAAAAAAAAATCAGTGGTGCACTGAGAAGAATCTGGCTGATGTGCAAAAAAGTGACCTTTGTTTTTGAAAGCTTAGGTGAGTTTTTATTTTTATTTTATCTAAACTTGTGTAAAGTTAATTCTTACTGTTTTAACACATTTTTTAGGGACTGTGCTGAGTATTACAGGAGAGCACCTTTTTCCCTTCGTTGGATGAATACACATCTAGTTGTACAGAGTATGGAGATGAGAAGAAGATCCTACTAGACCAACTTGTACATCAGGTAATTATTTAGCATGTGATCATATATCTTTGGTTAAAGGTTGAATGGTGTTATCTCTCTGTCAAGCTAAGTCCCATGCTTCTCTTTGGATATAACATGTCATGCATATAATTTGTTTCATATTTGTTTTTCTGTCTTTCAGACACAGACACTCCAATGTGCTTGCTCAAAGAAAGGCCACAACTCTCAGATGTCTACCTTTGTTTATGCGGGAAAAGTTTGGAAACATCCTGAAAACTTGCCTGGTAAGAAGATTTGTGTCATCAGCATATACACTCATGCCTGAGATACTTCACCTATTCACCTGTTTATCAGGTCCTGTTAGGTATACAAAACTTATCATCTGCTCTCTGTCAGCCAAGAGGCAAAGGAAAGAGAAGAAAGCAGGGGACAAAGTCATTGTAGTTGAAACTTTCTCAGTAATCAGTTTGACTTCATCTGACAGCACAAATTCAACAAGTTGTTGAAATGTTGTATCAGCATTGTAATTGCATCAATGCTGATATGTCTTCTAACAGCACAGGTGCAGGTGTGGCAATGTTTGGGCTTGGGAAAATTATTCTGTTTATCAGTTTTAGTTCGATGGATGAATTTGAACAAGCTTAAAGGGATAGTTCCCCAAAAAATGATAATTATCCCATGATTTACTCACCCTCAAGTCATCCTAGGTGTCTATGACATTCTTCTTTCAGACGAATAAAATCTGAGTTAAAGCAGCACTAGGTAGGTTTTGCTCTCGGGGTCCCCCTACAGTTGGGAAACAGTATTGTCCTCTACTACTGTCGTAAACTCTGTCATCCTGCATCAGGGGATGCATTGCACGTGCATTTGTTGACATGACGCATGCACGAGAATATGACGTAGAGCCGGCGTTCAGGAATCCATGAAATGCACACTTTAGTCCCATTTTGAGCACTACGCCGAGACCTAAAGCACGATCAATGTAGAATTCAACAGCTTAGATACGGCGCGTCTTCCTCTGCTTGTAAACACATCTCCTCCTCGCTTCTGGGTTATGTGTCCGAACGCCGGATATGCGTAATATTCTTGCGCATGCGTCATGGTGCTTCATGAGTTCACGGCAGAGGCCAAAGTTCGTGTTGAATAAAGTCGTTATTTTGATTTTTTTTGCGCACAAAAACTATTGTCGTCGCTTTGTAAAAATATTGTAGAGCCACTGTAGTGAGATGGACTTTGTAATGACGTTTTTAGTGCCTTTTATGGGTCTTGTGAGTGTAAATGTACTGAATCCCTATGGAGGGCTTGCTGAGGCCTTTCTCAGCCATCAGCTTTCAACAAAAATATCTTAATTTGTGTTCCGAAGATGAACGGAGGTCTTACGGGTGTCGAACGACATGAGGGCGAGTAATTAATGACATAATTTTAATTTTTGGGTGAACTAACCCTTTAAGGAAGTGGGGGTGATGGTGGAAGTGACGTATATGCCGTAAAGCAGTCGAATTTTGTAGGTTTTTTTATTTCTCGGGTTACTACCCGAAACCCGAAGTTTAAAAGTATGATTAAAAACGATACAGACCCCGTCAGGCTATGGCAGACGTGCCATTCAACCTATTGTAAGTCGATGTATCTTCACAAGAGTCTTGAAAATATATTATGAAGGTTGAAAAGTTACCTAGTGCTGCTTTAAATAAAAAATGTCCTGGCTCTTCAAAGCTTTATAATGGCAGTGAATTGTGGTTTCTGTTTCGAAGTAAAATTCCATCTCTCCGTCATATAACTGCTCCACACAGGTTAATAAAGGCCTTCTGAAGCGAAGTGGTGCGTTTGTGTAAGAAAAATATCCATATTTAAAATTTGATAGGCTAAAATAACTAGCTTCCAGTGGTCAGCGGTACTCAAGTCGGCTTGCGCTAAAAGAGTAACCCCTGTCGCAATGTATAAGAGAGTCGCAAGCTTTGACGCCTCTCATGGATAGGGCTGGGCAACAAACTTAAGCCCCTCTTCTCTTATATCAAAATTCTCATTTTAGTCTCTAATTCATGACCAGTGTTTTGTTTTGCTCTATCCTCTGCGCTTCTGTGTTCGTCAATACGCATGCGTCAAGGGTTACTCTTTCATCGAAAGTCAACTTGTGTACCGCTGACCACCGAAAGCTAATTATTAGCTATTTAGTCTTTAAAGTTTTAAATATGGATATTTGTCTTACACAAACGAGCCACTTCGCTTCAGAAGGCCTTTATTAACCCCCCGGAGCCATGTGGAGCAGTTACAGTACAGGTCCTTCTCAAAAAATTTGTATATTGTGAAAAAGTTCATTATTTTCCATAATGTAATAATACAATTTTTACTTTCATGTATTTTAGATTCATTGCACACCAACTGACATATTTCAGGTCTTTTATTGTTTTAATACTGATGATTTTGACATACAGCTCATGAAAACCCAAAAATCTCAAAAAATTAGCATATCATGAAAAGGTTCTCTAAACGAGCTATTAACCTAATCTGAATCAACTAATTACACCTGCAAAAGATTCCTGAGGCTTTTAAATCTCCCAGCCTGGTTCATTACTCAAAACCGCAATCATGGGTAAGACTGCCGACCTGACTGCTGTCCAGAAGGCCATCATTGACACCCTCAAGCAAGAGTTTAAGACACAGAAATAAATTTCTGAACGAATAGGCTGTTCCCAGAGTGCTGTATCAAGGCACCTCAGTGGGAAGTCTGTGGGAAGGAAAAAGTGTGGCAAAAAACGCTGCACAACGAGAAGAGGTGATCGGACCCTGAGGAAATTGTGGAGAAGGACCGATTCCAGACCTTGGGGGACCTGCGGAAGCAGTGGACTGAGTCTGGAGTAGAAACATCCAGAGCCACCGTGCACAGGCGTGTGAAGGAAATGGGCTACAGGTGCCGCATTCCCCAGGTCAAGCCACTTTTGAACCAGAAACAGCGGCAGAAGCGCCTGACCTGGGCTACAGAGAAGCAGCAGTGGACTGTTGCTCAGTGGTCCAAAGTACTTTTTTCGGATGAAAGCAAATTTTGCATGTCATTCAGAAATCAAGGTGTCAGAGTCTGGAGGAAGACTGGGGAGAAGGAAATGCCCAAATGCCTGAAGCCCAGTGTCAAGTACCCACAGTCAGTAATGGTCTGGGGTGCCATGTCAGCTGCTGGTGTTGGTCCACTGTGTTTTATCAAGGGCAGGGTCAATGCAGCTAGCTATCAGGAGATTTTGGAGCACTTCATGCTTCCATCTGCTGAAAAGCTTTATGAAGATGAAGATTTCATTTTTCAGCACGACCTGACACCTGCTCACAGTGCCAAAACCACTGGTAAATGGTTTACTGTGCTCAATTGGCCTGCCAACTCTCCTGACCTGAACCCCATAGAGAATCTGTGGGATATTGTGAAGAGAAAGTTGAGAGACGCAAGACCCAACACTCTGGATGAGCTTATGGCCGCTATCGAAGCATCCTGGGCCTCCATAACACCTCAGCAGTGCTACAGACTGATTGCCTCCATGCCACGCCGCATTGAAGCAGTCATTTCTGCAAAAGGATTCCCGAAGTATTGAGTGCATAACTGAACATAATTATTTGAAGGTTGACTTTTTTTGTATTAAAAACACTTTTCTTTTATTGGTCGGATGAAATATGCACATTTTTTGAGATTTTCATGAGCTGTATGCCAAAATCATCAGTATTAAAACAATAAAAGACCTGAAATATTTCAGTTGGTGTGCAATTAATCTAAATATATGAAAGTTAAATTTTTATCATTACATTATGGAAAATAATGAACTTTATCACAATATGCTAATTTTTTAAGAAGGACCTGTATATGATGGATTGATGCACTTTTATCGACTTCAAATTTAAAGTTTGGAAGAGCCAGGACATTTTTTTATATAACTCATATTACACCTAGGATGACTTGAGGGTGAATAAATCATGGTCTAATTTTCATTTTTGAGTGAACTAACCCGTTAAAATCATGGCTACCTTTACTTTCCAAATAAATTTACATGAGCACATGTTTAGGACCACTGTGGTCCAACGGAATTCAAACAAAAATTTGTTTTGGCCCTAATTGTAAGCTTATTTATTTTGCAGGACACAGAGCCAGAAGACATTCACTAGGGGAGAAGCTGAGGATCTTAACCATCGTTTGAAGATGATGCCACCATCCACTCAAACCCAAATATAAGGTGCCTCTCTGTAGTACTAAGAGCAGATTAGGCCAGATAATGTGCAATACCTTTGCTGCAGTTGTTACTCCCCTCTTTGGCTTCATTTAAACCAACAATGTGAACTATCCTAAATCATTTTTTCAAGTGTTTATTGTTCTTGACCCCCAGTGCTCAGCAAGAGTCCTGTCCTTCAAGTTCAAGTAGCTGTACTCTATATGGATAATCATAGGGTTGAGCATTTATTTATTTCAGTTTGTACTCTAATTTAGAGCATAATCATTTTTTTAATAAATATTGAAGAGTGGAGTAGAACTTCATCACCTTCTAATACATGTACCTCATGCAAAAAAAATTGCTGTTTTGCAGAATTGTCAATAAATAATTTCTGTAATGATGGAAATGTATTTTGTATTGTGTTGTATTTACAGTATGGTTTGTACTTCCTGCATTTGGATTCTTAATGTGAGGGCTATACAAGTATCTGGGTGAGATATTTGGAGAAAGTTGAATTAGAAAGTTGGATCAACTTGTAAAAAATAGAAAGTTGAATCAACTTGTAAAAATAGAAAGTTGAATCAACTTGTAAAAATAAAAAGTTGAGTTAACTTAAAAAAATAAAGCAACCAGCTGCACAGCTTTTTTGAGTTTACTGAACGTCAGGACCTCTGTAGTTGTGCTTACTTGTTTCTTTGAGTTGGACTGGTAGTTAGATGAACTTACTGAGGAAGGTGTAATTAACTTAATCAAATAAGTTTAGTGAACTTTTAAAAATGATTTGGCACAACTTCAACCACTGAAGTTGAGTAAACTCAAAAATGCTTTGCAGCTGGTTGCTTTATTTTTTTAAGTTAACTCAACTTTTTATTTTTTTTACAGTGTACCTACAGTCATACTTGTCAGGGGACTCGAACTGCATCAAAAAGCTGTCAACTTCTCATTAAAGCAGTTTTCACACAAGCGATCACATAGTTTGTGAGGTTATTAATGTACAAAACATTAAAAAATCTTCTTTACTTCATTAAGGGAAGGGAAGGGCTGGGCTCATGTTTGTCTTCAAGCTTACAAGCTGATAGTCACATTACATGTACGACACTTGAACAACAGAATATTATAGCCTACTTCATAAATCACCCAGTCTTTCGACAAAGACGGTTGCTATAAAAAAGCACAAAAAAAACATAGCTATTATCAGTACTTTGAGAATACTATTGTGACACTGACATGTCAACTCCAAATTTGCTTAGTGAAATGTAAATGCTGAACTAATTCATCGTGCATGGCTGTACTAACAAGAAAAACAAATAAATAACAGATAAAGCTACAAGACGACAGAAAACATCTCGGTTACGTATGTAACCCTCGTTCCCTGAAGGAGGGAACGGAGATGTACGTCGGAACTGACCGACGAATTGGGATCTGATCTCAGAGACTAATCTACTTTGAGTGTGTTAAAAATTAGCCAATGGAGATTGGCATGCGATCCACGCATTCCACGCTCCGCCCCGCGGTGCGGGTATAAATAAGGAAGTGGAATGCTAGATCATTGCTTTTTTCTGCTGAGGAGCCGAACTAGTGACTCTGCCCCCTAGCGGAAGCGCAGCACCTGGCGACGGGACGTACGTCTCCGTTCCCTCCTTCAGGGAACGAGGGTTACATACGTAACCGAGACGTTCCCTTTCAGTCGGTCACGTTCGACGTACGTCGGAACTGACCGACGAATTGGGATCCCTACCAAAACGCCAGGGTGCTGGCCCTTCCAGCGTCCTGCTTGAGCGCACTGGACCGTCTTAGATGGTCCGGAAGTCAGGGCTCCAAGCAGGGAGGTCAGTCACTGCTGTTTCTGCAAGACCCACCCAGTGTGACTATTGGATAACGCTGGGAAAGCATGCCCGTCTCGGGAGATGGTACGCTGCGGAGCCACGTCCTTCAGTGGAAGGATTGGTGGCGGAATACACATAAGGACTAACCTAGCAGGGTAGTGCAACATATGGCAGTCTCTGGGGTGGTTCCAGGGGGGAAAGAACACGCCCAGAGACGACAGAGCGGGCTCTGTCAAGGGAAAGACACGGGGCTAGCCAAGTAGGGTAGCAGGTACCGTGGAAGAATACACATATGGGGTTGCCGTGAGGGAACCGCTACATATGGAACCCAGCCTACACACACGTTTCACAAGCATACGGGTGCAGGCCTGGCGTTAGACGGCCACAACATCTGGCACCGCAGGGTTGACGGAGGAGCTCGACAGGGTTAGCCGTTTCCGGGGAACACAACTGGAGACAATAGACGCACGTATCCGGCCCAGAGGGCGGGAGTGGCGTTGCAAGCCGACACTTAGAACTGGCACTTAGCGCTACTGGCCACTGGGGGCGAGGATGCGGGAAGATACCGGCTCTACACGGAGGCTATAGAATCTAACGAACATGTTAGGTGTCGCCCAGCCCGCAGCTCTACATATATCTGTCAGCAAGGCGCCTTGAGCCAGCGCCCAGTAGGAAGCAACACTCCTTGTTGAGTGTGCTCGCAACCCGAATGGGCAAGGCACGTATTGGGACTGGTAAGCCAAGATGATAGCATCCACTATCCAGTGGGCTAACCTCTGCTTGGAGACAGCCTTTCCCTTCTGCTGGCCTCCATAACAGATGAAGAGTTGCTCTGAGGTCCGAAAGCTTTGAGTCCGGTCAACGTAAGAGCGCGGACGGGACATAAAGCCAGGGCTGGGTCTGCCTCCTCCGAAGGCAGCGCTTGCAGGTTCACTACCTGGTCCCGGAAAGGAGTGGTAGGAACCTTGGGCACATATCCAGGCCGGGGTCTCAGGACAACGTGAGAGTTTTCCGGCCCGAATTCTAGGCACGATTCGTTGACCAAAAGTGCATGCAGGTCCCCTACCCTCTTGACGAAAGCCAATGCCGTCAGAATCGCTGTCTTCATTGACAGGATTTTAAGCTCCACCGACTGCAAAGGCTCAAAGGCTCTGAAGCCTCGCACCTCTGAGGAACCTGACGATTAGGTCGTGCTTCCCCAAGGACTTATCTTCGACTGCATCGTGATACGCCGCTATTGCTGCGACATACACTTTGAGGGTGGAGGGAGACAGCCTTCGCTCCAGCCCATCTTGCAGGAAAGAAAGCATGACACTAACCGAACACCTTCGGGGGTGTTCCTGGTGGGAAGAGCACCATTCAACGAACAGGTTCCACTTCAAAGCGTAGAGGCACCTCGTAGAGGGGGCTCTAGCCGAAGAGATGGTGTTCACCACTGCCTGTGGTAGACCACCTAGAACCTCTGCCATAGAGTGCCCCGTCCCTGAGAAAGAAGGTCCCTCCTCAGGGGAATCGGACAAGGAGGGGCTGTCGCAAGGAGAAATAGTTCTAGGAACCAGGTACGGTTGGGCCAGTAGAGCGCAAATAAGACCTGCTCCTCGTCCTCCCTGACCTTGCACAGGGTCTGTGCAAGAAGGCTCACTGGGGGAAACGCATATTTGCGCAGGTCCCGGGGCCAGCTGTGCGCCAGTGCATCCGTGCCGAGGGTGCCCCCGGTCAGGGAATAGTACCACTAGCAATGGGTCGAGTCCGGAGAGGCAAACAAGTCTACCTGTGCGGCTCCGAAGAGGTCCCATATCAGCTGGAGAAACGAAGTGTGGGACCACGGGTTGAAAGTTTGGCGGCAGTAAGGAGTCACTGGGACCAGGTACAGGCCGCTCTGCCACGCCCACCTCGGGACTCGGCCATGAAGCCAATGTTGAAGCGGTCTCATATGAAGCAATCCGAGCGGCGTTACCGCGGCTGCAGATGCCATATGCCCCAGGAGCCTCTGAAAAAAATTTCAGTGGGACCGCTGTCCTGCCTTTGAATGAATTCAAGCAGTTCAACACCGACAGGACCCGCTCTTCCATGAGGAGCGCAGTCTGGCTGACCGAATCCAGAATCCATACCGAGATAAGAGATCCTCTGTGTGGGACAGAGTTTGCTCTTCTCTCGGTTGTACTGAAGGTCCAACAGGCTGAGGTGACTGAGCACCATGTCCCTGTGTTTGCACAACTGCTCCCGAGACTGGGCGAGTATGAGCCAGTCGTCGAGATAGTTGAGGATGCGAACGCCGCATTCTCTGAGCGGAACAATGGCTGCCTCTGCGACTTTCGTGAAGACGCGAGGCGACAGGGACAGCCCGAAGGGCAGGACTTTGTACTGATATGCCTTCCCCTCGAACGCAAAGTGTAGGAACGGTCTGTGTCGAGGAAGAATAGAGACATGAAAGTACGCATCCTTCAGGTTGATCGCTGAGAACCAATCCTGGGGACGGATGCATTCGAAAATGCATTTCTGCGTTAACATCCGGAATGGGAGCTTGTGCAGGGTCTCCCTGGGCTGCCCGTCTCAGGGCCGTTGCCCTTGCACTTGCTCGCCGGCTTAGCGGGACCCTGAGCGGGTTGGGCGCCCCCCTTACATCCGGCACCCTGCTTCCCCGATAGAAGCTGCTGCTTGGGTTTCGCAGGGGCGGAGGCGGACACAGGGGGACGCCCTCGGCGACGAGCAGGCGGAGGTGCTGCCGGCGACGACTGAGTGGAGGCAGCAGTGGGTCGTCGGGGCAGGATATTCTTGATGGCCTCCATCTGCTTCTGGGCCACCGAGAACTGCTGGGCAAAGCTCTCGATGGCGTCGCCTAAGAGGCCGGCCTGACAGACAGGGGCGTTGAGAAACCGGACCTTGTCGGAATCACGCATGTCTGCCAGGTTCAGCCACAGGTGGCGTTCCTGGACCACTAAGGTGGACATCGCCCGACCCAGGGAGCGTGCAGTGACTTTCGTCGCCCTGAGAGCGAGGTCCGTCGCCGCACGCAGTTCCTGCATAACACCCTGGTTGGAACTACCCTCGTGCAATTCCTTTAGCGCTTTGGCCTGGTGGACCTGCAGGAGCGCCATGCCATGCAGAGATGATGCGGCTTCCCCACAGGTGGTGTAAGCCTTGCCCGTTAGTGCGGACGAGAACTTACACGCCCGGGAGGGGAGACGCGGGGCACCCCGCCAGTCCACAGCGATCCTGGGACACAGCTGCATCGCCACAGACCGCTCGACTGGGGGGATTCCCACGTAACCCTTTGTCGCACAATCATCGAGGGTAGTGAGGACGGAGGAGTCAATCGATCGGTTTCGAGCGTTGTAAGGCGCTGTCCATGATTTTGTGATCTCCTGATGCACTTCCGGGAAGAAGGGCACTGGGGCGGGGCGCTGAGAACCAGCACGAGCCGTCCTGAGATACCAATCATCCAACCGCGAGGGTTCGGGACACGGTGGAGGGTTCCACTCGAGCCTGACACACGTGGCGGCCCGGGAAAGCATAGCCGTAAGCTCTGGGTCGGACTCGGGCAACGCTGTCACACCCGAAGGGGGCAGTGCAGCCGAATCTTCATCCTCAGAGCCCATTAGCTTGTCCCCCGATGCTGCAATCGACAACATATCCTTAGCCGGAGCCCCGAAAGTAACGACTGGAACCCCTCGAGAGGGGTGCTCTTCTGGCAGCTCCACCGGCACAGCGGAGGGGGGAGGGGCCCGAGGAGCCGTTTGACCCGTCGGGGATGCCCTCACAGTAACCCTCAGGTCGCCACCAAAGTTATCAGCCAAAGTAGCCGCCCTCTGCTTTGCAGCGGGAGGGCCACTAGATCGGGGGATACACAATGGCACTCCACCCCTTTTGAGGTATTGGAGTCTGGACTGTAGAACTGCGATGGTCATGTTCCCGCAGTGGGAACATGAGTCATTCACAAACGCTGCCTCAGCGTGCTGAACGCCCAAACACGTGAGACAACGAACGTGACCGTCAACTGGGGACAGAAATCGACCGCATCCAGAAACACACGGTTCGAGACAAAGACGCAGGGTCAAACAGTGTTGCTCTTTTAGAAAGGAAAATTGCTCTTTTTTATGTGCTGAAGCACTCAGGGAGATGACCGCGGCACCACACAGTACAAAGGTGCGAGCCGGTGTGTGCACTCAAAAACGGAAACGCCCAGCGAACCAACTCCGTTGAAACGGCCAACCGCTGAGATGCGCCGTCACACCCGCACTGGAAGCAGCAGTCGTTCCTCTCACGAGACTCGTATACACTCTTCGTAGAAACAGGAAACATTCACTGTTCGGCTCCGAAGTAAAAAGCAATGATCTAGCATTCCACTTCCTTATTTATACCCGCACCGCGGGGCGGAGCGTGGAATGCGTGGATCGCATGCCAATCTCCATTGGCTCGTTTTTAACACACTCGAAGTAGATTGGTCTCTGAGATCAGATCCCAATTCGTCAGTCAGTTCCGACGTACGTCAAATGTGACCGACTGAAAGGGAACTGACGGTTGTCTAAATCTAACCCGTGTCATTGATGCCAAACAGCTCATCATATAGGCTAACTGGATTTTAGGCTTTTGACAAATGTTTGTTAAACGTGGCACTGCGGTAAATTAACGTTTGACATAGCCTCTGCAAATTTTCATGTTTATATTCTATCCCAAACAAATACATGAACAAACGTCCTTTGCATTGCACACGGCATATTCATTAAAAAAAACATTCCATAGCACAATACAAGTTGTATCTATGATCTTTTTATAACGTTAAATGTAATGTAATACATACATTAAATCAATTAAATTCCGGGATACTGAATAAATCTTCATCAAAAGACTGGGTGATTAATGAAGTAGGCATGTCATGTGATATTTAGGGGAGCAGTATGTATTTTGACAAGAAAATGACACCTCTGGCCACTGCGTTAGGTCGTTTTTCCAGTCACAGATACTGTACGAACAATCCGACCCAATACGGCTCAGTTTTTCTAAATTTCTTACTACACTGGAAATGCATGGTGTTAGCCTATAGAATCACTTCTGCTGCTTGACAGAGCAAGAAATATAGAAAAACTGAGCCGTATTGGGTCAGTGAGATATTTTATGCATCTCAGAACAGTGCCAGATTACACCTAAATAATGTACAGCTAGTGTCATTTTAAATATTATATATGATCATACTTTTTACTTATAATTAAAAATTACATTTTGTCTTTCTTCCTGGGCTAACTTCACCTCTCTGTGCAAGAATGTGCATAAAATTCAGGGCAGGTTGTTACACTGTTGTGTAGTTTTAAATTTAGTATTTATTTAGATTTTTTGTGTTGTATGTACACATTTTATGTATGTTTACTCTATGTACATTTTTTGTGTAAGTTTTAAATATAGGTTTTGCATGTATTTATGTGCTGTGTATTTTGAATTTAATATGTATACATGTATGTATATTTACATTAAATACTAGACTCCCTAATATTTAGTTTGCCATTTAAAATATATATTTTAAAACATGTATTGTTTTATACAAATAAACAATCTGTATTTGAAAATGTGTATTTTATTTATTAAAATAATGACATGAATAAAAAGTTAACCCAACTGTTTTTTTAACCCAATTCATTGGGTTAAAATAACCCACAGTTGGGAAGGTGCTATACCAACTCACATTTGGGTTACTTGTTGGGTTATTTTTAACCCAATATTTTTAAGTGAACAGAGCACCGACCAAGTGTATACCACTTTTAAAATTTTACTAATTAATAACTGGATTGCAAAAAGAGCCACATCTACAATCCTTTAAAAAGACTTTTAATTCATATTTGTAAGCATTCTCATTATGTGATTAATAGAAACTGTTATTGATAATTTATGTGGTAAGTTACATTAATTAACATGAGCCAAGAATGAACAATAATACGTCATCTTCAGTTATTAATCTCAACATTTACTACATTTTTAAGATCGAAATTGAATCTGTTAGCATAGTAAACACACTGTGAACCAACATGAACATTTTAATAATATTATATAATATAATATTTAAAAAGATTAATAAATGTTGTAAATATATATTGTTCATTGTTAATTTATGTTAGTTAATGAATTAACAAATGTTAAAATGAGATTTTATTGTAAAGTGTTACCTGATATTACAATTTCTAGTCAGTGCTTCTTCTAGGTCTTCTGTATTTTGGCTGAATATAGTGTTAGTGAAGGATTTCTACCTGATTTAACCCAAATATGCTACATTTGTTAGTGTGTAACCTTGTCCGGTTAGCCTTACTGACAGTGTATCCTGCTCGATCCTGCTGCGTGAATTAGCCTAATATGAAAACTTACCTGTTGTTCAAAGAGAAGTAGCTACTGAAGATGTCGATGCCGTAGATTTCGTGTTTTATTCCTTTAACTTTTCCGAGAACCCACTCTAAGAGAGGTAGGTTACATATAAAATACAAATAGACAATCCCACAGACCTTTTTTCTCTATGCTCTTTATCTTCCTCGCACACTGTAGCCTGCATGAGTTTCCTTCCCGGGAAACAGTCGCGAACACACCCCTTACAAAAAAAAACGAAACTGACTGACACACACACACACACACACACACACACACACACACACACACACACAACATCACATTGTGACTATATTACAGTGGGGAAAAACCCGCTTGACTTTTCTCAGATCCTGATAGGCAACGTCAAGTTAGTCTGGCTCCACGGATAGACAGTTATCTATAGAAATGATCAACACGCCACGCCACCTTCACGATTTCGAACTGACATTTCTTTCAGGTATTTTTTAAAGCGTCTGCTGCTGATTTTTCAAATACTTTTCAAATTGTTGGCAGATCTAAGTTTCACTTCCTTAGAAAAAAAAAAAAAATCTTTCCTCGTAGTGATCAATGTGCAATCTCAGTCCATACATAGGCTACTTAGCAGGAAACCCCTTATTAAAATAGAATAGTGCAACTCCAAATAAATGGGCAAAATGTTATATCGTAAAAAGACAATGTTTTGCCCTTCGCTTTATTTCTTGTATTCACATTAACGCTTTAAAGAATGTTTAAAAACGTAACACTTAAGAATACTGTCCAATCATTAATAAATAACTATAGGCCTACACAAATGAGTAATGCACAATTAACATTCTAGTAGGCTAACTACTATTAACTAACTAGAAACTGATTAATTAATTAGTAATAGGGCTAGTAGTTTTCATATCTGCCAGAGACCATGGGACTACTAAAACTACCAATTATGGGTTTGTAATTAATAATGCATAATTAATTCTAAAGTGAATGGTATGAATGGCTTTATGGTAACCCACTAATGACTCAAGTACAAATCCCACAGAAGGAATTACTAATTATATGGATCAGTAGGCTATTCTAAAGTGAAAAACATGATAACACTTAATGACTGAAGTAATTGTAAGATTTTGAGGTTTTTGTATGTTTTTGTAAAGTTTTGGATTCCTTCCGGTGGATTTGGTAATTCTTGAGTCATTACTAGTGAGTCACCATGACCTTCACTTTAGAATAATGATCTAAATAATTAGTAATTCCTTTAGCAGGCTAACACTAGTTACAGTATAACACTAGTCATTACTATCCAAAACCTTACTTAAACCTCAAAAGCTTGCAATGTCTTCAGTAAATATTAAGGAGTTATCATGCTTATCACTTAAAAGTTAATTATTTGTATCATTTTTGTAGATTTTTTTTGTAAGGTTTTGGATAGTAATGACTCAAGTACTACATCCTAAAGGGACTAATAATTATTTGGATCAGTATTCTAAAGAGAAAAGCATGATGCTAGTAATTCACTTAAAGGGATAGTTCACCCAAAAATGAAAATTAGCCCGTCATTTACTCATCCTCAAGTCATCCAAGGTGTATATGACATTCTTCGTTTAGACGAATACAATCGGAGTTATATTAAAAGTCCAGGCTAATCCAAGCATTAGAATTTGATTTATCAACCTTTATAGTTGCTCTGTTTTTGAAGTCCATAAAAAGTGCATCTGTCCGTCAAATAACGTTCTCCACACGGCTCCGGGGTGTTAATAAAGGCCTTCTGAAGTGAATTGATGCGTTTGTGTAAGAAAAATATCCATATTTAAAACTTTATCAATTAAACTTTCGGCCGACCACCTTATGTGGAAAAGTGTTGAATGTTGAAAGTGAAACTCAAGATACGTATACGTGACGTCATGACGAGCGTACCTGGTCGCCAGAGCCGGATTAACGCAAAGGCAAACTAGGCACGTGCCTAGGGCCCGATTGGCGGGATGGGGCCCAGACAGAGGAAAAAAAAAAAAAAAAAAATTTATAATAATAATAATAATAATAAAATGTACAAATGTCCTATCTACAATTTATTTCAATATTTATTAATTAACTAAAAATAGTGACGATGTTTATCTTAACCATAGACTGTTACATTATGTCACATTAACGCCAGCCCGTGACAGTATTTATATAGAGGCGCCAGCCAGTTAAGACCGAGGAGACGTCAGTGGCGGGCAGAGGTTAGAAACAAAGCTAGCAGGCAGGTGTGTTTTTTAAGTAGGCTAACATTCAAGATGCTTTCGGGTGCGGCAAAACGTAAAAAGAAAAAAAATGAAGAGGAACAAAAGAAGAGACAGCGGGGGGCTTTACAGAAGTTTCTGTCGGGCAGCCGTCCGACAGCTGTGAACCTGCTCGAGTCAGCAGAGCCAGGCCCGGAGACACGGCCCGAAGACGCGGTGGAAGATGCGGCGGGAATATCTGTAGACCAGTGGCGGCTACTGGTCTGTCAGAGAGGGGAAGCTCATTTTCGGCCTACATCATAAAATTGTCTATTTATTTAAAAGTAAATTCTGCCCTACGTTCCTTTTCAAGAAAATGGTCTATGACCCTGTCGTACCAACTAGGAGTCTTTCAGTCAGCCAGCTAACTTTGTCATACCAGGAGAGCTGAAAAGACCTGTTATTTTTCCCTATCTTTTGCACTAAATCAATCTTAGGTGTTGATCTGCCCTGCTGTTTAATTCTAAGTTTTTCCTCGTAAGGAACACTTTCAAATGGCTTCGCCAAAATCAGGTCGACAATATTAGCACCGTCTGCCATCGTGCGCAGTTTCACCCACGACGCTAGCCTAGCCTACTAACGTTATATGAATGAATGAATGAATGAATGAAGGAATGAATGAATGAACGATCTAAAAAAAAAAATTAAACTCTGTAAAACTGAAACAAGGAATGTGGTGTATAATTGTGTGAAATGTATGATGAAAATCAAGCAATTTCGCCAAGCAAATATCAAAGAAATAGGTTGCAGCAGTTTTTATTTCGACTGAACTTGAGAAATCCGCGATGGGTTGAGCGCGAATAGCTTCAGTGATTCCTTATAGTACAGAATCGCTGTCAGTCAAAGGGAGATGCAGTCTTTCGACAGACCCTCCAATCATCACGCAGAAGCTCGGAGTCCGGGCCAGCCCACTCCCCATTCACCCCCAGAGACGCTGAGCGTCCGTGGGCGGGACATAATCGCAGCGTTTATCCAATGACCGTCTAGTTTCGAAGCGCTGAAAAAAAACGTTCAAAGCGGCCCCATTGAAGTCAATGGACGCTGGGCTTCAATAGGGAAATGCACTGTGACGCTGCGGGAATGTATGAGAAGGAAATCGAGTCAGCCGACCTGCTATATGTAACTGATTCTGAACGAACTCGTCTTTGAGATGAACGTTTTCTAACGCATTTTTAGTCAATAAAATGTTAATACAATAGTACATATTTGACCATTAATTTTGTGACATTATAAGGGAAGCCGAGCTTCCCTTGCAGTCTTAAAAAAATCGCCACTGCTGTAGACCTGGAAGACATAAAACTTTTAAGCTGTGAATATAAAAAAAACATGTTTTGAGTGAATCTGGTGTTTTTCACAATTCTTGAAATGTAAGAAGTATTCCATCCATATACAAGTCTTTAATAGTCTGAATACCTTTAGTTTTCCACAGTTTAAATCCTCCATCCTTATATTTATTATTATTTATTGTTAGACAGTTTCTAAATGGTCTTGATGAATGTGAAGGGGTCATGTTTGCCTTCTTGTTCTTAATTACAACATTTATAAATGTTGTAAGCTATTGCATTTTGCAGAAAATCTTAATTAAATGTGTTGATTAAATGTAAACAGAGCAAATAAGATAAACTTATTTGCTCTGTTTACATAGTTTACTGACACCTATTGGTTATTTACTGGTACTACTGCCTTAACAATGACACTCCCAATGGATGAGGATAATTTAATAGCATTTAATAGAGCCGTGTAATGACGTATAAATAATGAATATCAAAAAATAGTCTGATAGACTGTTTAATATACAACACAACCAATTTGTAACTAAAGACTATGCTATGTAAAATGTGAATTAACTTTTATTAGTAACTTTGGTAAGTTTCAGATTTCAGTTCATAAATAACATCGATGGAGGGGGGCCCAAAAAATGCAGCCTGCCTAGTGTAGTCCGTTTATTTAATCCGGCTCTGCTGGTCGCATTAGTCTTTCGATCGGCAGGCAAACTTTCAACAATTTTTCCATATATTGAACAGGGAAGGCGGTCGGCTGAAAGTTTACTATGGATATTTTTCTTACACAAACGCATCGATTCACTTCAGAAGGCCTTTATTAACACCCCAGAGCCGTGTGGAGCACGTTATTTGACGGACAGATGCACTTTTTATGGACTTCAAAAACAGAGCAACTATAAATCCAATTCTAATGCTTGGATTAGCCTGGACTTTTGTAATATAACTCAGATTTTATTAGTCTGAAAGAAGAATGCCATATACACCTAGGATGATTGAGGGTGAGTAAATAATGGGCTAATTTTCATTTTTGGGTGTACTATCCCTTTAAGTAAGCTTTTGAGGTTTTTGTACATTTTTGTAAGGTTTGATAGTAATTCCTTCCAAAGGATTTGGTTATACTTGAATCATTACTAGTGAGTTACTATGATCTTCACTTTAGAATTATACGTTATGCATTATTCACATTAATTATGAACCTGTAGTAGTCCTCATGAGGTGTGTCTGGGAGGTATGAAAAAAATTGAAGTTACTGATTAGCTAATAGTGAACTACCACATTCAACTGAGCGCCACTTACTAATTAATTAATCAGAATTTCTTATTAGTTACTAGTTAGTTGTTAGTTAATTTGTTAATAGTTACTAAATTGTTAATAGTGTATTACTCATTTGTTCCTGGGTAATTATTCATTAATGACGGAACAGTATTCTAGAGTGTTACCCATAACACATTTTCCTAGGAGTTAGGTTTAACCACACCTCATCATAACTTCCTCTTATGGGGTATGAATAGCATCAGGTTATGTATCAATTTCCAATGGATTCTTACTACTATATTTTATTACCATAGAAACCATTGCTCCATAAAACAGTATCATAAAAAGAGTAATATAAGTGGTTTTAAAGACTTGCATCGTGTTTTGAAGCCACCCTCAAAACAAATGTTGGTCAATAAAGTTAAGACATGGTAAGGTATCATAAGAATGTTCTGGTGTTAACAATATAACAGGCAAAACATGTTTTGAAGTTGTGAATTTATGACAAACAAGTTGATTTATGACAAGCAACTATAAATTCATCAAACTGCAATCACAGGAATTAAACTTGCAATGTTACATCATATTTATTACTATTTGCTCTCTAATTTAGTTTTGACGTACAACCATCAGCACTATTAACATTTTCTGTGCCTCATTTTTTGGGATAAATCTGTTGCAAAGCTAACTTGTGCTCTTGTAAGTCCAGAAGTGAATGTGTGACTTAAAATAGCACACTTATAAAGTGAAAACTTCAGAAATGCACAGGATACACACAACGACCATGACATTCTGAACTAGTAGGGTTGGGAGTCGAAAATCAATTACAGAATATGTATAGATAATAGGTTTATACTAATAAAATTAGATGCGTATAAAATAAAATTTTTGATTCCACTTATCGATTCCTGTGTGCACAGATTTTAAACTTTTTTCCAAGTGCAAGAAGACGCGAAAGAGGACTCAATTCGGCACTTACGTCACATGCTATTTTCTTTGTGCACACATCCGTGCACTGAGCTTCGTGACGCACTTCTGTTTTGAAACAGTACAATTTATTTATTTCCGGTTATGTATATATTTTTCTGCTTTAGTCTTTAAGATGACTAAACGCCACTTAAAATTAGTTTAAGTAGATTTTTAAAAATCTACTTAAAATTAGTTTAAGTAGATTTTTAAAAATCTGGACATTTTCAGAGAGAGGAGAAGAGATACTTGAGAGAGGAGAAGGTGATTACAGTGTAAAATGTTCCAAACTCAACAGAACATGAAGTTTTAATCCAACCCAAGAGAAAGCACTGGACTGCTGCAGGTTAGTGGTGGAAATATATATTTTATTCAGAATGCACATTTGGAAATATAAAATATATATTATATATATTTTGTCACGGTTCATGAATACATTGTCTCACCTTGTGTGTGTGTGCTGCTCAGGCGGTACAGGAACTTGTGACGCAGGTGGCCAAGCTTTCTACCCAGATCCAACGACTGAGATTACCCGCTGCGCCCACCACACCGCCTGTTCCCCTCAGCCGGATCAATGTCACCAGTCAGCACGAGCCTAGGATCCGGCTCACCCGAGTATCAAGAAAGATACTCGGATGAGCCGGAGCTGTGTCTGTCTTTTCTGAGATGTTCATTATTTTTCTCACTCCAACCAGTAACATTTTCCACTGAGAGTTCCAGAGTGGCGTTGGTTTTAAATCTCCTGTCAGAACGTGCGGCTCGTTGGGGAGCGGCGGTGTGGAAGAACAATGATCCATGCTGTTCCTCGTTCCAAGCACTCCAGGAAGAGATGAGACGGGTGTTTGACCGTGCTGTGGCGGGCCGCGAGACGGCTCAGAAACTCTCCAATCTCCACCAAGGCAAGCATTCCGTCTCGGACTACATGATTCAATTCCGCACCCTGGCCGCCGAGTGTCACTGGAACGAGGTGGCGCAGTGGAACAGATTCCTGCATGGGCTGGCTGACCGTGTCCAACGTGAGATTTACACGTTGGATCTTCCTAAGAGTCTGAATGGATTGATGGAATTAGCTCTACGGGTCGATTCAAGATTGGAACGGCGCGACAGCGCCGGAAGACAACCGGAGACCCTGGAGTTTGTCGCAACGGATACGGTCAGCCAATTCAATGATCCCGAGCCCATGCAGGTGGGTAAAGCTCAGCTCTCCCGGGAGGAGAGAGAGCATTGGAGAGCTGGAGGACTTTGTCTTTACTGTGGCACGGCGGGGCATTTCCTCAATTGCTGCCCGTTAAAAGATCAAGCCCGACAGTAGGGAGGGGGCTACTGTCGGGTGGAGCAGCATTGGGGAAATCCTCGTCCGCGACTCTCCTTCCGGGTAGATTGCAATGGGCTACCGGATCCCACGACTGTCAGGCTTTGGTGGATTCCGGGGCGGAGGTTAATTTTTTGGACTTTGCGTTTGCCAGTCACCTCCCGCATTCCCATCACTCCTCTTCACAAACCCATTGCAGTTCACGCACTCAATGGTCAGACTCTTCCCACCATCACACACACGACGGACACCATCACATTGACGGTAGCGGGCAACCACACGGAGACACTGGAGTTTTTTATCACTGACACCCCCCTCAGCCCTATCATCCTTGGGCACCCCTGGCTGATAAAGCACAACCCTAGGGTGGATTGGGGTCAAGGCTCCATTTCCACATGGAGTAATCATTGCCATGCCTCATGTCTTGTGTCTGCTCGTTCGTCAGTGTCTAGTTCTGTGTTTCAGGAGGAGATGGTGGATTTGTCAAACGTGCCTACGGAGTACCTCGACCTGAAGGAAGTGTTCAGTAAGTCCAGGGCTGCTTCTCTTCCTCCTCATCGTCCTTATGACTGTGCTATAGATATTATGCCAGGTACGTTTCTGCCTAAGGGCAAATTATATTCACTTTCTAATTCTGAAAGGGAGGCCATGGAGAAATATATTTCTGATTCGTTGGTTTCCGGACTCATCCGCCCTTCCTCTTCTCCTTCGGGGGCGGGGTTCTTTTTTGTGGGTAAGAAGGATGGATCTCTGCGACCTTGTATTGATTACCGGGGGCTGAACAACATCACAGTGAAGAATGCTTATCCTTTACCGTTTATGTCTTCAGCCTTCGAGAGGTTGCAGGGAGCGTCAATATTCACAAAATTGGATTTACGTATGCTTATCATTTGGTCCGCATAAAGGAGGGGGATGAGTGGAAGACGGCATTTAATACCCCCAGGGGCCATTTTGAATATTTAGTGATGCCTTTCGGGCTTTCTAACTCCCTTGCCGTTTTCCAAGCACTAGTCAATGATGTGCTGAGAGACATGGTAGATCAGTTCATTTATGTCTACCTGGAAGACATATTGATATTTTCCTCTTCTCTCCAGGAACATGTTCAGCACGTCAGACTAGTGCTTTAGAGGTTGCTAGCGAATGGGCTTTTTGTCAAGGCGGAGAAATGCGCGTTTCATGCACAGTCAGTCCCATTTCTGGGGTACATTGTTTCGTCCGAGGGAATGCGCATGGATCCCGACAAGGTTAAGGCTGTGGTGGATTGGCCAAGCCCAGATTCCCGTAAGGCCCTACAGAGGTTTCTGGGGTTCGCCAATTTCTACTGACCTCCCCCAAGACGGCATTCAGGTGGTCTGGTGTAGCCGAAGCTACATTTTCCAAACTTAAAAGCCTCTTTGTTTCGGCTCCCATTCTGGTGGCCCCTGATCCTTCACGTCAGTTCGTGGTGGAGGTGGACGTGTCAGAGGTGGGGGTAGGTGCGGTCCTTTCCCAGCGCTCTTCCTCGGACGATAAGATGCATCCATGCGTGTTTTTTTTTTTACATCGCTTATCGCCAGTCGAACATAATTACGACATTGGTAACAAGGAATTGTTGGCGGTCAAGCTTGCATTGGAAGAATGGCGTCACTGGTTAGAAGGTTCGGGGGTTCCTTTTATCGCATGGACGATCATAAGAATCTGGAGTACATCAGATCTGCTAAAGACTCAACTCTAGGCAGGCTCGGTGGGCTCTGTTTTTCAGGCGTTTTGATTTTTCTCTATCGTATCGTCCGGGTTCTAAGAATATGAAGCCCGATGCTTTGTCTCGTGTTTTTGACCGTTCCGAGTGCCCGTCTACTCCCGAGTGTATTTTTCCAGAGAAACTCATCATTTCTACACTCACATGGGAGATCGTATCGAAGGTCAAAACGGCCTAGAAGGGGTTTACATGGCCTTCCGATAGACGTGGTTTCCGACAGGGGATCCCAATTTGTGTCCAAATTTTGGCGAGAATTTTGTGTATTACTGGGGGCGACGGTGAGTCTGTCTTCGGGTTTCCATCCCCAGAGCAATGGTCAGACCGAGCGTGCCAACCTGTATCTTGAGAGAGTGTTGCGATGTTTAGTCTCCAAGAACCCTTCCTCCTGGAGTCAGCAGATTTCTTGGGTTGAGTACGCACATAACTCGTTACCAGTGTCGGCCAAGGGCCTATCTCCGTTTAAGTGTAGTTTAGGGTACCAGCCACCAATTTTTCCCAGTCTGGAATCCGAGGTCACGGTTCCCTCTGCTCACGCCTTCGTCCAGAGGTGTCGCCATACCTGGAGCAGAGCCCGTGAGACTCTGCACCGGGTGGGTGAGCGCACCAAGGCCCAAGCCGATCGCCACCGGTCTAAGCCTCCCGTCTACGTCGTGCGTCAAAAAGTTTGGCTTTCATCCAAGAACATTCCTCTGCAGTCTGTAATAAATTAGCCCCTAAATTTATTGGCCCGCTCATAGTCACCAAGATCATTAGTCCGGTGACTGTCCGCCTCAAACTGCCTCCCACGTACACAAGGATTCACCCCGCATTTCATGTTTCCAAATTAAAGCCCGTTTTTTATTCTCGTATTAACCCGCCTGCCCCGGTTCCTCCCCCGCCGCATCTCGTAGATGGGGAGCGCACATATTCAGTCAATCGTATTCTGGACTCGAGACGGAGGGAACGCGGATTCCAGTACTTGGTGGACTGGGAAGGTCACGGTCCGGATGAGAGAAGTTGGGTTCCTGCTAGGGACATACTGGACCACTCCCTTATTGATGATTACAATCGACAGGTAGGTCCTCCTGGGAGCGCCCAGGAGGCCAGTCTTCCCCTGTGTTCCCGGTCTGCTCTTCGTTCCGGATTCGCAGCTATCACAGCTTTCATTGGTCAAGGACCACCCAAGAGGACGTTTGACTGACATGTAACGCAAACAATCCCAGTTAATTTTGATCAACGTCATGTTTAGGGCCGTGAATATGTAAAGTCAATGGCCCTCCAAACAGACCGGCATGTATCTCTAAATTATTCATTCAAGAGCGTTGTGTAAGTTTACTGCAACAATGGAGCCGCAAACTTAACATACTTTTGAAAATCCAGCGTTTGGTTGATCGCGCTCATTGTCACAGTTGTAAACACGATGGGGTTCTTCTTCCATGAGGGAGTTTGGAGTCGCAGCACTTGTTTCCAGGCAGACTGTTAAAGAAAACAACACACGTCTCACGGACATCCTGTAGAATACAACCAATCAGATGATGACTTCAGAACTCCTGAATTGTTTCCAGATAAGTGCGTCATATGCATCAGACATTCAGCCAACAGTCCGTGAGGCTGAAACTACATGCCCCTTGACCAAGCCCAAGATTAAGCCAAACTCTTAGTGGAGTGGGCGTGAACACCTATAGGACAGTCTTCCTCTTGAGAAGCATAAGTCAAGCGATAGTGGCTTCCACTATCCAGTGTGTGCTTTGACATTGAATAAACTCTCTTAGAACCCCCATAGCAGACCAATAGCTGCTCTGACAAGCGAAAGGAACTCTGTCTATTCTGTCCACATAAGCATGCAGCACATGAACGGGGTACTGTAGGCGTTCACACAACTCTCCTTCCACGGCTGGGTCGGTAGAGTCAAATGCCTAAAGTGTTATAACCGGTGCTCTAAACAGGATTGAGAACACTTTGGGTGAGTATCCTCGCCTAGGGGTAAGCCTCAACATCCAGTCATCTTCCCCAAACTCCATACAAGCACACTTAACCGAGAGAGCTTGCAGATCTCCTACTCGCTACCCACATGCTTGCATGAAGCTGTTCGAAGGGCGAGAGCTGAGAAGACTTTCCCCTTGAGAGCAAACATACGGTGCTCTTTTAACACTTTTAACTGCATGTCTACGCAGATATTTTTCGAGACAAGGAAAAAATAGATTGGATAAGGAAAGCTCTGGCTTCGTGTGGATGTGGCCTGAGTCTCATGGGGGCAAGTGCCACATTTATGCACTTTGTGAACTTACGGGGAGCCAAAGCTAGCCCAAACGGCAGGACTTTGAACTGATATGAGATTCGGTTGAAAGCACCTGTGATAAGGGGCTATCTGAAGGTGAAAGCATCCATCTTTCAAATCCACAGCTATAAACCAGTCCCCGGGTTGGATGTACACAAGGATCTGTTTTATCATTTTGAATAAGCATTTTGCAGATACTAGGTTCAGTGGTCTCAGATCTAAAATTGGATGCATGAATCCCGGGACGGTCCCGAAATTGGGAGCTTTGTCCCACGTCCTGCAAGACTTAAAGTAGTTTTAGGTTCATTTAAGGTGGTTTTATAATAACAAATGTCGAGAGAGCAAAAATCACATCTACTGTCCTGCATCAGATCAATAGCCAGGTGGTCACCCTAATGACACCATCCTTTGTGGGAATGAGGCAATAGCGGCTATACAGACCTCTGGCGTCTGTTTGACTTGGAGAGTTTGAATTTCTGCTTGAAGCGAAGGATCACTTTGCTCTGGCACCTCGGAGGCAATCATACCATTGAAACGGGCAAATTGAAGTGTGTAGCCATTCTTTACGTTCATGAGTAGTACTCAGTCTGACAGTGCTGGTAGTGCCATCCACACGCTCAGGAAGTCTAACAGGGGTTGAAGTGACTGTTGCGACAGAGGCTACCAGCTGCCGGCAAAACCATAGAGGAGTGGTGGGGAGGAGACTGGTTCACAGCGCGGGAAATTTCTCGTCCTGAGCTTGCGCTCTGCAAAACAATTGTTTGCATTTATTAGAACATTTACATGTAGTAACAACACACAAACATTTCTCTGTACCCACTGCAATGGGCAGGGGGCTGGTGAAACGACTCTTTTTATAGATGGCTTGTCTTGTAGAATGTATGGCTCTCTTCTCCTCAGCTTCTGGCCATCAGGAACTCGGCTTTACTTCCGCTGGTAGCCCGGACGGTCGGCGACCTTGTTTCACATGGAAATTGTATCTTTTGTTGGGTCACCGGTGTACTGAAGCACTGGAGTGATGTGCAGACGATGATCTCGAACGTGCCCGAGGGGGAGTGTCACCTCGCTTTGGTAAGAAGTGGGTCATCATTTTGGACAGCTGCCACTGCGCTGCGAAATGGCTTTGAAGGGAGGGACGAATCTGGCAGCTCAATTGGTCCGCCGCAGATGCGGCATCCTCACAATGACATTCTTCTCCGCCAGAACACAAGAGGGGAATTTCTATCTACATTCTTCTGCTCAGCACGAGTATCAATGGTGAAAACAACAGGGTGGAGTGAAGGAGAAAGATTCAAAGGTAATAGCGCCATTGGCTATTGCAGGTGCAATAGTGTGATTCAATCATTTCGAGGGAAAGGAAGTTTCTCCAACGCATCAGCTTTCGAGGCAGTTTTCAGAGACCATAAAGACCATCTCGAAAAGGAACTTCATATCGCAATTCAAGTTTTTTTGGCACATAAAATACATTGGCAAAGCATTGACAGTGTCCGGAGCCAAATCAGGCAGTGATTGACAGTGCTCTGATTTATTGCCCAAAAGCGCTGTGATCCAAAATTCACAAACCACATTCAACAAAATATTAAAAAGAAATAATCTTTATAGTAATTTAATTTTTTTCATTGTAAAATGAAAAACTTTATTTCAAGTTGTGTCGTCTAATACTATTTCATGCATTCTGACCTATTTACACTGTTAACCATAGGGAAATTAGTGTTCTTTATGTTTCAGATTTTTTTTGTGAACTACTGATTTTTGTTCATGGAAATCAACTGCAACAAAACGTTTTGCCAAAAGACACAGAATAAATATGTTTGATTAAATGTTTGACTACATATTTTTACCTTACTGGACTTGAAACTGGGAATAGAACAGCAATCGATGAGCAGAATCAGAATCGCTAAAATTCAAATGATACCCAACCTAATAATTTTTAAAAAGCAAAAAGCCCTTTTGGAGAATTACCTAAATGAGAATGCAAGGTTTAAATCAGGGATGTCCAAACTTTTTTAAAAGGGGGCCAGATTCGATGTTGTGGAAATACCTGGGGGCCGGTCCCTTTTCTATTATATATATATATATATATATATATATATATATATATATATATGACATGTTTTGTTTCTTGGAAACATGACAGATTTGACAAAAGCTTGAACTGACAGTAGAGTAGCTTGAGATAAGACACAGGAGGGGCGTAAATCACGGAGGGGACGGGGGGGGGGGGCAGTATTTTAATAATATAAATGATATATACTTAAAATAAATGTGTAAGTAGTAAAACAATACAAACACAAACGGGACAAAAAATGCGTTTTAAGTTTGAAAACATTTTGAGTCCACGAGCCGAAGCACGGCATGAGCCGAACGGGCAAACAGCTGACAGACATGATCACGGAAGATTTGGTTTCAAAGCGATATGTAAAAGCGCCTATTTAAGGGAGTGTCTCATTGTACTGTTTTCTTGCTGTGTTTTTCATGCGCCCCCAAATTGGTGCTCATTCTAAACCGAAAGTATGCGGACGGCCGCTCCGCCAGATGTGTGTTGGGTTTTGCTCAATATGATAAGTGGCAGATCAGAGGGCTTGCTGCAGTTGAATATCTAAAGATCTGAATATCATAGTATAAAATACTATGTGGAGGACGCAAGATAATTTAATAATTATAATATGACTGCGTGGTGAACCTTAATCGTATTTAAACAACTATCACTTTGTGTAGTTGGTCAGATAAAATGAAAGAGAAAAGAAAAATGGACATTTCATCATTTTTCAAATGTTTTTTTTTTTTTTTTTTTTTGTGGTACACATTATCCTCTCCTCCATGAACTGCCACCTTAACGTGGTGGAGGGGTTTGAGTACCCGAATGACCCTAGGAGCTACGTTGTCCGGGGCTATATGCGTAGTACGGGTCAGACTAAGAGCAGTTCAAAACCCCTTATGATGACTAAAAAACTGAGGACCATGACGTCGCCCGGTACGGCGCAGCCGGGGCCCCACCCTGGAGCCAGGCCTGGGGTTGGGGCTCGTATGCGAGCGCCTGGTGGCCGGGCCTTCCCCCATGGGGCCCGGCCGGGCTCAGCCCGAAGGAGCGACGTGGGGACACCTTCCCGTGGGCCCACCACTCACGGGAGGGACCGTAAGGGGCCAGTGCAAAGTGGATCGGGCAGCAGTCAAAGGCGGGGACCTAGGCGACCCGATCCCTGGACACGGAAACTGGCTCTTGGGACATGGAATGTCACCTCGCGGGGAAAGAGCCTGAGATTGTGCGTGAGGTTGAGAGGTTCCGACTAGAGATAGTCGGAATCACCTCCACGCACGGCTTGGGCTCTGGAACCACACTCCTCGAGAGAGAGGATGGACTCTTCACCACTCTGGAGTTGCCCATGGTGAGAGGCGGCGGGCTGGTGTGGGTTTGCTTATAGCCCCCCAGCTCTGCCGCCATGTGTTGGAGTTTACCCCGGTGAACGAGAGGGTCGTTTCCCTGCGCCTTCGGCTCGGGAATAGGTCTCTCACTGTTGTGTGTGCCTACGGGTCGAACAGCAGTGCAGAGTACCCGACCTTCTTGGTGTCCCTGGGAGGGGTGCTGGAGAGTGCTCCGACTGGGGACTCCGTCGTTCTACTGGGGGACTTCAACGCCCACGTGGGCAATGACAGTGAAACCTGGAGGGGCGTGATTGGGAGGAACGGCCCCCCTGATCTGAACCCGAGTGGTGTTCAGTTATTGGACTTCTGTGTTAGTTACAGTTTGTCCATAACGAACACCATGTTCAAGCATAAGGGCACATGGCACCAGGACACCCTAGGTCGTAGGTCAATGATCGACTTTGTGGTCGTTTCATCTGACCTGCGGCCGTATGTCTTGGACACTCGGGTGAAGAGAGGGGCGGAGCTGTCAACTGATCACCACCTGGTGGTGAGTTGGATCCGATGGCGGGGGAGGAAGCTGGATAGACTCGGTAGACCCAAACGTACTGTGAGGGTCTGCTGGGAACGTTTGGCCGAGTCTCCTGTCAGAGAGATCTTCAACTCCTGCCTCCGGCAGAGCTTCGACCGGATCCCGAGGGAGGCTGGAGATATTGAGTCCGAGTGGACCATGTTCTCCACCTCCATTGTCAAAGCAGCCGCTCTGAGCTGTGGACGCAAGGTCTCCGGTGGCAAACCGTCCGGCGCCTCAGTAGGGGGAAGCAGTGCCCTACCAACGCTGTTTACAGTGGCGATGGGCGGCTGTTGACCTCAACTGGGGATGTTGTCGGACGGTGGAAGGAATACTTCGAGGATCTCCTCAATCCCGCCGTCACGTCTTCCATTGAGGAAGCAGAGGCTGGGGGCTCAGAGGAGGACTCGTCCATCACCCTAGCTGAAGTCACCGAGGTGGTCAAGAAACTCCTCGGTGGCAAGGCACCGGGGGTGGATGAGATCCGCCCTGAGTACCTCAAGTCTCTGGATGTTGTGGGGCTATCTTGGCTGACACGCCTCTGCAGCATCGCGTGGCGGTCGGGGACAGTGCCTCTGGGATGGCAGACCGGGGTGGTGGTCCCTCTTTTTAAGAAGAGGGACCGGAGGGTGTGTTCCAACTATAGGGGGAATCACACTTCTCAGCCTCCCCGGGAAAGTCTATGCCAGGGTACTGGAGAGGAGAATTCGGCCGATAGTGGAACCTCGGATTCAGGAGGAACAGTGTGGTTTTCGTCCTGGTCGTGGAACACTGGACCAGCTCTATATCCTCTACGGGGTGCTGGAGGGTTCATGGGAGTTTGCCCAACCAGTTCCAAGGCATTCGACTGTGTCCCTCGCGGCGTCCTGTGGAGGGTGCTTGGGGAATATGGGGTCGGGGGTCCTTTGCTGAGGGCTGTCCGGTCCCTGTATGACCGAAGCAGGAGTTTGGTTCGCATTGCCGGCAGTGAGTCAGACTTGTTCCCGGTGCATGTTGGACTGCCCTTTGTCGCCGGTTCTGTTCATAATTTTTATGGACAGAATTTCTAGGCGCAGCCAAGGGCCGGAGGGTGTCAGGTTTGGGGACCACACGGTTTCGTCTCTGCTCTTTGCGGATGACGTTGTCGTGTTGGCCCCTTCTAACCAGGACCTTCAGCATGCACTGGGACGGTTTGCAGCCGAGTGTGAAGCGGCTGGGATGGGGATCAGCACCTCCAAATCTGAGGCCATGGTCCTCAGTCGGAAAAGGGTGGCTTGCCCACTTCAGGTTGGTGGAGAGTTCCTGCCTCAAGTGGAGGAGTTCAAGTATCTAGGGGTCTTGTTCACGAGTGAGGGGAGGATGGAACGGGAGATTGACAGACGGATCGGTGCAGCTTCTGCAGTAATGCGGACGATGTACCGGTCTGTCGTGGTGAAGAAAGAGCTAAGCCATAAGGTGAAGCTCTCGATTTACCGGTCAATCTACGTTCCTACTCTCACCTATGGTCATGAGCTTTGGGTCATGACCGAAAGGACAAGATCCCGGATACAGGCGGCCGAAATGAGCTTTCTCCGCCGGGTGGCTGGGCGCTCCCTTAGAGATAGGGTGAGAAGCTCAGTCACTCGGGGGTAACTCGGAGTAGAGCAGCTGCTCCTCCACATCGAGAGGGGACAGCTGAGGTGGCTCAGGCATCTGTTCCGGATGCCTCCTGAACGCCTTCCCGGGAAGGTGTTTTGGGCATGTCCAACCGGGAGGAGGCCCCCGGGGAAGACCGAGGACACGCTGGAGGGACTATGTCTCCCAGCTGGCCTGGGAACGCCTCGGTGTCCCCCCGGAAGAGCTAGAGGAAGTGACTAGGGAGAGGGAAGTCTGGGCATCTCTGCTTAGACTGCTGCCCCCGCGACCCGGCCCCGGATAAGCGGAAGAAGATGGATGGATGGATGGACACATATCCTTGTAAGTACGATTTTGGCTGTGTTATTTGTGTCCCCTTCAAAATTTGCTCTTGAGAAATTTCATGTTTATTGTCCCCCCCCAACTGTTAGATGAAATTTACGCCCCTGTGTATAGATATTTAACAATATCTGTAAAACTTTCATCAACCAAAAAGTTTTAATGGGTGAAATTTAAATATTATTACTGAGATAGAACTCTATTCTTATTATTTAATAAGTGCTCTATTTAGATCACCACAGGTAAAACCACACTACAAAAAATAAATTTCTTACTTGGTATTTCTGTCTTTTGTTTTCAGTCCAAATATCTAATAAATCAAGATGCTTTTTTTTTGGCTTGAAACAAACTAAATTATTTGCCAATGGATTAGAAAAATAATCTTGTTTCTGTTTGGGACAGAAATAAGATTCCAAACAGAAACATTATTATTCTTACCCCATTGGCAGATATGTTTTAACCAAAAACTCACTTCAATTTCATTTTATTTTCTAGAAAATATATCTAATGTCATTTAACTTAGTAAATGCATCTTGATTTAAGAATTCTTAGATATATGTATACTAGAAACAAGACAAAAATACTAAATTAGCATTTTTTTTGCAGTGCACACAAGGCAAAAAGTAAAAAAAACTGCAAGTTTATGACAAAAATAGTCTGCAATTTGGCCTTTGTTACTAATTGAATACATGTCTACATTACAAATGAAATAAAATTAGATATTAACCTGCATTTCTGACAAATTACCACGTTATACAGTTAGTGTTAACACAGTAAATCCATGATAAATGTTGGTGAATTGTTGTTTGAAAAGTATTTTAACTGAATCGGCTCAGCTGATTTGCACGTTAGTGTTGTTGATTAAGTCAGTGCTGTTTAACTGGATTTAAATTAAATCAAATCACAGAGAGTTTCAGTACCGGATACCTCAGCGCTGAACTCGAACACTTCTCAAGGGCTGTTTAGTAGGCGCGAGATTGAGACACTCAGCAGGTAAACACATTTGAGTCAGAGCTCACGAGTTGCGCACATAGGTTGCGCAGAGCACAAGTAGGGCTGTTTCGTTCCGCTTTGGGCGCTGTTTCCCTGGCCTAAAATCTAGTACTGCCACCTTGCGTTGACATCGTGAAACTGCACGATTTGTAAATTATCCGTGGCGGGCCACACATAATATAGTTTAATAGACAAGCGGGCCGTTTGAAATTCATCCCCGGGCCGCATTTGGCCCGTGGTCTGGACTTTGGACACCCCTGGTTTAAATCAACATTTAGATTAGTTAAACATTTACATGTTCTAGGGCTGGCCTGTTACAGCAGGTTTATAGTGGCACACCTTTTGACAAAATAAAGAAAGGTGGCTTGACAACAATATAAGCATCTGAAAATTATGTAAATGTTCATACTTAATAGTGAAAGGGGGTGAGGGTGGAAGAGGAAAACTGGAAGAATTGTTAGTGAGGGTGAGAAAACTGGATATTTTCAATGAAAATTATGACTATGATCCACATAATCTAAAAATTTAAAAGAGAACACAGTACAGCATTTGTATTTCAAAAGAAATACTCAATCTAATCAAATTGGGAAAAATCTCCAGGATGGTTTCACTCTTGTTTTGGGGTGTGCTCAAAACACATGAAATCCTATAAATTAAAAATGAGAAAAAGACAAAATTAAATTACTATGATTTATGCATTTATGTGAATATATAATATATCCAATTACAGCCTAAATATTTTTTTATGCAAGTATGTTTGATCATGATTAAATGACCATGATAACCAAATGCAAAGAAATATTCTTAAACAATGGGAAAGCTACACCTAGCTAAAGTTAAAAAAAAAAAATCTTTAAAAAAAGACCTGTTAGGCTCTCAGATTATAAAAAAAGTGTTCAGCACTCATCCTTTATTACTCGTTAATGCAGTGTATATATTACTTACAATAAGAAAGCAGGCTCCTAATAGAACTGCTTTTATTTTAACATCCAAATCCATTGGAAATTGTAGGCCAAAGTTGTCTGCATCAGTAAACGCTTCTGCCTCAAATCCCGTCCACTGTTTGCTAATTCGACCAATCGCTGAGGACTCATCCAGTGACATCACCTGGCATCACATAAGCATGTGACTGTTAGTTTGATGAGCATCAGTTACATTCACAAAACATTTGACATTCACAGCAAGACAACTGATTTTTTATTTTATTTTATACAATGTACACTACCCTTCAAATGTTTCACCAAGGCTGCATTTATTTTTTCAAAAATAAATAAAAAACTATTAAAATGATAACAGTATTAAAATGACTGGGTTTTTTTAATTGATACTCCAGTCTTCGGTATTATTTTTGTTGTATATTCAGTAATATTTTTGTTGAAACTATGACCAGGGGCAGGGCCAGAGGGGGGGCCTGGGGCCACCCCCAAAATTTAATTGGCCACCCCAAGTGCACAAAACTAATATTTTACAGTGCATTGATTTATTTATATTTTATTGTAGCCTATGCATGCAAGTGGCCACTGCACTCATCCCCCTGTTGTTGTTGTGGTTGTGGAGCGCCTCCGCACTGGTGAGGAACCACTCTACCGTGACGTGTTGTTATCGGAGTAAATAGTGGGCGCAAACGGACGACAAAGTGCGGTGGTTGGTTTCTCTGCTTTAAAGCTTATTAAAAAAAAACCATTTGAGCACAAAAATAAACTAAAACTAAGCCAATTCAGGAGCCAGAAGACGCGAATGAGAAGTTGCGCTCATCCGAAGCGCGCAAACCCGCGTCTCAGATAGCTCGCAAATATTGAGTTTTCTTTCAAGTCTTGCGCTTAAACGGACAAATTCACGCAAAAATTGTCAACATGAGCATCTTGAGTATTCTAGCAAACTAATATCCCTGCTGTCTGTGTTTTTAATGTTAATCAAACAACAAAAGACAAGGAAATCACTCACTGCTTTAGCTTTTGTAACTTTAATAACAATCTTTCATTTATACAGTCAAATATGCAATGCTATTTTACATTTGATTACTGATATTCAATTTCTGTAGGCCTACCTGAGAACTAATGTTAGAACTACTAGAAAAACCTGAAAAGCACTGTTTATTTTATAAGTATCTTTGCTCTGATTGTATTTTTTGTGCTTTTGCATAGTTAGATTCTTTGTTTTTATTTTCTTTATTCTTATTTGACAGTAGCTATTTTTTTCCCTGAATATAGCACATACAGACTGAACCATGAGTAATTTGAACAGTTAGACCCTATAGCCTAAATATTCACATAATAAATATGTATTACAGGCCCCCACTAATTATTCTAGAAATAAGTTAATTCAACAAAGGTAACCTCTTTTGCTGTATATTTTTGATGGTTTGAATGCATACAAAGTTGACGTAATGACACAATTAGTCACGAGACATACGAGAGCCAATGAAATTTCACTATGAAAACTGACGTAACGGGCGGCAATATTTGAAATTGTTTGTGTTCGTGATCTTCTGCGGATGGAGACGCTGATCGCTTTTGGGGATTTCCTTCACACAAATCAATCACTTGGCCTCGGAATATTTGTATTTTTTTTATAAATTGTGCATGCAATCAACTCTGCCTGTTATATCTGCGTTTTATACCACACAAATGGGTAGGTTTAGGGATGGAATAGGGTTGGGTTACATATTAAAACGTGTATAGCGTAAATAAAATGATGCTGGCTGATTAAATTGAGAATTACAGTCCAACATGTCATAATGGCAAAATCATAACCCAATATATGATCAGCATGACGATAACGTTCCCATGCCCAACGCGTCTGTGTCTGACGCCTAAGGTTTCTCATTGAAATGAATGGAGCACTCAGCGCGTCGATATAGTGACGCCTAGGGGTGCCTTTAGCGTCTTTATTGTGACGCGGAAAGCACTTGACCATGCTTCGTTTTTCGACGCTTTGGGAGTGAGAACCGGTTTATATTATATTATATATTATGAGAGTATGAGATAATATTTGCTGTAATTTACCATACCTCAAAAATAACATCAGAACAACATTTGCAGTCACAGAACGGCCCCACAATCTTCAGAACAGGTTCTTTTCTCTCATTCTGAATAGTGAACTTTGGCAGGAAAGGATGCCAGCTTTGCATTACATAACCAATAGTGCTGCCCGGAGGGCTCTGAACCTCCAGCTGAAATATATGACAATAATGACATTAAGATAGCAACATAGATAGATATTTTTCAATATTTAAAATCATTTGTCCATTAATTTGAGGTGGGTATAGTGGTTCTCAAACCTGTCCTGGGGACCCTTCACCAATGCACATTTTGTATGTCTCCCTCACACACCCAATTCAAGTCTTGCAGCTACTGAGCTGAAAAGTTGAATCAGGTGTGTTAGATGAGGGAGACATGCAAAACATGCACTGGTGGGGGGTCCCCAGGACAGGTTTGAGAACCACTTTTATACCAGAAGGCAAAGCAGGATGTAAAACAGTGTTATAATAGCCGAACAGTATACATTGTGAAGTGGTCATGTTGTGTGGTATACTATACCTCTTGCAGACAGCAAGGAAAGCAACAACTACTGCAGTTAAGGGGACGGGATAAAGTCATCACTTCCTGTCCCATGTTATTCTGAATATGGAGCAGGAAGGAGCGCACCGATCCACACAACATGCGAGTACAGAAATCACTCTCCTCAGCAGCAAAAAACACCTGCTGCCCTAAACTATTTTTCACCACATATTGATTTTTGGTCTCCCATCCTATGAGAACTGTGAGGGAAAGAGAGCATTTGTGTTCATGTGACAGGGGTTTATAAAAGTGTTTCTGAACAATCAATGGTTAATATTACCTTCCATTAGTTCCACTTTCTGTTGAACTAGAAGCTGGTCAACCTGTGATAAGCAGTATTATAGAACTGATATGAAAATAGGCATATAATGTATTTGCACATCTAGCACATATTTATACAGTTGATATATTTGCAAATACATCTATTTGTTGCAAACCGAGAAACGATTATAAACACAATGAGGCTGTGAAAGTGGAATAGTAGATGGGTTTTCCTGTTTGTTATGATAATGTTTAATGTCTGACAACGGTTGCATACTTCCCTACTATATCTGTAAACATAACGTGAACCGACAACAGAATAAACGTTTAGATATTTAACAGAGTAAACGAGGAACTAAACCAAGAACACCTGAATATGATTAACAAATGAGTAGCCATAGAAACAAATGAGAACTAATACAGACATGACAGAAACTGAACTAAACTGAACATAAAATGGGACAGATAAACCGACCCTAAAAAATGCTGATTCTCCTCTGACCCGAGAACCAGAGTCTTCAGGGGTACTTGGGCTGGATGGTGAAACATGGCAGCCTCTCCCTCACTGCCTGTGAGCCCGAGGCCACCACCAAGGTCGTCTGAGTCCCAGTGCCAGAAGCCATTTCATCTCCGGAGATGAAGCACGCTGATCAGTCCACCCCAGATCCAGGAGCTGACTGGGACCTGATCGATCTGTGGTCCACGGATCATATTCCCAGTCCTCGTCTTCTTTGCCAGTCTCATTTAGCCATGTTAATTCTCTGGTTCCGTCTGGAGGCCTTCATCCTCTGATACCTTCTGATGTCCTGATCCCTTCTCCTCTGGTCAAGGCCAGTCCCCTGGATCCGTTGGTCCTGCTGTTGCCGACCCGGTCATCCGAGTCCCAGTCGCCACCTCAGTCCTGCGAGTCCAGTATCTCAGCCTCAGGTTTCTAGGCCTTCAATGTCAATCTCTCAGCTCCATCAATTCGTCCACTCACCATGGTTCCGCCTCGGCCGATCGGTCCCAGGATTCCGTATGTCCCTCTGGTCAGTTCTCCATCCTGGATCCTCCCACCATCAGTGCCACCATGGTGCCTGTGGTTAGAAACACCTCCAGAAACACCTTGTGTCCTTCGCCAGCTCCACACCCTCCACCGAAGCCTCAACCCTCTTTCCTCCTAGTAAAGTCATTTCATGTTCTTCTTCGTCTGATGAGCTTCTAACAAAGCCTTTGTTTGTGACACATACTATATAGAACATACTTTTTTTAGAAATCGTGAAGTAATTACTTATTCAAAATAATAACCTACTCAAGACAGTATACGATTTTGGACACAGCCAACCTCTGTAATCCCATTTAACAATGGGATAAGTAAAACCTTTTCAAGATAAGTAAAACCTTTAAAAAACACCACAAGGGGGCATCATCACAAGGCACACTAATGTCATTTATTTTTCAGAAAAATATACCAAGCTTGTGTTTACCACAGACCTTATTTCAGGCATTTACCACAAAAAAAGAACATTCAAAAAACATATTGACTTCAGGACGATGGAATGGAAAGTGCCGCTCTGATAAGATGTCCTGTATATATGTGTACAATGGTGCCTTCGAACCACATTCATTCACGCAGAGGAACAGAGCCAAAGCACAACCAAAATGATGTTTGTGCACACTTTACATTAGGTGACATGTTATTCTGGAAATGTTACACATTTACTGCTAAAGAGTTTGAGGTAAGGTTAGATTTAGGAGGTAGGGTTAGGATTTGGGAATAAAAGTTTTTGGGTAAGAGTTTGGGTTACAGTTAGGGTTAAAGTTAACAGTGTAATAAAAATGTTAATTAAATGCAAGCATTTTAAATGTAATTACAATGCACTGGCATGTACATATTTAATAAGTATATTGTTTAATGTATCAAATGGTAAACAGTAGTTAAGATCATCTAATTGTGAGAGTTGAAATGCTCACTTCGCTAAAATCATGAGTTATGATGTTATTCACCTGAGTCAGGTACTCCAGACCTGGAGGACAGCCCAGGGGTCTGTCTGGGACCGGCATGACCATCGGGACCTGAGGTGGCACATAACCTGCAGCAGAAAAGAAAATGCTTACAGTATGTGAAATCTATAAACACATTATTCATAAAGAAAAAACTCTTTATCATTTTACCTGGTGGTGGTGTAGGATAAACTTCATTTCTGCCTGGATGAGGGCCAGTGGTATATACTATGGGAGAAAATATCATAAACTATAAGATATCTGTACCTGAACATGTTCGGACATTAAGTGAAAGAAAATGAAAACATGTCCCTAGAGGTAGAAATTGGCCAGCCATGTTGATCTAGGAAAACTGACACATACTTGTAACAAAAAGTGTGCATAATTGTATTGAATGTGCACTTGTAGTGTACTTCAAATCTTTAAAAGTATATTTAAAAAATGCAGGTAAGTAATAGCACAGTGAGACAGTTTAATGATAGAGATGATTATATTACAGGTTTAAGGGGCGGAACGGGATGGGGAGTCACAAGGTGACGTATTGGACATGGGCATGGCTTCTGACATCACACTTGGATGTGGGTTGGATGTCCAGCACAGGAAGCAGCAAGCCCTACTTGAGTTGTTGAGCGTACATTAGGGTGACCATATTTTGATTACCGAAAACCAAGACACACGGCCCGGCAATGAGATACTCAAATGATACTCGAGGTTTACTCAAAGATGCCTTATTAATTTCATTACATTTAAAGTATGCCTTCTATGTATGGATAGAAAATTGTTATATTAGGGCCAGGACAGGACTTGAAAACAGGACATGTCCTGGGAAAACAGGACGTTTGGTCACCCTAGCGTACATCAGTTGTACAATCGGTATTATTGTGGTGCTTTGTGTGATTGAATGAGTGCACTCGATAACATCCACTATGGTTTCGAACACCACTATAAATAATTCCCTATTTAAGAGTATAGGGGTGCGATTTTGGACAAAGCCACAGTGTGTGCGGTACTGATGAGGAACAGATTCAGGTGATTGGTAATTGTGTGAGGGGTCACTGGCGTACATTTACATGCAACTAAATAATCCATTATTAATTGGATTGGTGGCTTAATTGGACTGAAAAGCCTTCATGTAAACACCTTAATCGACCCGAAGGACATTTCTATTTGGATTGAAAGGGGTAGTTTATTCGTTTTCTTATCCATTTGAGAGAACATGTAACACTTGATCGGATTGAAAATCAAAACTGGAAAGGACTGTGCATGTGCAATAAATGGCATAATGACGTATGATGCTCGGAATGAGGTGATGTTGTCAAATAAAATGTAATAAATTACTTATTCTAAAATTCTCCTACCACTCATCATCTGTGAAGTGGAGCAGAACAACGTCCCATTAGTCCTCACTTCATTCATACTTTCATCCATACTTTCATCCATAGATACTTTATTTTGGGCAAGGGAAGGGGCGTTTTTAGTGTTTGATAAATATATGCACGTAATGGTTCATGTGCTCATCTCCAAATCAGGGATAGATAAATATTAAGTCTGCTCTTTAAAACAAAGAAAAGAAGCAATGTATGAGATTAGTATGTACAAACAGCTTGAAACGCGAAACTCTGCAAAAACATATTTTTTTGCATGTCAAAAAATAAATTCTGATAAGAAGCTTGATGTACAGTATAAACGCGCACATCAACCTGATCACTTTATTTATTGTTCATGTAAACTACATTTGGATCCATCAATTTGAATGAATTCATTCAAATTTAATCAAAAGTTGTGCATGTGAACATAGCCATTGGGGTGACTTAAGAGCCAGGTGTACCCGTTGATACTAACTAGCTGCATTTAATATAAATTTAAATACAATTTAAATGCAATTAAGTGTCTGAAAGCAGTACATTCACTTAAGTATATTATTTTATATTATTTCAGTTATAAGAACTCTTTTTAAGTATGCTTTGTAAAAATGTACTTTTTTCACAAGAATAACCCTACGAAGAGACTATGAAAAGTTGTTAATTTTACGAGATTGTCAAATGCAGGTGCAGATTTATTCTTAACCCATAAGAACCCAGACCAATTTATCCTTATAGGAAAATGATGGGGCATATAAAACAGGCTTAATGGACCACTTGTAACATGTTTCTGCAGTTGTTTTTGAAATACAACCCCTCCTTAACAGCCCGATGTGACATAAATATCACCACTGTTTTAAGGTTAACAGCCCAATGTGACATATGTGTCACCACTGTTTTAAGGTTAACAGCCGATGTGACATATATGTCACCACTGTTTTAATGTTACATATATGTGACATTGGGCGTTTATGATAAATTTGTTATGTTACATATGTTACAATGGGCATTTATTTCTCAGTTAAAAAAAATAAAAATAAAACATTTTATAATTTTTTTGCTAAATAAAATTTTTTTTCTGTTTCTTTTCTTTTCCACAACATATATCAAAATGATGCGTATTATTCAAAATTATTAACAAAACATATCAAGCCATGGACGGATCTTCCAACACTTATCCCCTGCTTGCTGATTTTAAGAATCATTGTTGTCAGTGAAAAGTAGACATGCTAGTAGAGTCTGAAAACAGTTGCGTGGCATATTGTCAGCCACCATGGTATGTCATTTGTCATTTTCCCAGTATGCATGATTTCCTGGCATTTGGTGCAGATCAATACCAATCAATTTTTAAAAAAATTTAAACAGTACTGTTAACATTTTTCTGAGTCCCAGATTTTATATAACACATAGAGAAAGTATATAACACTAAAAAAATAATTGAATCAGCTAAATTAATTGAGCAGCTCATTAATATTTTTCTTAATATGACAAATACATCACATCAAAATTCCACCAACTGTTGTAAGGTTAACAGCCCGATGTGACATAAATATCACCACTGTTTTAAGGTTAACAGCCCAATGTGACATAAATATCACCACTGTTTTAAGGTTAACAGCCCAATGTGACATAAATATCACCACTGTTTTAAGGTTAACAGCTCGATGTGACATACAGTATGTCACCACAATATTTTCGTAACTTGTTTTATATCAATTTGTAGTCAAGTTATTAAAATGTTAGAATTGTTGCATGGGTTAAAACATACCTAGTAACAAAAACAAGCGTTTTAAAAAATTTCTGACACTGCAACATGTGCTAACCAGACAGGCCACCATTTTGGAAATTTTGTCATGGCAACAAAAAATGCACAAATTGTCACATGACTGAACCTGGGTGTTCCTTACATGTCACTTAGGGACTTCCTGAGTTTAAATTTAGGAATATTGCTTTAAAAAGACCTTTCCAGATAATCACCAGTGTTTGTAACACCCGTGTCACTGTGGGTTCTTATGGGTTAATTTAATGTGATTTTTTTATATATGGCTGCAGTCTTCAGTATAGAAAATGTTGCTGAATTCTCACCAGGTTCCACAGGCACATTGGCGGCAGGTACATTTGCTTCTCCTGTCTGACCTACATTTAAGAAGAATGCAGTAAAATAAATTAGATCATAAGGTTATCAAACCATAAAAGGGTAATGTCATCACATTAACAATCCATTTAATTGGGTGCATTTTCTCACGACTGATCCTGTTTCCCGGTAATCTCCGAGATCATTAAAGGATTAGTTCACTTCAAAATTAAAATGAAAATTTACTCAACCCCATCTCATCCAAGATGTTCCGCCAGTATGGTTCTGTTCTGGGCAAGAACGCAGTATGGTTCTGTTCTGGGCAAGAACGTTCGAATGCAGTCGGTTGTGAGAAAGTGAAAGTGTTGTTTGGCAGTACTTTCAGTCAAAAGAAGGCGATTCAAGTCGAGCTACATGTTCAATTTGCAATGCTGATTTATCTCGTGGTGGCAAGGACCCTAAACAATAGCCTCTGTTAAAACATTTGCGTATTAAACATCCGAAAGAATGCGAGTTGTGCATGAAGGACATGGGTGTCAGTTTGGTTTTAAATGTGCTGGGGACAGAGACACATTCAGAAGTGCTGAGTACAATAATGCATACATTTTTTTTATCTCTTTCACGCAGGTCATGTTTTGAAAGACGATGTCCTGTAGCTTACTAATGTAAATAAATAAAAATGTATACAAAAATCATGTGATGATGTCCGACTCGTTTTATGAAGAAGAAAGCCGTAAGTTTTCAAAAAGCATTAGACATATGATATGACACACTAATCTGCTTCATAAGAACCATGTAGACAATAGGACATGGCCATGACTTGGTTTAATGTACCTTAACAATGATTACCAAATTTCTCTCTCATGTTGCTTTTCATAACCACTGAAAACGGAAAAAAAAAATCTAACCCAAAATTGGGCCTCACTCTACATTATCCCGCTTATTGGCTACCCACCAAATAAATCAATAATTTGACACACAATATTGATTTAAAAAGGAGTTTATTGATTTAAACACGATTGTAGACTATTGCTTCCGCTAAAGAAAATAGTCAGTTCCGTCTCTACGGTTAGAATCCTGCCGCGTCCAGCAACGCTCTTGTCAATGCAAACCGCTAAAGTAGCAGAACGGCTAAATTTACAGCGAGGTATTTCTGCCACATACATATAACTTTTTCCACTTAATTGTCGTAATAACGAGATGTTATGTAATTTTAACGACATCTTCTCGTAATAACGAGATCAATGTGTTAAAACAACATATTTGTCTTGTTAAAATTACATATTTTCTCCTAATAAGGACATGTGTTGTACAGTGGTGTGTACAAAATATGCCTGTATCCACATTAGAGAATTCATACAGTATAGCCCATGCCTTTGTCACACTTCCATGTCTGAAAAGCAGAAGCAAGCTCAGTGTAAAATAGGCTCTTCTGCTGCCTGTATCAGTGGCAGTGTCCATATATCACGAAAGTATTGTAATGTATTGATGTAGCCTGCAGTTCTTAACAGCCATGGGTAGCAGGTGCCATGGACCGCTCATGATTAGCGTATAGACGGATCCCGGTGCAGCCACAAATATCATAACTATCTATAAGGCCTACTGTAATATATTGTATGTTATACTGTAATACATATATTCTAGAAATGTATTAAAAAGAAAGACGCTTTCAGCCTTACTCAAAGGCCACGGAAACAGGCCATTGGGTTCGTTACGCACGTCAATCCATTCCCGGCGTTCTTATTTTGCTTCATATGTATTAAATATAGCCTACAGGCAATTAGTTTATGAAACCTTGATCAAAATTAAAATACAATTTATAGAAAACTAAATTTACTTTAAAGAAATTATTTCTGCAAAACAACACTCCTTAAAAATCATGTCTGACCCCATGTCCATGTCTCCAGATATTGCCTTAATCTTAATTCATGCCGACGAAAGCGCACGCAAATTCTTTAATATTTTTCATTTTTGCAGTTTTTTTTACCACTTTGTTATTTTGGCTTAGAATTTCGTTTGTTGGAAATATGAACTGAAGTTAGAAATTAAATTTGAAATTAAAAACTTTGCGTTTAATAAACAAAATAAATTTTTGAAGCGTTTGGAGTGGAGTGGGCTATATACATGCAAAATGTAGCCTATTTAGATTCATAGTTAGGCTATATGTTTAAATATTAGCCTATTATATTATTGTTTTAAGTTCATATGTTGATGATGAAAAGTGAGCAGCATGAGTAAGATAGGCTATAAGACGCGCAATATGTCTGGAGACATGGAGTGGGGTCAGACATGCTTTTTATTGTTTGATATGTGTTATTGTTGAGTGTTGATTTTCAGAAATCATTTCTTTAAAGTGAATTTCGTTTTCTATAAATTGTATTTTAATTTTGATCAAGGTTTCATAAACTAATTGCCTGTATATTTAATACATAAGAAGCAAAATAAGAACGCCGGGAACGGATTGACGTGCGTGACGAACCCACTGGCCTGTTTCCGCGGCCTTTGAGTAAGGCTGGAAGCATCTTTCTTTTTAATATATTTCTTGTCATAATTACAGTAGGCCTTATAGATAGTTATGGTAATTGTGGCTGCATCAGGGTCCGTCATTACGCTAATCATGAGCGGTCCATGGCACCTGCTACCCATGGCTGTTAAGAACTGCAGGCTACATCAATACATTATAATACTTTCGTCCTATGGGCACTACCACTGATACAGGCAGCGGATGAGCCTATTTTACGGAGCTTACTTCTTTTCAAACAAGTGTGACAAAGGCATGGGCTAAATAAATTCTCTAATGTGTATACAGACATAGGCTATATACACACATCACTATACAACACATGCCCTTATTAGGAGAAAATATATGTGGTTTTAACGAGACAAATATGTCGTTTTAACGACATACATCTCGTTATTATGAGAAAAGATGTCGTTAAAACGACATAAGATCTCGTTATTACGACATAATTGAGTGGAAAAAATAATATGTATGTGGCAGCAATGCGTCACCGTAAAATTGAACTCAAGGTTTTAAAAAAAAAAGTGGTGGGTACAAAATGACTCATGACGAAATCTGGTGGGTCAGCGTTTATTTTTAATTTTCTTAAAAATAAAATCACCAATTAACCTAAATTGCTCATCTTGCACTTCTCTGCGACGTGCCACAATCCAGATTGCGCAATCACGTCGGAAAGGTCACGGTAGACATCAGTGGAAGTACCACCCCCGTGTTTACAAAGCGCACGTGCAAAGACTAATACAAACATCCTTTTAGCAAAAAAAAAACGTTAAACAACGGTGTTGGACGATTCTGAAGTTGGAGATGGAGGGTTTTTTTGTAAAGGGCGTTTGTATTAGTCTTTGCACGTTCGCTTGGGGCGATACTTCTGCCTATGTCTAACGTGACCTTTCCGACGTGATTGCGCAATCCGTGGCACGTCGCAGAGCAAGATGAGCAATTTAGGTCAAAAAGTATATAAATGTTGTTGTTTTTTCTTGAAAATGACAGATGGTTTCACTAGATAAGACCTTATTCCTCGGTTGGGATTGTGCAGAGCCTCTGAAGCCCTTTGAAACTGCATTGATTTGGACCTTCAACATTTTGGTTGCCATTGAGGTCCATTGTGTGAAGAAAAATCTTGGAATGTTTTCCTCAAAAACTTAATTTCTTTTCGACTGAAGAAAGAAAGACACAAACATCTTGGATCAGATGGGGGTGAGTACATTATCAGGACATTTTTGTTTTAAAGTGAACTAATCTTTTAGTGAAGGTCTGCCTTCGAAAGCGCAGAACAGCTTAATGCAACATAAGAAAACAACTTGATATTTAATTTGCTCACTAAGGTGTAATGGAGTAATACAAACAGGGAACATTTAGCAGCTACATCTTGACCTGAACAAGTTTTAGCCTATAAAATGTCATCAGATAACATTATAAACACTTGAACATAGCTAACAATGAGGTTGATGAAGACATTGTATTCTTAGTTAGTTCAACAGTCTCTGTAAATACTGGCTAAATGCCATTTCATATGCAGCTTCTGTCACCTCTGCATTGCAAAGAGTTTTTTGCTAATGCTAGTTTTAACAACAACCAATATAGTGTATTATTATTCTAATTGAATGTATAAAAATGCAGATGGGAGTGGAAAGTTCTGTGCGTGATCTACTGACGACTATTAAAAAACAGACACAGCCGGTGTAGAGGCCAAAGTGCAATTCATGGTAATGTAAATAAGAATTAATGTTAAATAGTACTTAAAATGTTAAAAGCATGCTAGAATTCATGTGTTTGTAAGTTTTAGTTCATATTGGTAAAATAGTGTACTGCCGCTTTAAGAAAAGCTTAAGAGCTTTGGGTCATGACCGAAAGGACAAGATCCCGGATACAGGCGGCCGAAATGAGCTTTCTCCGCAGGGTGGCTGGGCGCTCCCTTAGAGATAGGGTGAGAAGCTCAGTCACTCGGGAGGAACTCGGAGTAGAGCCGCTGCTCCTCCACATCGAGAGGGGACAGCTGAGGTGGCTCGGGCATCTGTTCCGGATGCCTCCTGAACGCCTTCCCGGGAAGGTGTTTCGGGCATGTCCAACCGGGAGGAGGCCCCGGGGAAGACCAAGGACACGCTGGAGGGACTATGTCTCCCGGCTGGCCTTGGAACGCCTCGGTGTCCCCCCGGAAGAGCTAGAGGAAGTGTCTAGGGAGAGGGAAGTCTGGGCATCTCTGCTTAGACTGCTGCCCCCGCGACCCGGCCCCGGATAAGCGGAAGAAGATGGATGGATGGATGGTGTACTGCCGCTTTAAGAAAAGCGCTTCTCCGGCTGCATAACGTTGATTTCATGATGTTAGTCTGATCTTGAGAACGGTGGAAGCGAACGGTTGTCTTACATGATAACTGATAACTGCTACAATAAGTGTATTAGTCAGCTCACATTTTTTTTTGTATACCTAGAAACAAGGAATAAACCGGAGATTTCGTATTTCATTTCAACAACGTTTCTGGAGTGAATTTTTTGAACTGTGACGCTGTGCTAGCAATGGAACTAGCTGCTTGGAACAAGGTTATATAGTTATCAGCGTAAGCCATCGCATTTCTCAAGTTTTCAAACCTCTACATTAGTAAGAAAACCTGCTTGACATTGGATTAGGAGCCTTTGGAGAGGTTTGCGAAAGTGGAACATAAAGGAAGAAAGACCGACTTTCTCAACTTGCCTGTACATGCGCTGGGCTCGTGCTGGTGAGTGCGCTAACGGGCTACAAGTGCGTCATTACTGCTACGCGTCTGTTTGCAAGTGGAATTTGTAAAAAAGACAAAAAAAACGGACTGAATATCAAAGCGATCATGATGGAGACAGGAACAGAACACGCGGTAAGCCTAACTCAATTCAATTCAATTCAATTCACTTTATTGTCACACAGCTATATACACAAGTGCAACAGCAGGTGAAATTCTTGGTGCAGTTCCGAGCAACATAGCAGTCACGACATGACATGTACAACATTTAAGCAACAACAGATTACACATCTGATGCGCCCACAATTACTCACAGCACAGTAAACTCTACAATAAACAATAAATAATTTACACAATGTGAGTGTAGTTCTCACAGCTTTAGCCAATATACACATACTTACAATATACATATACTTTAAACAATATACACTAAACATACATTAAACAGTATACATTAAGCTATAATAATAATAATAATAATATACAATGTACAGTATACATTATTATTCACAGTAGAGATCCAATTATGTACAATAGGTGCTATATGATAAATGATAAATAATAAATGATACATAAATGTGTATATAATGTGTGTGTATCTACAGTGGGTTGTGCGGAGTGATATTCTGTCCAGTGTGTGATATGATCCTGATGGATCAGGAGTTAAGTAGTCTGATTGCTTGTGGGAAGAAGCTGTTCTGAAGTCGGCTGAGGAAAAACTGAGGAAAAACGAGTGGTTAAACCAACACGTAAAGCATTGGAATACAATCTGCAAACGAAAATAAGCTCCAGAAAAGCCATACTAGGACAGCTTTCTGAGAAAAAGAAAGAATTGCATGTTTTAATGGATGATGATGCAAATGTGGAAATTGTAGCAAAGGAAGTGTTGGCCATGTATGAAACGCTGATGAAGAAGTTCAGTAAAGTAAACGCAGACGTTAAAGACCTATTCTGCCAGATGGAATGCGTGGAGAATTTGAGAGCAGATCAAAGGGATTGGTTTGAGCCAAGAAATAATGAGCACAGAGAATTTGTGCAAGAAGTGAATGCATGGATGCAGAATGCAGTACTGCGCAGAGAAGAGGCTAACAAGGTTAGTGAACAGATACATCCTGAAGATAGTGTGTCAGTCACTTCCAGTAGGTCCAGAAAATCTAAGTCTGTTTCGGCTGTTTCTGTTACATCGTCAGCTCGTGTTGAACGCTTAAAGGTCGAATTGGAAAGAGCTGCTCTGATAGCCAAGTCAGCTACATTGAGAAAAAGACAGACTTTAGAGGAGCACGAACTGCAGCTCAAGGTTGAAAAAGAACAGTTGGAGCTACAAGCAGGGCTAGCTGCTACAGATGCACGATTAGCCGTTTTAAGAAAATATGAAAGTTCAGATGTGTCAAAAGGTGCCAAAGACAGTATGATGGAAATAGCGATGTCTGCAACAAGGAAGCGTGATGTCAGCTACAGTAAGAGAAGTGTAGCTAGCAGTGGAACATGGCATAGCCACGCTAGTGAACAAGGCGCAGATGCTATACAAGCTACAGTCACTTCAGATAAGCACACAGATAATCTGGTTACCGTCATGCAACGACAAAACGACATCACTGAAAACTTAATAAAGCAGCAAAGGCTATCTACGTTGCCATCACCGAACATTCCAGTTTTCAAAGGAGATCCATTGGAATATCGTCTCTTTATTAGAGCTTTTGAGCACCGCATAGAAAGCAAAACTGAAAACAACAAAGATCGGCTTTACTATCTAGAACAGCACACAAGTGGACAGCCTAATGACTTAGTGCGTAGTTGTTTTCATATGGATCCAGATCAGGGATACCCTGAAGCCAAGCGACTGCTTAAGGAACGCTTTGGAGATAAGTATAAGATATCCATGGCATACCTTGACAAAGCTTTAAACTGGCCTGCCATTAAAGCAGAAGACACCAAGGCACTTGAAGCATATGCTCTTTTTATGACAAACTGCAACAACGCAATGTCAGATCTGGAGTACTTGGAAGAAATGGAAAATGCAAAAAAGCTCAAGAGAAGGGAACAAACATGGACAAAGCCTTCATGAAACCTTGTATCTGTTGTCAAGGAGATCATACAATGGAACAGTGCAAGAAACTCCAAAAAAAGATGCACAAAGAAAAGCTTGAATTCCTTAAGAGCAAAGGACTTTGTTTTAGTTGTCTTATAGGAGGACACATGAGCAATGCCTGTGAACAGAAGAAGAGCTGTCAGATATGTTCAGCGACACACCCTACGCTCTTACACATAAAGCAGAAATGTAAAGATGTACCAAAGGAAGAAGATTCGCAGGAGGAGCTAAAGGAGGAGTTTCCAAAGGAAAAGCAAACCGTTGTCAGTGGATTCGTGGATGCAGGAGAAGCATGCTCTCAGACTGGGGTCGGGGGTACAGGTATCGTCCTCGCCATTGTTCCTGTGAGGGTGAAAGCAAAAAAAGGCAACAAAGTGGTGACTTGTTATGCGTTTATGGATCCAGGAAGTAACGCCTCCTTCTGTACTAACAAGCTGGCGAACGATCTTCACCTGCAAGGAAAAAATGTGAACATCTTACTTACTACTATGGGAGACCAAAGGACAGTTTCATGCAAAGCTGTATCAGATCTGGAGGTGAGTAACCTAGAAGATGACGACTTTATCGAGCTTACAGGTGTTTTCGCACAAAAAGTTATTCCCGCGAGTAAAGAAAACATTCCAACCCAGGAAGACGTGGATAGGTGGCCACATCTACGAGGTGTGCGAATTCCATCGATCAACGCGGATATCGGTCTTCTGATTGGGACTGATGTGGCAAAAGCTTTGGAGCCAAAAGAGGTAATCCGCAGTGTCAATGATGGGCCGTATGCAGTACGTACAGCTTTGGGATGGACAGTAAACGGACCGCTGCGTGAGAACAACAGAAGCTGGACAAAGAATGGATACCCGCAGATCCAGATTAATCGAATCTCAGTGGCTCGTCTCGAGGATTTGTGGACTCAGCAATTCAAGTACGATTTTCCTGAGAATGCTCATGGAGAGAAGTTAGAAATGTCTAAGGAAGACCAATTGTTTATGGACAGAGTTTCCAAATCGACAAAGCTGGTGAACGGCCACTATTCTGTTGGTCTGCCACTAAAGAACAAAGATGTAAAAATGCCCAACAATAGAGCAATGACAGAGCAACGAGCGCTCAACATGAAAAAGAAGCTTCAGAGAAATCAGACATTCAAAGAGGATTATGTCAGCTTCATGAATAATGTGATAGAGAAGGGCTACGCTGTAAAGGTGCCAGATGAAGAACTAAAACGGAGTGATGGAAAGGTGTCGTTTATTCCGCATCACGGTGTCTACCACCCTAAGAAGCATAAAATACGGGTGGTATTCGACTGTGGCGCTTCGTACCAAGGAACCACACTCAACAAGCAATTATTGCAAGGGCCTGACATGACAAGCAGTCTGGTTGGTGTCTTGAATAGATTTCGTCAAGAACAAGTAGCAATCATGGCGGATGTGGAATCGATGTTCCACCAAGTCGGAACGGCGACACCTCAAATGAGCTGCAAGAGTACAGAATGGAAGTACACTTGTTTGGAGCCACCTCATCACCAAGCTGCGCAAGTTATGCATTGAGAAGGTGTGCAGAAGACAACAAAAACATGTTTGATGCAACAGTAGTGGATACAGTCTTGAATAATTTCTATGTGGATGATTGTTTGAGATCAGTTGCCATTAAACTACTTCAAGACTTGAAAGCTATCTGTCAAACAGGAGGTTTTAGACTGACAAAATGGACGACAAACAATCGAAATGTGTTGTTAAATATTCCACCTGAGGACAGGGCAACAGAAGTCAAAGATCTCGATCTTGATCAGGATTCATTCGCCATCAAGAGAGCTTTGGGAGTACAGTGGTGTATCCGGTCGGATCAGTTCAAATTCAGCGTGCACATAGAGAAGAAGCCTCTTACCAGGAGAGGTATCCTGTCTACGATGAGTTCAGTTTATGACCCACTGGGTATGTTGTCACCAGTCATACTGCCTGCTAGAAACATCCTGCAAGAATTGTGTAGACTGAAAACAGGCTGGGATGATACTGTGCCAGAGCATTTCGCACAACAATGGACAGAATGGACTGAAGAACTGCAACAGCTCACTGACTTTGGAGTGAATCGGTGCTTTAAGCCACCTGAGTTTGGGAAAACGGTGCAAGCTCAGTTGCATCACTTTTGTGACGCATGCGAAACAGGCTATGGTACTGTTACTTACTTAGTACAGAAGAACATTAACAACCAAATATTCTGCTCATTTGTCTTGGGAAAAGCAAGGGTCGCACCTCTCAAACCACCAACCATCCCACGGATGGAGCTGACGGCGGCTGCCTTAGCAGTGAAAGTGGATGTTATGCTGAAGAAAGAACTACAATTGCCATTGTCAGATTCCAGATTTTGGACAGACAGTACTGCAGTACTCCGGTACTTAGCAAATGAGAACATCAGATTTAAGACATTTGTGGCGAACAGGATTGCCATAATCTTGCAAGCATCAAAAGTGCAACAATGGAGCTACGTCAACACTCAGTTGAATCCTGCTGATTGTGCCTCCAGGGGACAAAGGGTGAGTGTCTTCATGAAGAACAAAGTTTGGATGTCAGGGCCTGTCTTCCTCAGTAAACCTGAAAATGAATGGCCAGACAAGCACGATCACCTGGAAGAGCTCACGGCTGAAGATCCTGAGGTCAAGAAAAGCATACTTGTCAATACTACAACGGTAAAAGAAAGCACTGATGCAATGCAAGAACTAATTGAATACTATTCTTCATGGATACATCTTAAGAAGGCTGTGGCGTGGTTCACACGACTCAAAGAAACCCTGGTAAACCTGTCAAGGAAGAGAAAGAAGATGAAGGGGTTGTATAGTGACCAACAACGGGTGAACAGGGGGATGTTAAGCTACAAAAAGAGTCTCAAACAGACTTACCTGACCGTGGACAATCTGCGACAAGCTGAGATGGATATCATCAGCCATTGTCAGCAAAGTATGTTCAAGGAGGAGATATCTGCTCTTCAGAGAAAGGACTCCATCAAGAAAAGTAGTCGAATCTTCAGACTGAATCCACGACTTGAAGAGGGAATCCTTCGTGTTGGAGGTAGGCTCAGTCGAGCATCCATGCCAGCTGAAGCCAAGCATCCTATGATTCTGCCTAAGAACCATCATGTGGCTGATTTGATTCTCCAGGATTCACATGAGCGGCTGGGACACAGTGGACGTAATCATGTTTTGTCTCATGTACGTCAAAAGTACTGGATTGTCGATGCTTCCTCATCAATCAGAAGAATGCTGTCACGGTGTACTATATGTCGAAGACAACATGGTGCAGCAGGCACACAAGTGATGGCGGACTTGCCAAGAAACAGAGTTGTACCAGACGAACCACCATTCACCAGAACTGGAGTGGATCTATTTGGGCCATTCTACGTTAAACGTGGAAGATCATCTGTAAAAAGATATGGGGTGATATTTACCTGCCTTGCATGTCGTGCAGTCCACATAGAAATGGCAACGTCACTGGAAACAGACTCCTTTATTCAAGCTCTGCGTCGCTTCATTGCAAGACGAGGGCAGGTGAAAGAGATGAGATCTGATAATGGGACCAACTTTGTTGGAGCTGATCATGAGCTCAGAAAGGCAATAAAGGAGTGGAATACTTCACAAATTGAGAACAGCTTACTCCAACAAGACATCAGATGGTTATTCAATCCACCATCCGGATCCCACCATGGAGGGGTGTGGGAGAGAATCATCCGTTCCATCAGAGAGATCATGAATGCTATGCTGAGAGAACAAAACTTGGATGAAGAAGGTCTTCAGACGTTCTTCTGTGAATGTGAAGCCATTCTGAATAGTAGGCCTATCACCATGCCTTCCAGTGATATCAATGATCTGGAAGCTCTTACCCCACAGCACTTACTCTTACTCAAGACTAACCCCAGCTTACCACCAGGACTCTTCCATAAGGATGACACTTATGCGCGTAAAAGATGGAGGCAAGTCCAGTATATGAGCGATCTATTCTGGAAACGTTGGACTAAGGAATATCTGCCTCAACTTCAGAAGAGACAGAAATGGAACCATCCATCACGGAACTTCATTCCGGGAGATGTAGTCTTGATTGTCGACGAATCAGCCCCCAGGGGATCATGGCTGATGGGAAGAATCGTTAAGACTAGGGAGGACGAGCATGGAGTGGTCCGCAAGGTTCGAGTCAAGACAAAGACTAATGAGCTTGAGAGGCCGATAACTAAGCTCTGCTTACTTCAGGAAGCAGTTTAAAAGCGAATTCAAACGCCAATAAATTGATGCAAAAAATAACCCTGTCCACGCCTTTTCAGTGCTAATTTTTCACTGCGTGTAGTAAATCCTGACAGTAGTTTTTTAACGTCAAAAGAGGGTTTGCATTGGCGCAAGCTGATGGTAAATCTGGCCCTAAATATAAAAATATTCTTAATTTTAGTTGTTTCAGAGTTTTGATATCTTCTTGTAAATGAGCACTTTCACTTTAATATTACCTCTAAACCTTATCGAACTATTGTAAACAATAAAACACAGTCGTGGACAATGCAACATCTTTACGAGTCACTGAATCATCCACTTAACTGATTTGTTTAAAAGCACTGATTCGTTCAGTATTGGCACTAATGTGTATTACCAGACTTTGCATTGGATTAATTAAGAACTTTTTCCACAGAGCAAAAAAAACTAAAGTAACTGGCAATAAAATATAATACTAAATATGAACCCCTTGTTTATTGAACTGTTGTATAAAAGCAATTTATTTAAACAACAACCATGCTGTTGGAATAAGCATGCTCTCGCTTGTTTTATATTAATAAAATATGAACACTAAACTGTACAAATTGACCGTTGGTCCCCAGATGGATGACTAAATTATCCCTCGTTTGTTATGCAATGTGTCATGCACCTTCATGAATTCAGATGGTTTTGAAATTATGGGTAATCACTTACCTTGCAAAAACATGATGAGAAATTAATGTTTGTCTGTAATGAAACACAATAGCATGAAAACAATAGGATTTCATTGTGAGTTCCAATCCGTAACTCTATGTGTTTAAGCTGCCACTTTAGCAAAGAAATGCAGTCTTTTCACATTCAATGATGCACTAAATGTCAAAAGTACTGTTGACAAAAGTTGACTGTTAGGCCTAATTATTTAAAATACTTGCTGAGGTTTTACACAACAATTAAACATTGAACAAAACTGTGAGTAACATAAATTATTCATGTCTTCTTTTAATAAAGTTCCGGAGGGTGTCATTTGGCTAAAGGATGTGAATGTATTGTGTTTCACAAAGAGCAATAACCACTATCTCTACCTTTTTTACATGTTTTAAATGATCGGGAGCCCGGGAGGTGTTTGCCTAAACTCATAATTCATCTCACTCTATAGAGTTCTGCAGACAGGACGTATTTTTGTCGGCCAAATCCCGTAAACGAGTTAGCATTATAGCACTTCTGGAAGTCAAAGGGTTTTTTAATGGCTCAAGATATTTTAATATTTTATTCTACGACATAAAATACACCAGTAATACCCTCTTCTGGTATGTTTTTTTTTTTACTTTAAAGGTCACTAACAATTGGCTAAATGGGACTACAGAGGTTGTCAGGGACATTACTCACTAGTCCACTTTCACAGCCTCGTTGTGTTTAATCAAAGACTATAGATATAGAAAGACGTTTCATTCCTATTACTTATGAATAGGAGAGACTGCTATGTGCAATATGGCGGAATATGTCCCGCCTTCTAGATAAAAGAGGCATTTTCTGATTGGTAAAGTCATTGCGTCACTGCAGCTGCAGTTAGAAGCTCAGGTTCCCATAGAAACCTGAGAAATGCTTAGGATTGCACATGCCCATTGGCTGGTTTAGCCTAAAAAGTATGCTTTTTTTAATGCTGTTTGTTTGCGCATAAGAAACAACATTTATGGGACAGTTCATGTAAGATTTTGTTGCTGTTTTGAAATATGTTATTTAATATGTGTGTGAGTTCAGCCAGCAGTTTTTGAGATTTCATTATCCCCCCATTCAAATAGATAGGAATTGGTCTTGGATGCCTGAAATAGCTGCCAAGCTGCCACTTGGCCGCCAAGTGAACAGACTTTACTTGAAAGGGACTTTTGTTTAATCACGCTTTTGCAAACTATTTTGTCAGGGAAAATGTTTATATGGAAAGACTAAAAAAGTTGTCAGAAGCTTAATGATGGTAACGTTGAAGTCATGTGACTGGGGTGTAGTTCGTTTATTCGTTTATTATCGTATTTAGCTTTTTACTTCTGCCAATTGTATTTAGGTTTCAAAATGTATTAAAATTGTGTCCATTTGTGAAGATTATCATGATGAACAAAGTGCAACGGGGCGGTCACATTGCAATTTTCGTTCCATTGAGTTTCACATTTGAGATTCGCATCATGTGACGACGCGTGACAAGTAGAAGATCGATACGTCACGGCATGACCTCTTGGCTGAATTAAAAGAACAATATTTTTGCAGTCGAATAGATTGTATATTTTTTTTACATTTTGAGTGTATTACTTTGTTATATGTTGAATTCATGTTTATAAAAAATATGCTTCAGAGAGTGACGTCATATCACGACCTTTGCAGTTTCCGGAGAAATTTCACATGCTCAAAATCTAGTGACCGCGGCGTAAGAAACAAACTTTTCTCAGTTGCAGAGCTTATTTTCTGCAATACTCCAAAAGCAAATAAAAAAATTATAATGGGTTTTTGTCTAGGGAACCAGGGTGATGTTAACTTCTGGGCTGTAAATGTCATCACTCTATTTGGGGCACAACCATACAAGCATTCAGGGGCGCCCACAGGATTCAAAAGTCTCTGGGTCATAACAACTATTTGTTTACATTTAGCCATCCTACTTAAAACTCTGTTACATACACTGAGCAAAGTTGTTAAGTATAGAAGCATGAGCACCTCCGGGATTTCAACTGATGGTATGCACAGAAGAGATTTTATTGGTAAAAACAACACTAAAAAGTAGGGAAAAAATCAATATACAGTATACTCATGTTAAAAACTCAGAAGTTTTTAATTTCTTGAGTATGTCTAGCATTCCTTTAGCCTAACTATTATGCACGTCTATAACTTGAGACTATTCAGACCAAATGATTATGTAAGAGCAACAGTACACCTGAGCAGAATAAAGGTGTCTCACATTTTAAACCCAAAATAGTACATTCATCTAGCTCATGTTCACATATAAGAAAACAACTGCCTTTGTAAAAATGTCAAAGGTATGTTTACTTACCACAATAGATGATGATAGCACTTTAGCACACTGAAGGTTCCATCCTTTCAAGGATATTTTTCTTGCATGGAAATGTGTAATTCATACACTCATCATACTGTTGTCTGTCCGGACATGAAAAGGCAATGACTTTGCAAACTCCTTTGTCTGACATATTGTGAAGTATCAAGACACCAGTGATACTCTACACCCCTTGAGAACACCACACTTCACGGTTTAGTGGGGAGGTTGCCAGGATACTGACTGACAACAGTATACCCTCTATGAAAAAGCATGGCTCTTTGTTGGTGCTTAAAGCACTAAACATTGCTTAAAATAGGAAAATTACATTTTTACACAAAATTACATACAAATTACATACAAAACATTTATGTTTGTTACTGGATTACTTTGGCTAAGATTGGATCATGTACAAATTATTTTTGGCAAAATGCATCATGTACATTGCAGTATGTTATATAACTGTCTTTATAATGTCTTTTTCACAAACAGGCAGTGGAACAATTCAAACAGGTAACATGTCTGTGGGTTTACAGGACACTGGAAGTGTCTTGCACAAAATGTCTGATATGAAATGCAGAATTTCCAGATGTTAAATAAATCGACAGAGCATTCAAAAAGAAGAGAATATAGGCTGCATGTCTTTGCAATTAATTTTACCCATCAAGGCAGCGGAGAATAATTAAAAAAAACTGTAATAGGAGCATTCTGTGTGGATTTTCCATGACGAACCACCCAAAGTGCAAGTTAGGGTGGTTTTCACATCACCAGCACCTACTAAGAACTTCAGCTGTCAGTGTTTGTGGTTACTGCTGTGTTTGCTTCACTTTCAGATAACACATTCAGCCTTTGTGTCACATTTCTAGAGAGAGCCACAAACAGAAACAACTATGTGTAATTTCTCTCTTTCGAATTTAAGGATTTTACAAAATAAATAAACAGAAGAGATGTATGTGCCCCAGAAAGAGATAATATATTGTTAGTAACATAAGCCAGTTAGAGCTGTGCATGTAAAGCTCACTCCCTTGGCCTCAAGGCGCTTGCTTCCCACAACGGAAACCCTGGTTCGAATCTGGCTCAAAGAGGGTTGAGTAGGGCCAGTTACGCCTGTGTTTTCCCCTTTTATGAATCCATCTTTTTCTTACGCCCATGATGCTTTGCACAAAATTATGTGAGTAACTTCCATTAAACTGTAAATAATCAGTTAAAGGTTTGCTGCAATAATAAGCATATTCAAAACTGGGTACAATTAGATTACATTATTCTACTCAGCAGTATGAAAAGTTCAGATGCAAAAGCCTCTAAGTCTGTCTGACGTTTTTCTTTAAAATAAGCATTTTTGTCAGGCTTCTATGTATAGGCTTCTACCTAAGTACTGGTACTTCTGAATGGGCTGAGGCTGGGATTTAGTGGATTTGAAGTGAAAGTATTTTATGAACCTATACTATATGCAGAGAGCATTCACTCATTTTGACCGAAGTGGCTATTAGAGGCTTTTGCATCTGAACTCTTCAATGTTGTTGTGGCAAGCAGGACGAGGCAGAGAGGCGTGAAAACGGAGTGAGGCCAGTGGTGCAAGTGTTAATGAGCGTCAGCTGTGCGCTAGTCTCAGCCTCAGACGCCACGCCCATGGACCGTTGGCTGAATGTCTGATGCATATGGGACACTTATCTGGAAACACTTCAGGAGTTTTGAAGTCGTCATCTGATTGGATGAATTCTTCAGGATGTCCGCGAGACGTGTGTGTTGAGTTCTTTAACGGTCTGCATGGAAACTGATAAGAGCTCCTGCCATAGATTGTTTTGTTATACCATGTCACATTAAAATACCAATTTATGTTATTCTCCTGATGTCTGAAAATAGAACATTAGGGAGGATTTACAGCTCATTCAGTCAAACTGACGGATAAGGATTATTTGTAGCACAAGCTTATGATTTGTTTCAGTCTATTTAAGTAAACAGGAAGTGCCTCCCATAAACACAGACGCGTTAGAAAAAATGTGGATTTCAGTTGTCTTTGTCGGTTCTCGTTAGTACGTAGTGTGGTTTTTGTTTATATTATGTTTCTCCTGCAATCTCCTACATGTTTTGGTTTATTAATAAAGAATGTGTATATTGTTAGATTTTGTTATCTTCGTGTGTGTTGATTACAAGACCATAAACAGACCCAGGGCCGCTGCTGGCCAAATGTGTGCCCTAAGCAGTATTGTATTGATGACGATTAATCGGGTAATCTTTGTGGTGATAAAAATAGACCTAAGTGAACAATAGCCTTTAATTTGACTTAAAATACATATATAATATGAATGAGGCAATATTTGGTTCAAAAAAGCATAAAAAAGTAATGTATGGTTTTATTGAACAACACTGTTAAAATACATAATGTAATATATTTGGTGTAGTGGCAGCCATGAACACTGTTACACACTGTTGTACCGGTTCTTCTGGCTTATCATAATACATGAAGTCCTGGAAATGGATTGAGTTATAATTAATAATAATACATAGTAAAAAGTATTATATCACAAAGTTGATTTTTTAAAAGTATTTTGAACAATACTTACAATAAGTATGCAGGCCCCCAATAGTGTAGCTTTCATTTTGAAATCCAGGTTGCTTGGAAACCTCAGCACAAAATCTGCTCCTGCATTTGGTCCACAGCCTGAGAAAGGTTTGAAGATCTTGCCAAATGAACTGTCTATCGCTGCCTCATTCAAAGACACCAGCTGTGGTCACAGTATAAGACAGGTAATACACATGCTCCCCTAATAGCAACAGTCTCGACAAGTCAAGCCACGAAAGCTGTGCTAAGTGATGAACTGTGACTTGGAATCTCGTATGGTCCATTGTTTCCGGAAGAAAGCACTGAACGCAACAGAGAAAATAAATAAAAAATAAAAAAAATAAAAACTGAACACAACAGAGACTAGTGCTTCCAAAGGATACACACTAAAGAGATGGCGGCTTATTCAACCGTGGCTCGACTTGTCGAGACTGTTTTCCAAGATGGCTCCTGTCTGTACGCGTAATGTACTGTCTTTATAAAGTATCTTCTTATTAAACTGTTTGTACACTTCTCAATGCTCAAAGTTCTCAATGCTTCGGTTTGCATGTAGGGACCCTCATTTTGCTACCGTGTTAGTGTGAGGCTATTTTGAGCCTTGTTAGTGATATTAACTAGTGATTTAATTTTACTTGTTCTATGCCCCATATACTAGCATTATAAGCTTTTAAGCTAGCATTTATAAGCATTATAAGATTTTCAGGAAAACGCATCCCAGAGAACGATCTACTCGGTAACCATGTGTTAATTACCCCTAGGTTAATTATCACCGGAGTTGTCCTTAAAGCCTTTAAGCACATTTGCCTATTTATTTATTTACTTTAATATTACATTTTCACAATAATAGTTTAGTATAAAAACAGGCCTATTACAGAATTTAGAACAAGTTTACAACAAGTATTATTCTGCTACTGTTTAAGAAAGCAAACAATCCCTTTTTTAAAACCAAAGAAACACGTGCTTTTCTTTCTTTTTTTCTTCATTGTGGGGATCCAATTTCCACTGAAATATAGCACAACCTGAACTCACCCACAGCCAATGTGGGTCAGACAATTCAGAAAATGCTTCCCAGACAGCAACATAGATCTGGGCCGACACTATGTTGCAATCTGGGTTACTTGGCATACTAGCAGCTTTAAAATTATAATCCAATAATGCTTAAAGATTCTTGTGAAGGATATGTTTAAGTTTAAATAATAGAAAATAACTTTGGTCAATTCAAAAAGAATAAAAGTCAATGAAAAGTGTACGTATATCACCTCAAAGTTATCATCCCTGAAGCAGGTACAAGGTACACATGGTCCCGCTATCTTAAATGTCGGTTCACCTCGTTCATTCTCAACGGTGAATTTAGGTTGCCAACCACCCCAGATATGTCGAACATGTCCGATGACAGTGCCCGGTGGAGACTGAACCTGCAGCTAAAATATACATACAACATATAATATACAGAACAACAAGCAAGGACTAAACAAAGCAAGGACAACGTTCATACCTCATGGCTGATGCAGGTGCCACAAACAAACGGGTGCACCAGTCTGATGATCTCTTTATTTGAGTCATTAATAACATTCATTATGAAAGAACGTCTTGCAGATAACTGCCTGTTACAATAATCGTTGTCCTCAAGAATACTAAAAACTTTGTTCCCGATGTCATCCTTCACCTTATATCTGGTGTTAGAGGTTATTCCACAGCAAACTTTAAGAAATTAAAAGGAAGGAGATTAGGGTGTCGCTCGTTTGATTTTGCTGTATTTCATTCATGAAATGCTGATGAACACACCTTCATCAAAACATTCTTCCAGATGTTGTTCTTTGTAGACAAACAACTGATCAATCTAAATAAACATAAAAATAACAGGCTTCTTGCAGTTAAAATCACTGTGAAATAAATGCATTTGTAAGAGTAACATACAAATAGCAGGGGTTGATGCATACTTTTTTCCCCAAGTAGCATGTGCTCATAACACACATTAAAACGTTATGTTTTCCATTAATAAAAGACATGTAAAAAACTAAATGATTTAATTTATTACAATACAAAAAGTACCCTAGGTTTTTAAATATTCCTGCTTCAAACTGTATTTAAAAACTTTAATTTATTTATTAAACTGCAATAAATAGTGTAATGTTAGAATCATGTGTTAAATAATGTTCTTAGTGTCATGGTTCTGTTACTCTGGTCTGTCAGTATGTTTTGGTTTTGTTTTCCCTGTTCTCGTTGTGCCTGTCATTGTTAAATTACATTACTCATTAGTTAAACACCTGTTCTTTGTTCTGTTAATTATTCCCTGTGTATTTAAACCCTAAGTTCTGTCAGTTCATTAATCAGTGTCATCTTTGTATTATGTGGTTGTGTTCCCTTTCAAAAAGCTACACTCAATGCTGTGCTGAGCGCTATGGGAACAGCTTTGAGTGACCAGCTGTGAATGTGTATAACACATTTGAACTTGACAGCCTCAGATGTTGATGTCACTGGAATGTGTGCTCGTCAGAGGCTATAATTTGATGTGCCACAGGTGCATCCTCAGGTTTCTTTGTCTTCAGAACCATACTGTGTGTGTGTGTGTGTGTGTGTGTGTGTGTGTGTGTGTGTGTGTGTGTGTGTGTGTGTCAAGCGCTCTCTCTGCTAGTAGTTTTCAACTAGGCAGCACGCAGAATATTTTCACTTCTTTGAAAGCGATAAGGAAAAGAAAGGAATATCAAAAGAAAATTATGTGTATTTGGGGGAAGAACATGCTGCCCTTGTGTTTGAGCATGGTGAGCAGAAGCATTGTGAAACATTCACAGTTAAAGTGCTTTGCAGTTCCTTTGCTCATTTCAAAAGGGTAGCACCCACAAGGTCATCGTGGGTTCTGCGCGATCCCGGACAAGAGACGGGTCCAAACTCCTTGACGTTTTAACTCGTTTATAAAAAATATATATTGCATGTCTTTTTGCCCTTGACATCGATACATGCGACTATCATGGGTGTGAATGCACAAGGTTATACGATGCTCAGATAGGAGATATGCTCACAGGCTAATCTTATTCTTTTCGTGTCTTTGTGCCCTCAATGTCAGCTTATTCGACTATTGTGAGTGCAGGGGCGTGTGGTTATATGATGATGCCCCAGTCCGAAAAGACCCTCGCAGGCTATCTCTTCCCTGGGAGCTCATCGTCACTTAAAAAGTCAGCGCTCCTCACCAAGCCGTGCAAAATAACATCCACGCTGGCGGGGAAGGTGTTTCAGTCAGCCAGTTGGGCTGGTGCTGCTCTGCACACTATGACAGGTATACCAGGATGACCTGCTGAAAGAAAGGCTCAAAAGCAGAGTGTGACGAGTCGTGCTTCCCCTCATAAAGACTGGGGTCCGGTGCGTAATGCTCAGCAGCCTCAGAAAGACCTCACATCAGGACTATCATGTCATAGAAGAAGTAGTCCTGATGGCTTTGCACCAGGTCTGTGGTGGTGGCCCTCTTCGTGACGGGGCACATAAAAATACATCAACCAGTTCTTTTCCGGCACCCTCACGAAACCACTGTAACATCCCTGCCACCTCTGTTGACTCGGGGGGCGGCGGTTTGCAGTTTGAAGACGACTCTGGGATTGAAAACTCTGGTTGGGGAGCCAACTTGGCTGAAGGCTCTGGCGTGGTGGCCATCTTGAGAGATGGGCAACAATGGCTTCTTCTGGGAGGGTCATTCCTTGACTTTGATATATTGTTGTGCACTTGGACGCCTTGGACGATGACCTGAGAGAGTCTGAGAGATATCGCCAAAGTGGGGGAAATCCGACCCCCCCTAACACAGCCTCTACATGGGCACAACCCAAGCAGAAGACACAAGTCTTGTAGCCATAAGAAGGTTCAATTGGCTCTGTGGAGGAGGTCATCCTTATCCGAAAGCTCACTGGAACACAGCAGGGGATGAGAAGATGTTGTCCACTGTGGTTTGTAGATCACAGTGAGTAAGGCTTCTTGCAGAAGGTTGGCTGAAGGAAAAGATTCTGAATGAATGACATCCATGCGCCGCCTTATATAGATAGGGAAGCCCCATCATATTTTGCGTGCTTGAACACCATTGACCAATGTTACACCATCTGGCGCGATTCAATAAGGCTTCAGTAGTATTTGGATGAAGAGTTTCCCCATAAACATTAGCAAACGCAATGTTGAAGTGAACAGAATTCGAAAGGGAACCGAGATTGCTCAAACTAATCTCAAACTTTTCTTTGTAGCAACTGAAACCAGCTTCATGCAACATACCTTAGGGAAAAAAAATATGCAAGACAAGAAACAATCACCAGAACTGTTCTTTTGAAATGTCTATGAGGGAAACAAAATATACACTCTAATTGTATCAGGGTTCTGTTTGTGCTTTGGACTTTTAGTTTGTGTTTTGATTTCATTTCTGTGTTCCTTTGTTTGTTTTCCCGCCACTCCTTAGTTCCCATGGTTACCCTTGTTAGGTCACAGTCACCAGCTAATCACCACCTCATCACTACATTTCCCATCATCCTCCTGCAACCAACTATCATTTGCATATCCTCTCACCCGTTTGTCTCTCCGCTCTAGCCCTGGTTTCCTTTCCAATAAACTATTTACAGTGACTTACCTTGCCTGTTGTCGGTGTCTGACAAAATGTGGTGAAATAAGGGAAGGTGCCACAGTCTTTATTTTCCAGAAGGGCAGAGACCTGGAGGAATATGTCGCTGAGTTCATCACCATCAGCCACCGAGCTACTTGCAGTGACCTTACCCTTATGGAGGGATTTTGGTGTGGGCTGGACGATGTGAAAGTGAATGAAGACGTAATCACAAGCAGTTTCTGTAGACATAAAATTGTTTCCTGGATATAATGACTGACCAGAAAGCCTGTGATTGAAGGAGAGGGATGAGGGCTAAAAGGGATAGTTCACCCAAAAATGAAAATTGTCATCATTTACTCTCCATCAAGTGGTTCCAAACCTGTAGGAGTTTCTTTGTTCTGCTGAACACAAAATATATTTTGAAGAATGTTTGTAACCAAGCAGACAGAGAAACCATTGACTACCATAGTAGCGGAAAAATTACTATGGTAGTCAGTGGTTGCTCTATCTACCATTGACACTGGCACCACCCTGGAGGCTTCCCAGCCAGTCGGCAGTCTCTGGATTACCTGCATTGGTCCTCAAGAAGTCTAGGGTGCCCACCCCCCGCTCCCTGGTTGGACTCCTTTTGGCGTGAGGCTGCGTCTTCCGGCAGGGTGAGGTAGTGTCAGGGTTCTGTTTGTGCTTTGGACTTTTAGTTTGTGTTTTGATTTCATTTCTGTGTTCCTTTGTTAATTTTCCCGCCACTCCTTAGTTCCCATGGTCACCAGCTAGTCACCACCTCATCACTACATATCCCATCATCCTCCCTGGCCCTCAGCTGCATGCAATTCACAATCCTTGTCACCCATCTGTGTCCTTCAGCTCCAGCCATCTATCCTACAGTTGATCCTGCATTCAAGAAGGAGAGTGTTAAACTCAGAAAAGCCTGCAATCATATCGGCAACTGTCTCTCCACTCTAGCCCCGGTTTTCTCTCCATTAAACTATTTACATTGACCTACCTTGCCTGTTGTCGGTGTCTGACAAATTGTGCCTTAACGTGCTATAAGAAATTTCCAACTTCCCACCTCTGATGTCGTGATTACCAGCTCGTCGCAATCAAGTACTTTGTTGTTGGACAGAACAGGAATCATGGAGGACACCAGGTTTACTCTTGCCTGTTTATTGTGAAAATCTTCTTAAAACAAAACTGATATTTAGCATCCAACTCATTGACAGCGATATAGGCCAGGCTACATTCACTGTGCTATCTAGATAATCAGCTTGCTGACAATTCTGGAATTGCGGTCAAATAGAGGCTATTTTTGCTGTGTATAAAACATACAATACGCTTCAAATGATTATTCATATATAAAAATATGCACTACTTTAACGTCAAGATAAGGTGATGTTGCTGTTGAGGAAAAAACAAATAAATATTATCAGTCACAGCAGCAATCACCATGTTTAATGTTTGTGACCTATCAAAATAATCCTTGAGCTTCCTATTAGTAAATACGACTTGAGAAAACATTAATGTCCAATTTTTATGTAGGAAACGCATATTACAATATAAACACCATAAAGTAAACATTGTCATAATTCAACAGTAAATTATAATCAATCATTTGACATTAATGCATGATTGCTTTGCAGAACAGCTTGGAAACCGCAAGCCAGAGAGCGCATTTTGACATGTTAATGAGCAGTGCTTGCATTAATTTAAAGAAATCATAACCTTTTGAAGTTTAACTGTCACAATCATCAGTGAGAGTGCCCCTGATCACCACCTGAGGGCACTCCACCCCGAACTGTCACTCCATCACAAACTTCATTACCGATAATCCTTTCCCCCGACTCATTATTACTCATTGTTTGCACCTGTGTCTCATCACCTCATTACCCGGACTATAATACACTGCCACTCACCTCAGTTCACGGCGAAGTCTTGTATTGCCTAGGTGGACATTTCTGAGCATTACTTTTTCCTGTTTCACTACTTGTTGCCAACTTCTGTTATTCCTGTCTCTCGATACCTGCTGCCTGCCTTTTGATCCTTGCCTGGTTACTCGTCTGTGAACGTTATCTGCCTGTCCTGACCAATTGCCTGTTTTCTGACTACGTTTCTGCCTGCCTGTTTGTCCCTGCCTGACCCTGCCTGTATGACCTCGCTCTCTTAATAAAGCTGCATTTGGATCTTCGACCTTCTGTCTCAGAGCAGTACGTTACAGAAGACTTCGCCAATATGGATCCAGCAGTTGAACTAATCCGTATGTGCCAAGGTAACCACACACTTGAACACATTCAGAGGTTCCTGGTCAGTGCTAATGATTCTGATTTACCAGACTGTGCTCTCATAGACTCTGTTATGGGCTTAACCCTCTTCTCAAGGACACATTAATTCACAAAGCTCCTCGAAGTTCTTTCAGTGAATTTCTGGACTATGTACTGTTTTTAAATGGGTCCTCCTACACTGTTGGGGAAGTTTCCCCTAAACGTTTTTTGGGTGGGGGCACTGTGCATCAAGCTCCGAAGCCTGCGGAGCTTTGTCCATCACAGGGTTCCGGCCCGTGTCCCGAGTCCAGAGAGGGCTCCGGCCCGTGTCCAGAGAGGGCTCCGGCCCGTGTCCCGAGTCCAGAGAGGGCTCCGGCCCGTGTCCCGAGTCCAGAGAGGGCTCCGGCCCGTGTCCCGAGCCCAGAGAGGGCTCCGGCTCCAGTCACGAGCCCAGAGAGGGCTCCGCCTCCAGTCACGAGCCCAGAGAGGGCTCCGCCTCCAGTCACGAGCCCAGAGAGGGCTCCGCCTCCAGTCACGAGCCCAGAGAGGGCTCCGCCTCCAGTCACGAGCCCAGTGAGGGTTCCGCCTCCTGTCACGAGCCCAGGGAGGGTTCTGCCCCCTGTCACGAGCCCAGAGAGGGTTCCGCCTCCTGTCATGAGTCCAGAGAGGGTTCCGCCTCCTGTCATGAGTCCAAAGAGGACTCGAACCGGGCCACCTGCTCAGGCTGCTCCGTCGTGGGGGTCTTCAACCTCGTCTGCACTGCTGTGGTGGTTGTCTGCTCCACCCTGGCTGCCTGCTCTGCCTACGCCAGCCTGGTCATCTGCCCGGCCTGCTCTGCCTGAGTCTCCAGGCCCTCTTCTGCTCCACGGGCCTGGCCCTCCATCCCGCCCCCGGGTTCCACCTCCGCTCCTCCTCCCTCCTGGACAGTTTAGGAATGTCTGGAAGCCGCTCCTTTGAGGGGGGGGCTATGTCACAATCATCAGTGAGAGTGCCCCTGATCACCACCTGAGGGCACTCCACCCCGGACTGTCACTCCATCACAAACTTCATTACCCATAATCCTTTGCCCCAACTCATTGTTTGCACCTGTGTCTCATCACCTCATTACCCGGACTATAATAGACTGCCACTCACCTCAGTTCACGGCGAAGTCTTGTATTGCCGAGGTGGACATTTCTGAGTGTTACTTTTTCCTGTTTCACTACTTGTTGCCAACTTCTGTTATTCCTGTCTCTCGATACCTGCTGCCTGCCTTTTGATCCTTGCCTGGTTACTTGTCTGTGAATGTTATCTGCCTGTCCTGACCAATTGCCTGTTTTCTGACTACGTTTCTGCCTGCCTCTGTCATTGCCTGTTTGTCCCTGCCTGACCCTGCCTGTACGACCTCGCTCTCTTAATAAAGCTGCATTTGGATCTTCAAGCTTCTGTCTCAGAGCAGTACGTTACATTAACAATCACATCAGGCAGTATATAGTTTTTCCATCCCCAAATTTAAGAACTCTTAAAATAATCATTAGGACATTTGTAACTTTTTATGACCTTTTTAGTTTAATAAAATTTTTATTTTTAGACCTTTTAAGGATCTGCAGGTACTTTTTTATTCATGCACGTGTTCCTAAATACATTGTACAGTTTGCGCATTTATATGTAAATGTTGGTGAAACAATCAAGAATATTGAGAAAATGGGCTAAAGCTGGGTTCACACTGTTCTTTTTTTTTGCAACAATTTGGCTGTATGAGATACATTTTGTGAATACTAGGGGTGTAACGGTACACGTATTCGTATTGAACCGTTTCGGTACAGGGCTTTCGGTATGGTGCACACGTGTACCGAACGGTTATGAATGTAATCTTTAACAGTTAACAGTCGGCTTGTTGTAAGCACGGAACACACTTCAATCCGAGTTCCCACACGAACATATTAAGTATTCAGTCCATTTTATCACGAAATTCAAACGATAAATGCCGTTTTAACGCTCTTTAATGTGATGTGACTGATAGACGCGTATCAGTTCAACTTAAAGCAGCGCGCGAGTCAATGCGATCATCTCTTCCTAAAGAATAAACCTAAATTAATACATCTTAAAGTATGTTGAGGATACATTACAACTTACTGAAATGTATCATATGTAGTGTAATCGCTCCATCTGTGTTTCAACCGCGGAAAGACAATAAAACTGCTTGTAAACAATGTCATGCGGAATCACGTTTACTCAGAAGTCATTCAGTGTCCACAGCTGTTAGCTCACTAGAGAAATCAACTCTTTCACTGAATACATGCACTATATTAGCCGTTATATTCATTATATTAGCCTATATATATTCATTATATACTACTTAGCCTGTTAGTGATGTCTTGTTTATTTAATGTATGTTTAAATAAACCTGTCATGAAAATTACAGCCACTAAATGATTATTTCAACAACGAATAAAAATAATTAGATTTAGAAGTTAATGCAAAAACTGCCTTATGTGAAGCTTATGAGTGTTGATTATTATATCTAAAAATAAATAGCAACTGATTTTAGGCTAATAGTTTGGGCTCTGTTGTTAATCTTTAATAGCTATATGTAAGTAAGGGCTCCCTATATATATATTGTGTATATACACAGTCGACCCACCAACATTCCTCTGCAGTTTTCAGCATCCCTCCACCACCCCGACTCCTCACTCTTGGCTTTTTCCTACCATAGCCAGGAATACGGGGGGAGTACTCTAGGTTTGAGCCATATACTGAGCTCAGAGCCCTCTCCTCGGACAGCTTGCCAAATACGCAAACCATTTATTATTATATCTGACTGATTTGTAAGTGTATTTTGTAACTTCTGAATAGGAACATAGAACCTGATGACGCAATTAGTGAAACACCAAACCAGCACTTGCTCCACACACATTGCCTTTTTTCCAGTTTTCCTTTTTTCCAGTTTTTCCACAAGCCATGATCAAAATTAATGCTAGAGATGTTTTTTGTTTGCTAGCCACCATTTCTATCCCGCATGTAAATGCTCACGTTGCTAAACATGTCATGGATACACTGTAAAAAAAAATCAGGTCTCCTATTGAACATTTTCTAGTGACTGATCACATTTTGCATTAATTCACAGATATAAAATTTGGCCAACTTAAAAATTTAGATGTGTGATGATCAGTCACTAGAACATTTTCAATTAGAGACCTGAATTTCTTTTACAGTGTAGGTGATGTAAAGTCTTCTTACATCCGCCGTTTTTAACATGTCTTGACTGCCGTATAGTCTGACATTAATGACAACTGATTGATATCCTACAGTGTGACATGGCTTACAGCTGGTATCATGTTCTTACAGTCTGACAAGGAACAGGAAAGGACCATTATAAATCCTACAGTGTGCACCCGGCTTAATGATAAACATTGTTATTAATAATAAACATATCCAGGCTTATCTGACCCGGGTCAAGGTCTCCAGATGACAAGGAAAGTGGTACGGGTCTGGGCAAGGTATCATTGCAGTGTCCTCTAGTGGAGCATAAACAGACATGCATCATACAGTTTTGTAAAACAAATTATTACACACTGAAATATTGTGTATTACTAATAAAAATGGATGGCATCCTTCCTACACAACATTCAATCAGGTTTATGAACACTTAAGTACACTTAAAAGGTACACTTACATTGTAAAGTCATATTTAAGAAATGTAATGGCTACTAAATTGCAACTTTATCATTGCAAAAGTGTAAATATAAATATACTTAAATATATACAAATTACATTTTAGTTTACTAAATGCTTGTCAGTACATTTGACAGTACACTTTAACCAAACTTCAAAGACAATATAAATTATGAAATTACATATGTACTAAAGCACTATAAGTGGTTCAAAAAAAGCACTTTTAAGTTCTGCATTTAAATTTAAACTATAATTCTTTTTCTTTAAATTGTACATAACATGTAATTAAATGTCCAAAAACATTACATTAGGTTTGCATTTATTCTTTTAAAGTGTGTTATTTCTGTAATGAGTTAAAGCTAAAGTTAACTTAAGGGGTCATATCTGGCTCAGCCATAGTCTGTTGTAGTCAAACAACAAAACAGACATAGATAAACAACCCCACCATTAACAAACTCACCTGAGATTTCCATATTTGATTTTATCTGGGAATAGAGAACACATACATACATACATACATACACACACACACACACACACACATACATACATACATACATACATACATACATACATACATACATACATACATACATACATACATACATACATACATACATACATACATACATACATACATACATACATACATACATACATACATACATACATACATACATAATGACATCAATATTGTTTAGTGTTACATTTTCTTCTCTTTCAATATGTATTAATTGAAAATAAATAAATGTTAAGAACTTCATAAGACTTTATTAAACTGCACATTCATATATAAAATTAAAATTAAAACAAGAATTAAAAAATGATCATATATTGAGAGATATACCATACATACCAGTAAGATACAAATCGCCTGTTTGGTAGTAGCACTGATAAGTACAGGAAGTGTTTCTCTCATGAGGGGAGGGGGGTGTGTGGTGGGGTGGGTGGCTTTGACACACTTTCAATTTACTTGTGGTTTTAACAGCTTGAAAATGTTCCGTTAATTCTGGTATATGCCATAATTGTACGCATTTTTTCCACGTTCGACGTACGTCGGAACTGACCAACGAATTGGGATCTGTTTTCAGAGACCAATCTACTTCGAGTGTATAGAAACGAGCCAATGAACATTGGCATGCGGTTCGCGCATTCCACGCTCTGCCCTGCGTTGCGGGTATAAATACGGAAGTGGAAGTACCGCATATCGCTTTCAACTTCGGAGCCGAGCATCCCTGTTTTGTCTGTTCCTACGAAGAGTGTTTTGTAAAGAGACTAAGACCTAGTCCACACGTACACGGGTATTTTTATAACCAGAGTTTTTCCTCCTCCGTTTTAAAAAACAATCGCGTCCACACAAGCACGGTTTTAAAAAAATATCTGTCCACATGAAAACGCAAAACCGGGCTATGATTGGCTGCCTGATTTCCACATGGGTCCCATCCACGGCACTGATGCACCGAGGGATGCCATGGGCTCAGTGAAACCCTTCTACAAGTTTACTTTGGACTCAGTGACAGGTAACTGTACACAGGGGCAGGGCTCAAGTGGACCGAAACTTCACACACTTGCCTTACTATGTTGTATTATTGCATTCTGGCGACTCTGTTCAGCAATACAATGAGATAACTGCGCATGTATCTGTATACATGTGATAAGCGCTGTTAGCAGAGTTATTAAAAGCTACGTCCACCATTGCATAGACTCCACTCATGTAAACAAAAGCGATAATGGCGCACAATCTGATGTCAAACAAGGGAGACAACGGCGTACACTTCGACTTAACAAGCCGAAATCTCCCGTTTCACCATCCACACGACAACGCTGTAACCGGAGTTTCTAAAAGTCTTCACCCTGGCTGGAGTTTTCAAAAAAGTCCAGTTTCAGTAACCGGTTAGTGCGTTTGCGTGTGGACGAACAGCCAAACCGCATAGAAAACGCTGCGGTTTTGAAAATACCCGTGTTCGTGTGGACAGGGCCTATGAGTCAAGAGAGAAGAGTTCCTACTATGCGGTACTTCCACTTCCATATTTATACCCGCAACGCGGGGCGGTGCGTAGAATGTGCGAACCGCATGCCAATGTTCATTGGCTCGTTTCTATACACTCGAAGTAGATTGGTCTCTGAAAACCAATTCGTCGGTCAGTTCCGACGTACGTCTCCATGCCCTCCTTCAGGGAACGAGGGTTACGTAACCGAGACGCTTTGGATTATTGCATTTTGTATTTTATATGTACAAATTTTTTTTTTTTTTTTTTTTATGTTTTCTTACATACACAAAAACGGTGACTAATAATAATGTAGTAAAATAAAATTTAAATATATGAATTATAGAAAGTAAGAAGTGAAAGTGAGCATGCTCCCTCGTCCCTTCAAAATACAGCGCATGACAATAACAGCAAAGGCAAAAAAAAGAATACGATGGATGGAAAGAAGCACCTGTCAGGAGCACAAAAGCAAAAACGTAAAAGAAAAGTAGGAATGAAGACGTTAAAATTATGACATTTTCCCTTACGAATTGGATGCTTAAAGGATTAGTTCAAAATTAAAATTTCCTGATATTTTACTCACCCCTATCTCAGAAAAACACTCCATCTTTAACTTCAAAATTGTCCGACATCGTTGTTTTACCTTTTTTTTGCTAAAGGACGTTTGTATTAGTCTTTGCATGTGCGCTTTGTAAACACGGGGGCAGTACTTCTGCCTACATCTAAAGTGACCACTGGCGTGCCGCAGAGCAGTGCAAGATGAGCATTTTAGGTTAAAAAGTATATACATGTAAAAAAAAATTGAAAATTACAGATCGTTTTGCTAGATAAGACCGTATTCCTCGGCTGGGATTGTGCAGAGCCTCTGAAGCCCTTTGAAGCTGCATTGATTTGGGCCTTCAACCCATTGAAGTCTATTATGTGGAGAAAAATCCTTGAAAATCAGAATAAACCAAATAGTGGAGATGATTGTTGTGACAGACAGGGAAAGATTGGAGATGCTAAATGTTACAGCCTCCATGCGGACACTAGCAGAAAAATATGACAGCAGATTAGCAATAAACAAGCAACCATCTGCAGAGACGAAACATTACGAAAGGATAGTATTCAAGGCAGCGGCAGCACCAGCGATGACAACATCAGAAAGACAGAACTACAGGTTAGCGAGAGTAAGGCAGCCACATTTCACATTGATGGCGCCAATACAGTATACAAGCTATACCAACTATCGGTGAGAGTGAAGCAGGACAGCCTGCCAGTAGACCGAGAACACCCAGTGTCACTGCATGGAACAGCTAATTGAAGCAGACAATGTATATCGATGTGCTGCTCGGTCATGATCCAGATCCCTCAAATTGGCCTATAATTTTTTTACGTACACAAAATTCATTCTTAAAATGCATCGCAGATTGTGTGTTGAAATCAGCAAACAAGTGAAAGATGCAAAATATTATGCTGTTGAATTTGACTCCACGCCCGACATCGAAGCAAGAGCCAGCTTCAATTATAATTCAACATAATGTTGCCATTGATGAGAACAAAGTAGCTAAGATAGAGGAATCATTTGTGGGATTCAGTGCAGTTACTGACACAACAGGTCAAGGACTAGCAGAGACTTTAATTGCCACATTGGAAAACCTAGGGTTGACCTATTGAACTGTTGCAGTCAAAGTAATTCACAAAGGAGTGAAAGCTTTGATTCTGGAAAAAAATCCAGATGCGTTGTTTATGCCATGTGCGAGTCACAGCCTTAATATGCTATTGTGCGATGCTGCCTCATCAAACAGAGCGGGTTTGAATTTTTTCCGAAACTGTTCAAAGACTGTACACTATTTACATCATCAGTGAAATGTTGGGACATTCTGGGCCTGTTTACACCTGGTCACTTCATGCATTTTCTTGTTATTCTTGTTTCTTGTTTACATGTTATGACAGTGCTATACTGCAGGACACATCGCCGCAGACGAGCAGCTGAGTATCCGATCGCTTCCTCAAGCCAACGCACAAACTGCAATCAAAACCGAAAGCAAGTCTCAGATGCTCAACACACAATCATCTTCATTAAAAGTAAAGAAACTAAATGATCTTACCAGTGTTGTTGCCGTGCTCTTTCCTGTTGCGATCGTTGATTTTGAAATTTTGCGGAGACATTTATGTGCCCAAGTGTAAATGAAATCGTTTTGATAAATCAGATAGCTATCTGATCTGTAAAAACACATGAAGTGATCAGGGGTCAGTTTTTTGTACCTCGCTTAATACATCTGAGATGATTTGACAGATTCCAGATCTTTTAATCATGATATAACTGATATCTGGCTAATTTGGTTCTTCAAACGAATTTGCGTATTGTATTAAAATATCTGGATTAAGTTATCTAAGATTAGCTACTGCGCATTCTTGTGTTCCCTGAAGAGGGCAGATGCATTGATACTCGAAACCATGATCAGCAGTGCAGCGATTGGCTGGCGGCAAGACAGCAACTTAATGACATCATATAATTAAAAAAGCCACCTGGCAAAAAACTTGACAAATTAAAAAGAACACAACAAATTTATGGACCTTTATAAGGAAACAGCCAAGCGACCAAAACAACATAAAAGTTAAAATAGATAAATTAAATGTGCACGGTTTTTTTTTGTGGTTTTTTTTAACATGATTCCCAATTATTTATATTCACAATTGTATAGTATTTGTACACCGTTTACATTTTTATTTCAATGTTGTAATTAGCAGTTCATTTTATTTTTAATTAAATTTGAAGCAGCTTTGTTACGTGACAGCATTCATTTAAGTTTCTTAAGGGTCAAGATCAAGTTCTCTGCATCTCTGCGCTGTAGTATTATACACAACATTTTAATATTATTTTCAAATAAATTTTTATATTATTATTGTTTTTATTTAAAATGATTATTGCCCCTGGTTCAGTAAGGAACTCATGTTATAAAGCACCAGTGATTGGGACACATTTTAAGTATCAACGCCGCTTAAAAAGATGCAATCTAATCCTGTTTACATGAAATAAGCCTGCTCGCGAACAGGTTTGTGTTTACGGGCCTGTTGCTATGACTGCAAGACCAGGATGAGCATTGAAGAACCAAACAATCCAAGATCATGCAAAATCGTCAACAATCAAATCCAGCTAACTGAGTTAATGAGGTACAAAGAACAGACCCCAGGTGTAAACAGGCCTTCTGAAAGTTTGTAGACATAACATTAAAACCCCTTTGCGAAATGAGAATGGAGGCAAAACGTACTCGGTTACTTAACGTAACCTCGGTTCCCTGAGATAAGGGAAGGAGTACTGCGTCGAAGACGCCATGGGAATTCTCCTATTCTCGAATATACTGAAGTAATTGTAAAATCACGCAGTGCTACTGCCCAGTCAAAACAGTGTCGAGACATCTCGCACGCTATTGGCTGGCCAGTGGGAACTGCATGAACCAATGGCAGAACAGCGTAATCTGAGCGAACCAATGGGCACAAAGCCCGCGAAGCTGAGTGCAGAAACCCGCGAAACGGGCAAATAAAATACGCTGTAACTGTCAAAAACGTCAGGTTAAATCGACTGAAGCGACGATCACCCGAGTCAGCGCCATAGCACGGCCGTCTACGCAGTACTCCTTCCCTTATCTCAGGGAACCGAGGTTACGTTAAGTAACCGAGTACGTTCCCTTTCGAACGGTCAGTTCGTACTGCGTCGAAGACGCCATGGGAATCTGTAAAATCCCGCCGTGCTATGATAAGCGCAGTGACATGTACTCCCTCAAGTTTGAACACTTATTAGAAAGGGCTCAAGACTAGAGTTATTGACACATCATTTAAATATATAATATACATGTACGCATTGTATACACTGTGTATATAATATATATATATATATATATATATATATATATATATATATATATATATATATATAAGCCTTATACTACTGGGCTCGTAGAGGCCGGTAACTATAAGGAATGTGTAAGCATTGAAGCATATGAAGGCCCCAATGCCAACTTATGACGGGGACGGGCTTACAAGGCCGTCAAATATTTGTTTTAGCTCAGTATTTTTTCTATACAGCGAGGACTTGTGCCTGCAGTGCAGGGACATCCAGACTGTAGAATCTGTTAAAAGTAGATGGTGAGGACCAACCTGCCGATCTACAAATGTCCCCCATAGAAAAAACTCCACTAGACCACGCCCAGGAGGAGGCCATGCCTCTGGTGGAGTGAGCTTTGACACCTATGGGGCATTGGAGGCCCATAGTGTCATATGCTAACGCTATCGCGTCCACTAGCCATCTGGCTAGGCTTTGTTTGGTGACCGGAAGTCCCTTAGTTCGGCCACCAAAACTTGCAAAGAGCTGCTCCGACTGTCTAAAGTGGGAGGACCGCTCAATATATGCTCTAAGCGCCCTAACAGGGCAGAGCAGGTGTAACTGTCTCTTATCCTCCGAAGTGGGGAGGGCAGAGAGAGTGATTACCTGTGCTTTGAACGGTGTTGAAAGCACTTTAGGTACATAACCATGCCTTGGTTTGAGGATGACTTTAGAATCACATGGGCCAATTCTAAACATGATGCGTTCACAGATAACGCTTGAATGTCACCGACACGCTTAACAGATGCCAGTGCTAATAGCAGGGCAGTTTCAGCGAAAACGGCTTTAATTCAGCCGTCTGCAACGGCTCGAAGGGAGGTCTTTTTATTGCTCTCAGGACCAATGAAGGTCCCAGGATGGCACTGTAGGAGGGCGAGGAGGGTTAAGCCTCCTGGCTCCTTTAAGAATTTTTTTATGACCATGTCGTGTCTGCCTACTGATTGGCCAGCTATAGGCGTATGAGATGCGGCGATAGCTGCCGTGTAGACTTGAGTGTGGATGGAGTGTGTCCTGCATCCAACATTTCTTGTAGAAAAACGAGAATCTGTGATATCTCGCATGACACTGGGTTATAGTTCCTGACTGAACACCAGTCAGAGAACACTGATCATTTAAGGGCATAGAGACGTCTAGTAGACGGAGCTCTAGCTTCACTGATGGTGCTCAAGACACTCACTGGGAGGTTCTCGAGCCCCCCTTGAGTGGCCAACATGTAACGCCCACGATTTTGGGGTGGGGGTGCCAGATTGTCTCGTTTGCCTGAGAAAGGAGATCTTTCCTCAGGGGAACTGGCCATGGGGCTGCTGATAGTAACTGAATTAACTCTGGAAACTTGATGTGGGTTCGCCAGAGTGGAGCCACTAGCAGGACTGTGTGCTCGCATTCCCTGATCCTTTTTAAGACCTGGGGAATGAGCGGTACAGGTGGAAAAGCATAAAGTATGCAGCTGGGCCATTCGTGGGCCAGCGCATCCTTGCTCTTGAAAAATAGATTGGGCAATGACAGTTGTCTTCGGAGGCGAAGAGGTCGACCTCTGCCCTCCCAAAAACACTCCATATCATTTGAACCGTTTAGGAATGGAGGGCCCATTAACCCAGGGACACGAGGCCCCTGGAGAGAATGTCTGTTCCCTGGTTCAGTCTGCCTGGCACATGCACTGCTTTCAGTGAATGTAATTTGCCTTTTGCCCATAGGAGGAGATGTCTGACCTGTTGGTTGAGCCATCTCGACCTGAGCCCGCCTTGGCGGTTTATATAGGAGACCACAGTCATGTTGTCCGTGCAGACTAGAACATGGTGACCTGAGAGACGTGGTAAAAAAGTCTTGAGGGCTAGCAATACTGCCAGTATTTCTAGGCAGTTATGTGCAACCGTGACTCCGTGCTCGACCATGAGCCGAAGGCCGGTTTGCCCTCGTACAGAGCGCCCCAACCCGAGTTGGAGGTGTCCGTGGTGACCACCATCCATCTGGAAACTGTTCCCAAGTGACCACGGGGCCAGGGCTTTGACACAGCCGTGGTCCACTTTGATCCAAAGCTGGCCTGAATGCCATGCTTGGGAAGGAACCCGTGATTTCAGCCAGTACTGCAGGGGGCGCATGTGCATCATACCCAGCGGAAGTACTGGAGAAGCTGATGCCATTAGGTCTAGCATTCTCTGAAATTTTAGGGGTCTGTTGGTTCCAATTTTGAGTGAACGTGCAAGCTGCTGTGTAGTCAGAGCGCGTTCGTCCGATAGCCATGCCCTCATTTGGGCTGAGTCTAAAATTGTTCCCAGGAAGGAGGTTATCTGCCTGGGAAGCAATGAGCTCTTGGCTGTATTTATTCTGAGACCCAGGCATTCTAGATGGCTGAGTAGCACAAATTTTTCAGATTTATTTCTTCCTCTGACTGGGCCAGTATGAGCCAGTCGTCGAGGTAGTTCAGAATGCGCATTCCCGCTTGTCTTAAGGGGGAGAGAGCTGCATCCATGCACCTCATGAAAGTGCGGAGGGCCAGGGACAGGCCAAATGGCAGGACTGTGTACTGATAAGCCTTCCAGTCGAACGCGAATCTCAAAAGACTCGCCTTTATGGCAGTAGAATGCAGGGAACACGCATTAAGCGGACTCGTAGTTTACATTCATTGCATGAAAAAACATTCAGAACAGTACGCTGAATTAACAGTGCATAGGGGTACACCCTATGTAGGGGACACACTGCCTGCAGTCATAACAGAGGAAAAAACTCTTAATTGTTTATTAGGATCGCCGTTAATACAACGTTTTGTGTACAGGCGTGCATGTTTTATAACAGGCTCGTTTACTGTAATGTTGAACCTCTTCAGTCGCCTGAATAGGGGACTGAGAGAAGTGGTGGAGTGCTTGGCCGCCATTCACTAAATTGAGACTCAATGAGAAACCTGTGAGAGCGGGGCTCGAACCAGCAACCCTGTGTGCGAAAGTGCACGTAACAGCAGAGGGCGTGGCTATGACGTAAGTCGCGCTCTCGGCGGTGTTTTGGTTTTGTAGTGTGGGCGTGCTTCATAACAGGCTCGTTTACTACACTGTTGAACCTCTCCAGTCGTCTGAATAGAACTGAGAGAAGTGATAGAGAGTGAAAAAGGCGCAGGGCTTGGCCGCCATTATGCGCTAAACAGCAATGACGTAAGTCGCGCTCTCGATAGTGAGCGCGCGCTGAGAGAGAGAGAGAGCACGCGCTGCCGCTGTAGAAAGCAGAGTCTGTAACGGCCGCGCTCTCAATATCTCCAGCAGTCTGAGAGCGAGTAATGCGGGAAGCTCCGGCATTAGTTCGCTCGTCCACTCTGGCATTCTCTGTCCGCGGCGCTTCTTAGCGCGGCCCAAGTGAGAGAAAAAAAGAAGAGCGAGATGTTGGTAATCGTGCGGATTCGTCTTCCTCATTGCCGCAAAATGAGACCAGGTCCTCGGCGTCTAGCGGAGGGAGCAGGTCCGATCAAGAGAACGTCACAGGGGAAACGTCTCTCTGAGGCCAAGACGAGGCACGCGGGCACTGGGCCGACGTGAACTCGCTAGCCTCGGTATAAGCAACCCTCTGGCTCCGTCGTTCTTTCCCGCCGAGGCTCGGACGGGAAAAGGGGAATGGGAGAGCGCGAGGGGCGGGGTCGCGTCCTGAAGAGAGCGCTATCCGCGAACGGAGGGAGGAAATGGGCATACCCTCGCAGTGAGAGCAGCCAGACCCGGCGAGAGTAGCGTCCGCATAGGCCTTGCCCAGACAGATCACGCACCCGTCGTGGTTATCCTCCTAGTGCAGGTAAGTACTGCACATGACACACAATATGTTTTTCTCAGTATTGTACAGAAAGGATACACCGTAGTGTTTCACCAAAGAGCGCAGGGGAAAGGCGTGACAGCTCGCGGGATCGCTGGCGATTTGAGCGCGCTGAAAAATACAGCAGGCCGCTGACTCTCGCAGGACGTCCGGGCTGGCTAGCTCGCTATTCCGCTGCAGGCTCGTCAATTCACGGTGAAAGAGGTGTAGTTCGAGTTTATCAGCGAGGACCATAGATCGTCGCTGAAGGAGATTAATCTGACGTTTTTGACAGTTACAGCGTATTTTATTTGCCCGTTTCGTGGGTTTCTGCACTCAGCTTCGCGGGCTTTGTGCCCATTGGTTCGCTCAGATTACGCTGTTCTGCCATTGGTTCATGCAGTTCCCACTGGCCAGCCAATAGCGTGCAAGATGTCTGTTTTGACTGGGCAGTAGCACTGCGTGATTTTACAATTACTTCAGTATATTCGAGAATAGGAGAATTCCCATGGCGTCTTCGACGCAGTACGAACTGACCGTTCGAAAGGGAACTGGACTTGGCCAAAGCTCTGAGGCATCAGCTCCATGGTGTAAACCTGAACATGAATCTAAAGATGGCAAAATTTCTTCATAGGCACATGCACTGTCTAATGAACATAATTAGGGCCTGAGCACCGATAGTGTGAGGTGTATTGTAATTGCTTGGCCTATCATTCTTATTCTCCGAAATGAATCGCATTTTTGAGGGCCTAAACATGCTCGAAAACTCATGAAACTTTGCACACGTGTCAGAAGTGTGATATGTGTTTCAGAATTAGGTGTGGCAAAATGGTTTGATAGCGCCACCTACAAAATGTCGAGAGTGCCCCTCCCGCTACGTTTCACATACAAGTATGAAATTCGGTAGACGCATGTAACAGCCCAATACCTACAAAAAAGTCTCCTGGTACTAAATCTGAAAACCAACAGGAAGTAGAAATATCTTGAATTTTCTTTGCAAAATTGTTGCCATTTCCAGATGCTGTGCTTTAATAAACTTCTCCTAGAGATTTAATCAGATCAACATCATATTTGGTCAGTCTAATCTAAAGGCCTTTGCGACATTAAAGGGATAGTTCACCCAAAAATGAAAAGTCTGTCATAAAATTCTTGACTCACCCTCAAGTTGTTCCAAACCTGTATGAGTTTATTTGTTCTGCTGAACACAAAATAAGTTATTTTAAAGAATGTTTGTAACCAGGCAGATAGAGCAACCATTGACTACCATAGTATTTTTTTTTTAGCTACTATGGTAGTAAATGTTGCTCTATCTGCCTGGTTACAAACATTCTTTAAAATAACTTATTTTGTGTTCAGCAGAACAAAGAAACTCATACAGGTTTGAAACAACTTGAGGGTGAGTAAATGATGACATAATTTTCATTTTTGGGTGAACTATCTCTTTAAATTGTGAAGAGTTTTCGCTGAAGGTCGTATCCGTGGTGGCCTCACAAAGTTCACTGTTTCGCCATGTATTAGGATTGACTTCACATTTGATAATTTAGGCTAATAGTTTGGGCTCTGATGTTAACCTTTAATATTATAGTAGTGTGCAAGTAAGGGCTCCCTATATAGTTTACAGCATTATCTTTAAGAAACTTTTAGTTATAATTGATTTCATTTAAGGACAATTTTTTTTTTGTTTAATAAAAATGTATAAAAAGCAATTTTGTAAAACTGCTGTATCGAACCCGACTTCAAAACCGAGGTACATACCAAACCGTCATTTTTGTGTACTGTCACACCCTACTGGATACTGACTGACAACAATATACCCCTCCATGCAAAAGCCTGGCTTTTTTTTTGTGTGTAAAGGACTACAAGATTTGATAAACAGAGCACCGATGGTGCTCGGGCCCTGATGAGAAAAATGCATAATGTTCATTATAGTACATTATATTGTATAACTGCCTTTATAATGACCTTTATCTTTAATTTTATGTGAAGCCATTGGAATATTTGAAATGCACAATATCCAGATCTTCATTGCATATAATGTAAATATAATATAAATCTTTATTTTGGTGAATGGTCTGAAATTATTGACAGCACATTAAAAAAGGAGAAAATATAGACTGCTGCAATAATTTTTTCCAATCAAGGCAGCAGAGAATATTTTTTTAATTTTAAAGTAGGGGCATTCTGTGTTGATTTTCCATGACAAGCAACCCAGTGTGCCAGGGGTGGTTTTTCACATCAACAGCACCTACTAAGAACTTCAGCTGTCAGTGTTTGTGGTTACTGCTGTGTTTGCTTCACTTTAGGATAACACATTCAGCCTTTGTGTCACCTTTCTAGAGAGAGCAAAAAACTGAATGTGATAACTTGCAATTTGTCCCTTTTGATTTAAGGATTTTACAAAATTAATAAACAGAAGAAATGTATGTGCCACAGAAAAAGAGATATTATTGTTAGATTATATTAGATTCAACTTTATTGTCATTACACAAGTACAAGGCAACGAAATACAGTTTAGGTCTAACCAGAAGTGCAATAGCAGCAAGTGCAGGATATACAATGGTTGCGTAAGTGCAGGACATGTTAGCAACTTCAACAGCGTTTATAGTACAATGTGAAAAGAAAAAAACATTTTTTAGAAAGAAATGCAACAAAAGAATTAAAAAGCAATGTTTGGCCATATAGAGTAACTATCATTCTTTTCTCTTCTTCCTTTATTGGAGGATAATTTGTCGTCTGTAGACATTTGTCTTCCTTCTGTCTTCTTTCTGAAGTAGGCCTATACAGTATCCAAAAAATACAAGTACATGTATTACATGCACACAAAGATAAAAAGTCCACCTTGTTAACTTTACATATCCTAAAAGGTCCTAAATGCCATTTATACAAATAAAAATACCAGATCTCTTCAAAGTATTATGTCAGGATTAAGTTCAGTTTAGTTCACCATTTGTTAGTTTTCATTTTGTTCTTGTGTTTCTGTTTCTTTGTTTCCATTCAGTTAATCCTTGATTAACCCCTTGTTAGTTTCCATGGTTTCTGGTTTCTCATCCCCTTTTTTGCGGAATACTGGCTGAGCTCCATTAAAGAAGACAGTGTTGTCGCTGTCAAAGAGACACTGTTTTCTCGACCCCATTTCCAAAACTTATTTGTTTGACCTTCCCAAGGCTGACGAACTTAGAGTTGTTAAATTTATTTTAATTTTAAATGAAATGCTAAAGGACCGGATATGTAAACATTAGCATAATATTAGCGGTACTCATCTCCTGTCATTCAAATCAGATCGGACGAATCCAATAAACACCCGCATACATCTCTGTGTAAGGGTCCACTCTTCAAAATGCATCCCACTTTTTAATCCAAAACAATGAAAAAATAGGGAAAAAACTAAAAATCCTCCGTTGTTTGCAAGAGAGTTTTGAGTTAGCGTAATCAATCATGTCCATTTTCAATGAAATATCAATTCTAATCCATTTCTGGCAAGCTCCCCCTGCAAGAATAGTCTCTTCTCCGTAACATAAACCCTCCCTCGTCTCTCTCCTTCATTCAGAGTCTCTCCTGTGATGCATCATATAGAGGAAGCGCCTTACAGGCTTGGTGAGCTGTCAATCATTGCCGACCTGGCGTCGGATGCTCCGCCACGTCCGACTGCCTTGTGTTGCGGAGGACTCGACAGGGTTCGCCGATCTGGGGAACTCGACTGGAGCAAATAAGCGCAAAATATCAGTTCAATGGGGAAGGGAGTGGCGCAGCAAGCCGGCACTAGAATGGGCACTTCAGGGTTACTGAATATGGGAAGTGAGCACACAGGAAGATACCGATTCTACACGGAGGCTATAGAATCTAGCGAACGTGTTAGGTGTCGCCCAGCCCGCAGCTCTACAAATATCTGTCAGCGAGGCGCCACGAGCCAGCGGCCAGGAAGAAGCTACACCCCTAGTGGAGTGGGCTCTTAACCTGAGCGGGCAGGGCATGTCTTGCGTTTCATACGCCAAGACGATGGCATACACTATCCAGTGGGCCATCCTCTGCTTGGAGACAGCCTTTCCCTTCTGCTGGCCTCCGTAACAGACGAACAGCTGCTCTGAGGTTCTGAAGCTTTGCGTTCTATCCACGTATGTCCGCAGGGCACGGATGGGGCAGAGAAAAGCTAGGGCTGGGTGCTTGCAGGCTCACCACTTGGTCCCGGAAGGGAGTGGGCATATATCCAGGCCGGGGTCTCAGGATTACATGAGAGTTACCAGGCCCGAACTCCAGGCATGATCCGTCGACCGAAAATGCCTGCAGGTCCCCTACCCTCTTGATAGAGGCCAATGCAGTCAGGAGTACTGTCTTTAGAGACAGGATTTTCAACTCTGCCGACTGCAAAGGCTCAAAGGGCGCTTTGAGGGTGGAGGGAAACAGCCTTCGCTCCAACCCATCTTGTAGGAAGGAAAGCACTGAACCGATCGAGCATCTCTGGGGGTCTTCTCGGTGAGAACACCACCAATCGACGAACAGGTTCCACTTCAACACATAGAGGTGCCTCGTAAAGGGAGCTCTAGCGGAAGTGATGGTGTCTACCACATTCTGTGGCAGGCCACCTAGAACCTCCGCGTCCCGTCCAGGAACCAGACATGGAGTTTCCAGAGGTCCGGACGCGGGTGCCAAAGGGTGCCCCGTCTCTGAGTCAGGAGGTCCTTCCTCAGAGGAATGTGCCAAGGAGGTGCTGTCGCGAGGAGCACTAGTTCCAGGAACCAAGTCCTGTTGGGCCAATACGGAGCGACCAACAGGACTTTCTCCTCATCTTCCCTGACTTTGCACAGTGTCTGTGCGAGAAGGCTCACTGGGGGAAACACATTTGCGCAGGCCCCGGGGCCAGCTGTGTGCCAGGGCATCCGAGCCGAGGGTCCCCTCTGTCTGGAATAGAACAACTGGCAGTGGGTCATGTCCGGTGCGGCAAACAGGTCTACCTGTGCGGCCCCGAAGTGACCTCAGATCAGCTGGACCGCCTGGGGATGGAGTCTTCACTTTCCCGGGAGCACTGGCAACCGCGACAACTCGTCAGCCGCACAGTTGAGCAGGCCCGGAATGTGAATGGCCTCAGATGCTTCTGACTCCATAAGAGGAGATGGCGGGTGAGTTGTGACATGCGACGGGAGAGTAGACCACCCTGTTTGTTGATGTACGCAACGGCCGCAGTGTTGTCCGTATGGACCAGAACGTGCTTGCCTCTGAGCGGCTCCTTGAAACGGCTGAGTGCAAGACGAACTGCTAACAACTCTAGACAATTGATATGCCACTGCAGTTGGGGCCCCGTCCACAGACCCGAAACTGCACGCCCGTTGTACGTGACACCCCAGCCGGTGGATGAGGCATCCGTGGAGACAACAGCATGCCTGGACACTTGTTCTAGGGGCACTCCTTGCCCGTAGAAATGAAGGGTCCGACCACTGGCTTTTTGGCGGCACCTCGTGTCACTTGGACACGGAGGGACCCGCTGTGCCACACCCATCTCGGGACTCGGACGCTTAGCCAGCGTTGAAGCGGTCTCATATGAAGCAATCCGAGTGGCGTTACTGTGGCTGCGGATGCCATATGCCCCAGGAGCCTCTGAAAGTGTTTCAGTGGTACCGCTGTCCTGCATTTGAACGAATTCAAGCAGTTCAACACAGACTGGACGCGCTCCTCGGTGAGGCGCACTGTCAGGGCGACCGAATCCAGCTCCATCCTGAGAAAAGAGATCCTCTGCGCGGGGTAGAGTTTGCTCTTCTCCCAGTTGACCCGAAGCCCCAACTGGCTGAGGTGCCGGAGCTCCATGTCCCTGTGTTCGCACAACTGCTCTAGTTGAGGATGCGAACACCACGCTCTCTCATGGGAGCAATGGCCGCCTCCGCAACATTTGTGAAGACACGGGGCGACAGGGACAGCCCGAAGGGTAAGACTCTGTACTGATATGCCCATCCCTCGAACGGGAGCAGCCCGAAGTGGGGTCTGAGTGTGCTGTGCAACACTTACCTGTTTCCGCTAAGGGGGTATGCGAGTGTGGGAAGGCCGCTTGTGTGCGTCCCCACAGCCGGCACCCCCTGCTGGCGATTGGAGAGGCTCTTGAGGGTGACATGGCATGGGAGCGTCAAACACCACCAAGCACGCTCTCTAGGGGCCAAATTTGGGTGCCACTGGCACTGGGGCCAGCGGCGGAACAGAAATCAAAGGAGAAGCAAGGATTCTACCCCGACCCTCGTCCGGGGGAAGGAGTGGAGCTGCGGTCATCTCCTAGTGAGCAATTTCCTCCATCTCTGGGTGGCCCGTCTCAGGGTCGCTTGCCACTTGGCTTGGCAGTGGCCTGAGCAGGCTGGACGTCCTTTCCACGACTGGCTCCATGGCAACGCCCTTGTGGAGGCTGCTGCTGGGCTTTGGCGGGAGCGGAGGCGGTGGCGAGCGGATGTCCTCGGCGATGAGCAGCCGGAGGTGCTGCGGCCGGCGACGGGGTGGGGCGAGACCTGTAAGCCTTCACGGTCAGACCGGAAGAGAACTTACAGGCCTTGGATGGGAGACGCGGGTCCCCACTCCAGTTGGAAGTGGTTGCCGGACACAGCTGCATCGCGACAGCCCGCTCAACTGGTGGGATCCCCACGTAACCCTTGGCCTACCCACCGTCGAGGGTAGTGAGGAGGGAGGAGCCACCAGGTCGGTTCCGAACACTGAACGCCGTCGACCACGACCTGGTCAGCTCCTCATGCACCCCCGGGAAGAAAGGCACCGGGGCGGGACGCTGAGAACCAGCGCAACCCACCCCGAGAAACCAATCATCCAGCCTAGAATGCTCGGGACGTGGTGGATGGTTCCTTCCCGAAGGTAGGTGAGTCTCGACCCAAGCACCGAAATAGTCATGTTCCCACAGTGGGAACACGAACTAACCGCAAACGCTGCTTCAGCGTGCAGGATGCCCAGACACGTGATGCAGCGATTGTGACCGTATCCAGAAACGCACGGGTGGAATTACATTGAAAAAAACGCAGTGTCACACCCGTGTACTCTTTTGTGAGGAAACGCTCTTTTGTGCTGAAGCACCCAGGGACAACCGTGGCAGAACACAGGGAAAAGGTGCAGCCTGTGTCTGCACTCACTGGTGGAACGCCCTCACCGAACCAACAATAGAAATTTTCGTGGTGCTGTTAGAACAGCAGTTTTTGCATGCAGTGGTGAGCATGCGGTGTCGCTGATCCTTGTGCCGTCTCACCAAAACGAGCGTCCTCTCGTCCTCTGTTAATCTCTCTGCTGAGAAGTTTACGAATGTCGTCTTGCTCTTCGTACAAACGCCTATTCGGCTCCGAAGTGAATGACAACAGTGCGCTGCTCTCACTTCCGGTTTATACCTGCGGTGCAGAGCGTGAGATGCAAATCTCGCACGCCAATGGCCCATTGGCCTGTTCTCTATATCTCAAAGCTGATAGGGGCTCTCTGAAGTGATCCCAATTCGTCAGTGATGTCCGATGTACATCGAACATGACCGACTGAAAGGGAACAAAGTATATTGGTAAGAAAAAGGTGGATCAGACTTTTCAGTTGTTTTTGTTGGTTCTCGTTAGTGGTGGTCTCATTTTGGTTCATTAATAAAGAATGTGAATATTGTGGATTTACCTTTGTTATCTTCTGTGCATGGTCACCTCAAGAAACACGTTAATAGTTTACATGGTAACGGTTCTTGACTCTTTTCATAATACAGGCAGTCCTGAAAATAAATTGAGTTATAATTAATAATAATAAATAGAAAAATGTCTTATATAAATAAAAAAAAAACTGCAAAACAATATTTTTAACAATATTTACAATAAGTATGCAGGCCCCCAAAAGTATAGCTTTCATTTTGATTTCCAGGTTGCTTGGAAACCTCAGCACAAAATCTGCTCCGGCATTTGGTCCACTAAATGAGAAAGGTTTGAAGATCTTGCCAAATGATCTGTCTACCGCTGCCTCATTCAAAGACACAAGCTGTGGTCACAGTACAAGACAGGTATTACAGCACACATGCACCCATTTAAGCAATTCATGCAAAGTGGGTTACTAGCTAGTTTTCCTCTAAAGTATGTTTTTTGTCCATTTTCACTTTAATATTATATTTTCACCATAATATTTAAGTATATTATTTATCTAAGATAAAGGTTTTTAAAGAAGCACTACACACTGAAAAAACTGCATGTTCAGCTTGCATTGCTTAATTAAAGAAGTAGTTCACTTTAAAATAAAAATCACCCCATGATTTACTCACCCTCAAGCCATCCTAGGTATATATGACTTTCTTGTGCATCCATCCTTCATAAACGTACTCTACACGGCTCCGGGGGGTTAATAAAGGCCTTCTGAAGCGAATCGATGGGGTTTTGTAAGAAAAATATCCATATTTAAAACTTTATAAAATAAAATATCTAGCTTCCGCCAACCACCTTCCGTATTCAACTCAGATTGTATTCATCAGAAGGAAGAAAGTCATATACACCTAGGATGGCTTAAGGGTGAGTAAATCATGGGGTAATTAGAATTTTAACGTGAACTAAAAAAGCTAATGAGCTTTTAATGTGTGACGGTAAAATATATTAAATTGAATTGGATGAATGAATATATGCAATTTAATGCTGAATCATGTCATGGAGCCATATAAAATACACCTTGAAACTACTTTATTGGGTCACTTAAAATGACTTAATTCCATGATGTTGAAGTTACATCAAATTATGTTTGTTTAACATAATGTATTAATGTTGGACCAATGTACAAGATTAAATCATGTAAATCTAACACACTTTTTTTTGTGTATTTACAATTTAAGCTTTATTCTGCTACCCTTTATAAGAATGCATGTTAGCTCTGACATTTAAAACCAAAGAAACGTGTGCGTGTGGGTCAGGTTGTTTCCTTCATTGCGGGGATCAAATTTCCCCAGAAATATAGCACAACCTGAAAATCACCTACAGCCAATGTGGGTCAAGCAACAAGGAAAATGGCTTAGTAAGCATACTAAAGAGCATTATAAATATAATCTAAAAAATGCTAAAAGTTTTATGTGGTGGTGAATGTTATGTTTAATGTTACAGGATAGAAAATATCTTTGGTCAATTCATAAACAATAAAAGTCAATTGAAAGTTTTAACTTGTATCTGAGTGTATGTGCATCACCTCAAAGTTTTCATCCGTGCAGCAGGTACATGGTACACATGGTCCCGCAATCTTAAATGCCGGCTCACCTCGTTCATTCTCAACTGTGAATTTAGGTAGGCAAATATGACAGTTTTGTCGAACATGTCCGATGGCAACGCCCGGTGGAGACTGAACCTCCAGCTAAAATATACATACAAAATATAATATGCAGAACAACATATTTAAGGGCTAAACAAGATAGAGATAACATTCATACCTCATTGCTGCAGCAGTTGCAAACATATGGTCGCACCAGTCTGATGATCTCTTGATTTGAGTCATTTAAAACATTCATTATGAAGGAACGTCTTCCAGCACAATAAGTCCTGTTACAACAATCGTTCTCCTCAAGAATACTAAAAATGTTCTTTCCAGTGTAATCCTTCACCTCGTATCTGCTGTTAGATTTAATTCCACAGCAACCTTTAAGAAATGAAAAGGTAGGAGATAAGGGCAGTGCTTGTTTGATTTCGCTGTATTTCATTTATGAAATGCTGATGAACAAACCTTCTGCAAGACATTCATTCAGACTTTGTTCTTTGTGGATAAACAATTGATCAATCTAAAATAAACATGAAAATTACATGCAGTGGAAATCACATGCAGTGAAATAAATGCATTTGTCATAGTAACATGACCATGATTAATTATAAGCATTAATAATAATAATAATAATAATAATAATAATAATAATAATAATAATAATAATGATAAATAATAAGCATCTCCAATCTTTTCTGACCCAGGTCAAGGTCTCCAGATGAGAAGGAAAGTGGTACGGGTCTGGGGAAGGTATCACTGCGGTGTCCTCTAGAGGAGCATAACCATAACCATCTGTATGCATCAAACACCTTTGTTAAACAGATGCATACACACTGAAATCCATTGTGCATTATCAATGTCATCTTTCCTACACAACATTCAACCATGTTTATTATCTTCATATCTACAGATCACAACTTTCATGTTCAAGCCTTTAAGTTTTACAATACACTGATGCATATTTTAATGCAAGAAACATTGCATTAAAACTTAATTATTTGAGTCAATGCACTTACATTTGTCTTTCATCTTTTGTGGAAAATTATAAAAAGTATTTTTAAAAAGTATATTTTTACTGATATAATATTAAATAAAACTCTTAAATGTACTCTTCAAAATAAAAGACATGAAACATGAACATGAACCAACAACAGACATAACAGACCCCCACCCCTTCTAAAGACCCAACCAAAACCAAAAGGTCCAGGAGGGTGGTAGAGAACGTAGGGCCATCTTCATTATCACACTCTCCTCCACAGATGTCTGCAAGGCACTGAGCCGGATCAGCACGCACAAGGCAGCTGGACCAGACAACATCCCTGGACATGTTCTCAGGGCATGTGCGGAGCAGCTCGCTGGGGTTTTTACAGACATTTTCAACCTGTCTCTTGCCCAAGCAGCTGTACACTCTAAAAAAAAAAAGGTTCTATATGGCACCAAAAATGGTTCTTGGCTCGTAATCATAGGGGAACCTTTTTTAGTGCTATATAGCACCAATTTTGGTGCTTCAGTGGTTCTTCAGCGGTTCTTCACCAGTTCTTTGACTAAGGTGCTATATAGCACCGCTAACTAAGGTGCTATATAGCACCGCTGCCATATACATAACATGTTAAGATATGGTGCTATATAGCAACAAAAGTGGTTCCTCTATGATTACGACGAAGAACCATTTTTGGTGCCATATAGAACCTTTTTTTTTTAGAGTGTACCATCATGCTTTAAACACACTTCCATTGTGCCAGTGCCGAAACACTCTAGCCCGATGTGCCCTAATGACTACCGCCCTGTAGCACTCACACCCATCGTTATGAAGTGCTTTGAGCGGCTGGTCCTGGAACACCTAAAAGACTCTCTACACTTTAAAAAAAAAGGTTCTATATGGCACCAAAAATGTTTTTTGGCTCGTAATCATAGGGGAACCTTTTTTAGTGCTATATAGCATCAATTTTGGTGCTTCAGTGGTTCTTCAGCGGTTCTTCGGAGGTTCTTCACCGGTTCTTTGACTAAAGTGCTATATAGTACCGCTAACTATGGTGCTATATAGCACCGCTACCATATACAGAACATGCTAAGATATGGTGCTATATAGCACCAAAAATGGTTCCCCTATGATTACGACGAAGAACCATTTTTGGTGCCATATAGAACCTTTTTTTTTTTAGAGTGTACCATCCACATTGGACTCACACCAGTTTGCCTACCACAGTAATAGGAGCACAGAGGATGCAGTTTCCACGGCACTGCACTCTGTGCTCACCCATCTGGACAATAAAAACACTTATGCACACATGCTGTTTGTTGACTTCAGCTCAGCATTCAACACTGTCATTCCAACCAAGTTAATAGCGAAACTTAGAGACCTGGGCATCAACACCTCAATGTGTAACTGGATTTTGGACTTCCTAACTGACAGACCCCAGAATGTTCGATCAGGATTCACCTGCTCCACGTCCATCACACTCAACACTGGTGTACCACAGGGCTGTGTGCTAAGCCCGTTTCTCTACTCCCTCTTCACCTCCGACTGCAAGCCTGTGTATGGATCTAATTCCATCGTCAAGTTTGCGGACGACACTATGGTGATTGGTCTCATCAGCAACAACGATGAGACTGCCTACAGGGAGGAGATCCAGCACCTGGCCACATGGTGCACTGATAATAACCTGCTCCTCAACACCACCAAAACGAAGGAGCTCATCGTGGACTTCAGGAAGGAGTCAAGAGGCACACACGACACCATCCACATCAATGGAATGGCTGTTGAGCGTGTCTCCAGTTTCAAGTTCCTGGGGATCCACATCTCGGCAGACATGTCGTGGACAACCAACACCTCCAGCCTGGTCAAGAAGGCTCACCAGCGCCTCTTCTTCCTGAGGACACTGAGGAAGAATCAGCTCTCCTCGGCTATCCTGGTGAACTTCTACCGCTGCGCAATAGAAAGCATCCTGACCAACTGTGTCGCAGTATGGTATGGGAGCTGCTCTGTTGCGGAGCGCAAGGCACTGCAGCGGGTGGTGAAAACTGCCCAGCGCATCACAGGGACTCCACTACCAGCCATCGAGCACATCCAGAGGAAACGCTGTCTGCATCGAGCTCGCAGCATCCTCAAGGACTCCTCTCACCCAGCCCACAGACTGTTTTCTCTCCTGCCCTCCGGCAGGCGTTTCAGGATCCTCCGGACCAGGACCAGCAGACTAAAGAACAGTTTTTTACCTAGAGCTGTCTCTTTGCTGAACTCAAACCCCTGTTGATCCACTTCCCTCATAAACTGCTAACTCTCCTACCTCACATCTTCCTTCACTTTGTTATTTGCACTACCGACTGTTTATTACGGTAACAACTATTTACTTATGCATCTTGCACTACCATATCTTAATTGGATTATGCTCATTTGCACTACCGACTGTATTTATAGTACCAATGTTTACATTTGCATTTTGCACCATACTTCTAACTGTAATATGCAACCACTTTCCACTGCACTTTTACACTTTTTTTCGGATAGCTCTGTCCATAATTTATTGCACTACCTTAATCCCTGCTATTCCTCATATTAGCCTAACATACTATTGTATACCTCTATCTGTAAAATTCTGTTTATAGTAATAGCCATCTGTATATTATATTCATAGTACATATTCACAAGCCGCAAAGCCGCCCCCTCGTTTCAAAAATGGCAGGACAATCACTGCCGCTACTAAAGATTGCTTTTTAAATACTCTTCCTCATCAGTATCATCTCCTCAGCAACCCAGATAGCATAGAAGAACTCGATGTTGCAACAGAAACTATTGACTCTCTCTTTTCCAGTACTTTAGACACAGTTGCTCCTCTGCGCTTAAAGAAGATTAAAGAAAATAGTCCAACGCCGTGGTACAACGAGCACACCCGGGCCCTTAAAACAGCAGCCAGAAAAATGGAGCGCAGCTGGAAGAAAACAAAACTAGAGGTCTTTCGAAATTCGTGGAAAGAGCACATGATCGCATACAGAAAGGCCGTAAAAACTGCTAGATCCGCTTATTTCTCAACTCTCTTGGAAGAAAACAAACACAACCCAAGGTATTTATTCGATACAGTGGCTAAATTAACCAAAAATAAAGCTTCAACTTCTGATGATTGTAAACAGCACAGCAGTAATGACTTTATGAACTTCTTCACATGTAAAATTGATAATATTAGGAAGAAAATTTTAACCATGCAGCCGTCTACTACAGTATCACATCAGACAGAGCATTGTAGTGTCACTGAGGAAAAATTACAATCATTCACTGCTATAGGAGAAGAAGAATTGGCTAAACTCGTTAAATCATCAAAATCAACAACATGTATGCTTGACCCTGTACCGACTAGGCTATTAAAAGAGATGCTACCAGAGGTCATAGATCCTCTTCTTAATATCATTAATTCATCTTTGTCATTAGGATATGTACCGAAAACTTTTAAGTTGGCTATTATTAAACCACTTATTAAAAAACCGCAACTTGATCCTACAGAATTAGTCAATTATAGACCAATCTCAAATCTACCCTTTCTGTCAAAAATACTTGAAAAGGCAGTGTCTTCACAATTATGTTCCTTTTTAGAAAGAAATGGTATCTGTGAGGATTTCCAGTCAGGATTTAGACCGTATCATAGTACTGAGACTGCTCTCATCAGAGTTACAAATGATTTACTCTTATCATCCGATCGTGGCTGTATCTCTCTATTAGTGTTACTCGATCTTAGCGCTGCATTTGATACCATCGACCACAACATTCTTTTGAATAGACTCGAAAATTATGTAGGTATTAGTGGAATTGCTTTATCATGGTTTAAATCATACCTATGCGACCGTTATCAGTTTGTAGCAGTAAATGAAGAGATGTCACACCGATCGCAAGTTCAGTATGGAGTACCACAAGGCTCAGTGCTAGGACCGCTACTCTTCACCCTGTACATGCTACCACTGGGAGATATTATTAGGAAGCATGGCATTAGTTTTCATTGTTATGCTGACGATACTCAGCTCTATATTTCTTCACGCCCTGAAGAAATTTACCAATTCACAAGATTAACGGAATGCATAGCCGCCATAAAACATTGGATGACTGGTAATTTCCTGCAACTCAATTCAGAAAAACTGAATTTTTAATTATTGGACAAAAAAGCTCCACAAGTAGTAACCTAGAATACTGTCTAACACTTGATGGCTGCTCTGTCACGTCTTCGTCGTCAGTGAGGAACCTGGGTGTGCTCTTTGATACCAATCTTTCGTTTGAAAGCCACGTTTCTAGCATCTGTAAAACTGCTTTCTACCATCTTAAAAATATATCAAAATTACGGCACATGCTCTCAATGCAAAATGCTGAACAGTTAGTTCATGCGTTCTTGACCTCAAGGCTAGATTACTGTAATGCTCTATTGGGTGGTTGCCCTGCTCGCTTAATAAATAAACTCCAGCTGGTCCAAAACGCAGCAGCTCGAGTACTTACTAGAACCAGGAAGTATGACCATATTAGCCCAGTTCTGTCAACATTGCACTGGCTACCTATTAAACATCGCATACATTTTAAAATCTTGCTTATTACTTACAAAGCACTAAATGGTTTAGCTCCCCAATACTTGAGCGAGCTCTTAACATATTATACTTCATCACGTCTACTGCGATCTCTAAATTCTGGCCAGTTGTTAATACCGAGAATATCCAAATCAACTGCAGGCGGTCGATCCTTTTCCTATTTAGCTCCTAAACTCTGGAACAGTCTTCCTAGCACTGTTCGGGAAGCAGACACACTCTGTCAGTTTAAATCTAGACTAAAAACACATCTCTTTACTGTGGCATACACATAAAACACTTTATCAATTAATTGATTGTTAGGCTGCATTAACTAGGTCAGCTGGAACCGGGAACACTTCCCATAACACCTAATGTACTCGTTACATCATCAGAAGAATGGCATCTACGCTAATGATATTCTCTCTGTTTTATCCCGAGGTTTACTGCAGTCAGCCAGATCCGGGCCGTATCCTAATCAGATGGTGGACCAGAGAAGACCAACACAGGACCCCGAAGTGTCTGCAGAGACCGTGTCAATTATCCTCCCCCTGCAACTGCCTCATCGACACGGCATCTAAATAAACCCGTCACCAGTGTGATAACTCCGATTGTTCGAATATTACCATTAAATAATACTTAAATCGATATGTCATCCGCAATAAACCCGTCTCCAGCGTGTTGCCTCCGATCATTCGAATATTGCACTTTAATAATTATTTAATCAACATCATCCTCAATGGACCCGTCTCCGGCGTGTTGCCTCCGGTCCTTTGAATATTCCGATCTATTATGACCTCTGACCTGTAAAGCAGCCAGAATAATAATAATAATACGTTGTTTGTAAATTGGCCAGAGGAGAACTGGCACCCCGACTGAGCCTGGTTTCTCCCAAGGTTTATTTTTCTCCATTAGGTCACCTAATGGGGTTTTGGTTTCCTTGCCACTGTTGCCTCTGGCTTGGCGTGCTCAGTTGGGGACACTATATTTTTCAACTAAACATCGAAATAAATCTAATTAATAAACAAATTTAACCATGTAAACTAAATTACTGATCTAATTATTGATCTAAAGCCCACGCTGTCACGTATGGAAATTGAAATGAACTGATGACATCAAATGGCTATACAGCTGAATAAAATTAGGCTGCATTATTTTGCTGTTTAACACTGTAAAGCTGCTTTGAAACAATCTACATTGTTAAAAGCGCTATATAAATAAAGTTGACTTGACTTGATATAGATATATATATATATAATATATATATATATATATATATATATATATATATATATATATATATATATATATATATATATATATATATATATATATATATATAAAGTTAATATATTTTAAATTGCAACTTCATAATTACAACATGTAACTACAAATATACTTAAATACATAACATAAAAGTTTAATAGAAATTACATTATATTTTAGTTTACCATGTCAGTACATTTAATCTCACACTTTCAAAGACAATACTTCAAAGACAATAGAAGGAATTATGAAATTACACATTAAAGTTAATTAAAATGTCTGAAGCATTACATTAAGTTTGCATGTATTCTTTTTAAATGTTTTTTTTCTTCTGTAATAAGTACTCTTTTTAAAAGGATGCTAAAGTGTACTTTTTATATATCTTGCCTTAGCCATAGTCTGAATCCACACAGTGCCTGTTGTAAACAAACAAAACATGCATAACTAAACATCCCCCTTAACAAACTCACCTGACAATTCCATATTTGATTCTATCTGAAAAAAGAGGATACATAAATAAATATTGTTTAGTGTTAAATTTCCTTCTCTTTCATTATTTATTTATTGTCAATAAATAAATAAATAAATTGTAAAAATGCCACAAACTTTATAAAACTTTAAGACTTAATAAAGACTTTATAAAACTGAACATTCTTTTATAAAATACAAAATTAAAATCAATGATCGTATATTGTGAAATATGCCATACACACCAGTGTGATACAAATACGTATACAGATACGTCTGTTCGGCAGTGGGACTGTTAAGGTCATGACAAACTCATGACAAACAAGTAGGCCTACCTACTTAGTTGTAGGCCTATTTTTGCCAGCATGGTGGTTGAACAGTGGTTTGAAGGTTTGACCCACTTTCAAAATGAGTTACTTCTGGGGTTTTTTGAAAATGTTTCTATTAATTCTATTAACTTTATGTAAGTAAATAAATATGCCATAAATAATTGCAGGCATTTTCTCTTGATCCCTGGTTTGCAACTGTTGGAAATCAGTTGTCAAATTTCTAGACATTTCCTTGAAAATAAATGCCTGCATTGTTCCTGTTCCTGCCATTTGTATTTTGAAAGATGTTGTATGTACTGTTTTTGTGAAGATAAAGTACATACATTTGAGTGTGTAGCAGAATAGTAGGCCAACTTTGGGACATAGTACTTTGTCATAACTGTGTCTTTAGCCGCTATGTCTTTTACGTGCATCCTGTCACCATTTAAATTGTACTGTCAAACATCTTGCCACACATTGTATTTCCACGCAGAAAAACTATTTATCATATATTTAATATGCCGCAGCACCCAAAATGTATCTGGCGCGACACTCTCTCTATGGAACCGGGCAGGAAAGCACGTCTCCCCTGACACTTATCAGCCAATCAAAAAAAAGAGGCTACACAATAGCCAATCAGAAAATAGCACTAATGTATCTGGGTAAGATTTAACGCAACAACCAATGAAAAAAAAGCATATCCTGGAATTGTTCACCATCATCCTCACTCACAGAGGAAACTATCTATATCTCCCATAAGTGAAACACAGAGCGAAGTTAAAAAAAGGTGTTTCACCAACACTGAGGTGTTTCACCAACACTTTCCTCCATGCACAAGAACAGGAAAAAATCTCTCTATAAAGACTTCGATAGGGGTCGGAGTGTTATAGGTGGGGGTGGAGCCTGATCTCAAGTCGACCTGTCTGTCAAAGACAGACGTGGTGTCATAGGAGCTTCCGTAGTTGGTCACGCCCAAAGCGATTCCCATAAGTGAAACACCTCACTCTGTTATCAAAGAACCCGGGATTACGTAAAGTAACCCATCGTTCTTTTTTTAATTTAGCTCGGTGTTTCACTTATGGGAGATATAGACCACTCCCGTACAATGTACGCTATACCTAATCATGCGGTTCCCGACATGCTGGTCCTAATCATGCAGGTCCCGACATGGTCCAGGATCCTCCGGACCAGAACCAGTAGACTTAAGAACAGTTTTTTCCCCAGAGCTGTCTCTTTACTGAACTCAAACCCCCGTTGATCCACTTCCCTCATAAACTGCTAACTCTCCTACCTCACATCTGCCTTCACTTTGTTATTTGCACTACCGACTGTTTATTACAGTAACAACTGTTTACTTATGCATTTTGCACCACCATATCTTAACTGGATTATGCTCATTTGCACTGCCGACTGTATTTATAGTACTAATGTTTACATTTGCATTTTGCACCGTACTTCTAACTGCAATATGCAACCACTTTCCACTGCACTTTTACACTTTCTTTCGGATAGCTCTGTCCATAATTTATTGCACTACCTTAATCCACTGCTATATTCCTCATATTAGCCTAACATATTATTGTATATCTGTAAAATTCTGTTTAAAGCAATAGCCATCTGTATATTATATTCTTAGTACATATTCACTTGTAAATTCTGTTTATAGTAATAGCCATCTGTATATTTATTCACTGTACATATTCACCTGTAAATTCAGTTCTGTTTATAGTAATAACCATCTCTCTATTTATACATATTTAGTACATTTCCATGTCCTGCACTTGCTGCTATTGCACTTCTGGTTAGACCTAAACTGCATTTTGTTGCCTTGTACTTGTACTTGTGTAATGACAATAAAGTTGAATCTAATCTAATCTAATGCTGGCTCCTAGCACTGCATGAGCTAAGGATGGTTCAGACACATCCAGTCTATAAAACCGCACGAAAGTGTGCGGCGTAGCCCAACTTGCTGCCGCACATATCTCCTGAACAGAAACTCACTTAAGTAAGGCCCATGACATAGCCATGCCCCTAGTGGAGTCGAGTAGCCCAAGACACAAACAACTGGTCATTCCTTCTGAAAACTGCTGTCCTTTCCAAGTACCAATAAAGCACCCGTACTGGACATAAATAATTAAATCTCTTATCCTCTGGAGAAGAGAACGGAGGAGGGTGGAACGCTGTAAGTTCTGTAGTCGGACATCTATAAGATAAGTCCACCACTTTAGGTACAAAAGCAGGGTTAGGGTGAAAGGAAACCTTAGTGAGCCCTGGGGAGAACTGAAAACAAGACGGGCTGATAGACAGGGCCTGTAAGTCGTTCACACGCTTCACTGTCACCAGTGCTAACAGCAGTGCTGTTTTAAGAGAAAGAAACTTCAACCCTATGCCTTCTAACGGCTCAAACGGGTGTTGAGAAAGGGCCTCTAAAACCATAGACAAATCCCACAACGGGACCATCCGCCTGGCCACTGGCCTCTTACGCCGTGCCCCTTTCATAAAACGACTTATTAAAGGGTGCTGACCAGCCGTCTTGTCACCAAAACCAACATGACAAGCAGAAATGGCTGCTAAATACACCTTCAGTGTATAAAAAGCCTTCCCTTTATCCAACAGATCCTGGAGAAAACATAATATGTCCCTCAATGAGCATTGAAAAGGGACAATATGATTCCGTCCACACCATTCTTTAAAGATTCGCCACTTATTATTATAAAGTGAGAGAGTGGAAGAGGCTCTGGAACTCTGTATAGTGTGTATGACTGACGGGGACAGACCTGCTGCACTCAGATTCCACCTCTCACGGGCAAGGCCCAGAGAGCTACCCTGTCTGGGTGAGGATGGTAAATTTCACCCCCTGCCTGTGACAGGAGCTCTCTCCGGGGAGGGAGGGGCCACGGCTGACCTGACAGTAGTTGAACTATCTCGGCTACCCAATGTCTGGATGTCCAACGTGGAGCTACCAGTATCAGTGATAATCCAATTTCCCTCACCCTGGCTAGAGTGGGTGAAATCAGGCTCAAAGGAGGGAATGCATACAGCAGGACGTTCATCCATGGATGGGCTAAAGCATCCACACCCAATGGTGCATTTCCGTCTGCCAGAGAAATATACAGAGGACATTGAGCATTTTCTTGCGAGGCGAAGAGATCTACGGCAGCCTGACCGTACTTCTGCCATATCTGCTTCACCACCTGAGGATGAAGCTTCCATTCCCCGTATAGAGGATTTCCCCTGGACAATAAATCCGCCCCCCTGTTCAATATCCCTGAAAAATGGGTTGCCCTGATGGATAAGAGCCTTGTGTTGCACCACACGATCAGCTTTTTCGCTAACTGGTGCAGTTGAGCCTCCCTGTCAGTTGATATAAGCAACCACTGTAGAATTGTCTGTTTTCACCAAAACATGCTGGCCCTTGATTAAGCTCAGAAAAAGTTTTAGCGCTAGAAACACTGCCAACAATTCCAAGTAATGTATGTGCTTGTGAATCAGTTGTGGAGGCCACAAACCGTTTGCCGCTCTGCCCATCAGAGTTGCTCCCCAGCCCTTTAAAAACTCCCCAGTGACTCTCGACGACACCGCCCCTAAGAGGATCCCCGTTCTGAGAGTCGCGGGCTTCTCCAATGCCTGAGCGATCTGACGCATGCATAAGTTACTCTCACTGTTCGACTGAGATGACGCCGAGAACATAGACGCAGATGCACGACCCAGCGCTGAAAATCTCTCATTATGAATAGCCCCAGATGTACTACCGGCACAGCCTGAACGGGAAAATTTTTCCCGTCTGAAAACGGGAGAGACACTGAGTGAAGGACGTGATCCCCTCTGTCAGAGTGACCCGATAAGAGAGGGAGTTTATACTGAGCCCCAGATATTATGTGTATTGTGCTGGCTCTAAGCGGCTCTTTTTCATGTTTATTCTGAATTCCAAGCTGTCGAGATGAATTAACACTATGTCTGCGTCTCTGATAGCTTGCTCTTTCGAAGAGGCGCATATCAGATAGTAATCGATGTACGACAATATTCTTATCCCTCTGTTTCTCAAAGGAAATAGTGCTGCTTCCACACATTTGCTGAAAACTCTTGGTGCTAAAGACAGACCAAATGGGATGGTTTGAAACTTGTAAGCCTTGCCTCGGTATGCAAACCTGAGATATTTTCTATGAGATGGGTAAATGTCTATGTGAAAATATGCGTCTGACAGATCGATTGTCACAAACCAATGGTTCTGGCAGATGGATCGACAAAGCGTTTTGTGTGTCAACATTTTGAATGAATACTTCCGTAGGTGTTTGTTTAACACACGGAGATCTAAAATTGGACGCAGAGATGTGCTCCCCTTCTTTGGAATCACAAAGTAGCGGGAGTAAAACCCCTGACAGCTCGCTTCCTTTGGCACCAATCTGATGGCTTGTTTGTCTAAAAGTGTCTAACTTGGCCATCAGGACGCGAGCTGATTCTCCCTCGGCCACTGAGACTATAATACCATTGAATTTGGGTGGTTTCATGGCAAATTGTATCTGTATCCCCGTAAAATTGTGCAGTGGCTCCTCCTACTGAGGGCAGCGAGTCCCTGTCCCGCGCACCCTGCTCCTCCCCAACATGGCGGACGGCAGCCACCCCACCTCGACCCAGGGGCACAGCAGCGAGCTCTCCGTCCAACCGGATCTTCACTCGCTCCAGCACCACCGCCTTGGGCAGCCACTCGCGGTCTTCTCTCTTCTGCGCTGCCTGAACTCCTCAGCACCGCGATCCCCCTCAGCAGCGAGGGCTCTTTGACAGCATGTCCCTCCTTCCTCCCGGGCTTTGGCACCAATGTAGTAAAGTTAGTTCGTGTGAGAAGAAGGAGGCGGGAACCGGTGAACGGTCAACACACTTTAATCAAATAAATGAACACAAAAGGAAAGTAAAAGCGGAAGCCCCTCACAGACGACTGCCACGCACACATAACAAAACGTAAACAAAACCCAAATTATAATCCAGGCCTGGTCCTCTTTCATCCTTCACTGTCGTTGCTCCTCTTTATACTCCAGTCACTCCTCCATGAGACACGAGGCCGACGGCACGCAGCTGGTGCTCATCATCCCTAATGTCCGCGGCCTCGTCCCGCTCTCACGGTCACTCAGCCTTGCTGCTCACCACAAGTGTATTTTTTGTGGCTTGGATGTGATTGTGCAATCTTTATTATGTTTTCCCCTGAAAAGATGGGCATTTGAAAACACAGTGTGAGTGCTTGGTGACACTGTTGAACATTTTCCCCCTGTTTTGGAACTGGGTAACTTAGGGCCCTTACTGAACTTAGAATAACAGGGCTGGACCCCTTCCTTCTCTTTGCTGGCAGAGAGAGAAGTGCAGGGGAACATTTGTGTGCTAGGTCGCACACTTCTTCTATTCCTCGGGGTGTGGCGGGCGGTTCCTAGCTGCCGTGGCCGCAAATGAATGTTTACACCATGGTCAGGATCCATCCGACCTCGGACGTTGGCCAGATTGTTGTCCACTGGGCGCGGGTCTCACATTCCTGGCCCCCGCCTGTCTCCCTCTCGCTGCAGTGGCTGCACCAAAGCCCTGCCGCGGTGGCTGAGAGGGTGGTCGCGGTGTTTGCTTGTGTGGTAAACAGAGGTTAAAAGCTTCATCCTCTTGTTTCCTAAGGGTGTTGGTTTCTCTCATTTTCTTGAGAGCCGGTCCGAACAGGCCCTAAGTTGGGTCGAACGCTGCGTCCATCACCTCCGCTTTCTGAGCGTCGCTCAATCCTGACAGGTTTAGCCATAACGCTCTCTCACCTGATATGGCTAGGCCCATCACGCGACCACAACCCTGGACCACACCACGGGAAGAGCGGAGAATTAGGTCGTTCAACACACAGATCTCATCCCAGAGTGCTGGGTTCGGCACTCCTGTATCTAGCTGTCGCCCCATCTCCTCCAAAATCTCTGCCTGGTACGCTGACAGTAAAGTCACCGCATTAAGCGAGCAATGCGGGACATCTCTACCTCAATGCGGGACATCACTTTCATGCACGCCGGTACGGCTGGTAGGAGTTGTCTCGCTGTGGGTTGAGCAGGCGGCAGCCTTTTTCCGTCATAAAGGTCCCGCTCTGCTCCTTCTGCATCTTGTGCCGCGGGCCACGCTAGGCCCAGCTTAGCCGCAGCTCGTTTGCACACCTCGTGCATGTTACGGTCTGCCTGAGAGCCCGTGTCAGTTGTGCTAGGGGGTCTAGACTGTTGGGCAGGGAAGGGAGAGTTGTCATCTTCCTTCTCGTCATCCATATCCATGGAGGTCAGAGTTAGCATCGCCCTCTGCGTCCTCGTCACCCGGCTCTTCCTCCTCGTGTGCGAGCAGGTTATCGAACAGAGGAGGCATATCCAGGGATTCGGCTTCCATCATTTCGGCCCAGCTCGTGGTAGCTCGCATATGATGGTCAGTAGCCATAGGTTTCGCGGCAGCTCCGGCCAGACATGGGTCTTGCTGGCTAGCCACCGCCACTCTCAGCCTTCTCTCCAGAATTTTCACCGGCATTGACGCACAGTGGACGCATGTTTGTGGGTCTGCAAGCGACGTTTGAGCATGCTTTGTGCCCATACACACGATGCACATGGGATGGGGGTCCCTGCCCGAGATGGTTGCTCCACATGACGATGGACACGGGCGGGGTGCCACCTCCCTGCTTTTCGACTCATTCCCTTTGGCGGGGGTAATGACCGTTGACATAATGGCTGGAGAAAGAGTGATTTGACGACTCGTCACAACACGTTAGTCTAATGTTTCACGTAGGGTAGTTAGCCCTTTCAACGGCTAGCCTTAACGCGTAAAGCCTAAGATGACTTGACGTTGCTTAAAATCCTACCGTTGTAATTTAATACGCAATAGTCCGAACCGAATAGCTCGACCTTGGACCTCGGACACTATTCAGTGTTTTGCGATGCCACTCAACATAATACACTGATATCGCGTTCGGTGGCGTAATCCAATGACGGTCCGACCTGCTGAACAGTTCAGCGAAAATCAGGTCGGACGTGCTGAGAGAGCTTGTTGTAGTCCCTCACGGGAAGAAAGCACGAATGACTTCGATAGGGGTCAAAGACAGACGTGGTGTCATAGGAGCTTCCGTAGTTGGTCACGCCCAAAACGATTCCCATAAGTGAAACACCGAGCGAAGTTAGAAAAACCCATACGGAAATGTAATATATGACATATATGTCCCTATATCGCAAATGACGCCGTCATATATGCTAAATATAAGACAATATATTGCTATCACATATATACATATCTCTAGATATATGTTGATATAAGTTTATAACATATATAAATTTTCCATATTAAATTAGTATAGTGACATATATTAATACGATATATATGACTATTGTTTATATAATATTGTATGTTATGACCATATATGTCACCGATATGTTTCATTTATATATGCCCATTTATTTAAACAACATACATGCATTTTATATGCCTACACTGTAAAAAAAAAATCCTAATTTTTCGGAAAATAACTAAATTGTTTACAGTATTTTCCTGTAATTTTGAATTGTTTAAAACTATGTAAAATTACAAACAATATCTGTAAATAAAAATCTTGACTGTTATTTTAAGGATTATATCATTAATGACAAATTACAGTAATTTTCATTTTTATACAGGAAAATGACTATTATTTATACAGTATTTTTCTGTTTTCATAAATTACATACACTCTAAAACCGGATAAGTTGAGTTTACTTAAAAAATTTGAGGAAAGTGGTTGCCCTAAAAAATTTAAGTAATGATTACTTGATAAACTTGAGTTAAATTTATTTAAAGATATTAGTCGTTCTAATAACTATTTTAAGTTGAATAGACTAAATACTTTAATTTTAAGTAATACCGCTGTTTAATTACTTCACTTATCTTTTTAATTGCATTAGGTTGTTCTTACTTAAACCGTTTAAGTTTTGTCAACTTAATTCTATCTGGGATCTGAGGAAGTGTACTCCCAGAGTGCATTGTGGCATGAATAAATTAAATGCTTCGTTTTACTATTTTTGCCTTTATTTTACTATTTGTCTTTTGTCAGTATAACCCCAATAATGACAGCAAGTAAAATAGTAAAGGTTGAATTAATAATAAATAAAAAAAATAAATAAATAAATAAATCCTTGTTACCATTGTTGTGTTTTGCATGCTGAATGTTGAAGTGTGTGTGTGACACACTCAAGCATGGTCAAATGATATTGTGACAAACATAGAGGGATTATATCAACTCATATCATATCAATTATATCAATTAAAAGGTTATGCCATAAATATTAGCAAAACAAATGTTAAAAGGTCATTATTTGACATGAAAAATAGTTATGTTCTATATCATTAATGGACAAATATTACATACATATATACATATATATATATATATATATATTTTTTTTTTTTGTATACATATACATATATACATATACATATATATATATATATATATATACATATATATATATATTACTTCCCTTGTTTTGAAATCAATTTCTTGTTGCATTGCTGCATTAATAGGAAGTTAATTACTATAATATGAATGAAGTTCCAAGTGTCCAACCAAAGGGAACACTAATCACAGTTATGGTGAGAGGAAGTGGAGGAAATGAGTGATAAGTCTAGAAAAAATTGCCCCGCCTCAAAAACACTTTGCCCGTCCACCTGTCCACCCGCTTGTTTTTTTGCTTTGGCAAAATGGTACTCAAACCAGTCAAGTAATGTTTACTTGAGTTTTCTAAGTAACGAAGGCATAGCATGCAAATAGTTCAGATTACTTACTTGTTTTAAGTAAGGTCAACAAATTATTGGACATTAAGTAAAGTTTACTAAAAAAGTCTTAGTAAGAACAACTGTTGGATTTTACAGTGTACAAATTCATGTAAAATTACAAAAAATATCTGTAAATTAACAACTTGACCATTATTTTATCATTAATGACAAATCACAGTCATTCTCATTCTTATATAGGGAAATTACTGTATTATTTATACAGTATTTTTCTGTTTTCTTAAATTACATACAAATGTATGTAAAATTACAGAACTAATCTGTAATAAAATATTTAGCTCATAATATTAATGGTTTATGTCCATACTAACAATTTAACATTATTCTTTCTCATTTTAAAGTTAATCTTATTAGTTTCACTGTAAAAATAAAATCGTTAAAAAAAAAAGGTAAATGACTGGCAGCTAGGGCTGCCAAACAAAAAACGTAAAATTAAAGTAAAATATCTTAATTCAAATAAAGTGCAAAAACTTTACGTAAATTTACATTAAAAGTTTGAGAGAAAACTTATTTTACAGATTTCTCCTTATTTAAATTAAGATATTTTACTTTAATTTTATGTTTTTGTTTGGCAGCCGTTGCTGCCAGTCATTTGAGGTTTTTTTTTACAGTGTAGGTGTATTTTACATTCAAACTGTAATTCTAGATACAAATATATCAAACTATATTGCAAATTAAATATATAACAATAATCTGTTTTTAAAGAGTAGCCTACAAATCTGCACTGCTCTCCAGGTTGAAACTTTCAAGCCTCTGCCCACACCACAAAACACCACTTGACCAATTCATTAAATATAACAGCAAATAAATATAAATATACACATTTGCTAACTTTAGTTTAAAACAAGTTATTTCTAAATTTGCAAGGTTATTTGCTGTCTTTCCGTGTTCACTTGAGCGTGATTGGTCAATCTGAACGTCATCTAGAAATCAGGCCAATGACAACTGTGCGCTCCTTCTACCGAATCCGATCATGTTTGAAAATACACCCGTGGCGTTGGAGTGCTCGCGGTCGCGGGTGCGGTTTCTAATCTGCAACAGGACTGCTTCGTCGGTCCATTAATGGCATTACATGGATCATTTTACATCTGTTAAAATCTTATTTTGGACGAATTTTGATTGTGAGATGTCGACTGAGAACGGAAAACATGAATATGAACAGACATTTAAGTTACCAATGGCGAACAACAGACGGCAGAAGGTAAATAAATCCCTTTATATGTTTTCTACTGTCACATCAATATATAGTGCATTGAAGTTATAAACTAATCGCGAATAACTTACATATTCTGTTTCTGCGTTTATGTTGTAATACTGTTAAGATAGGGCTGGGCGCTATGACGAATATAGTGAGAGATTTTACAATTATGTTTCCTTTTTATATCGCGGAATGTAAATATATCCGCGTAGCACTGTACTAACGTTACTTACAGTTATTGACATTTTGATAAAGAAACATGCATGAATGAAGAATAAAGAGTAACGTTAAGCAGCCTCTCTCAGACAGCATGCCATCCTGAAATCAGTGATCCTTTCGGTAAAATGCACACAATTATCTCTAAATCCCTGTCATGTGAGGTATTCACTTGATTTAAACAGTCAGTTATGTTTGAAGTAACGTTAGAGTTGAACAGTTCAAGTTATCGTGGGGAAACCCGGATGCGTGTCATTGTGCATCCGTTCTTAAAGGGGCAGCAGATTAATAAACTGCCCTCTCAAAATGTGAATCAAACAACAAGACTAGAGAAGGCCTTCTGCGTTTTTAAGAATCAAGTGATGATAATGCATAGAATATCATACAGTGAAGACTAAGCAGTATTATTGTGTAGTATTTATTAATAAAATAGCTATAAAATAACTATATTGTGATATCATTATTGTGAAATAAAATGTCTCATGTATGTAGAATAATATGGTCATAATGCCCATCCCTACTGGAAGTTTTAAGATCAAGTTTTAAGCTAGTTTTAAGATCAAGCTTGTCATAAAAAGTAAAGGAGCTTTGGAATGAGTAATCTGAGAACACTGTTATGTTCACTCGTTCAACAGAGAGGACAGGAAACCGCCAATCTTGGACTCTGAAGAATTATAGGCAAACCAGGATTTTGGATCTACTGTGAAGTTTTTGTATGGACCTGGGCTGCGTTTCCCAAAACCATCGTAAGCTGATCGTAGAACAATTGCCACCAATAGGTGCTACAATCAATTTAGGCTTACAATGGTTTTGGGAAACGCAGCCCTGGTGAGTACATTTTGCAAGTCCATGTCTCTGTCAGTAAGTTGATAATTGATATTAATGTTTTATCAAACAAATTAATATTCATTTGTGTGTGTGTATGTTTCTTCCCCCCTCATGATCCAGAAGTTTTGGGAATGGAAATCTGCCACATGATCTTCAGAGGAAGTGAGTATTCATGTCATCTCCAACATTAATACTGTTACGGTAGCCTTATGTGTGTGGAAATGTGAACACAGGCAACTCAGCACCAAGGCACAACTCTGGTTCAAATGTACCTTGAGTTTAAAAGCATAGCTCACTCCAAATGAAAACTCCCTCATCGTTAACTCACCCTCATGTCTTATCAAACTTGTATGACTTTCTTCTGTGAAACTAAATATTTTGAATAATGTTGGTAACCAAGCTCCATTGGACCAAATGTTATGGACAATAATCAGCAATAACCATCTCAAAGCTGAGCGGACTCTGTGTTCATATAGCCAGAATATCTCAATGTCAAATGTTGTTTAAAGGAAAGCTCCAAAAACAAAATCCTCCCTTTTTAAGGACTTTTTAGTGAATCAATGTATTTTTCTTTCTTTCTTTTACAGATCCAGCTGATTATTGAAGATTTGGAAGAGGATTGCTCTTTATCTGCTATGTCTGTCCTTTCTGGAGCAGAATCATGGACCTGTTGTATGTTTTGATTTATATTTCTTATTACACTATATCGCTTGGATTCTGAATTAAAAGGTAAATGTTTGTCCATATATATATTATCAGAGCTATATGGAGCCTTCGGGGCTCAGTTGAATATAGAGGAAAACAATATAAAACTTATTTGGAAAATACAAAGCTAACAGTTAATGACACAATTTGTTATTTTGTTATGAGGTGAAATCATAACCTCATCATGATATTAGTAACCCTAACTTACAAGATAAATGCAATTTTTAGTTTTTCAATTCCTCCTGGGGGCTCTGAAGAATTTGTTTACATAAATTTACATCTGAATAATCAAGTTTCAGAATCAATAGTGAATCAGTGACAATCTTGTAAATGTATCAGTTTTGTATTTTTTTTCAGTTTGAAATTTTATTCAACTTTAAAAATGTGATGAAACTGTTCCACTGTTATCTGTATTTGAAATGTATTATGTATTGTTTTGTTTTACAGACTGTATTTTGTCTTCCAAAATAAAACTGTAAATTTAACACTTTATTGAATGTTTTTTTAATTGTAATAATCTGTAAAATAACAGTACTGTATATTTTTAGTACTGTCACTTTATTGAAGGTGTTTGATCATAATAATCTAGGAAAAATCAGTAAAATAACAGTTTAACACTGTTAAAAAAAATGGTAAATGACTGGCAGCTACGGCTGCCAAACAAAAACCGTAAAATTAAAGTAAAATATCTTAATTTAAAAAAAAAAAGGAAAAAAATCTGTAAAATAACAGTGTTTTTCACTAAAACTTTGAATGTAAATTTTTGTAAAATTATTGTTTTTGCACTTTATTTGAATTAAGATATTTTACTTTAATTTTATGGTTTTTGTTTGGCAGCCGTAGCTGCCAGTCATTTACCTTCTTTTTACGATTTTTTTTTTTTTTTTTTTTTTTTTACAGTGTATGGTTTCCTTATTTATTCATTCCTTGTTAATCTTATTTGAACAGCTTGAACTTTTAACAAGTCTACACAATCCACAATTCATTAAACAAGTGTTTTTAATTTTGCGCAGCTTAATTTTTCTTTTTAAATTAAAACTGTTTTAATGTTTTACTGTTTTACTTATCTATCTATATCAATGTCATTTATATATTCCATATACATTTATCAAAAATATATTTTATATATATATTTCATTTTAAATGTAAAATATATAATAAGACTATATAAAACATATATTAGGGACATATATGTAACATGTATGCAAGCAATATGCTATGCATATATGTGTAGTTTGTATATTGAACATATATACAATGAAATATATGTAATGTATATTGATAATTATATATGTGACATATATATAAAATACTGTATTATACATACATAAAATATATGGGCTAGTTTTATATGTCAATATATGAAATTGTTCCATTTTCTAATAGGTTTTATATATGGGCAGATATATATGTACATATATGTTTTCACTTTCTATGTGCATATATTTAATATATGTATATTTCATATGTGTACATATATTGCATTTCCGTATGGGAAGAACCACTGGAGCTCTAAGCATCACTTTGAGCACAGAGTAAGTAATGATCTCCTGTTTTAATGTTACAACAAATTGACACAAACAAGTGTCTGTAACTTAGCCAACAGTTTTACAGCCTGTTCACTGACAACACCTGTTCAGAACAAGTAGCCTAGTCTTGGCCTATAATAAGCTACATGCAATTGCTGTGTCCCAATTCAAGGGCTGCATCCTTTGAAGTGCGCGGCCGACGCTGCCTTCAAAGGACGCACCGAGACTCGTTTACAACGGAAGGTATAGCGGATTGCGTCACCGCGGCGCAACGAAGGCTGTCCCAATTCGTAGGTCCTTCGAAGGCTCCTTCAAAATACGGCCTGCAAATATGTCCTTCTTTTCCCATGAAATGAAGGATACTTGGATGGATGCGTCGCAGCCTTGCCCACCCCAGAATTCATTGCGCGCCGCAACGTCAGATTTTTTATGAGAAATTGCCAGATTACACTTTTAAATGCAAGTATTGGGTTTCAATTTACTCCAGTAATCTAATGTATCTACTAATAAAAAATAAAATGTTGACTAATATGTTACCAAAATACGATTTTATATAGTTTATACTCTTTATTATGTACATAAATGGGTCGAGGTAAACATCTTTAGGCTAGTTGTTTTGTTTTTAGACAGTTGAATATAACTTTAAAGTCCAGTATAAATGTTCATTTCAGTTCTCTTCAAAGACAGCTGTCAACAGTTGCTAAATATTACAAATAATGTAACGAAATACATTTACTCTGTATTTGAGTATAATTGTGAAGTACCTCAGATTTTTATTCAAATTCATCTCAGAGGCAAATATTGTGGTTTTATGGAAAACTGACTTTTTACACATGATTATTAGATTTTGATATTAGTAATTGTTTAAAAAAAAGAATCTAAAAAATAAAATACACTAGAAATATGTCTTATAGATTAGGGATAGGCACCTTGGGATAGGTTGGTCTTGGAGGGCCGCTGTCCTGCAGAGTTCAGCTCATTTGATTTGAGGATGTGAGTTAATTTAATATATTCTTCCCTCTTTCTGAAAACATCTTAGCGACATGGCAGCCGTCGAATAAGTCAGCACTGCAAACCTGTTGCAGACAGTGGAAATATGCAACATGTGTTCATGCTTCGTTTTAAAAAAATTGCATTATTTTTCATATATTTGACCTTTATTCTACACTGCTCTGTCCCTCCTTGTAAAAACGGTCTGATGGTTTCCGGATTCTATGAAGCCAGTCCCTCAAAAATACGCAATGGGCTCAGATTGGTTAGCTGGCCCAGTGTTATGATTCGCTAACCGCCTAGAGCACGTTTGTTGGAAACGCCACGCCCCTTACCTTTACCGGTAGCCTCAGGCTACTAGCCTGTGCTTTGGGTAGTATTAGAAACAATGGTGTCAATCAAACCATACCAATTTGAGCCCGAATCAGACCCAGACAATTTTAGTGAAGATGATCGAGCAGTACCTGTTCAGTCCTCAAGAGTAAAGACTGCGGATCTATAGTGATCGCTACTGAATGGCACTGTTACTTTTGTATTTTTAGAACGATTTGCCAAATATCTGTCGCAAGAACGAACACTAAACATTGGCTTTACTATAGTATCCAAATCAAACACAGAACCATGTTTAGCATGCCTGTAGATAAACAATACATAAAAGCTCTAATCAAAGAATAATTTACACTAATGGCAAGTTCGCTGTTGAGATTTTAAAAAGTTTGTAACGTTAGGTGTTTGTCGGATAACGTTAAGTATGAATGAGCATTTAACAAACTGGTTTGCAGAGCCAAATGAGCGGTCATCTGTTTACTTCCTTGCTACAACGTACAATTAACAACACAAACTATTACAGGAAAGCACATCGACGAAAAATAAATCATACTTACAGGTTGTGGCCCATAAACAGCTTCTGTTTTTAATCCATCTTTCAGGACAAGCCGTTGTGCGAATCCTTCATTGAACTCGCGAAGATTGTGGAAGCTTTCCTGCGTGAGATGTGCAGCGGGAGCCGCGCGCGCCCGTCTCATGCGGCGTTCACACCGGACGCGAATAAATCGCACTCTTCGCGCGAAGGTGGATGCTTGAACATTTTGAGTTTACTCGCTTCGTTCGCGTGTGACATTCACTGCACAACAAATGCGAATTCGCGTCATAGGAGGGACTTCTGCCAGCGGCTCGTCTCGTTGAGAAATGGCTGACATGGGCTGTGTTTACACGTCTTTTTTTGTTAAAATCTACTGTTAATGTGTGACAACGTAGTTTTAAGACTTTTTCAGTCGATAATATAGTTGTTTAAAGCTCAAATCTGTGGTTTATTTATATAAAGAGTGCCTATTTGTACATTTTATCTGCCGTTTTCAGAGTTGTGAGCTCCAGCGGATCAGCGGCGCTTACACTGGCAGTTTGTGTCTCGTGCAGCTGAACCACAGCTCCTGTATTGCAAATACAGACGAATATTGTCCATTATGTCACATTTTCCGGTCTTCTCCTTCTCCCCCTGTCTGTCTCGTGCTTTGATTTGGTAGGCATTGGCAACAACACTCCAGCCTACTAACTAGCCTACCACAACAACTATTCCCCGCGGCGATACAAAATGGCCTCACCCCCCCTTATTTCATATTCTCGGAGGAGGGGTTTATGTAAATATTGGGGCTGGTGATGTCAGCAACCCTGGAGGAATGTGTAGTAGACCCTAGCGGCCGTTTGCTGTAGTCCTTAGAAATGGATTTCTTTAAAAACAAATATCTCCCTTTGCTTTAAACTTTGAACGTTGTAACTTTGCAGATGTTGTTTATGCTCAAACAGCAACATTACACACTAGCTAAAGTTAGAAAAGTGAAATCGTGGTTTACCACCCCTTTAACAAACACAACAGCACAATACATTTCAGCAAAGATGTGTCTATTAACTTGCATACATTTTTTTTACCTGCAAGGCAGGGGTGCAATCTTAAGAAAATATGATGCATCAATAGCCTGCATAACGTTACATACAAAATACTCCAGAAATCATATTTATAGATACTCAAACTCTATATTCTTTTTGACTCTTTGTATAGGATAAGGCCCCCTTATACCTACACGAGAACCTAGCCTATGGAAATACTACAAATGGGCCGTACTCCAATCCACACTGGCCGAGTTTTTCGGCCCGGTAAATAAATACTCATTTGCTGCCCTCATTTTAATAAAGCTGTCTGCTACTTTATCCATAAAATAAAACGAAATATTACATCAGATCACCTAACGAATAAAGCCGTGCAGTGGTAACACAGAAATAAAGACCACCGGCTTTTAAAATGTTCCGTTGGTTATTTGAGTAAATTAAAACACAATACTTACATTTATAAGTGTATTCCTCGACCATGAAGGATCGGGGAGAAGGACAGTGGGTTGGGTTGCCAGGTCTCTGCAATAAAAGTAGCCCAAAACTCCCAATGCGATTTTCTACATCGAGTGGCCAAATTCTCCACTGGAGTTGTACGTTGGCGGTGTTGGAGCGGCAAAATCGTACTTATGGGGTAGACACCAACCCGCTTCAATAATTTTTACCCACGGCAACAACTTAAAAAGTAGCCTAATTTGGCTGGAAACCCGCGGACTTGGCAACACGGACTGCAGCTGCATTTGAAGGCCCCTTCGAATTGGGACAGCCTTCGTCGCGCTGCGGTGAGGCAATCGGCCTTCAAATGCGGCATTTGAAGGATGCAGCCCCCGAATTGGGACACAGCCAATATTGCTTTAGAATAAATTATATTTACAACACACACAAAAAATGTATATATAATTTTTTCTGGAAAAGCAAATATTTTACTCGGACAAGTGAGTGACAGATTTACTTATCCGAAGAACAAGCATGTGAACAGGCTTAATGTCGATCCCTGACAGTAAGCCATCATATTTTCTGGGGAATACATTTGTCCAGGCAGCTGGTAGGTTAGCCAACAGTTTGACCAGAGTATGTGAATTTCAGCAGCTAATTCTGACAATTGATTTAGTTCTGATTCAGAAGAAAAGAAAAAGGAAAGAAAGGGAAAGAAAAAACTACATATTCCAAATTATGAAATATTAATTTGCATTTGCCTCCTCTCTGACATCTTTGAAATGCAATAATTAATAGCCTTCTATGCATTGTCTGGATAAAATATAATGAAATAGCCTAGGCCAAATGTTTTCACATTTCTCTCTCTCTCTCACACACACACACACACACACTAAGAAATGCTGAATTAAATATGTTTTTATTTGTACGAATTGTCATTTTTCAGATCAGAAAATGTAAAAATCGCCAAAATGTAACTCTAAACTCAGTTGAAAACTTGAGAGCCCTGTAGAGCCCTACATTACCCAGAAAATGTATTTTGCCGCGAGTGTAGTCTAGCAACTCTTGGTAGACCTGAGAGCTGGAAAAACCAAACTCTGGTCTGGCCAATCACAGCATGTGTAGAGTCGGTGGGCGGGCTTAACATAATAGCGGCACGTCACAGCAGAGTTGCGGAGGTTCTTCGTGCTACTCGTAAACAAAGAAGCTGACGAACAGATGTCTTTTGAATCGGCTTTGGCCGCAACTCTGGAAGACTTGGAGTTACGCTTTTCTTTGAGAAAAGAACAAAGAACAGCACTGAAGTCATTCTTAAGAAAAGAAGATATGTTCAAAGTTTGCCTACCGGATACGGCGAAAGTCTATCAACTAACGTTAGCTCGGCTTCAGCTTCTTCTTTGCTCTGGTTGGTTGTGGCGCTCATGGCGCTATCCAATTGTGTGCAGAGGGAATTTGAAAGACAACTGTTTATCCCACCCCTCGGATTGAGCCCTGTCAATGGTGAGTTTCCAGACCCAACATCTTGATGTGGAATCTACAGATCTTTCATTTAAAACATGTTTGTGTTCTGCTGAAGAAAGGTTGTACACATCTGATAGCATCAGGGAAAAACAATAATGAGAACTAAATAGCTAATTCTTTTTTAACAAAGGATTTGTGTTTTCAGCCAATTTATTAATGCCTGTTTTTGGCATTTTTTTAAATAAATAACAAATGATGCATCCTAATCTGTTTGTCCTTGTCTGTATTATATTCTTGTCACGGGACATGGACCTTGGTCAGGCAAACAGGTACAACACACACTAAACATAACGGGGATCAGAAAACGGACCCTTTTCACATTTCCGGGTTTCTCAGAGCGGAAGTTGTCATGGGTTAACTTTTATAGCGGTGAATGGGAGTATACATTAAACATATATTTTTTGTGTCCCCATTTGCTCATATAGCAAAAGAAAAACTCAACTTTACAGCTTTAAAAAAGATGGGAAAAAAATTGAGTGAGAATGATAATGGCAGTGAAAAGAAAGATGTAAATTTTACCATCACTCCCATAGACGCTGTATTAGAAACACCCTCACAGCAGCGGTAACTAGTTTTTGTAATTTGATGCAAAAGTAATATAATACAAAGTATAAGTGTTATAAATACATACATTAAAAAAATGAAAATACAAAAACCTTTGCAGGATTTACGATATTGATGACCATTAAAACACATCATCATAGTCTGTAAAAAGGGTCTACTGTGGTGAGGATGGTGACGAGGGTGATGACTTGCAGGTGCAGGAGATTGATGAATGGGTGCAGGTGGTGAGCCAGAGGGATTCTGGGAAGTGTAGTGTTGAGGGTGACTGAGCTGCTGACTGTGACAATACTATGTATACTAGAGAATAGAGATGTTAATTATATATTGTTTATGTAATGTATTACCATTTTTATATTGTAGAATTATAGCTGTAACCATTTCTGCAAGTACTTTACTGTGAAATGGAAAGACAGTGTTGAAACCATAAAATTACAGAACCTGCTACCAGTATTTTACTGTACATTTATGAGAACATTTTTTAATGTGTAGCATCTATTTATGGACTCTGTGCCAATCAGTTTGGTGCGTTTAGACATGTGCTTCAGACACCGGCTCAGACGGAAGCATTCCCATAGTGGCAATGCCACAATACAGAGTTCCCCTCTCAGAGAACCGAGTTATATACATAACCTGAGATGTTTTTTCACATCACCAGTAGAATTAAGAACTTCAGCTGTAGGTGTTTGTGGTTACTGTGGTGTTTGCTTCACTTTCAGATAAAACATGTCACCTTCCTATAACAGAGGGCCACAAACTGTAACAATTATGTACAATTTGTAAGTTTTGAATTTAAGGATTTTACAAAATAAATAAACAGAAGAGATTTATACGCCAGAAAAGGAGATGATTTAATGTTAGAAATTTGTGATGTGAAAGTATGTTTTTTTTTTTTTTACAGAGAGATACAATACAAAAAAAATCTATATTGGCCATGATTCTTCTTTCTTCAGCCTTTATTGGTATTGATTCTTATTTTTGTCTTCTTTCTGAAGTAGGCCTACTGTAACCAAAAATAAAAAGATGTGTTACATGCACAAAAAGATGAAAAAAATGGCATAACTATACATTTGCATATCTTTTGTGCAAATAAAAATATCAGAATACTCCTCTTCACACTATTATCAAAATACACCAGTGAATTTGCCACTCACAGTTTCCCGTTATTTTCGCTCTTCATAATACATGCAGTCCTAAAAATGAATTGTTATAATTAATAGAAAATTAGTAATAGTAAATTAATAGTATAATAGATTAATAGCAAATATAAAAAGTATTAAAACATCGGGAAGTAATACAATTTTAGGTATTTTTAACAATATTTACAATAAGTATGCAGGCTCCCAAAAGTGTTGCTTTCATTTTGACTTCCAAGTTTCTTGGAAACCTCAGCACAAAATCTGCTCCTGCATTTGGTCCACTGAATAAGAACGGCTTGAAGATCTTGCCAAATGATCTGTCTATCGCTGCCCCATTCAAAGACACCAGCTGTGGTCACAGAATAAAACAGGTATTACAACACACATTTCATTTTTGGGGGAACTATCCTTTTAACACAGTTTTGGTTGCAAGCTAAATGTTTTCAGAAAACAGCACTAGATTAAACTTCACTCTGCTACTGTTCAAGAAAGCAACAAGACCATGCTATGACATTTAAAACCAAAGAAACGTGTTTGTAGGTCAGGGTTTTTCCCGTCATTGTGGGATCAATTTTCCCCAGAAATATAGCTTAACCTGAAATCACCAACAGCAAATCTGGGTCAGGCAATGAGGAAAACGGCTTAAAAGCATACTAAAAAGAATTTTCGAAAAATGCAAAAAAGGTTTAGTTAAAGGTTAGAGGACAGACAATATCTGCTCACACTTTATATTAAGTGTCTTTAATGACTATGCACTATCCCCCAAAAAAATATTGTTAGGTACAATGTACTTGTTGTCTTCATGTTGTATTTCTGCTGTTAAAGGGATTAATATTATAATATACAATAAATTATAATAGTAATCCACACAGCTCCAGGAGGTTAATAAAGGCCTTCTGAAGCGAAGCGATTGGTTTGTGTAAGGAAAATATCCATATTTAATACGTTATAAAGTAAAATATCTAGCTTCCGCCATACCGCCTTATACAAACTTATGAAAAAAGCATAACTGGCACAATGTATGACGTCGGACGTAGCGTAAGCATTTTGAAGAGGCTTTAGACTTTCTTCGTAAGTTGAATATGGAAAGCAATTTTTCAACTTCAAATTTTGGACTGCCATTCACTGCCATTATAAAGCTTGGATTAACCAGGGCATTTTTTAATATAACTGTTCTGTTCGCCTAAAAGAAGAATGTATGCTTATCAAAACCAACCCAATTATGGCCAAAACTAGCCAAAGGGGGGTAAAAGTGGCACAAATGATAATGTAACAATCGGTAACAATTGACAATCAGTAGGCCATAAGTCCCGCCGCCCTTAGTTACTGTTGCTAACTCAGACAAACAAACTGTGTTGCTAACCGTCTTACAATGACAGCTATCCATTTGAAAACCTTGTCATCACGATTGCAGATCAATCCAGGACCAACACTGTTCATGTACCAAAGCAGGGTAAGATTAAATTAATTTACATTTAACCAGTTTACTATGGAGGCTCAAAAAAGTAGACCTTCGTTTATGTGTTTTTGACCTACACTGTACATGACCCTGAATGATGATTCCCTTTCGAAAATGGTTCCTTGTATTGCATCGCTAGACGCCTATGGGAAAACTCCTTTTCTTGAAATATTGAAGCCTTTATTTTAAAACGCAGTGCAGCTGCACAGCCAACATAGTGTAAAGCTATAAGCAAGCTGATCGGTTGGGGTAGGGTTAGTCCAATAGGGTTCGACGAGCTGTCGAGACAGTTCCCTCTTCACAGAGCAAGTCAGGCTTCTACAGCCGCTAAATCCTCGTTCCGAAAAAGGACGTCGGCCTCAGGCCTATCCTGGATCTTAAACACCTGAACAAGGCCCTCATGAGACAGCAATTCAGGATGTTAACAGCCAAACAAATTATCTTGCAAATTGATTTCACTTATCAGTATTGTTTTATTTGTATTTTATGTATTATGAGTTTTGGATTTTTTACTGTGCAGCACTTTGGTTGTTTTAAAGTAGTTTGAGGACATAGTCCTGCCATTCGGGCTGTCACTGGCACCTCGTACATTTACGAAATGCATGGATGCGGCTCTCTCCCCCCCTGAGACAGCGGGGAATGCGCATTCTGAACTACCTCGGCGATTGGCTCATTCTGTCCCAGTCAGAGGTCGAATTACTAACTCACAGATCCTGGTTCCTCAGCCAACTAGAATGCCTTGGGCTCAGGATCAACTTATCCAATAGTGTACTGTCCCCCAGCCAGCGAATAACGTTCCTGGGAACAGTTTTCGACTCTGCCCAAATGAGGGCCTGGCTTGCACCAGAACGTCATTCAGAGCGGGATCCTACCTCCCCCTCAGAACTTTTCAAAGGGCACTGGGCCTTATGGCCTCCGCATCAGTCTTCCAGTTAGTCCTACTGCATATGCGCCCTCTGCAGTGTTGGCTAAACCGCTGAGTCCCGGTTCATGCTTGGCTATCTGGCCGCCTTCGTATCAGGGTAAACCACTGCTGTATCAAAGCCCTGGCCCCTTGGAAAACCACCAGCTGGTGCCAAGCTGGTTTAAGCATGGGTCTAGTCTCGAGGAGGAAGGTAATTTCAATTCCCTGCACTGCAGGCACAAGTCCTTTCTGTATAGTGAGGTTAGCCTCTAAGAGCCCAGACCACTAGATACTCCTTCCGTGGGCTCTGGGCCCATATTGGTGGGCTCAGCTCACCGGCGGCGGGATGCGCCCCTATTGGTTTGCGCAGATATGCCACCTCACCATAGGTTCATGCAGTTTTTACGAAACCAATCACCAATCACCATCAAAGCTATGAGAGTTCCGGTCCACGTGCAACTGATACTCAACTGCCATTGGCTCATCTGCGTTCGAGGGGAGGGGCTTACCAATAGGTAAATTCCGCGTAAAACACTAGCAACACTGGGTGGGATCATAGACTGTATAAAACAATGTCCGTCACGTCACCCGTAGGTTTCTGAAGAGCATTTTTGAATCCCAAAGTGGGTGAAGCTGTCCGTCGCCATCTTGGCAGCGCGTCAGATTGTGTCACTCCCGGATAACTGAAAATGGGAAGAGAGGCGGGACGTGGATGGAGCAGAGGTGCCTGGTTGCAAGTAGCAATCCACCTATCACTCAAGTGGCCACGCACTTAATTATGCAGAACTTTAAGGCTTAATATAATTTAAACAGCTGAGTTATAAATAAATAAAAATTCTCCCCCTTCACAGTTATTAGCTATATAGGCCTGTAAATTTTAACATGTAGGCATTTTAACATGTGGGATCTATGGGATCGACTCCCATTTGTCTCTAGCGGCCAGTCGATTAATTGCAGTTTAAGTCACTTCCATGTTAGATTCAAGAGAGAGACCTGCTTGGGCGGGATACAGATAAGGTTAGGGACAGGTTTTGTGTTATGGTTTTACGGGTTGCTTAGGTGTAGGGTCAAAAGTGTAATTATAGATATAATTTATTACAGCTATAATTATGTTTTTTCAGTACAATTTAAAAATATGTATGTACACAATATGTGCATCATATCAAATGATTCACTTAAGTGACCAAATATTATTTGCTAATTTAAAAGGCTACAAGTCAATGGAAAGTTTGCGTTTGTGGATCACCTCAAAGTTTTCATCCGTGCAGCAGGTACAAGGTACACATGGTCCCGCAATCTTAAATGCCGGTTCACCTCGTTCATTCTCAACGGTGAATTTAGGTAGACAAACATGCCAGTTTTGTCGAACATGTCCGATGGCAACGCCCGGTGGAGACTGAACCTCCAGCTAAAATGTAAATACAACATATAATATACAGAACAACATAATTAAAGGCTAAACCATATAGAGATAACATTCATAGCCTACCTCATTGCTGCAGCAGTTGCAAACATATGGTCGCACCAGTCTGATGATCTCTCGATTTGAGTCATTAAAAACTTTCATTATGAAGGAACGTGCTGCAGCACAGTAAGTCCTGTTACAACAATCGTTGTCTTCAAGAATACTAAAAATCTTCTTTCCAGTGTCATCCTTCACCTCATATCTGTTGTTATACTTAATTCCACAGCAAGCTTTAAGAAATTAAAAGTAAGGAGATTAGGGTGTCGCTCGTTTGATTTCACTGTATTTCATTTATGAAATGCTGATAAACAAACCTTCTTCAAGACTTTCTTCCAAAGTTTTTTCTTTGTAGACAAACAATTGATCAATCTAAAATAAACATGAAAATTACAGTCTTCTTGCAGTGAAAATCATTTTGAAATAAATGCATTTGTCTAAATCAGAGTAACATACACATGACTATTATTAATATTAATAAGCATCTCCAGTCTTATCTGACCCAGGTCAAGGTCTCCAGATGAGAAGGACAGTGGTAAGGGTCTGAGGAAGGTATCATTGCGGTGTCTTCTTGTGGAGCATAAACAGTATCAAACAGTTTTGTTAAAAAAAAATTTACAGACTGATATCTATTGTGTATTATTAATAAAAATGTATGCCATCCTTCCTACACAACATTAAATAAGGTTTATAAACTTCAGTGAACTTCAATACACTGATGCATATTTTTTCAATGCTAGAAAATTTGAATAACATAATCATTTGATTCAGTACACTTTCATGGTCCCTTGTGAAAATTGCTTCATTGTATTGGATGTGCACTTGTAGTGTACTTAAAGGGGCTATATGCAACTTTTTCCCCAAAATAAACGTAACTATAGCCTTTTTATTTTACCATTTATGACTCAAACATCTCCTGATGAGCATACTGACACCTTGTCCGCTCACAGTGGGTGCACCTATAAGCCTGTATCCTATTTTTCATATTTTCTGACGGGTCGTCTTTTCCCGCGCTGTCTGCAGATGTGACGTCAAGCGCGTTCATGTTAAACGTTTCAGATCACTCTGCCACCACCGCTAGTCAGCGAGTAGCCTACACTCGCAAGCAGTGCAATGGATTTAACGAATACACAGAAGAGACCCAGGACAACTCGGACACCAACAGTAACTCCACAGAAGACTAAAAAAGTTAAACCCCTGACAAGTGGCCAAAAAAGGTCGAAGATTGAGAGAGACCGGCGCATTGCAAGGACTAGAGTGAACATCGGCTATGAAGGGAGGGAGGGGTAGTAATTAGAGCCAAGTTTCATTTCATGTTCTGTATGACATTCAGCTAAGTACAGAATTGCTCACAGAAATGATGCATCAAGATAAGATTTAGAATTTTATATATATTTATTTATTTTTATATATATATATAAACAAAAATAAATATGAATAGTGCATCAGTAATGTAAAGTCTTTTTGGGTGTCTAGAAAAGCGCTATATAAAACTGATGGATTATTTATTATATAGCCATGTAAAGCTACATTATATTGTTTGTTGTTTCTATATCTAAACAAAAAATAAGAGGTAAATGAAGATGTAAAGTGTGATGCATTTTATTTCACATAAGACATGTAGTCAATAAATATTGCTAAACAGTATTATGTATATGTGTCTTTCATACTTGGTGATAGTAAGCTACTTGTGTATAATAAGTGGTCAAGAACAGTGCTCAGTCGTCAAGGACAGTGCTCAGATTTGTGTTTTTAATATTCTACGAAAGTTTCGGTCTGTGCGCCCTTCATCAGCGTGTATGCCAATGGCGAAATGGGTTTATTTATTTATTTAATGTATTAATTTTTTGTGTAGTTTGTCAGCCACACGTTTGACGTTTTGATAAGAGAACACTTATCTCAATAAATATATGTATATTTGACTGTTCTTACCTCTGTAAACATAATGTTGACCTCCTTGCAGCAGATGACTTGTGAAGTGTGCACGTACGAGCGCGCGCTGCGAGAGTGAGCAGAAATGAAGAGCAGTTCTGTTTTTTGGCCACAGGTGTCAGTCGCGAGTTTAAATTTCAGAAAAACGCATATAGCCCCTTTAAAGGTCCCATGGCATGAAAATTTCATTTAACATTAATATGAGTTCCCCTAGCCTGTATATAGTCCCCAAGTGGCTAGATGGGTGTAAACCGAGTTCTGGCTGTCTTTCTCTGCCTTTGAGAAAATGACAGCTCAGACGAGCTGATCTGGAATTTTCCTGTTATGACGTCATACCAGAAAAGGTTACCTCCCCCTTCCTCTGCTTTGCGCGCCCAGAGCACTCGGAGAAAATGGATTCAGTTTATGTCAGCACAGGCTTTACAAACAGACTTTCCGATATGGATTCAACAGCACCACGACAAACAGTGAGTAACAGTGTTCATTAATGCCTGATCTGTGATCAGTGATTTCTAATGTGTAGCTAATCATTCAAGTTCACTCAGACTTTCTTTCTAGATCTTTTAATGATCGCTGTCTTGATGTCCTAAGCGTAATGCATCAGTGAATCAAGCCAGTGACTAAAACAATCGTTTCTGTTAGCATGAAACAAATCCGTTTTTAAGTGATTAAACTACAGAAAGCATCAAAGAACACTCTTTATAATGCCCGGAGCTGTCAATCACACGTCGCGAGTGTATCTGCACACTTGCCCAAACTGCCGTTATAATGAATGAGGCTGTTATGCAGCACAGCGAAGCTCTTACTGTAGTCCTGTCGATGTTGTGTTTGCTGTTAGTTGTGGTGAAAGCATTTTGTGAGAGAAAACGCGTTGCAATGAGGAGATCACTGCATTCACACGATCAACAGACTGTCTGTGTACTCAATGCTCATCCCTGCAGCCTTCCATGTGATAGGAATAGATCATAAAATAATACTATAATCCACACTTTGACGATTTGTTCATCTCGACGGCTGTAATGGTACATTACATGCAGAGGCGTCACAATAGGGCAGGCAAGGCAGGCACTTGCCTGGGGCCCCGCATTTTGAGGGGCCCCCGAGGGCTGATCATTTAAACAATCAGAAATGGTAATATAAACATGCAGCGACATCTCTGCATCCCCCTTAGTGGGGCCCCCTCTCTAGTAACGCTGGCAAAGCTTTCGCTACCTCGCCTCGACCACCTTCTTCAAACTGTAGAAAATGCATGATTTGATTTGTTGAGCATGAAGAGAACTTATCCGTTTGGCTTGGCCGCTCGCTCTAACAAATAGTTAAAAATAGGTAAAATAAAGAAAGCAAACAGGACACGCGCTTTCTTTCGTCTGCAGCGCATCTCATAAATGAACCGAAACTAAGCGTATCAGGCTACATGCCTCACATATATATGAGAAATATATCTAGCCTGAAAGCTTTGAAATGTCTACTTTTAAACGAACAAATTCAAATTGAAAATCAATATTCTCTGGTTATGTAATCCGTATTAAAAGTGCTTTTCTCTCTAACGGCGCGTCCACTGCGGAGAGGTGGCATCGTCAACTTCATCTCTCCAGCCGACACTGACTCAGAAAATACTAGTTTAATAATAAACAAATAAAATGGCTTCTTGATATATTTTTTTTCTGACACATTTATAATCATTACTTTTGCCGGTGTTTTTTTCTCAAGCTTTAAGCGTGCGCACCGCTTCCATGCACCCAGCTTATATATTTAAGCAGCCTAATTAAATTAGCCTAATATAAATGTGCACTATTTAATTAGTAGGCTAATAAGTATATCCAGCTCTTCTACATTAAATTAGTTTGAGTTATAGGCTAGTTGATAAACTAATAAAATAAAGTGATTAAAATTATAACTATATTTCTATATGTCAGAGAATTTCTTGTTCCTGTCACCACCACACAAAGCACCGTTTTTAAGGTGACAATTGGTTATAAATATGAAGGTTGTACTGTATTTTGAAGATATTGTATTGTATCTTCTCTTATGAAGATTGACATTTTGTTAATTAAACAAAAAGCACTTTATTTAGTAATTCTTTTTATTTTTGTTATAAAAATTAAACACTTTTTTTTGTTTTGTTATGCGTTTTGACTACTTTTTGTATGTTGTAAAATTAGATAACGAAGATAAAACATTTTTTAAATAGGGCCTCATTGATTAATTTTGCCTGGGGCCCCCACTCAATGTTGGTTCGCCTCTGATTACATGTGTTACAGAGTAAGAGGTGGAAGAGAGTCGACGTGACTGGGACTGTTTATTCAGAACTCTCAGATACAAATAACCTCGCGCTAACAGCACAGCGCGCTCAACAACTCAGTATGTTACAATAAATGTAGCGGACCCCGTCCGAATGATGACTAGACTTTACTGATATTTCAGGAGTTTATTGAACCCGTTTATCTCCAAAAATCACCGTAGAGCTGAACAAAAAACAAAGACGTGCGCATAAACACCTCGTACACAAACTCTCTCTCCATAGCATTGTCAATAACAAACAATACAGCCAAAAGCACAAACATACTCATTAAAAAATGATAGTAAAAACAAACTGTAAACTTTAAATCTGCTTAAACCCACTGAAAGATGAACCGCGAGCTCTCACGAGCGCTCCCTCTTTATTCATATCGCTCCGTAGACTGCAACACCCGTCAAAATAAAAGTCCCTACTTATTTACACAGATAATACAGACCTAAAACCTATTTAAGCGCACAGAAATGTTTAAAATGTACACAAAAACAAAGTATAAGATATATTACAATGAAGTCTGTTACAATAAAACTTCCTCCAGCTCTCCGTGGTTCACGAGTGCCCAGTCACTCTCTCTCTCATGCATGCAGTGCCTGCAGTGCCCAGTCACTCACAGATATATTACAATGAAGTCTGTTACAATAAAACTTCCTCCAGCTCTCCGTGGTTCACGAGTGCCCAGTCACTCTCTCTCTCATGCATGCAGTGCCTGCAGTGCCCCGCTAAACCACGCCCCCTCCGCAACATAATCTAACACTCATTTCTAATGCAAAGATGTCAGCCAATCACAAAACGCTCATCAACAGTGGGCGTTTTCAGTGAAGTCTCACAGCAGACACGCCCCTTGAAACAGAGCATTCAAGCCAGAGGGGTAATAACAGTATAGAAAAATATAGCTGCAAGCAGCAATACCGGGGCCAAGCGCAACAGAAGCAAACAAGGAAGCTAGCAGCAGACCAACTGAAAAAATGAGTGAAGACATTTGAAGCAAACATTTTAAAACCCCACATTAAAACATTGAGTTGTATAGAGGCAATTTCATATTTTGTTTAATTATAGCACCACCAAGAGGCACAATCCTATCATTTTTTGTATGTGTCTTCAGAGTGAGCCCATACATATGTCAATTTTGGTGAAAATATCTCATTTAGTTTTGGAGTTATTGACATTTATATGAAAAAACACATAAAAAATGACTGACAACTGACTTTGATTGGATTTGACTCCCCCTGGTTTGAATACGATAAAGTGTTGCGGAGATATAGCCTTAAGTGTATTTTTGCAACCGCTATGTAAAATGTATTCGCACATTTATCGAAAACGGTTTTACGAATCAACTTGAATTCCATAATTTTTTGTCAGCATGGTCTGAAGATGATCTGGTTCAATTTTTGTGAAAATTGGAGTAACAGCCTAGGAGGAGTTTGCAAAAGTAGGTTTTTCGGTTAATTAAAAATGGCGGGAAAATGTTCATGATGGAAAATTACGTCATAGGATGCGATCGAATCGGCTTGAGCGAAGTAATCAGATGGAAAAGGAATTTTGTTTCTAGCCATTTGGGTTCAAAAGTTATTAACATAAACATGAGTGAAACTTTGGACAGGTGGTGGCACTAGAGGGATTGTTTTAGAGACTCCAAAATTGGTGTGTTGAATGTTGGGCCAGGCCTCTATCTGTGTGCCAAATTTAATAACTTTCCCGCAAATGCTTCTATGGGCTGCCATAGACCTCAATGACGGAATAATAATAACAAGAAATCGAACGGTTTCAATAGGTGAAATGTTCCCCTAAAAATGCGGTTTCAAATGTTCCCCTAAAAATGCCTTTTATTTCTAAATTATGGCATTTTTTGATGTAAAAATCATACTAACAATATAAGTACACCTCAGGAAATATTATAAAATAATAAAAATGACATGCCATGGGACCTTTAAAATCCAGAAAGTATAATTGTTGACAAGTTAAAATATTTTACATGTACTAAATTGCAACTTCATCATTACAAATGTGCAATTACAAATAGACACAAGTTTAATAGAAATTAGATTATATTTTAGTTCACTATATATCAATATGGCAGTACACTTCAGACAAAAGTAATTTTGAAGTAAGAAGTACAAGTAAGATGTACATAAGTCCTACTAAAGTGGGTCAAAAAGCACTCTTAAGTTCAGCTGCATGATATAACTTCATTTAATTGTAAATAACATGCAATTTGTAAATGCCATGTGTAAATTCACACCTTTTATTTTAAAGTATGTTATTTCCATAGCGAGTACTTATAGCTAAAGTTTGTACTTCTTATATATCTTGCTTCAGTCTGAATCCACAGTGCCTGTTGTGCTCAAACAAACAAAACAGGCATAGATAAACATCCTCCCTTAAAAAACTCACCTGACAATTCCATATTTGATTTTATCTGGGAATTAGAAAGGACATTGATATCTTTTATACACTGTTACATTTTTGTATTATTATTATTTATATATAGAAAATCAAATGGTAAAAACTTCATAACCCATAAAATTGCATTCATATACAAATATTTAAATGATCGTTTATTGAGAGATAAACAATACATACCAGTGAGATACAAATCTTTTGTTTCGGCTGTGGCTCTGATAAGCACAGTAAATGTTTCTCTCAAGACAAACAATCTAGAGTACCTACCTTTTTTCTCAGGAGGGTGTTTGTGGTTGAACAGTGGTTTGACACACTTTCAAGTTTAGTTACTTCTGGTTTTAATAGCTTAAAAATGTTCCATTCATTCTGGTAATTTTATCTACGTAAATAAATATATAATATATAATTGGAGGCCTTTTTTCATTGATTTTCTTGTTTGCAAATGTTGAATATTGGCTTTATCAAATTTCTAGTCATTTTTGCAGTTTGGACATCCAGGCTGTAGCCTAATGCAATTTACTATTATTTATAGTGTAGGTGCTTGTCTTTATAAATGGGCGTGTGTTTCTCAGCAGCCTCTATTTGTCACGTGTCACTTCATAACACTCAACTGTGTTTCTGAAACTATACTAAGCCACAATGTACAATAGCATTTGTTGACTAGTTCTGCTTTTCATTTACATTTTTTGAATTGGGTTTTGTTGAAACAAACAAATGTTTTGAACAAATTAAGTACTTTTTAAAATAATAAAGAATTTTACTAAGCGTCATAACCAATGCATTACATAAATTATTTTACTATAGTAAAAGTGTAGTAACTATGTTTTTTGGTGGATTGATTACATTTGTATAACCACATAGTTACTACAAATAACATGGTCAAATTATTTTTGGCAAACCATGGTTAATCTGTGGTTACCATGGTTTAACTATAGCAATGTTTTTTTGTAATAGGCCTATAACCATGGTTAATTTTCATAAGGGTTTGTTCGATCAGTGACTTGCTTGTTCAATTTATATTCCCACATATAGTCATTGCTGAAACATGCTGACCTGAGCTTCATTGTTTGTTTGTTTTTTTTGTCTGTAGTATGTTGTTGTTACATTGTATGGTTTACGTATTTAGAATAATTTTTACGTTTGTGCTTTCTAAAGTGTTTTGAGCACTGGAAGTGCTATACAAAGTAAAGATATTATCAGTAGTAGCAGTAATAGGCCTATCAATAGTCATGTCAACATGGTGAGCTGGGATTCAAGTCGGCAGTAGTGAGGACCCTGGACACCGACATCTTCTTCATCCTCCTGCATCATGCTGACACCATCAACCTCGTCATCTACCTTGACACTGGCATGGGCCGGCACCGTCAGCTGGTCAATGTCACAGAGCTGGCCACTCCTCTTGGGCAGCCGTACTGCAGCACCGACTCGGCTATGTGTTTAGTGGTGAGGACTGTACCAGAACCTTCAAAGGCAAGGGCAAGGTGACACCGCTCTAAAAGCTCTAGAAGAACCCCGAATTTCAAAAAGCTTTCAGGTTGGTGGATCAATTTTAGACAATTGAATTTGAATGTATTGAATAGAATATTTGGAGAGAGCAAACTTAGCAATTATCCCAACAATCTTTTTCCAGTCAGCGATGAGTGCAAGGTGAAGTTGGAAGTGCAGGAGCAGCTGGAGGTCTTCACGTGTGTGATGTACAGTCAAGCATGTGAGACATCCGTCAAGCAGGAGCAAGATGTTCAAGGAGATTGTGGGAGAAGATGAGACCCTCAGCATTAAGTGTACGTAAACTGGTGGGTAATAACTGGATATGTGTCAGAATATTATGTCCATGGATTCAGCAGCCCAATTAAATACCTGCCTGTCATTAATGTTACAGTAGTCAAAAGACTACAGATGTTAAATAAATGTAGGCCTATATATTAAATAAACCTACTGTATCTGAAAAATATTTTTTACATGTACTATTGTTTTAGTAATTTGCTTCTTTGTTCTTATGCTCATATTGCCCTCCCCTTGACCACCTGCACATTCCAGCTTATAAAATGTAGCTAGTCTTGATTTGGGTGGTTACTCTGCATTTGAAAGTTGGAAAGGGTTTTAAATCTTCTAAATCAAGTAAAATTACTCAAAATCAAGTAATTTAAGCATGCCAAAGTCAACTTTAATCATATAAAATGTCATTTCCTAACAGCAAAATTGTAGCCAGTGAAAATGCTGAGCGGCTAGTAACTTTGTAAAACCACTAGCCACAGTGGCTGGTCCGCTGGTGAGCAAAAAAGTTAATGTCAAACCCTGATGATAACTGTAGAAATAGCCTAATTATGTTATTGTAGAAAAAAAAGTAGAAGCCACAGTACGTTTTGGAAGGAAGAACGGACTTTTATTATATTTCCGCTGTAGAGTGCCGACAGGAAGTTGGATCAGGATCCAGGCGGCTGCAGTCAGTTCTCTTCATCACTCTCGCGCGTAACGGCCATCTTCCTTCAACTCGAGAAGACTCTTCCTGCAGACATGGCCGACTATTCGAACGTGGCTCCGCCGTCCTCAAACTCCGGTGGAGGGATGAACGATGCTTTTAAAGACGCCCTTCAGAGGGCCAGACAAGTGAGTGATTCGAAAGAGTCTGGAAATGTTTTGTATCTTCGAGCCTTCCGTGTAAAAAAAAAAACAATAAGAAGCCCAACGAGCTCGTTTGCTAATGCGAGGCCTCGATGCGTTGCAACAAAGAGGTTTCAGTTTCGCGTTTTTCTTCTTTACTTCAAGGTTTAACGAAAGAAGAGTGTCCTTTTATAACGAATACGTTTTGTTTCACACATGTTCCTTTAGTCTAAAGAGCAAACGAGTAGTTTTAGCTCCACATTATTAGATATGTACGTGAGCTGTAACGTTAATTTACATAACTTGCACACAAACAGGCACTCATAGCTGGATTTAGGCCCTATGGGATGGCCTCAATACATTCCATACTTGGTTTCGTTTCAGCCATTTCTATAAGTAAGCGAAGTTTCTGCTAATATTTAGGAAAGCGAAACATTGTATTTCGTTTTTTGGTGCTGCTGTCTCGGAACTAGTTTTTCCCCCCCAGGACAACAGAAGGGACTCTGTGCAGGCCTCATACTGTTAACGTTACAGCTTTGTTGTGATTACACAGGATAATCGGAAACCGTTTAACTTTTGTAATTTACAATATATTTTTTAGATAGCTGCAAAAATAGGAGGTGATGGTGTACCCCCCTCTCCGTCCTCCAATGAGTTTAGTTATGGAGGACAGAAGAGACCCCTTGAAGATGGAGGTAAGTGCATGGGACCCAGGTTTTTGCTTTATTGTTGTGCGTGTTGGTCAGTGTAAGCCACATTATTACTCACCTTTTCATCCCTCTAGTATTCTTAATTTATTATCCCAGCTGTTTGAAGTCAAATGAATGTGCTATAGTTAAGTTAAATATTTTAGTTTTTGTGTATTTTATATTTTGACCCAAACCTTCACCTTTTAAGTTGAGCCTAAACACATCATCATGTTGTGTTTTTACTAAACACAACATCAACGTTTTTATACTACTTTTGCCATAAAGTCTGTATTAAACAAAAGTTGCTGTTGCTTTCAGAGAAAAATCTGATCATTTTTATATTAGTACTTTTGAGGACTGCTTGCATCTGCTTAAAATTAAAAAATATTTAAATCCTACCTACATTCGAGCACTAAGTCGTGTGTCCACAACTTTCTGTAAAACTGCTTTGAAAGAGTTAAACCAAAAAGACGACGAATAAAGCAAATGCAAGATTTCTTACCAAGAGATATACAAAAACATGTGCCTGATCCATACAAACACAAAGGGTGCTTGGATGTTCTCATCGAGCTGCTTCAAATAACTTTTCCAGGCGCTTTTTCCTATCTTTTTGTTGTGCAAGTGCTTACTCCAAGCAGTTCGGCAGTTATAAATCTGCACAACTATATTATAAATCTATAAGTAAAGCCACATTTGTGGTATTTTCCTCACTGAGGTTCAACTGTGTGGCTTTTATGTTGGAATGCTGAAAAATAAAATGTTCCATGCCAGCCGTGAGCGGTTGATATGGCAGTTGATACAGCAATTCCATTCCAACATATAAGAGAAAATAAATGATATAAAATATCCACATTCCTTACTAGTCAGTCTCTACCGTTGTATCGGTGTTCTAAAACGTATGTTCATGCATACTGGGTTGTGCAATCTCTAGTTAAGAACAGTTTTTTCTTTGAACTTTTAATAGGTTCTGCATTTAGATATATAAATATTTAAAAAAAAATGTAAAGGCTGATTTGTACTCCCTAATGCTTCTTTTCCCCTGCATTTTCCCACTTGTTTTTTTAACCACTTTGCCAGTTTCATGCCATTCCAATTAGGCAAAAGAGAAAATTATATTCAAAATCAATTTTTTTGCCTGAAAGGACTTTTCTTATGCATGTTTTGCTGTAATAGGCTCATATGTAGTATTTGTATGGTTAGTGATGCTACAAAGTTGGCAGCATTGTTTTGGTCTAAACTTGGCCTTTTTCCCCTCTTTAGATCAACCAGAAACCAAGAAAGTTCCACCAAGCGATCGTAAGCATTGATTGTTCCACATTGAACTGATTACCTATTAACCTAGTGTTAACTATTTCAAAGATGTGGCTGTTGTTTGCTAATCTCATAACTTCATGCTTTTATTTGCATCAGCTTTTCAATCTGTAATGGGAGGCATGGGTGGCCCACCAAGGTAAATTTATTTTTTAACAAAGTATTAAATGCAACACCATTAACCTGTATTAAAAAAAAAAGTACATTTATGCTTTGTGTCTTCTAATGATGGCTGTCATGTCTGTGCAGGTCTATATCAGAAGAATACAAGGTTCCAGATGGCATGGTTGGCTTCAGTAAGTTGACCAATTCGTTTTTTCCAAATTTATATCCAAGACTAGAGGCATTTAAGGACTTGCATTTAAAATTCATCAATAATGCAGTGTTAATTAATCACTTATTTGCAGTCATTGGAAGAGGAGGAGAACAGATTTCAAGAATTCAACAGGACTCAGGCTGCAAAATACAGATTGCTCCTGGTGAGTCAAAATGCTGTGCCCCTGACATTGTGTAGCTGAGGCTCTTTGGGGCATAAATGAAGACACTTTTTCTGCACTCTACCCAACAGACAGTGGTGGCATGCCTGAGAGGTCAGTGACATTAACAGGCTCGCCTGATGCCATCCAGTGAGTATCTCCCCACGTTCAAATTTGTTTTACTGGTTAAAATGGATATGGTATTTTAGAAGTGGGTAAAAAACCTAATGTACATTTTCCATAATAGGGCTGCAAAGAGGTTGCTCTCAGAGATCGTAGAGAAAGGCAGACCTTCTCCAGCATTCCACCACAATGATGGACCAGGGATGTCTGTTCAGGAGATTATGGTCCCAGCCTCTAAAGCGGGTCTGGTTATTGGAAAGGGAGGAGAAACAATCAAACAGTTACAGGTAATGTGCACAGATGGGGTTTATTTAGTGTTCATTCTTTTTGCATGTTTTTTAGACATTTAGTTACTAAATTTTCTGAATCCTGCTGAGAGAGGGGGGAAAAATCTATGCTTTCACTATTCCTTCACCTATGCTCTCACTATTCTTTAGTCCCTCCCTAACTTGTACTATTCTGAACAATGTCTGAAACATTTCAGCAAGTTCTTCTTGTTTATTGCCTCTTTAAGATGAATTGCTTGTTGTATTCCTCTTTTGTGAGTCTCTTTGGATAAAAGCTAAATGAGAAAATGTAAACTGTAATTGTGCAACACTTGTTTAACAGGAACGTGCTGGAGTCAAAATGGTTATGATTCAAGATGGACCCCAAAACACAGGTGCTGATAAACCACTCAGGATCTCCGGCGATCCTTTTAAAGTTCAGGTGAGTGCACTGAGGCATTCACATTGCAACGTTGAATTATACTGAAAATATATCGAAATATTTTTAAATGGCATGTCTTGATCTGTACAGCAAGCTAAAGACATGGTGATGGATCTGATTAGAGATCAGGGTTTCCGGGAACAGAGAGGAGAATATGGTTCTAGAGCTAGCAGTGGAGAAGGTGGTCTGGATGTAAGTACTGTTTGATGAGATGAACCTAATGTTTTGATGAACCTAATGTAATGCTCTATTGAAACTTTTGCTGTTGCATTAGGTCCCTGTGCCAAGGTTTGCAGTGGGAATTGTGATTGGCAGGAATGGAGAAATGATCAAGAAGATTCAGAATGACACTGGAGTGAGGATTCAGTTCAAACCAGGTAAATCATTTTGTATGCACATCAATGTAAAAGCAAAAACTAAATCGGTTTCAGATCTTTGACACAAAGGCTTGTTTTTTTGCTTCAGATGATGGCACCACACCAGAGAGGATCGCTCAGATTATGGGGCCACCAGACAGGGCACAGCATGCAGCAGATATCATATCTGACCTACTGAGAAGTGTGCAGGCAGGAGGCCCCCCTGGTCATGGCGGCGGGGGCAGAGGAAGAGGCCGCGGCCAGGGAAACTGGAACATGGGCCCTCCTGGAGGTCTGCAAGAATTCACTTTCACTGTGCCTTCCATGAAGACCGGCCTCATTATTGGCAAAGGTTAGTTGCTGATAATTACTTAACCTTTGAAAGGATATGCAATTTTGTCATTAACTGAAGAAGAAAGAAAGAAAAAAAAGTGAACATTTTGATAATTTTTTTTCTCTCTCTCTAGGGGGTGAAACAATTAAGAGCATCAGCCAGCAGTCCGGAGCCAGGATAGAGTTGCAAAGAAACCCTCCACCTAATTCAGACCCTAATATAAAGATATTCACAGTCCGTGGATCACCCCAACAGATTGATTACGCCAGGCAACTGGTTGAGGAAAAAATTGGAGTTGAGTGCCTTGGTTTCCTTACAAATTTTTTATTTTTTTTTGGTGGACATGAAATTCTGCGCAGACACACTTTTTTTTCCCCCCTGTTTATTTCTTGCTTATTGAGAAGTGCTTGTTATGAGATGGCTTTAACTTTAGTTTAAATAATACAAAGACTTTATCAGTCATAACTTCTGGAGAAAAATAACGCAGACTAGGGCTTTGTAATTAATCGCAATTTGAGCACATGCAATTTCTAAACCGCACAAGGCTGCGATTTTATTTATATTTTAATTCAGAAAACTACGACGTTCTTGTGCGCATGTGTAAGATGTTACCCAATCAGAGCCCACTTAGCGGCAGCGCACCACAGTTCTCTTACTGCAGCGGACACGGCATGAGAAATATGGTGGTGAGTGAATTAGGCTATTAATGAATGATATGCACCATAGGGCTGTCAAAATTGCTCCAATAACGTTCAAATATTCCCTCTAAAAAAACACGAATATTTGAACATCTGGTTGCGCATTTTGTCAATGACTTAACAGGACAAATTAATACAAAGAGACATAACTACTTGTATAGGTAGTCTATTTAAGTTTAAACATATTTGACAACGTATTACCTACACACAAACAAGTAAATCAACTAATGACCATGACCGCAGACCTCTCTCTCGCCCTCACCCTCATGCTCTCTGCGCATAACGGAATAAATAAAGAAACACATTTTGAGTGCTGATCAAGAGTTTTGTGCAAGCAATTTAAGGACGCGTCTCGTCCCAAATATAGCAGGCTTCATTCAGTGATTGAAACAAATATTAATTGAAGTTTTACAGCATATTGAACGCTCCGAGCGAGTTGTGCTGTGGTAAACATGGAACTTTTCCTTTACATGAAACGGAAAATAATCAAACCAGTGGAAGCAGTGCATTTATCCTTTATTCATGCAATATCTATTCAGTCAGTACCTCGGTTCCATTGCTTGACAGAACTCCCTGAAGCCTGCCCCATCCACGACGCTGATCGGTCTCATGTCCTTACAAATGAACAAAATTAATTTCTCCGTTATGGCCTCTTGTCATGTTGCAGACAAAGAGCTTGTGGCTTGTGAGCTTGTTTTTTTTTACTATTTGAATATATATTCGAATTTAGAATATTCGTTGACAGCCCTAATGCACCATGGGTTTGGAGCTTTTATAAGCACTAAGTTTCTGTACGAACCGAAAAGATAGGTTATCAGTGCAACATGGTTGAAGCTCGGTTTATTAGTGGTGGGCGAATCAATGTAGCATCTGCGCGCATTCACCAGCGCGCTCCAAAATGGTGATGAGACTTGCGCGAGCCATTCCTATTGTGCTAAAGTAAAAAAAAGAAAAATGTTAAGTTAGTTTGATTTAAGCAACAGTAAGTAAGCAACAGTCTCACGCAGACGCAGCATGCAGTGCAGGTTTCTTTATGGAAAAAAGTGAGAGGTTTTACAACCTTTACCATCGATGGCCAAGGGAAATTAGTCTATATGAATTAAAGTAGGAAAGAATTCTATTAATGTATCTCTGAAGGGAAATGACTACCTTGAGAAAAGAGTTGATGTCATTTTTCTTTTCTTCTTCCCTCTGTACAGTGTTTTCTAAGCTCAGCACTTTGTTTACCGGGGAAACGGCTCTATTGATTTACTTTTCATTCAGCCTGTCTTCGGTTTTTCACTCAGACCTCATTTTTATTTGCTGTTGTAATTTTTTTTTTTTTTAATAAGCTAATGTTCAAACCATAGTCTGTACCAAAACTACACCCTTGAATAATAATTAGCTTTTATATTGCCACTAATGCCAAAGCAAATTTTTGAAAAATATCTGGAAATACTTTTCATATTCAGGTTTTTTTTTTAACCACCTATTTGCATGATGAATAATTAAAGATGTCTCGCATTTCACAATGAATAGAATTCCAAATCAACATATTTAAATTATATTCAGAACTGTAATGCGGTCAAAAATAATCAGTCAACCAATTTTAGAAGGCAATGTATTTATTTGTTTTTAATGAAACAAATGTTACTAACAAACAATATAAAAACACATTTACTACGCCATGTCCACAGATATGTGGTCCAGCAAGAACAATGGAGCCGTATATGAGTTTAATGGTTTTAAAGTTTATTGATTATGACTGGAATTTTGGTTAGTTAACCTTATTTAATTTTGATGTCTGTTTTAAAGACCGTTTATTACAGTTGTGTTTATCAAGCTATTAATTAATAATGTTATTTCATTGTGAAATGTTATGTTATGCACTTGTGCACTGGCATTTTTGGAAAAAGCAAAAAAAAAATGGCCAAAATCGTAATTGCAATATTCTTCAAAAAAATCGCAATATGATTATTCTGTCCATATTGCACAGCCCTAGCGCAGACACTGGACAAAGATTAAACTTTCTAATGCGCACGTGGCGACCTCCTGCTGTCGCGCATACTATCAAATGCCGTATTCTTTGAAAGGCTACACGTTTGACTGTACACGTTATCGTGTGTGTATACTTTGGGCTTCAGTTCTACCCTCAGTCAAATGCCATGAAGAGAACAGAAGTTGTTTTGAGGGGCAGGTTAATGTTTTTGATTAAATAGTATGAGGGCATATTAATTAAGTACTGCAACATTCTGTAAAAAATGAGAATTGTCCATTTTGATTTCATACTGACTGTTTATTTTGTTTATCATAGGGTCCAGTTAGCCCTATGGGTGGCCCTCATGGTCCTCCGGGGCCCCACGGAGGTCCTTCTCATGGCCCTCCTGGTCCACCAGGACCTCCTGCTCCCATGGGCCCATACAACCCTGGGCCCTATGGCCAGGGCCCTCCTGGACCACAGTAAGTACTTTCTGCTTCATGGTGTTTAGCATGTTTCAGTGTTTTCACTAGTTCTTAAGGAGTCAGTTTAATTTGAGATGAATTTTTATCCTTAGTGGTCCACCAGCACCATACCAGCCTCAAGGTTGGGGCAACGGATACCCCCACTGGCAGCAAGGGCAGCCAGATCCCAGTAAGTGCCCATAGATATGCTACTCAGAGTGTTTTCCTCGTTACTAGTCAGTCATTACCATTTCAGTTGTCTGTTGGATGAAAAATTAATCTGGCCAAGGTGTTGGTTGTTCTCCAGATAAAGCAGCAGCTGATGCTAATGCTGCTGCATGGGCAGCCTATTATTCTCAGTACCAGCAGCAGCCCCAGGGCCCCATGACACCCACCTCAGCAGCCCCAGGCACAACCCAGTCCAACGGACAAGGTATATCTTTACCTGCACTCCACAAAACCGCCAACCTTCCTTCACTCTAGACTCTGTTGTACAGTAGTACTTAGTAGCCTCTCAGTGTAGCCATCACTACACAGTACAATGTTCCTTTTTTTTAATGGTCTTTATCCGTTGATCTGGGGTGGCCTTTTTCGACTAGCTCTCATGGACAGGGCAGTTTCTGAGACACTCAACCTGTTTGTGCAAAGTGCGCCACCTAGCCAGGTGGAGGACTTTCTGCAGCCTTTGAAAGAATGGTTTTCAATTTCTCAAATTGTACCATTTTTAACAGGTGACCCGCAAGCTCCAGGTCAAAGTGGACAGGCAGATTACACCAAGGCCTGGGAGGAATATTACAAGAAATTGGGTATAAATATTTTGCCAAATGTAGCGTCCGGTTATTATTTTTTTATCAGGTTAAATAGCAGCAGGGCTTGAATAGCCAATCAGTCCTGTTCAACCTTTGGAGTCTTGCGAGGAAAATAAGAGGAGAATTTTGTTTTGGTGCTTGTCCACAGATATATTGGTCTCAAACCCTGCTGTTCAGAATGAGGAGCTGTAGTGTCTCAACAGGTAGAATAGGATTAACACATTGAAAACCATGAATGAAATTGTACTGCTCATTTTTCTATATGCCTATAATGGATAAATATCAGCATTTCCACATTTTTGCCTGATATTACTGTATTTCAATGCCAGTTGCGCTTATAAATGGGGCTGGGCGATTTAACAATTATCGCAATAAATGAGAATTCAAACGGCAGTGCAGCGTGATCTTACTAGAGCAGGTGACTTGTTTTCTTACTGATCAGTCTCATATCATGTGACTATTAAACAGCGCTGTGAGATCCAGTGAGAAGTGCTTGAATTCATTGAACACTGTCAAAGTGATTTAAACCAGATGAAACGGCACTGAAAAAACATGAGAATGTGCCATGAATGATCCAGTTAGGCTTTTCAATCAACATATCACCATCTTTTACCATGGATTTACCATAGTAACACTAACCGGCCGGCCCACATTGTACAGCGGCCCACTGGGACTCCTGGTATTCACATGGCAGAAAAATGGTATTCATATCAAATTATTATATTACTGTATAACACATTTGGAAGGCTACACGTTCGACTACACACATACATTATGCATTTGTGCAGTTGTATTTATAGTACAAAATGTATTTGGGCTACTGTTTTTCATAACGCATACCATATAAACCATATAGTTACATTTTACCATGGTAGTGCGGTTCCAGTGTGTGTGTGTGTGTGTTTTTACCCATGGTTATCATGATCTAAATGAATGGATCTATGGATGACCAATGGTTATTTTGAATAAAAGTAGAGTCCTAACTCAAACAGCCAGAATAAAAATTTTACCCTGAGGTTTTTGATTTTTACAGACATGTTTTTTGTTAATGAACAAATTTACATATGCATCCTAACGCAAGCTGCTGCTACTCTCAAGTGCGCAGTTCTAGAAGACAAAACATACTAATATTATTATTGCAGCCTGCCCTGCATACTGCACCAAAGATATGCATCAAAATATCACCCGTAGAACATGCAGAAATTAAGAAATAAGTAATAGGGGCGTAACGGTACACACAACTGATGGTTCGGTACGCATCTCGGTTTTGAAGTTAGTTTGGTACAGGTTCGGTACAGCAGGAGAGAGAACTAAATATAAAATTGCTTTTTATTCATTTTAATTAAACTGTTTGTTTAATTTAATTAAATTGTCTGTCCTTAAATTAATTCAGTTTCACAAAGAACAAAGCTTCTTAACGATAATGCTGTAAACTATATAGGGAGCCCTTACTTGCACATTTCTATAATATTAAAGGTTAATAACAGAGCCCAAACTATTAGCCTAAATTCAGTTGCTATTTATTTTTAGATATAATATCAACACTCAAAAAATAACATTGTATGCAAACATGTAAACTTGCCATTAAGGCAGTTTTTGCATTAACTTCTAAATTATAAAATAGATTTTACTCCAATTTGTTGTTGAAATGTAATCATTTATACACAGTGGCTGTCATTTTCATTAAGGGTTTATTTTAACATTCATTAATCAAGACATCACTTAACAGGTTAAGTAGAATATAATGATTATATTGGCTAATATAGTGCATATATTTAGCGAAAGAGTTAGCTCATTTCTCTAGTGAACTAACCTCTAGACACTAAATGACTGCCTGAGGTAAATGTAATGCTATGTGACATTGTTTTACGTTAGAGCCCTGCACGGGCCTCGAATCTAGGCCCTAACCCGGCTCGTGTCCGACAGCGTGTCAAAATTCTTGGCCTGAGTCTGACTGGAGCCCGTGTTTTGAATTTTTTTTTTTTATCCTCTCTATTACACCTTGTTGCAGCCATTAAAATAGTTTGTTTTTGTTTTTAACGTCAAAGTAGTTATTTCGTTTATTAAGTTAATTACGAAAAATGTTTGAAGCATTTTTTTTTTTGTGTTAAATTAAAGTTTTTTTATTAAATTTTTTTAGTTTTCATACTTTAGAATAATGGTCATTAGTTAACATTAGTTAATGTATTAACTAACATGAACTTATCATGAGCAATACATTTGTTACTGTATTTGTTCATCTTTGTTAACGTTAGTTAATATAAATACAGCTGTTCATGTTAGTTCACAGTGCATTAACTAATGTTAACAAGATTTTAATAAAGCATTAGTAAATGTTGAAATTAACATTAAAAAAGATAAATAAATGCTTTATAAGTGCAGTTCATTATTAGTTCATGTTAACTAATGACCATTATTCTAAAGTGTTACCAGTTTTTATTTTTTTAAAGTGACGACCAAGCAGCCGACAGTGAGTTAACCCAACGCTTTAGCCTCTCAAATCAACACTTGTCTTGTATGTATGTATGTATGTATATTAATAATTATTTATTTATTTATTAAATGAAACAGGCTGCACAATCTAAACAAATAAAAATAAAACAAACATGCAGGTTGTCTTGCCTTACACCTCTCGGCAAATGAATATAAATCCGATCTTCAATTCCCGTGCTATGTCCATTTAATGGAGTTCACGTCAACGAAAGCAACAGATATGAGCTGCATTTTATTCATCAGCTCATTTCAAGATCAAAGACCGCAATATGAGTGAGCGACCTAAGCACTGATAAGAGCATTTAGTCTCATTAGTTTTAATGAAGATGATTGTGTTTTTGAGCATCTAAGACTTGGCCTATTTTCAGTTTCAATTGTGGCAGTTTGCGTGTTGGCTTGCTTTACTCATTTGCGGCGATGCGTTGCATAACTCCAGTCCTGCGCCATACTCTAAACACTGTGCGAGCCAGTCTTGACAGTCGTGGTATCATGGTCTCATGTTTCCACCAGCGCAGCGCAGCACATCTCATTGTTTCTTTTGATTAATGAATGTCTAAAATATAAAACGAGAAGCCTAAAAAAGGCCCGAAGCCCAGCCTTCGTTTGAGGTATGATGTGAAAATTGGCCCAAAGCCCGGCCTTAGGGGCGAAAAAAGCTGGGACCCGTCGGGCTCGGGCAGAAATTCAGGACTCTAGTTTACAAGCTATTTTTTGATGTCTTGCTGCCGTTTAACCACTGAGCGATTACATGACACATGTTTCAGTAAATTGTGACGTATCCTCAACATACCTTCAGCTGCCGCATTGGCATTTGGCATTTATCATTTGAATTTCGTGATAAAATGGACAATACTTGTATGTTCCGCATGTAAAACAAGCCTACTGTTGAGTGTTAAAGATTGCATTTCGGTACCGTACTGGAAGTTCTGTACTGAAACGGTTCGATACCAATCTTTTGGTACCGAACCGTTGGATTAAAAATGGATTACATTTCCACTGCTACGCTGATGATACCTAGCTCTACATCAGTACTAAGCCTTCCACTCCTCTTCCACCACTGACACTCATCAACTGCCTGAAGGACATAAAGCTCTGGCTGGTCAGTAACCTTCTTAAACTCAATAAAGACAAAACAGAACTCAGTGTTTGCTCCACAGTCACTTCTTAAAAAAGTTGATGACTTCATACTGGATGTGGATGGCTGTTCAATATCAGCATCTCCTCAAGTATGCAACCTGGGCGTCATTATGGACCCTACTCTGTCCTTCCAGCAACACATTACACACACTACTAAAACGGCGTTTTACCATCTCAAGAACATTTCTAGACTCCGATTGTGCCTCTCCGACTCTGTAGCTGAGACCCTAATCCACTCCTTCATCACCTCCCGACTCGATTACTGTAATGGTATCCTGTTTGGTCTGCCCAGCAAAGTTACTGACAGACTCCAGTATGTACAGAACTCTGCGGCTAGAATGCTTACCTACACAAAACTTGGATCTCACATTAGTCCAATCCTAAAGAAGCTTCATTGGCTGCCAGTTAAATCACGGATCAAATATAAATTCCTCCTTCTGACGTACAAATCTCTAAATGGACTTGCACCTTAGTATCTGACTGATCTACTCCATCCGTACAGTCAAGCTCGGTCCCTGCGGTCCTCAGACAAGGACCTGCTCGCTGTCCTTAAGTCCAGGCTACGGACATTTGGTGATAGAGCTTTCTGTGTGGGTGCACCGTCACTCTGGAACAAGCTTCCTCATGCCATCCGCTCTGCAACATCTCTAGCAACCTTTAAAAACCAGCTTAAAACACACCTCTTCACTGAGGCCTATGGGCCATAGCCGCTCTGGTTTCTCTCTTTCTTATCCTTAATCCCCCCACCCCCGTCCATCCCTTCCCTTGCTATTGTTAAGCGTCCTTGGGCTTTGTGAAAGGTGCTATATAAATTAAAGTTATTATTATTAATCTGTGTACCGTTACACCCCTAATATTTAATAATAATATTTCTATGAAGATATTTCTTATAAGGAAAAAAAACTGAAAAAGGATTTTACTGTGTTAAGTCATACATATTTTGATGTAGAAAACATTTTATTTTGAATATTCTACCTTTTAGATTTGTGAAATGTTCTGACAATAAAGAGTTAACTGCCTAGTGTCTACAACTTTCACTCAGGAGCAAAAATCTGCCTCTAAATAAAAAAATAAGAAAATAAAGATTTGATATGTATCATAAGAATTATCAATATTGACTGATATGAAACAATTTGAGTTTTTGCCATATCACCCAGCCCTATTTATAATTATTAATTTTGAAATTACTTAAATTTGAAAGTCTTCATACTACCTTAATCTTAAATTGTTTTAATTGAACCGTTATTCTAATGACAAATTTAGATTTATTTGTATAATGAATTTGGTGGTAGACTTATAGTATAGTTGTATGTTTTTAACAGAATTGTCAGTAGATAATTGAGGAATGTTATCTTAACTGTGATTGATATGCGTAGGCTCATGATTAACGTCTGTTTGATCTTGTCTCTTCAGGTCAAGGACAGCCTCAGCAGGACTACACGAAGGCATGGGAAGAGTACTATAAGAAACAAGGTGAGACATGGATGTGAACGTAGATGCCTCGATTTTTCTTAAAGTTTTGGGCAGCTGCAACTCTTTCACAGTCCTCTGCAGTAGAGCTGCTGTGGACTCTGCTGCCCTAGAGTAAAGTTGTGGGTTTCTGTCCCGGCTATTGGAGGATGTGTGGCCGGGGTCGTTCCCCCACTTACAAACATTGTCATGGACTTCCTTAGCTTTAACCATGTACCAAGTGGTGATTTATTGTTCCTCAGCTTCATGTTCTTCATCTTTAATGCTTTGGGTTTTAATTACTCTCAGGTCAAGCTGCTCCCCAGGCAGCAGCAGCAGCTGCGACGACTCAGCCGGGAGGTCAGCCAGATTACAGTGCAGCGTGGGCAGAGTACTACCGCCAACAGGCAGCGTACTACGGCCAAGGCGCCCCTCAGGCGATGGGAGCTGCACCCCAGGCTCAGCAGGTACACTCCCGCTAAAACTCTGTTCTCTTCAGATGTGCATGCGTATGGTTTTTGTCCCCCCCTTTTTTTTTTCTCTAACATTTACTTCCACAGGTTCAGCAGGTTTCCAGACGAGTCGTCGATACAACACTTAACTAAACACTTTCCTCCTCAAACAGGCTTCTTTTATCTGTTTTCTTTTATTTATTTTTTATTTTGGGAGGGTGTTGCATAAATGTTTCTGCTCTTAACATGTTGTGTATTTCTTATGTATTTCTTCTGCACAGGGCCAGTAATGTGAAGTGGACATAAAGTAAATGCTACATTGTCAGAAAAAAACCTTTGTTAAATGTTTGGATGCAGACGCCATGATGAAGATCTTAATTTCATTGGTTTGAGTGTTTAACCTAGATCGCAGACCGGCTCCAAAGTCAAGTATATATATATATTTTTTTTTTCCTTTTTGTTTTGCCACTCTTGTAAATTAACGGTTTGTTTTTAGTCGGGTAATATTGGTCATTCCAGCTCCTGTATCTCCTGTATCTCATGTAGTTTTGAGACTAAACTATAGTCATTTCCATGTAAATCATCTCAGTTTTAATATGATATGCCTGTTGTGTTTTGCAATAAAACAATGAAACCTCCTGTGTTGGTAAGTGGGGTGCAAAGGTGGGGAATGTCTTGTGAAAATTTCATTTTGGGGGGGTCTTGTATGCAAATTTACAGAGAGAAAATGTTGCTCTTTTTTTTTTTTTTTTTTTTCTTAACCTCCAACTGTCTATATTACCCTTGATTTTTAGTTTGATTCCTGGTCTATTTTAAAGTCACAAGTAAGAGATCATTGATCATTTGACATTGCTTGTTTGACAAATGGACAGCTGTTTTTTTTATTTTTACTGGTCATTGCTGTGGATGTAGGTGTAGGCAGGTTATCTAAGGCAAAGTGGCTTGATGTTGGCAAGGTATGTGATTAATTCAATAACTCTTCAGTGCTGTAGTGTTGCTCATCCTTGTACTGCATTTCACCTGGTTTGTTGAGGTAGTCTGCACTGTTAATGAGAGACATTTCCTCCCTCACAGGCAAGATTAGGAAGGCGGTAAGCAAGTATGCGTCTTTACATAAACTGTTCCTTATATATATATTGTGACTGCAATCATGTTGCAAGTATTTTAGTTTGTTCTCCAAGTTTGCTGCTTTTTTACAGGGCAGGTCAAGTGTTCTGATCAACAGTTATGCCTTGCGAAAATACTTGTCCCCATCATATATTTTTTAAATGTCTAAAATCCACCAATTGTGTACATATTTATATCAATATTGCTGGCATTTCTAAAACGTTTTGATACGATTAAAAAAAGCTCAAATGCGAACGTGGACTACTTTTTTGTCTGCCCATTGTTTGTTAGCATTTTTCCAATATAGGCCTAAAGGTTTTTGGAGACTCTGGCCTTCCACACCAGTGAAATGAGCTCTCCACTGTAAGTACAAAATGTACATGACTTTGCGGCCCAATTTGTTTTGCTGTCAATGCATTGTCTTTGACTGACTGTAGCGCAATGTATTTTAAGTATCTAAATGTTGCCCTTTTGGGGTAAGTATGCCAGGGCTGTAACTTTGACTTTACATGCTTTCAAGATAATGACTACCCTTTTTCACATTGGACTGTTATTTTTGCCATAACAGCATTGTGTGATATTTACAAATTGAGTCATTGCCATGTTGACACTGCTTTAGTCTCTGACTTTTCATATGAAACTGTGAACTGTATCACTGTGTTTTAAGTCAGGACGTCTGTAGAAACCGCATCCTTTTTCCCATCTGACTTAACACTGATTAGACATTTTTGTGAATTGTACTGCCAAGTGTTTTGTACTGCATATAGACGCATAAAGACCCTCAGCAAATTACCTCTTTCAGATGTTAAGTAATATTAATGTCCAATTTCTAAATCTGTGCCTGACCTGTTTGTGTGATTTGAGGTCATTGAGGCTGTCAATTTGATTTAAGTTCTTTTTGATTTGACTGTTCATTAGTGAGCAGTGCAATGTCTAATTTTGCAGTGTCATCCCTGACCTTGCACCTTAGGTTCTGCAGCAATAACACAGGTAAGAATATCCTAAGAAATCAAAATAATTGAACCTGTGATCTAGTGCAATGCTTTTCACATATGAAACCGAGGTCGATATGTGCGCTTTTTCAATTAAGGATGTCTCTTGTAGTAAATAGACTGACGTACGCCACAAATGTCGGAATTTAGGTCTGATGGAAGTATGTTTTTGTCCATATGAATTGCATGGCATTGACATTGTAGCTCTCAAAACAATGTTTTTCCTCTGTTGACAACTTTAACTAGAATTGTTATGCTTTTCTAAATTAACCCAATGTGATTTAAAAAAAAAAAAATATATTGCCAATTTATTAGCTTCCTGGTAAGTCTGTTTAGTGTGGTCCTGTTCTACTGTTAATACAATGCATGCAGATGCAAAATGATCCAGAGCTAGTCCTATGAATGCACTCTCTGATAACTGACGTATACTGTATGTATGCTCATGTTTCATTGGTTTGCAAGCTTTCTTAATGCCCCTCTGTAGTGCTAATGTTTGTCCCACATTGCTGCCTTCATTCTCACTCACAGTGTTGAAGATGCTGCAGGCGTAGTTCGTAGAATCAGGTCCTAGTTTGTCCGTAAGGAGGAATCCTTTGAGTCTGTGCCTCCGCTGAACGTAGACTGTTCAAGGGCTCCAATTATAAGGTAAAAATATTATCATGAGGAATCTGTCATTGCAAAGTCAATGTTTCTGTTAGTTTAGGGTGATGCCAGTTAGTTTTGATTATAGAAATGTAGCCATGTTTCTGTATTATTGGTTGAGTAATGGTTCTATGAAATGTTCGAGTACATGCTTTGCCTTTTGTTGACAAGCGTAGGGATTTAATGTACATTAATGCTGTAAAGGTGGACCATGACCAGACCAGGAACCTTTTTTTTTTTTTTTTTAGTTTATATATTTGCCAGACTGGTTTCAGTTAAAGAGTTTTCGTTAAACTTAGTCTTTGTCCATTGCTGCATATCTTTTCGTATGCATGCAAGATGTGCTTTCCTTTGAGCAAATTGTTCACAACAGAATTCGTGGGGGTCTAAAAACGAAGAGAAAATCGGAGGCTAGCTGAGAAATTTGGAGCATGCCTTTGAGGTAAAACAAGCTATCATGAACTGTTAAAGCTGTTGAATGTACTTTTGATTTTTGCTGAGAATTGTTGGTCTGAAATGTTGAAGATTGTTGCCAGTGTCATCAATAAAATTGTAATCTTTACAAAATGGCTCAGGTTTTTATTTATCATGTAGTGATTTCAGTGTTTCTGTATACAATATAATTTATACTGGATTACTTGAACACAAGCAGCCTTAAGCACATTACAGGACAAAATACTTGAACTTCAGGTCACAATACAATGTACTCTTTGTAAGGCTTAAAATTGCAAGTCATTACATGAGTTTCACAACATTCATGTGCTTCTCATGGCATCACTAAGAATGTCTAAAATTCAATGTTGAATATTGATTTCAATAAAGTGACCTACAGGAAGACAAATAAATGGCTTCCTTTTTCAAATCTATCAAAATACTTCCAATGAAGCTTTCAAGTCTCAACATCAAGGACCTTAATTGTGCAAATTACTACTGGAACACATTAAAGACATGTAAAATAAACATCTCCCGTTTGTCCACTTCATTTTAAACATTACACTGCATTGGCATGGCACTAATAATGACTTGGAAAATAATAGTCATGATGTGCTCTGGACTCAGCAAATGTAGGAGATGAGTACATGTCCATTAAAAAATGTGGGGGATGTGACATACGGGTGTAACTCATTGAACCTGTGCCTCCAGCAAAGCACTGGGTACCAGGTTTAAAGGTGTGCCACTACAGCCGTTTAGGTGATGGATCGTGTCGGTACCCAGGTACGCCAGAAGCAGCTCAGAGCGACGGTGAAGCAGGTGCAGGATATCTTCAGATAGTGTCTCCAGACTAGAGTAACGCACTTTATCCAGGTCAAAGATGTCCTTCAGGAAGAACAGCACCTGCTCCTATGGTACAAAAGATAAACCATTTTGTTCCTGAATTATTATAGTCAACAAAGATGAAGTTGAAGGCATTTGGTGAAGATTATACTTTAGTCTCACATGACCATCAGTATTGAATTTGGCTCTGCAGAGTTTAATCCATCCCTAAACAAAAACACCAGAACAAGCTAATCAAGGGATTCAACTTTACTAGACGATTACAGGTAGGTGAGTTTGATCTAAACTCCTCAGGGCACAGCTAGAGTTCAGCTTTAGCTGGTTCTGGTGTGTTTAATTCAGTGTTTCCCAACCCTGTTCCTGGAGGCACACCAACAATACACATCTTGGATGTCACCCTTATCTGACACATTCATTCCAGATCTTGGGCTGCTTTCCAGTTTGTTCTTTTTATGCCCTTCCCTCTATCTCGTTGACTCGGATGTACGTCTTTGCTTACATTGCATGAGTGCTCAATACTGGCTGAATTGGAACATCCTAAGCCCTTGATCACTTGCAATCTGCTATTGAGTTTGTTTATTTACTTTTCCCCCCTTATGAATTTGTTTAATGCAGCAGTATATGTATATAGATGTGTTTGGGTTGTTAAAAAAAAAAAAAAGTTTGTGGTGGGGTAAATTAAACACGATCTGCGGTGATGTTACAATCGTGTTGCATTGTGGTATATGGAGCTGCCTGACGTGTACATATGAAGTTGACTTACTCCCTCGGTCACAAGTCGAGGGTCTGTCTATATAAACTTCACAAAGTGGAACGCACTTAAAAATGGGATGTTTGCACGTGTATGTCTAAAAGCAAAGTGGAACAAGCCCAGGAGCCTCTTCTAACGAGCTGAATTGAATCAGGCGTTTGATTAGAGTTCAAAAATGTGTATTGTTGGGGTGCCTTTCAATACTCAAATTGATGTTTCCTCGTTCCTCCGTCTTCTAACCTGTGACCTGAAAAATTATAGAATCCAGCTATCTTAAAGGGCATCTCAATTCTCTGATTGCACCGCGAGGAATGAGGAGAGAGGAAGCTTCCTGAGTGATGAGAGAGGAAATACATGAGGATGCACAAATGAGAAGCACCCTTGGAGTGCCTCCAGGAACAGGGTTACTAGCAACTTCTAGTCAGGAAGGTTAGAGCTAAACCGCAGAAGGCCAGCCAAACAAACTCAATATGGGGATTTCTCACCATTTCTTCCCAAAAGTGTAAATTATGGGACATACTCTAATCACATTGTTCTTCAATTTTGGCCCTGGAGGGCCACAGTAATGTCAAGTTTAGTTCCAACCGTATCAAACATACTTTCCTATAGCTTTAAAGTAATCTGGAAGACTTTGATTAGGGTTAGAGCTAAACTCTGCTCTATCAATTTTTATCATAAAAATAAATGCCATTGTACTTTAAAATGTGGTGACATATACATCAGGCGGTCAGTGTATGTAGGCATGCCGTTCGAGACATGCTTTAGGATACAGAGGTCATCAAATTACACCTCACCTTGAAGAAGTCGCAGAAATCGTGCAGGGAATTTTTTGGACCTAGAAACCCCCAGGCCAAGACAGGACTTATGTGTTCACACACTGCATAGAAATGTGCAATGAAGCCATCTTGAACCTGCACACACAAAATTTAATTTAAAATACCGGCCGGCTAAAAGATGTGCATCAATTTTTGGTCAAGATCTTGTATTGACAATACAAGAGTCCAGCACTCTGTAAGTCACCTCCAGCACATCCCAAAGACTTACAATCATTGACTCTTAAGCATTTGCCTATTTAAATCCAAACAGCCAGGCAGTGTAAGATCTTACAATTTAGATTCACATTGAATTAATAATAAAAAATAAATAGATAAATAAATAAAATAAATAAAAAAGAGAGATGAAAGTATGAACACATTTCAAGTCAAACTGCAGGCCTTGTCATACTGGTTGCACATCTCAACAATACCTTCATATGTTGCCTCTTCTGCTTCAGAACGGACCAACAACTTGATGCAACAGCCTATGAAGGTAAAATAAAGTCTTATGAAATATAATTTGTAACCAAAATGTCATTATGTCGAATGAGCAAATGTTAGAAATTCTGTACACACTGTCTCTTTGAAGGAATTGTTGAGCCAACGATTGTTAACCACATTTTGGATTGAGACTGGTGGATTCTCAAGATCCTCGAATGAATCCATAAGGATAAAGTCAAGAACGATGTCATAGAAGTTCAGATGTTTAACCTGAAGAGAAAAAAACCCAAACTTCTTAATCAAGATGAGGCGCGAGACATTTTCAGGACAGGTCTTGTATCTCTTTAAAATGAGATCTCTCACCCCTCTTGCCGAAAGCTCCATTTCTGTATTTTCCCAGTGGTCTGTTTGCTCCATGAAGCTGATCATTTCTTCAAACACCTCATCAAATCTCTTTGGGCTCTGTAAACCACACAACACAGGTCTGTTAGGTTGGGGACTCATCATATATGATCACATGAAACAGAAAGGACACTCACCTTTCTTGCTTTAACAATTATTGAAGACAATATCCTCTTTCCTGTGTCAGCCAGAAATGCTCTAGTTACTCTTTCACATAAGATGACCTGAATAATAATAAAAGGTACAGTTTTAAAAGTTTTCCCTTGTTGACTTAATGTCTGCCACATTCACGTCTGTGAAGTGCACACGACCTTAGGATGTCATTTTAGGTTTCAGAAGTGTCCTCTTGAATGCACCCTTTATGGCCTCACCCTTGATGTGTTTCTGCCAAGCCCACAATGAGGCGAGTGCCATGGCAAACTTCAATATGACAGTCAATGTGGCATTATGTCACAAAAGTGTGGACTCGGAGGAAGACTGCAAGGGCTTTAAGGTTCCATTTGGACATGACTGCAGACTACTTAAGACTTTGCCCCATGCAAGTATTGTTGGGTATCATTTGAATTTTAACGATTTCGGTTCTGCTTAATCGATTCCAATAAGATAAAAACAACATGGATAATCATTCACATTTATTCTAAGTCTTATTGAAAAACATTTAATTGTAGCTGAATACCATGAACAAAAATCAACAGGCTATTTTGCCTATAGAGACAGAGCGACGTGTCATAATCTGAAAACCACGCCCAATGGGGGGAAAAACAATCCAATGCTCTCCATTGACTTTGTATTGCATGAAGCGTTCATTGTCATTTCTGACTTATAACAAAACACAGAACAATGTCTAAAAGCTGATATGTGACAAAGTGTACAACAAACAAGCTACTGCTGTCCAATATACTGTTACACGTGTTTTCTTTGTCTATTTTTACATTCACTTAAGACTTAACCGACTGTGGTTACGAGAATATTTTGACATTTGTGTGTGTATGTGTCCATTGAAGTGCAAAAAGACGCGCAAGAAAACTCAGTATTGCAAGCTATACAGTATGAGAGGCGGCTTTCTGTGTGCACATCGTTTTGGCGCAGCACAGAAAACAAAGCACGAGTCTTCTTGCAAATATGTTATAAAATCATATTTAAAAGCACTTTTCTGTCTGTGCGCTTTGGATGTGTGTGCAGGACAGAAAACAGTGTGTGGGTTCTCTTGCGCTTGAATGGTTGAAAGTCATTAAAATGCACACACAGGAATTGATACACAACCTAGTAATGCAAGACCATTAACATGAACTGAATTTAATACTTAAGGCTGTCAATTTAACACAATGAAACAAGCAAATGCAGTAAACCCTTCGGTATTAATCAAATGCTATATATTCATGGCAAAAAAAGTAAAATTACAATTTAGAATTAAACATTGCAACATTACAATAAAAACTACCAGTATATAAAGTCTTCCAGTTTGATATTTGATAGAAATTCCAAATTGTTCCAAAACTAAGTCAAATAACATTTATTAATTGAAATTTCTGAATAGAACCACTACCTAGTAACATTAAAAATAGATAATCCAGAAAATAGTGCTTAATATTCAATGGACCAAAGCCCACAAAGCTGAATTTTGGATTCAAGACACGAGAAAGAAATCCTTTACCTGACACGCCTGCCGTATACAGTGCAGTTTCGCCAGGAAGTCAGTGTCTCCAAGGCATTCAAGCATTTCTGTTCTGATTTTAAAAGAAGATTACCAATGAACAACACAGTCTGCATGAAACAAGCTATACTTTCGGAAATATTTGCAAACTAATGCAGATTTTTTTTAAACAGATCTGTTCAGACTTCTGATTGAATGAGCCACATTCAAATAACCAATACACACGTATCTGTGATTGGAGTTTAGATTAATATGTAAATATGTACTGCACTCTCAGCAGTATGTGCGGTGTAGGGATGTTCATTTACAGTATACTGCTTCAAGAATACTTTTCTAACTTTTAATAAGCGAAGAACGGAAAAGAAATTCGCTATGGCCTTGACACACTTGACTCACCGTAGCACTCGACAGGAGATCTTGCCCTCCTCAGCCATCTGCAGGGCGTCCTCATAGAAGGGGTGATATGAGAGTGCATGGGCACTCCTCAACTCTCTGTGCTCAGATAACTGCAACAGATTGCAAGATATAAGATGATTTTTGTATCATTCTGATATATTTTGTATGTAAATCTTCCAGGCCAGTTCCTGTTTGTAAAATGAGCACCATTTGTCTTTAATGGCCCTTGGAGCCCATGAGTGATTGGATTAGCATCTATGCATTTGAATGTCACTGTTATGCTGATTGGATCAGGATCGATGGCAGGAACGTTTGGGGTGTGTAAGAACGATCTCCTGTGGGAGGTCCTAACAGTTTCCCTTTGTCTTCCCTGTATAAAGTTCTGTCTCGGAACACAGAACGTTGGGTTAAGATTGTTAAAGGGCGGCATGATAACATAGATGCTGAAAGACTGCTACACTACAAACCTTCATTAAAATCTTCTCCCCACAAGAACTCTGGTCAAGCTTACTTATTTTATGTATTGGAGAAATCTAATACATTGGCGAGCCACCCAAACGACTGCTCGGCCAAATTCACCAAAATCTAACAATTCTTTCAAAATTGTATATATTTTATGCTTAATATATTATATTTCTTATATTTATTCCAACCAGATTGAGTGTTGAGTAGAGATGTGCACCATGACTATCACATGATAAAGTTTAAATGGGCATTTTGTAACCAACTTGTCTTAGACCCCCAGAAGAAAAAAGACAGTCTATATAAGCAATCCGCTTAAAATAGCTCAGTTAAATGGATAGTTCACTCAAAAATGAAAATTATCTGCTGGAAGCTGGTTATTTTAGTGTATACATTTTTAAATATGGAATTTTTTCTTACAAAAATCCATCTCTTAGCTTCAGAAGGCCTTTAATCCCCTGGAGCCACATGGATTACTTATATGATAATAATATCATATACACCTAGGACGGCTTGAATCATGGGGTAATTTTCATTTTTTTGGTGAACTATCACTTTAATCAATGACTCAAACAGTAAAAATCCACATTGAATGCTTCTGTAAAATAGGTCATATCACATGGGCAGTGTAGCAATATTTAAGGGTATTTTATAAAATAAGATTTAAATAGGCAAATGCTTAAGAGAGTGGATCATTATTGCAGTGATTGTGTTTCAAGCATGTTATATGTTAGGCAACAGTTATTCTCTTGCATTGTCAATACAAGATTTTAATCAAAAAAATTAATGTTGTGATGTTATTTCCATCAAGAGATGCATCACTTTTTGGTCAAGATCTTGTATTGACAATAGTAGCACTCTGTAAAGTCTCCTCCAGCACTCTCAATGAATTTAAGTCTGAACTCAGAGGTGCCAATTCACGTGTGAAAATGATTCTTCATGCTCCCTCACAACCATTCTTTCACAATTTGAGCCTGATGACTCTTGACATTGTCATCCTGGAATATGGCCATGATGTGTCTTCCAACATGGCTGTTTAAGAAATGAAAAGCTACACACTCCAATTATGGTTAGAAGAAATGTTGCCAAACATATAACATGCTAGAAACATCATAACCATTGAAATGATGATCCAATCATAGACTCTAAAGCATTTGTCTATTTAAATCCAAACAAAAAAAAATGGTAAAGACTAGTATTTCCCCAGTCGGCTAGTCTTGCACTTCCTTAGTGTGTAAAGAAGATTTAAATGACCTAGGATTATTACCCTTAAATACTTGCAGTACCATGGTCAAGTTGTGTATGATATAGGTCCAATACTATTACTATTACACTTTATTTTTGTAGACTACACATGATGGGATGTTAATGGCATATTCATATTGAATCCCATAACAAATGAAGGTCTGAGATGTTAGGAAGGTTCAAACTGTCCAGCATGTGCCACACGTGCTGACTGGCACAAAGACTTTCCTCTCACCTCTGCAGCAGACACAAAGGAATCTGTCGAGGCGATGCTAATTGAATCTCTGAGACAAGTGTCCTCCAAGTCCTCCCGCACGGAGAGATCCATGTGCTTGTCTGCCAGAGGAAATGAGGGAAGATTAGACTGAAGTGCCCTTATCTCACATGGATAAGCAAACTGGCATAATTCCAAAACAGCAGACAGCATAAACAAGAAAGTCACATGGAGAGATTTAATGGAATTGAAGGACAAACGTGCCAATGGGTTTACATGTGGAAGGGTGTGAATTGAGCGCATAAGACCTTGAGAGCTTGGGAGTGGGTAAGAGGTAGACCTGTAAACAGCTGTAAGGAAACTTTGGACCATGACCAGCTTCTTTATTTAGATACAGAACATGAGATGAGCCTCAGTCATATGTAGCAGCACAAAGTCGAATTTGCACATCTACTGTGTCCAGTTCGTTGCTTGATGAAAGACTTAATTTCACTCAAAAAAGAAAATTCATTAAAATCATCATTTGTGTTCCCCAGAAGAGAGCAAGTCACAGGTTTGCGTTGACATAAGAAAAACCAAGTCACCATAGTCCATTTACACTTGCGGCTAGGGTTGCCAACTTCGGCAAAGGAAAATAAAGAACAATCTTGGTTCTTTATAGAAAAATAAGTGACAGTTAATGGGACACTCAAAATATAGTTATTTACCAGGTATACGTTTACACTAAAGGTGTTCAACACTTGCAGTTCAGTTCTCTTGGTTCTTTTTGTTTGGACCCAAAAATAATTGATGCATTTAGTCCTGGTTCACTTAGCGTTCAATTCACAGGCAGTTTTAACAGTGAACCTAAAGACACAATACAAAACTGTCTTTATGACCTAAATTATGCAACGGAACTTACCAAACACTCAAAACAATGCTGTGTGCTGAACGTGCTCATTGTATTGCGCACACATGATGGTATTTTGACCAGAGGAGAACTCATGAAGAGCTTGTCACCCTGTAGCCCAAGACTGATTTCCCATTGAAGCCAAACAGGGCTGAGCCTGGTCAGTACCTGGATGGGAGACCTGGGAAAACTAGGTAGCTGCGTAGAGGTGTTATTGAGGCCAGCAGGGTGTGCTCACCCTGTGGTCTGTGTGGGTCCTAACGCCCCAGTATAGTGATTGGGACACCGTACTGTAACAAGCGCCATCCTTCAGATGAGACGTTAAACCGAGGTCCTGACTCTCTGTGGTCATTAAAAATCCCAGGATGTCCTTCGGAAAAAGAGTAGGGGTGTAACCCCAGCATCCTCGCCAAATTTGCCCATTGGCCTCTGACCATCATGGCCTCCTAATCATCCCCTATCCCGATTGGCTTCATCACTGTCTCCTCTCCACCAATCAACTGGTGAGTGGTTGGCGTCCTGCCGCAATATGGCTGCCGTCGCATCATCCAGGTGGATGCTGCACATCGGTGGTTGGTTGAGGAGATTCCCTCCTTCTATATGTAAAGCGCTTTGAGTACCCAGAAAAGCGTTATATAAAATGTAACAAATTATTATTATTATAATTATTATTATTGTTAAATGTGTAAAGAAGTAGCCTAGAAATCTAGACATACCCTAGCAGCAGAAAATGTATTTTGCCGCGAGTGTAGTCTAGCAACTCTCGGTAGACCTGAGAGCTGGAAAAACCAAACTCTGGTCAGGCTAATTACAGCGTGTGTAGAGTCGGTGGGCGGGCTTAACATAATGACGGCACGTCACGGCAGAGTTGCAGAGGTTCTGCATGCTACTCGTAAACAAAGAAGCCGACGAACAGCTGTCTTATGAATCGGCTTTGGCCGCGACTCTGGAAGACTTGGAGTTAAGCTTTTCTTTGAGAAAACAACAAAGAATGGCACAGAAGTCATTCTTAAGAAAAGAAGATATGTTCAAAGTTTGCCTACCGGATACAGCGAAAGTCTATCAACTAACTTTAGCTCGGCTTCATCTTCTTCGCTATGGTTGGTTGTGGCGCTCATGGCTCTATCCAATTGCGTGCAGAGGGAATTTGAAAGACAACCGTTTATCCCACCCCTCGGATTGAGCCCTGTCAATGGTGAGTTTCCAGACCCAACATCTTGATGTGGGTCTGGCTTGTCAGGCTAGTAAAGAAGTCAAAACAGCACCAATAATTCCTCCGTCACACACACAAAGGAAGATTTGCAGAATGAAGACACAGTCGTACTGAACTGTAATGGGCAACATCTATGATGAGGAAAAACAGGTTTAATTGAGCATTCTGTCCTTTTTAGGGTTGCATCTTATGACATCAAACTGCACCAGAGTTCATTTGGAAGCGGGCCGAGACCCATCTTTTCAGGGGTCTCGGTCTGTTTGTTTAGTTTGAATGGCACACTTATTCGAATGAACCTCACAGACTAATCGTTTTTATGGAACCAACAGTGATGTCATCGTCCAGCTCAGTTCAGTTCTCATACAATAGTCTCAGTAAAGTCAAATCAATAATATTGCAGAATATTAAGTGTCCCCAACTAAGTAAGCCAAAAGGCGACAGTGGCAAGGAACCCAAACATCGGTGACCAAAATGGAGAAAAAACCTTGGGCTCACTCTGGGGACCAGTTCTCCTCTCCTCTGTCATTATTTTACTGCTCGTTAACGCAAATATCTAATCAGACATCACATGACAGCAACTCAATGCATTTAGGCATGTAGACATGGGCGGTTTCTCAATTCCCAAAAAACGCAAAGAGAGGATTTGTGTTCTCGTGGAGACTGGTCTTGTCAGGCTACCTTGAAGGAACAAGCTCAGAAAGTGAGTATATGAATCCATTTGAAGTTATGGTTTAATAATAAAATACACATTGTGAGGCACACTGCTTATGCAATGGATCAATGTCACACCAAAAAAAAAAGTAAATTTTTAGAGGACAGTCATGGTTAACAGAGCCAATCCCAGTAATAAATGTTGCACAATACCATTAATTCACACTCACCTATTGACTTAACATGACTGTCTTTAGTTTAACACTCACCGTTAATAGGACGCGTTGAAGGGTCTGTCATTCCCAGAGCTCCCTCAAACTCCTCCTGGAGCCGATAGGCTCTCTGTAGCAGAGACTCCAGCTTTTGGATGAAATCTGCGCTGATAATGTCCTAATAAAGAGTAAAAATCATGAATATAGAGTTTCTGCTTAGGAAACATGACTGAGTAAACTGCACATTAACAGTGCTTTCACATTATTAAGAGTTTTTAATTGAACATTAGTGTCAAAGGTAACCTAGATGCAAAACTAGGGGAAATGAGTATGAAAAATTCAATTTCCAATATCAATAAATTACAAAAATGCCTAGTATTGGCTGATGACAAATATGGTACCAATATCCAGCTTATTTTAAATGTTAGAGCAGTAACTTGAATGTGCAAGGCTTCCTTTGCAATCCACTTCCAGTTACAGAAATAAGATTATGCTTGATATTGCAAACTGGAATTTGTATCATATTAGTTTAATTATTATCGTAAGCATTAGTTTGTAGAGCAAATAGTTTTACTGCACTTTGTTATTTTTCTAGTTATTTACCTATGAATCGGATGTCTCACATAATCACAGAAAATAGATTACGTCCACATTGCAAATTAGGGTGGATATTATGCATGCCTATTGAGCCTACACAGTGGTTGGTGAGTAATACCTCCAAGCTTTCTTCTGCGATGGCATCTCCAGCTCCCAGCTTCACAGATGCACAGCTCTCCTCATCTTCCGCTTGCCTGCTGCGGAATGTTAGTGCCTGCTCCCAGCGCTGCAGGGCTTCCTCGAACAACTCCATTCCTGTGGGAGAACAAAAATACATCTATTCAACCTGTGTATTCATCTGCAAAAACTCCCACATTAGATTTTGAACGACAGTTAGGATTGTGAACATACATGATTGTCAATCAATCAATCAACATTTTATTTATATAGCACAATATGAACAACAGTAGTTGGCCAATGTGCTGTACACGAGGATAAATAAATAAATATAATAATGAAATAATAAAGGGAGTTTACATCGGAAACACTCATTTGAAATCTTTAAAATCAATGTAAAAAAAATAAATAAAATCAAATACAGTTGTAAGCCTGAGAAAAAAAAAAGGTTTTCAACTTAGATTTAAATTCAGACTCTGTGGATACTAGTCTTATAGATAGAGGAAGACTATTCCACAATTTTAGACCAATAATAGAAAAAGCACGGTCACCCCTTGTCTTAAGTCTAGATCTCGGAACCATCAGCAGTCTTTGATTAGATGACCATAATGATCTTTTAATCATTTAGAGTTATTTAATTTCAGAAGTTCAGATTTTGGAGCTGATCCATTTAGGACTTTAAAAACAAAAAGCAGAATTTTAAAATAAATTCTGTGACAAACCGGCAGCCAGTGCAACGCTTGTAATATTGGATGATTATGTTTCAGTGTTCCAGTCAACAGCCTGGCTTCTGCATTTTGGACCATCTGAAGACGACTAATATTGGATTGGTTCATCCCAATATAAAGAGAATTACAATAGTCAAGTCTCGATGAAATAAACAAATGGATCACTCTCTCATGAATGGATTTAGGGTTGGGAATCGTGATACATTTTCCGGTTACGGTTACACCTAACGATTCCGGTTCCGATTCCATTAAAATTATTAAACAAATAGTGGTAAAGGAAAAAGGCAAAAGTCCTGTATTGAACATATATTACAGTATTAATTATTACAGTGCCTGAAAATAGGCTAACTTCCGTCAACATAACAACCTGCTTGCACAGAGAGCATGCTGGGGACTATTTTCAGGTGCTGCGTAATATCATTGCACCTGCTGCACCCATGGTACGGCAGCAAAGTTCCTTATTACGCAGGGATGCACCGATACCACTTTTTTTCAGACCAAGTATAAGTACTTACATTTGGGTACTTGCCGATACCAAGTACTGATACGAGTACTTAATAATACCATTACAGTTCTTCTAACAATGTTTTATTTTCATCAGATGTTTTTCACTTTCTGACTGTAACAAAGTAAATACACAAATTGATGCTGTTGCTGACATTTTAATATTCAACTTGGTGTTTTCCTAAACAAACATGGCACTGCTGCCCATTTCACATAAATGTAACCTGTTATTTTCAGTGGATTCCAGTACCACAGTATTCCACAGTAGTGAGAGGCTGGTTCTTTTTGATGAAAAGAAAATTCTCTCCATTATCAGCTATGAGCCTGTTTCTGTTTTCATCTACAATGTGTAACACTGAGCTATGGATGTGTGAGACTAGTCGATTAAACGTTAGTGCTGCTGCTAGATGACTTGGAAAATACTAGTCGTTTACATTTTTTTGGCACAAAGGCCATGTTTAAATTACTGTCATGTTAATGTTATATCTTGAAATGAATATATTATTTTGAAAAGTGTAGCCTAATGTGGCGTTCACACCGGACGCGATTCGTGCGAGTGATTTACATGTTAAGTCAATGCAGAGATGCAAAATGGCATTCTGAGGCACGATTCACGCGAATGACGCGAATTGAGCGTTTTGAACGCGTGATTCGCGCAAATCGCTCAAGTTAAAAAATCTGAACTTTGGCGGATATTCGCTCCGCGTTAACCAATCAGGAGCTTGCTCTAGTAGTGACAACAATGAGGAGAATCTGGTTCAGACAATATGATTATCACTGTGATAACATTAAATGACATGAAACACAACCCAGTCTCTTTTTGTTAAATGCAAGTTTATGTTTGATCAATAATACAAAAGTATAAGTAAAAGGTATAATAAGCTATACATGAAATAAAGCAAACAATTCAGTCAAACATTCAAAGTCAGCGCTAGTCGTCTACAACGGTAACGTAAAGATAAATAGCCTAAAAATAGAAAAAGTAATGAAACTTCACTTTGCCCTCAGCCTAAACGAATTGCCAGGGAACAAATTATAGATCCATGAGACCAAAGATCGCCCGTTAAAAGACGAATAATAGCTCGAGACACACCACAAGAGACATCAGAGCCAGTGGCAGACGGCTGAAGGACTGGCCGAGGAAAGGTTGCTCTCGCCGGCGTTGACAAGCACTGAGTGCCGCTGATCCGCTGGAGCTCACAACTCCGAAAACGCCAGATAAAATGTACAAATAGGCACTCTTTATATAAATAAACCACAGATTTGAGCTTTAAACAACTACATTATCGACTGAAAAAGTCTTAAAAGTCAGTCATTTCTCAACGAGACGAGCCGGCTGGCAGAAGCCCCGCCCATGACGCGAATTCGTGTCTGTTGTGCAGTGAATGTCACACGCATATAAAGCGAATTTCACGCGCGAATGAAGCGAGTAAACTCAAAAGGTTCAAGCGTCCAACTTCGCGCGAATAGCGCGATTTATTCGCGTCAATCGCGTCCGGTGTGAACACACCATAATGTGGCGTTCACACCGGACGTGATCGCGCGAAGGTGGACTCTTGAACATTTTTAATTTACTCGCTTCATTCGCACGTGAAATTCACGTGTGACAACTACACAACAGATGCGAATTCGCGTCATGGGAGGGGCTTCTGCCCTATATGAGCCTATATGAGCCAGCTCGTCTCGGTCACTTGACTTCTTTTTTGTAAAAATTACTACTATTAATGTGTGACAAAACGTAGTTTAAAGACTTTTTCAGGCGATAATATAGTTGTTTAAAGCTCAAATCTGTGGTTAATTTATAAAAAGAGTGCCTATTTGAGCATTGTATCTGGCGTTTTCGGAGTTGTGAGATCCAGGTGATCAATGACATTCCGCGCTCGTTTACCCAGCGAGACCCGCCTTTCCTCGGCTAGTCCTTCTCACATTTGCCTCTGACTCTGGCTCTTTTTTTCTGCTCCAGTCTCGTTGTGAAATGGCTGACAGAGATTTTGTTGGGAGGGTAGCTGACTGTCCGACCTCCTCACTCACTTTCTTCCAAGCAAGATCCTTTTTATTCCTGTTCCTGTAGTGATAGGATGATGTATCATACAGCTCCGGGTATCCACACGATTATCTTGTCCTCCATTGTTGTTTGGATTTCTGCCTCCTCTTGTAAATGCGTCACTACTAGAGCAAGCTCGTGACTGGTTAACGCGGCGCGATTCACGCGTTTCAACTTGAGCGATTCGCGCGTTCAAAACGCTCAATTCGCGTCGCCTCAATCGTGCGAATCTCGCCGCCTCATTCGCGCGAATCGCGCCGCAGAATGCCATTTCGCGTCTCTGCATTGACTTAACATGTAAATCACTCGCGTCAATCGCGTCCGGTGTGAACGCACCATAACGGTGGGAGGGGAGTGGTTAAGGATATTCAAACCCAAGCCGTCAAACTGCCGTCATCAGAAAGGGAACGCCATTCCAGACCGGAAGTTACTTTTCAGATTTTGATTAAAGGGATTTAGATTAAATTTAGCATTAAGCTTTGTATTTAAACTGGGTCGTTTATGCAGTAAAAATGTTAAATTATTTTTGAATTTGGTGCCTTCTAGACTGAGAAAAGACAGAAAATGTATTTTTGTCTCATGTGGATGAAAGACAACAACTCCCAGAATGCACTTGCTTCGCTGCCCTCCGAGGCCACTCCATACACCGTCGTTTTGATCTTCATAGTAATACAATCATTTCGTTCAGTTAGAGAATAAACACTATAATTAAAAACTGAATGTGTCTTTTCAATAAAGTGTGAGTGAGCCGAACGAAAGTCATGGCACAGACGCAGCAGTGTCAGATTTCATTCCTCACGAAGAGCTGAGCAGAGCTGAGGTAACGTTAAGCGCCAGTCTGGCACGTTTTCAGATCGCATATGGAAGCTAAACTATCACAGGAATTCATTGAAAAGAACTTTCACTTTACTCTGCACCGCGCTCCGTTATTATGATTGTCCGTGCGGCCGTCTGTGTCTTACATTCTGTGCGTGAGATCTCTCCCCTATATGGGCGGGTTGATAATATGTGGAACAGCTCCTTCTACTGGCTGTAGTCTTTAGCCTCTGGCCAAAAAATCCTCCAATGACGCAAATATCGTAATTTTGCGTCATCTGAGGAATTTTTCCAGAAATAAAATGCATAATTCTCTCCTCTCAGGGGGATATGAGGGGGGAAAGTACCATAATTTGAATATACTACCGGGTTTCTACTGATACAAAGCCTAATGCTAAATCACTGAAGTTTTTCTGTGTATTAACGGATTAATTGTTCACCCTAAGATCTGTGATGTGTGCTAACAAAGTAAATAAGATCGATTTTGATTTCATGAGGACTTTAAGAAATTTGATAACTTGCTTTTATACCCCTTTTCCACCAAAGCAGTGCTAGAGCTAGTTCGGAGCCAGAGCCTAGTTTCAAATCGGTTCTTTGTGTTTCCACACCCAAAGCCCCAGCTCCGAGCCAGGAAAAGTGGTTCTTAAGTAGCACCAAAACATTGCTGGGCTAGAAGTAAGAACCGATTACGTCAGGCGCTGGGGGCGGGGTCAACAAGACGAACACAGACTTGAGATCCGCCATTGTTGAAATAGCAGCTAATGGAGTTAACAGCTGCTGCTCGTTTGTAATCTCCGTCTATACAAATTAAGGCGAACTGGATTGGATTCGCTGTGTTTTCGTTGTGTTTTGATGCCGATGTAGGATCGTAAAGCCATGTGAATCAATAGTAACGCAACGTTTGCATTGTTGATGGAAGGTTTGTTCGCAGCGGTGCTGTGCAGAGACCGATCGCCGTATGATAACGAGTCCAGCGAGAGCATATGACTCCTTATGCTTTTGATTCACTCATGCGGTTTTTTAAATATTATACGTGGATCGGTCTGCGCTGTGCCGATGCATCTCAAACAAGCCTGGTGTGTGTGCGTTGCTGAGAAAGATGAGACGTATACAGTGACGTAAGACCTGGCTCTGTTGTGGCTCTCAGCATGTGGAAAAGCAAACGGTTCTTAGAAGGCTCCTCAGTTGAACCAACTATGAACTGGGACTAGCTCTGGCTCCGATCTAGCTCTAGCACTGCCTTGGTGGAAAAGGGGTATTATACTTATTTTGAAAGTAGGAATAAATGTCATGAATTCTCAGCACTCAAGATTAAAATGGCACTTTGAGAAGCTTGATGAATACGGGCCCTGATATACTAAATCAAATATTTACATATTCATCTTAAATGCCACTTTAGCAGGGGGGGGCGGCAATGATCTGCTCACTAACAGTATATCGCTACAAAGGTATTTTTAACTTTTTTTGACCCCTGAGTGGAGAATGAGAAAGAACTCTGCACTGAGTATATTGGGGCCTTAATGAGACTGAGGAGAGGAGATGCATCAATTCTGCAGTGTGCGGATTCTTACCCATTAGGTAGAGATTCTCGGGTGTGGCAACGGGGATGCTGAGCAGATTACAGACGTCACCGTCATCTCTTGCTCCGTCCCAGCAGCTGGAGCCATTAGCACAAGTGGAGCTACTGGAGGAGTGCCTGCTCCTCACCTGAAAGACGATGTGACATTTTAACATCTCAATGGTGAAAAAATGCCAAAAGGCGCACACATTTTACAAGACTACGTTTTGTCAATGCAGGGCTCCAGATTAATATTTAAGAGCAGTAGCACTGGTGCCACTAAGTTCTACAGATGGTGGCACAAGCACCTGATTTGGTAGCGCTGGGGGGATTTTTAATCATAATGTTAATTTAATAATTAAAAAAATATATATATTGTTTGCATTAATATGTGCAGTTACTAATAATATTACATGCTTGTTTATTGGACATTTGACAGTAAATAACTGAGCTTGAATTAAGATGCAGATAAGATGTAATTTTATTAACAATAATGTGCAAAAAACAGATTTTAAAAGGGCACAATTTAAATATTCTACTGTTATTAAATGAACCATTATTCTTTTATACTGAACTGATCGACAGCTTCAGTGTTTATAAAAGGAGCACGTTTTACTTGTTTTCTGCGTAATTCAGTCACAATTTGAAGAAAAGTTTTTGTTTTTCATGAGACTTAGTAACTTCCTACTTTTTTCCATGTATTAGGGAGTGGAAATTGCCACGTCAATAAGTGCCCCTCTGCCGCCATCTACTGGTTATAGTAATTATTTCATTTTTTTTTTTTTTAAATAAAAGTATTTGTTTGCCACAAAGTTTTAGTATTTCTACATCTTTAAAGTTTCAGTTTTACAAATCTTCACATTAAAAAAAAAGTTATTATTTAGAAGTTCTGGAAATAGTGTGAAGCACTTAAAATCCCTTGAAAATGCTTGAATTTCACTCTCAAAAGGAAACCCATGGTGAATGTTGGTGATTTTTTTAGGGACTGAAAAGCCTTCTATAACTTGTTCGTTCATGGCACAACGTTTCTCCTGGTTTCCACGTCAGCACTGTTTGAGCTAATATGGTTTATAACAGAATTCTGTGCTGAATTTGAATGCTTCTCACTAGATCTCGCTGCGATGTTACTTCTGCTCAGGTCTGCTTCAGGTCTGGAGCCCTACAATGGCTTTTTTGGTGCATATTATACCACCATCCAAAGATGACAATAAAAAATGTTGCTTACGGAGGCTAGGCTTTGCAGGGAGCCCGAAAGCCTGCCGTACAGGCCACCACTGGAAACCACATTACATGAGTAGCGGTTCTTTGAGTTCAGAGGCAGATTTTGACAGTCAACATCTAAAATAAAAGAGAACAGCCACTATACAATTACACAATGTCTTATGTTCTACTATAAACATACTGTTCAAAAATGTTTGGTTGGTAAGTTTCATGTTTCTTAAAATAGTCTCTTATGCATACCAAGGCTGTATTTATTCGTGATACAGTGAAAAGAGTAATATTGTGAAATATTATTACAATTTTAAATAGCTGTTTCTATTAACCAACATTCCATGTCGTTTGGAGGTGATTTGCGATCTGTTTTTACCTTTTTTCAGGGGGACAGTGGTGAGGAACTCAAATGTTTCCTGCTCAATGGGCGAACTGGCTTTTTTCTTGCCCTTCCTCCTCCTGAAGCGTCGTGCGAGGAAAATGAGGGACACTGCGCCGAAGGCAGTGGCAGCAAAGAGCTTCTTGGTGCCAGTGCTCAGACTCACCTGCTCAGAGAGGAAATGTCGAGACATAAGGCAACGTTTAACTTTGGATCAAGAGCTCAGCTCAAGGCACACAGAGATCAGAGTGACAAATGCAGACAGGGAGAGGGTGAGATAGTCAGACAGGGTGACAGCAAGGATTACATGACTGGACATGACTGGCTGGCATTTGGCTGGCCATGTGTTGATTTTCCTGAGGGATCTGGGGCCAGTTGCATAAACTAAGCCATTATGTTAAGACAGTGTCTTAAGATCTAGTATGAGCCACTAGCAGTTAGGCAAGGGGCATTCAGTCTTACTTTTTGTATCAAATTTATGCAACCTACTGAGCAAGTTTAAGCTAATCACAGGCACAAATTTCTTTAAATAGTGTCAGTGTGAAAGACCTAAACATGGCTAAAGAGCAAAAAAACATTTCCTCAATTCATGGCTTCCATTAGAAAACCAAGAGGAACTTTCAAAAGAATGTAACATGTAACAGGACCTATTATTAGCAAACAACTCTTATTTATCCTGGCTGCTATATGAAGCACAGCCCTCTGGGAGACCCATGTCTCCCAGAGCTTTACCTACTTTGGCACCAAAACTTAGCCCATCAAACAGGCTCAGCTGCGAAATCCAGGACATAGTAAACGTGACTAATTAAATGTTTCGCTTTCTCAAAAAGGAGATCAATGACCATGACAATGTGGTGAAAAGCCAAGTATTAAAGCTCATAAATTAAGCTGTGCATTTTCACATTTATTACTAAAATAACTAACTGAATGCCATTTTCACAAATTTAATTTTATAAGCTATATTTATGTCATCGACAATACAGTAAAACAGTAATATTGTGAAACATTATTAGAATTTAAAATAATTGTTTTCTATTTAAATAGATTTAAAAATGCAATTTATTCCTGTGATGCAAAGCTGAATTTTAAGCATCAAGATCATTACAGAACATTAAGATCTTTCAGAAATCATTCTAATATGATGATGATGCTTATTATCAATGTGGAAAACAGTTTTTGCAATTTTGTGGAAACAACGATACCATTCAAAAATTTGTAGTAAGAGTAAAAAAAGGAGAGTGAAATTTATATTTTATTTATCAAAGATTAAATATTGATTAAACTGATCAAAAGTGACAGTGAAGACATGTATAAAGTTACAATAATATTTATATTTAATAAATGCTTTAACACATTTAATAAATACATGTCTGTTCATTTAACTTTCTACTCAAAGAATCCTGGATAAAAAGTATCACCATTTTCACAAAAATATGAATCAGCAAAATCTGTTTTCAACATTGACTATAATAAGAAATGTTTCTTTAGTATCAAATCATCATATTAGAATGATTTCTGAAGGATCATGTGACATTTCAATACATTTCTTTTTTAAATATATTCAAATAAATTAAAAAACAGTTCTTTTAATTTGTAATAAGTGTTTTTACTGTATTTTTCATTAAATAAATGCAGCCTTGGTGAACATAAGAGGTATGTTTCTACACACACACACGGAAAATAAAAACAACTTTCCCTAATATAAAATATCCCCTATATAAAAAGCAGTAAAACTTTATAATAACGGTAACATTGAAGCTAAAGTGAGCACTTGCTGCATCACGGAATAGCAAAAAGTAAAGTTCACACAGGTTTCCCCAAACACTCCTCCTGTCACTGTCAGGGTAAACAGAGACTTCTGCCACAAATTCAATGTTGAACAAAGCACTTAGTTTTGATAGCACCCACTCCCAGTGCTATGGTGTTTACACTGTTTGTGGGAACTGGGAAGCAACCTACAAATAGCTGGCTTATGCCGCCTTCATGTGCTATCGGATATTTCGTACTTCCCACTTCTGAAGTCGCGATTACGAGCTTATCACATTCAAATTTTGACTTGAGAGGGCGGTCATGTCCAACTAGGAAGCTAGTATTTACAATAATTCTGTATCTCGTGAAGGCAGAATTACAGTCCTTGCACATCACATGACATCACAGCAATTGCAAACCACAAGCATCCAATTATTCCACATTGACAATCAAGTCCTACCCCTTTTCTTTAAAAAAAAAAAACAATTGTTTGTAAAAAAAAAAAACTAAAAAGAGTATTAAAAAAAACCTTAAAGGGTTAGTTCACCCAAAAATGAAAATTCTGTCATTAATTACTCACCCTCATGTCGTTCGACACCCGTAAGACCTCCGTTCATCTTCGGAACACAAATGAAGATATTTTAGCTGAAATCCGATGGCTCAGAAAGGCCTCCATTGGCACAATGCACTTTACACTCTCAAGACCCATAAAAGGTACTAAAGGCGTCGTTACAAAGTCCATCTCACTACAGTGGTTCTACAATAATTTTATGAATTGACGAGAATAGTTTTTGTGGTAAAAAAAAAAACCTAAATAACGACTTATATAGTGATAACCGATTTCAAAACACTGCAGCATGAAGCTTCGAAGCGTTATGAATCAGCGAGTTGATTCAGCGGTTTGGATCGCCAAAGTCACGTGATTTCAGCAGTTTGGCGTTTTGACACGCAATCCGAATCATGATTCGACTCGCTGATTCAAACGCTTCGAAGCTTCATGATGCCGTGTTTTGAAATTGGTCATCACTATACAAGTCGTTATTTAGGGGTTTTTTGCACACTAAAACTATTCTCGACGATTCATAAAATTATTGTAGAACCACTGTAGTGAGATGGATGGTGAGAACAATGTCTTTAGTACCTTTTATGGGTCTTGAGAGTGTAAAAGTACATTGTGCCAATGGAGGCCTTTCTGAGCCATCGGATTTCAACTAAAATATCTTAAAGGTGCCCTAGAATGATTTGAAACAACATTCTAATTGTTCTCTGGTATCTACATAGAGGGTATATGCCTTATAGAAGGTCAATAATTGTCCAGATAAGGTTTTACAGGTCCATTTACAACTCTAGAAATCTTCCCCAGGATGAAATGGTCTGTTTTTGCCTTATTTGGAAGGGTCATGAATATTAATGCAGAGTTCTGCTCTGATTGGCTGTTTCACTGCACGGCTCAATGATAGCTGACCGTCATGATGATGGAGAGATTAGGCATTCAACCTTATATGTTTGAGCCTGTTTCTGACGAAGATGCAGATTTTGAGGAACAACAACATGTTTTGAGATTGGAAATGAACGCTTCTGAATGGTAAGTTAAGTCTTTATATTAATTAGGAACCTGCAAAATCATTACGACCATACCAGAACTTCAGCCTAAACGATAACTAGCATATAGCATTAAATATACACATCAGCAGTCACAACTTTTTTAGCATTGTAAAAACATTTTAATTATTGTAATGTGTCCCTGTATGATTTTACAATGATGGCTTCTTCACTTTGAGTCACAAACTGAACTGGGTGGCGCTTAAATATGTTGTTTGTATAGTAACGTTTGAGTTTGACAGTAGAGTACTGATTTAAAAGTCGATTTATTTAGCCATTTAGTTATGTAAGCTACTTGGATTATCCTATTGTTACTGTACTAGCATCTTGCGTTGGATCTAGACAACAACGGGGATATTATCGTTAATGTTGTCTCTCTAAGAAACTTTCGATGTAATCAGAAATTGTTTTGACAGTCAAGAAGTGGATAAAATCACTTACTGCTTGCAGGTATATGGTTGGAATTGCCCCTTTCTTCAGTGTCAGACGCTGAGCAAAGCCTGCTTGATATTGTCCCAGGTTTGAAAAACTGTCCGTGGTGAAATGGGCTGAGCAAACTAACAACTTTGAATTAAATTGTCGCGGTATCCGATTATAAATAAACATCAACCATGCCTGTTGACATGTTTTATCTGTGGGAAGAGTATGAAATGTCTTCACATCCCCTGCACAGCCTGGAACATAACATTTGTTTCCATGATCTACCATGTTCGCTATCCTCGCGTGACGCTTGTTTACCTGCAGAGATGATACGGCTGTGCAGTTTCGCCTGACAGTGAGCATGTGCTTGCATATGCAAATGTTGGGGGAGTACATATTAATGATCCCGACGATTGAATCATTCTCGGTGTTACGTTGAGATTTGCCTATTTTTCCGTGGTGTTTTTCACAAACAAGATTTACATATGAAGGAGGAGGCAATGGTGTTTGAGACTCACTGTATGTGATTTACATGTACTGAACTCCTGTTATTTAACTATGGCAAGGTTAATTAAATTTTTTATTCTAGGACACCTTTAATTTGTGTTCCCGGGTAAGTAATTAATGACAGAATTTTCATTTTTGGGTGAACTAACCCTTTAATTATATATATATATGAGCCCAGGGCTGCATTTCCCCAAAAGTATCGTAAGCATGAGTAGATTGTAGAACTATTGCCACCAATGGACTCTATGATCAACTTAACTCACAATTCTTTTGAGAAACGCAGCCCAGGTAAACAACCCTATATTTAAAACCAATAAGCTTGTAAAACAGAAATGTCTGGATTTATTTCTGTCCACTGTTGGTCAGATTACCTGTGGAAGAGAGTAATAAACTGACAGTGGCAGGTCCACAAAGTGCAAAGCGGCCACCTTCATGGACACACCTGAGCTTCTGAACATGTCTTCCTTCATGATGTCATAATCCCTCAGGACGAATCTTAACCACTGCTCATTCTCCACTTCACCAATACAACCTAGAGAAAGAAACACACATCACGTTTGTTATATGTAAATCAGCATCAATCAATGGAAATGAGAAATGACCACATGACCAGCCAAAACACACAAACATACACATGTCTGGTTCACTATCTTTGTGGGGACTCTCCATAGATGTTATGGTTGTTATTCTGTACAAACTGTATATTCTCTCCCCTTACACTAACCATACCCCTAAACCTACCCATCACACAAAACCTTCTGCATTTTTACATTTAAAAAAAACTTAATCTGTATGATATATAAGCTTGTTTCCTCATGGGGACCCCAATTTCCCTATGATGTCCTCACCGGGATAGAAAAACAAGTACATTATATATATATATATATATATATATATATATATATATATATATATATATATATATATATATATATATATATATATATATATATATATATATATATATATATATATACATACATACATACACACACAATTATTTTAATGAGTTTTAAACTATTATTCTCTATTGACCGTATTATGAACTCTACGCAACAGCCCAAAACATTCATTCTTGCTTCTTGAGAATCAAGTAAACGCGCTTGCATTGTGCAATAAAGACTCTTTTAAACCAACCAATAGAGGATATCGGTCATGTTAACGGCGTAATTAAATTTTTGTTAAAAAAAACAACAACAACAAAGGGGCATGGCCATAAAAAAATATGACCTTTATAAAAAATGACCCACATTTATCATTTTTACTATTTTGCTCGTCGCTCGTAATGGTTAACTCTGTTAAACACACTAATAACAAGCAACATCATACATTATGTCAGTAATGGCACTGAATGTGGACTATAATCTTAGGACAACAACACTATAAACATAGGGAAATGCTTACATTTTTTTCTGTCCTCTGTCAATGCAATACCTTGCGCGTGTCGTATGTGCGTTGCGTTCACGTGGAGGCGAACAGGCGCCGCTAGAACTCACTTCCGGTACCACTGCGAGTTTTCAAAATAAAGGTTTTCAAATTGGGTTGCTAGGGGGTCCGTAGAAAAGTTTAGAGAACGTAATGAAAGCAGTGTTAAAAAAGTAAGTAAATAAATAAATAAACTAAATAGCTAACTAAATAAACAGACCAATATGATCAAAAATAAATAACATTTTATTTAAACTAATAAATTAATACATTTGATTAAAATAAGTAAATAAAACTGAATTTCAATACATACATTTAATAAATATTTAATACATATTTTAGTATTTAAATGTATTTAAATAACAAAAAAATGAATAATACAATTTGATAGGCTATAAATAATTCAAAAATTAATAAGTTTGATTAACATAAATTATTAAAATAAATATATGCCAGGTGCTGCACATTGGTGGTGGTTGAGGAGATTCCCCCTTCCATGTAAAAGCGCTTACTGTGCGTTCACACCGCCGCCGGCGAGAGCGTGAAACTTCGCTCTGGCCGCCCTGCCATCGACGCTGTAGAAAGATTCGTGGACGCGCTGCCGCTCTGCTTGGTCTTTTTTAAAACTGCATTTAAAGGGGCTGCAAAGCAAACAATCATGTTTATCGGCATTTGTGCAGACTGACCACAGGCAGAATATAACTGTATAATATAAGCTCATGAGAGAATTTAAATGTGAAATTGTATCGATGGAAAGAGTACCCAGAAAAGCACTATATAAATGTAACAAATTATTATATAAAACAATTTGATTTAAATTAAATTAAACTACATAAATAAAAAACATTTTAAAATAATAAATTAATACATTAGATTAAAATAAGTAAATACAATTGTATTTAAATAAAATCAACAAATAAATAAAAACGTGATTTAAATAACTGAAAAATATGAATGCATTTGATATAAAATAATGAATTAATACATTTGATTAAAATAAATTACTAAAATAAATCAAATTGGGTTTAAATAAAAATAACCTACACAAATAAAAAAACATTTGATGGAAATAGATAAATTATTAAAATAAGTAAATTAATTTAAATAATAAATAGAAATATATTATTTAAATACAAGCCTTGGTGTTATTTTAGACTCCCATATTAACAAGGTAACAAAATTTTCATTTTTTCATCTAAGAAATATAGCTAAAATAAGTATCTTTTTACCCTGGCATTTAATTAGTTACTCTAAACTGTGCTTATAATAAATTATGTCCATGTGCTTAGCCTTTCCTGCAGATATGTTGTGGATGATTATTTTTATTTTTATTTTGGTTCATCATATATTTTGTATTTTATCCTGTATGTTGTATTTGACCTTTTTTAATCTTTTATGTTTGATGCATGTTTTTTATCGAACATGATTGATTTTATTATTATTGATTTTATATGTAAAGCACTTTGAACTGCATTATATGCCTGAAAAGTGCTATATAAATAAATGTACTCTTATTATTTTAAATAACTAAACATTTTTCAAATGAATATAAAAATAATAAATTAATACATTTGATTAAATGACTAAAATAAATCTATACATAAAAATAAACTACGTAAATAAAAATGTATGAAAATAAATAAATTATTAAAGGGGTGGTTCCGTGGTTTTTTTCTAGGCTTGGTTGTGTTTATGGGGCACAGTATAACATGTCTTAATACTTCTTTTTTTTTTTTTTTTTATGCCATATTTTTCTTATATTTTACCTTTATTCCACACCGCTGTCTCCACTGTCCTTTGAACGGCTCGTTTGCTTCTTGCTTCTGTGAAGCTCATCCCTCCGAAAAACGCAATGGTCTTAGATTGGTTAGATGGCCAAATGTAGTTTGTAGTTCTGCAACAGCTCTCTCTCTTTTGTAATGACTGCGACGTGACCTCGCCCACTTTGTTGCGTGTTTGCGGGGGCAGTGTTTATGTAAATAGCAAGGGTTTATGATGTCACCAACCCGGGAAGAAGTTTGTTGTAGTCCAAACCGGCCGTTTTTGTAGGCAATAAACTGCCATAACTTTAAAAGACAATATCTCCGTTTGCATCGAACTTTCAGCGCTGCAACTTTGCAGATACTGTTTATGCTCAAGCAGCAACATTACGCACTAACTAAAGTTAAAAAAGTGAAATCGCATACAACCACCCCTTTAAAATAAATAACATTTGATATAAATAAAAAATGCATTTGATAAAACTAAATAAACAACAAAAACGTGTTTTAAATAAATAAATAAAAATAAGAAAGGTAATGTAAAATGTAAAAAATAAAAACAAGATTATTAAACTAACTAAATAAGTTACAATAAAACTGAATAAAATAAATTAAATGTGATTTAAATAAATAAATGATTCATTCTTTTTTATTTTGATCAAAAAAATATTAATAAAATACACATACATATCAGTACAGTGTGATTAGATGTATTACAATGTAATGTAATAGAAACGAAATGTTTCACACATTTATAATATTAATTTTAAATTGGGTATTTATATATGGAAATATATAGCTTCCATTTAGGATTGGATTGGGGGTCTGTGGCATCTTGTAAAGCCCTGGTGTGCATCGCTCTGTGACCGCTCGGGGGCGTCTGGGCTGGGATAGATCTCGCTCTGTCTTCAGTGGATCGATGCGCTTGCTTCTGTGAGTCATTCCGCTCGTGCACACTAGGCGGCGCCGCCTCTACCCGATGCTTCCCCATTCACTCTCAGCTCCGCACAACCGGAAGAAGCTGTTTGAATGTGTCATACCATGTAGCTCCAGTCTGAAGTTAAAGAGTCCGATGCCAGGCGTTTGAAAACCCGCTGTCTGCAAACGGAAGAATACTACAGTTATGTAGCTGACAAAGCCGAGAGACCGCCATCTTTCAACCGCCAGTCTCTTCATCTGCAGAATCGATCCATATTTAAACCATCGTCCATTTCCCTAGAGGTGAGCTACTATTATATCAGCGGCTGTGTGCGAACTGAAATATGGTGTATTTAAAGATTTCCATCCAGCTGAGTGAATATTAACCGGCGCATTGATTCTATGCAGTAATAACTGTAATGTTGTGATATGAGCTGATGCAGGGGCAGAGCTGTCAGATGATGTGACTTTAGCTTTAGCCCGCCGCATTCACACGCCTTCTGTCTGCTCTCCATTCACATTAAACGCCTCATTCACTGACAGTCTGCAGGGATTTCAGCTGTCCTTGTGGTTGTAACGATAGAAAGATTTGTAATCGTAGGACAAACTGCGTTGAAGTATGTGCGTGACAGGCAGCAAGCTATTTGCTAACTAGCCTAGCGAATATTCTGGCTTATGCTGACGCGTTGCTGGAGTGACGTCAAACACAGCTGTAGAGGCTCTTTACTGTACATTAATATTGGCTACTGTAGATTTACATTAAGCCCCTCCAGTGTGCTCCTCCATCTGGTTGTTACATATATGATGTGTTGTTTTGTATTCTTTAATATTTGTAACACTTTTTTTGTTAATAAAAGACGTGACTGTACATTGAATGCACAATGCTATGTGAGTATACTGAACAACATAATAATAATACATAATAATAATAATTATAACCATTAATAATTATTATTTGGAATTCCCAAACTAAATTAAAACGCGTTTGCAGTTTTTTGATGTCTGTTAATGGTTCTGCAAGTAAACAAATATAATATTTTATATTATATTTTAAGTTTTTTTTTTTTTTTAAGTGTTTATATAATTTGTTTTTATTATTATTATTATTATTATTAGTAGAAGTAGTAGTATTTAATTCAAACGGTAATGTGGAAATGTTTATAGAAAATTTGTTTTAAAAAATGATAATAATTAATAAATAAAAATAAGATAACATAAGATTAAAATAAATAAATAATTAAAAAAAGTATCCAATCCAATAAAGTTAAATAAGATTAAAATATAGAATAAAATAAGTAAATAAGTGAGTAAAATAATAAATACAGTATAACAGTACTATAATAAGTAGGAAGAAAACATGATGCAACTTAATTGAAACAAAAAAGAATTCCAAATAATATTTGATACACATCTATATTATTAATTGTTCACAGAATTAAATGGGGTCTTTTATACAGGAAACTATAGATGCTTTTTAAACAATAGGCTGGGGGTCCCTCAAACAAAGATGATCGTATTTGGAGGTCCGCTCCGTGACATCTAAAAGATTGAAAACCCCTGATTTAATACATTTTTATCTTTTTATAAACTCATGGACCCCCTACAGTTCCCTTGTGAACCCCAGTTTGGGAAGTCCACCAATCGATAATGTAGCAGAGCTGTTCAATAATGATGCACATGGATTTATTGTCTTATGCTTACAGGATCTTTTCAGAGCAGTTAATAATATTTTCTAGGTATCTCATCTGACAGTTGAGCTATCAGGCCTTATTAAAACTCCCACCTGCGCTTTTTGCATCCATTTATCTGGGTAGTCTTGTAAACAGCCTTTTTTGCAAAACTGGTTAGTCAGTAGATTTTTAAAGATAACATTTTATGATCTTATTTTTGCTTTTGGTTTGTATAAGGAAGAATGCTGTGCGATTGTAAAGTATGTACAGGCCATACAGACCATATGCACATGTTCTCTCGTGTCACATGTGGTTGTAGATTGAGTACTAAAGGCTCAGATAATATTTTAGTGCTGATTTATGTCAGAAATCCAAGACATGGCAGTGTTATTTGTGTGAGTGTGTGTGTGTTTAGCAAAACATGTCTTGACCTTCCCCCTGAATTAGCCTACACCCAGTGACCACTGAGACTTTTGTGCACAATTTAGAAAATTAGGGATAGATGAAGGATGACTAATAAACTGTTAATAAACAGAACTGCATTCGTCTTGCGGAAGAACATTGCAGTCGGAGCTACTTCTCTCTGTTTATGTCTATGGCGAGGCGCGCAGGGACTGTGCTCCTCTGCAGCGGTTTCTACCAGACCGTTTTACTTTCAATTACATTTTAGTTAGTCATGCTTTAAAGAAGTACAATTATTTTGATGTGGTGACTAACATACTAAAGCACATTTTAAGTACTTGATTATATTTTGAACTCTAGTGTGTTATTTGATATTCAAAGTTTATGTATTTTAAATTGCAATTTCATCATTATATTGAATACTCTGTCTGTATATTGAAATACATGACAAATTTCAGTAGAAATGACATTGCATTTTAATTTACCACTATTGTTTGTCAGTACAGTTGGTAGTAGTAAACTATAACCATATTTCAAAAACAAATAATTATGAAATTACATCGAGTCAAATTACATGTCAAGTGAGCACTCTTAAGTTCATCTATTTACATTTACTATAAATTCAAACTAGAATAAATTTTCTTGCAAATCCCATGCAATTTTTTTCAGAGAACATTACATTCGTTTTACACCGAAGTATATTTATTTAAAGTGTATTATTTAAGACAAGTTTTTAATTGTCTTAACCACAAATTATTGGTCAATAAATTAAAATTTAAGCAAATACGCTACTTAAAAAGCCCTTTCTGTCTCAGAAAAACATCAAAGACAGAATGTCTTTGGCAGAATATGTGAAGTTGTGTGTGGAGTGATGAATCACAAAGAAACATGGTGTGCTCCACAGCGATTCACTGGAGAGACTTCACTGTGTAATTCAATGCTTTGGAGTACAGGAGAATATTGCAGAATGGCTTGCTTCCCAAAAATGAAATTTTGTTATCTAAAGAGGAATGGTCAGACGTTATTTTTCAATGCTCCTACTCAAAGTGCATCGACAACCAAGATGCGGCTTGAGAACAAGTCCATCAGGCTCATGTTTTGCACTGGTCAGAGTCCAGATTTGAACCCTATAGCCTAATGAATATTTGGTCTCATATTAAACTCAAACAAACTGGGAGACACTGTTTGAAGCCATCAACACTGAGTGGAACTGGAACAACACTGACTTCTTCCTGTAAAAGGCTGTCTGTTAGTTTGGACTATTCCATGCTAAGTTACTTTTATTTTTAGAAAAAAAAGAAAAGAAAAAAAAATCAGTATTTAAGATGGTGCGAGCCCTGGCTCATACAGGTCCGAGTCTGATCACGAATCGCAGCACAATGAACCAACAACACCTCAAATACAAAGGATACTCCAGCCTGTGACAGCGTGGAAGTTATGTTTAGTTAGACACAAACTTAATGAGTAGATATCAAAGGTAACCATTAGGGGTGGTGAAAAAAATCGATTATCGATTAATCGCGAGTATGTTATGGACGAGCATGAATCGATCATTAAATTTTCAAAAATCGATTTTTTTATTTATCTAAACCTGACTCTACCACCGTGTGTGTGTGTGTGTGTGTGTGTGTGTGTGTGTGTTCATTAGATGAATGTAAATCTGTCGTTAATGCTGAGATGATTCTGAGGGAACACTCTAGAAATCCTCCCGCCTCGCCTCCTCTGGAGCTCAGGCACATTAGCATTAGCGCGTTAGCACGGCTCAGATTCGCGCACAAACACCAAATAAACGCCTTCAATCCGCAGATTTATGAGCTAGAAAGACAAGGTGTTTGGAGAGAAAACTTCTTCTTTACCTTGACATGTTTCGACTGCAACCTGCAGTCTTCCTCCACCTGAACACGTTGTCTTTCTAGAAGAAAATTGTCCAATTTCTACAGTATGTTGGTTCTGATCTACTTCCTAAAGGAAATAAGCCTTTCATTTATTTGTTATTGTTTAGTTCAACTTGATGAGTCACAACACAATGTGATGTATTCATTTCTGTGTAACTACACGACACTACACGACAAGTGCTTTGAGTTGTTGTTACTCAATAAAAGAGTTAAATAATTCAGTAGCTGACTTTTTTTTTTATACTGCAATCACTTTGTAGTGTATTTTCGTTTACTGTTGTGAAATGGAAAATCAATAATCGCTAATCGAGAATCGTTAATAATCGAAAATCGACTGTAATCGAATCGGGACTTCAATAATCGTAATCGAATCGAATCGGGAAACCAGACAGATTAACCACCCCTAGTAACCATGCAATACTATCACATATAAAAAACAATTTTTACTCACATAATTGTGTTGCATCATTCCTGTCAGATTCAGAAGCCACAGCATAATTTTTTTTTAAAAATCTCATCCTGCCTACAAATCCAGTCTCTTGTTTACAAACAAATCCAAAGTGAAATGAAGCGAACAAATGCAATGTCTTTCTCTTTACCCACGTGAGCTGGATCTTCATTGAAAATAAACTTCAACAATGCATTGCTAATATTGGAATCCAAAGGAAGCTTATGGCATGTTTGAAACATGCTTTATTGCTTGGAAGTTCGATCCGGTTTAGCTCCACGTAGGCCTATGTTATTCATCACGTCATTTCATTACATGCACGAGTCGGTGGGCAGGGCTACAGAATTAGGCATTGGTCTTAAGGCGGCGTTTCACTGCACTCTTGACGTCGCGGGATGCACATTTGCAGATCAATTGTTTGCTGAGCCAGCTGTCAATAAAGCTTTTATTTGACTTACAATTAAGTTTTCAGCTCTAAAACTTACAGGATATTCTTATATTACGATGACCTTTTATATATATCAAAAGCTCAATTCATGACCCCTTTAAAAAACAAAGGGAAAAAAATCCCTCACTGCTCTTGACTGAATAACTTTAATAAGGATTAATCTACTGTAAGACCCATTGCAGTGCTGTTTTGCATTTGATTATTAATTTTCAATACCTGAAAATTATTGTTAGACTTAAAAAACACGAAAGGCAGTGTTTATTTTATTTGTATGTTTGTTCTAATGTATTTGTGCTATTGCTTGTATTTTTATTATTTGTTCTTATTTTATTATTGACAGTTGTCTTTAACACTATTTGAAATGTATTTGAGTTAGGCTAGTAGTTTATTATTTATTAAGGTTATGGGTCAAAAACAATGAAGACCATAACTAGGCCTATTTTATTTATTACTAAAAAATGTAACCACTGTCCCAATCGGGCCAGCAGAACAAATCCTTAGCGTTGAGCCCTGCAGTGATTTGTGATTAAAATGAAGAAGACCATTAAAAGACTTGCTAATTTTGGCTTGGCCCATTTTTTTTAATGCTCAGGAGTGTACGCTATATCTTGGTCATTTAAGAAGCATTGCTGTTTTCATCAGGTAGTAACATGGGTCTCCGTTGTCCGCTTGTGTTCGGGTTACGAGGGGATGCTCTCTGGTTTGCTCTCTTGGAGTGACACACCATGACATTTTGTTTACACTACAAATGTGTTTATAACAACTTCTGATGTGTTTTTTTAAATAATCAAATCCTTGCTGGTATTGAAATTATAGTTTACTAATGTGTTAATCTTTCTCTCCTTTTTCAAAAGAGTGATGTCTGGAGCATCAGGCAATGACTGCCCACACTTGGAGTGTGTGGGGGAGATCACCAAGGAAGAACTCATCCAGAAGTCTCACGTGAGTCTAAACCAAGACCCAGTCACACCCGTTATCACATCATTGCTTCCGCCCATTTCTTATAGCTCAAATGTATTGTGCATTATTGAGAAAGCAATGACCTCTCTTTTGGAGTTCACAGCGTAGTGGAGTGCACTAATAACGTGTGGCTTCCTTACAAATAAGAGCTTAGGCTAACAGTGCATGCTGTCGGTGGAATCAATGTGCAATTATACATTATAGCTGTTTAAAAGCATCTGAGGTTGATGCACCACTAATTGATTGCCAGCAAAAGATAGAATACATGTTTTCAGTAGTTTTTTTCTTACGTTAACCCTCGAGTCGGCCGTCGAGCCGGCGTGATTGGCTTGCTTTTTTTCTTATTAGTGCCAAAGAGGCTCAAATAACTCTGTCGTTTTTTTTTATCATTCAGGCAAGTGTTATCATTATAATCTGTTAAGTTTCTATATTTTTTGTGTACAGTCACAATAAAAACAAATTGTTGTGCTTTTTGCAAAATAAAGAAATCAAACATGATGCGCGATCTGCAGCCTCTCTATCAAAGACGTTCATTCAAATAGTCTTCTGAAAATTACCTCTAACTTAGTGAATACTTGTCTCACAAACATGAGACATATGTCTAAAGAAACGCTGAAATGTCAGGTTTTAAACGCTGTAAACCAAATCAAAAACAAATATTCTGTGTTTATGTAATCTGATTGAAAGCAGAGAGATGTTAGTCGTTCCTGAGTGGCTCATTATACACTAATGCCACCACGCCCACGAAGCGCGCGCTCTATTGAGATTCAAAAACTGAGGCTTCTGAGACGATGCCCACACACACATCATCTCAAGGTGGACGAGGACGCACTGAAGCTTTCTTTGTTTAAATCAGCTCAAAATTACTGTCAGATGTAAGTAATTACCTTGACAAACCATACATCATTTAAAAGATCTCAGACTCAAACTTCCATTTTTGACCTCTGTTTTATTCTCAAGGTCATACAGTGACCGTAGGAGTTATGAATATGAAAACCGTGTCGGTACCTTTGATTGTAATATGAGCGTCAGCTGATCTCATTTATAAAAAAACTCCTCCATTCTCCTCATGAAGACTCACGACAAACAACATCCCTCAGGGCTTTTAGTTCAAAAGTGTGCAGATGAGGAGAAATATTACATTTACATTACATTTACGCATTTGGCAGACGCTTTTATCCAAAGCGACTTACATTGTATTCAAGGTACACATTTTACATTTTGTCAATTCTTGCTTTCCCTGGGAATCGAACCCATGACCTTGGCGTTGCTAGCACCATGCTCTACTGTTTGAGCTACAGGAAAGCAAATATTGATAGGTTCTCATATGTCTGTGTCAAATTTCTATACAGAGAAGTGTTATTTCAATCTGTTGTGTTTTCAGTTCATACTGGCACATGTAGTCCATATATAGCGCATAAAGAAGATACAATGTGACATTCAGTCTGACATAAACAGCTTCCAGAAATCGCTCTAACATGCAGGTAGACACGTTTGAATATAATAAACACACAATCGCAACAATATATGGCTTATCTGTGTTATTTATACCATGTTGGCTTGGCTATTATTAACATTTGACTTGTGTTATAAAGTACGTTTGGAGTAAAAACATGGTTTTAATATCATTAATTGTTGTGTTTTAATAAATTGGTGTAATAAATCATAAATTATTGTTTAATAAATCATAAATTGTTGTGGCAGATAATACAGATAATATGTTTTAAGTTATCTGGTCTACCTTGATGGAACAATTTTTACTTATCTAGTAAATTAATCTTGATATAAGAATTTTAAATATTTGGACTGGAAACAAGAAAAAATACCAAATAAGAAGAGCATTTTTTGCAGTGTACTCAAATCTTCTGATCATTTCAAATATAATAGGCCTTTGTTAACTACATTCCAAATAAAATAAACGACAAAAAAATATGTTTCCTTTGCTCTGTTGCTCTTCGTTACATAGGCCTACCTGAAACTCATTCATTATGCAGCTCATTAATGCGGGATATTATGTCCTTTGTTATCTCAGGTGCTATCTCATCATTATTCATCAAATAACTGTTTTCTATTTTAAAATGTAGTTTATTTCTGTAATGGCTGAATTTTCAGTATCATTTCACCAGTCTTCAGTGATGATGCATCGTCCTTCAGAAATCATTCTAATATCTTTTTTTGGTCACTTTAGATCAGAGTCCTGCACGGGTCTGATTTTGTAAGTCCGCACCCGCCCATACCCGCAGTGCTTAAAACTGCATCCGACCCGTTTTCCGACAACAGCACTAATTAAAATCCACACCCGACCTGCTTAAAATAGAACCGACACCCGACCCGTGCCCGAAATAAAATCAGTTTAGCATATCACATTATAGACACACTTACAAAAATGTTTATTGCCAGTATACAGAAGTTATTACACGACCATCAACACAAGGACAACTTCAGCCGAGGCTGTCAAAAGGCTAACGTTACATCATGAAGAACATGGTTGTGTCCTTATCATCTCTACGAGGCACCTTCAGTTCTGTCCCCTTTGAAAAATACTGTTCGATAGAACTGTGCTTGGTTTGTTACCACAGTTATCTGCGTACTTCCTCAGCAATGAAGTTCCACATTTGCGGCTATCCAATATACAATCTTTTCTTCAACTCCTCAGGATCCATCTCGACGAGTGCAGACAGATCACGCGCGGTTGTGATTCTCCTGAGAGGGCGCGTGTGCACAAATAAACTGACATGGATTTGTAATTATTTTACAGGCAAGGCATATTTTTGTAGATGTGTTCCTAAATATATGCATAAATTTTTTTTAGGAACACATCTACAATATACATATTCGTTTGCATGTGACTGTTTTAAACCCGTGTTTAGACCCGTGTTTCTCCCTTGTCCGACCCGACCCGCACCCGTATCCGACACAGTTAGGATTTTCACTCATTTCAGCAATATTCTGTGCAGGACTCTGCTTTAGATTAGGGTCCAGTTCCCAATGCTCCAGTTTATTAAAGGCAAAAGTCGTAGTTAATAGTTAATTATGAATTTTGCCTTTAATAAAGTCCTAATTACTGCTTATTAATAATTAGTAAGGTAGTTGTTAAGTTGAGGTATTGGATGAAAACTATGCAGAATAAGGCTTTTATATGTGCTTTATAAGTACTAATAAACAGCCAATATTCTATATGCTAATACTGTTTAATGGTGAGAATTGAACCCTAATCTAAAGTGTTATCCAATAAAAAAAATCAACTTATTCTAATATGCTAATTTGTTGCACAAGTAAAAACAAATGTTGTTGTGCTTAATATTTTTGTGGTTACTTTTTTTCTTTTCTTTCAGGATTCTTAGTTTAGGGTCCAGTTCTCACCATTAATTAGCTGCTTATTAGCATGCAAATTCCTAGGTTATGGGCTGTTTATTAGTACTTTTAAAGCACACATTAATGCCTTATTCTGCACAACCTTATTCTACATCCCTTAACCCTACCCAACACCTAAAATGAACAACTACCTTACTAACTATTAACAAGCAGTAATTAGGAGTTTGAGGCAAAAGTCGAAGTTCATAGTTAGTTAATAGTGAGAACTGGACCCTAATCTAAAATGTGACCAAAATATTTAACATTATAAATGTCTTTACTCTCACATTTGATCAATTTAATGCATCCTTACTGAATAAAGTATACATTTATGTGTTTACAGGGTCAGTGTCAGGACTGTAAAGTTGGGGGACCAAACCTTTGGGCCTGTCTAGAGGTAAGTTATTTTTCTATTAATTGTGTTTAATACGGATGCAGATATTAAAATACTGCAGCTATAGTGATATATATATATATTTATTACTGTCAACGTTAACGCATGCGATTACATTTTTTTCCCAGTTTAACGTGTTAAAAATATTTAACGCAGCTACCGCAGCATCCATTTTTTTTTGTCATCCTTTGGCTATCATTACGATATATGATCACGCTCTTATTAATGCAAATGCTTTTGAACCATTCAAGCGTGACAAGACAAGGAGAACTCGCTGTCTGTTAACGTCATGACCATAGACTGTAAATGTCATGACAGAATGATGCGCGCCAGTATCATGAGCACACTCAACGCAGCAGAATCGAGTTCTCTTTCGTGCTTGAACAAGCAATAACACACAGAATTATGCCAAAAGGTCAGTTTTGTCGAGTATCGTCATAAGAACAGTCTTAAATTAGTTGAATAACGTCTTAAATGAACTTCGAGTTGTGAGAAAATGGGACGCGTGTGACAGTACGTCCGATCCACGTCATGTTCAGCAGCGGCAGATCTTAGTGACAGCAGCCACTAATGATGTCTGTCATTAATGTTAATCAAAGAACAATGATAACAGAGAAAATTACTCGCTGCTCTTGACTAAAGAACTTTTGTAACTTTATTAAGGATTAATATATATTTAATTAATAATTTATGCAATGCAGACTGTTTGATAACTTTATTAAATTTCTATATTTCCTACCTTTTACGTTCACGTAAATAAAAGTTATTTTTTACGCCTAATAAATGTAAAAAAAAATGATAGCTTTCAATTACACTGTAATGTTGAATGGCTATAATTAATGTTTAAAAATGGGGGGAAAAAATCTATTTCATAGAGACTTCAGTAGCAGTATTAGTATCAGTGATACTGGCCTTCATTCATAAATAGATACCATTAAACAAATATTTTAAATAAACTGTCTTTGTTTGTATACATTCATTTGGAGAGGAACTGAAAGTATTACATTATAAAATATATTAAAAACATGTAAAAAACTGAAGTGTTTTTAGATGCGCTTAATCACAGAAAAAAGTTTAATCAATTGACAGCACTAATCACTAATACACCGATCAGGCATAACACAATGACCACTGACAGGTGAACATCACAGCACCTGTTAGTGGGTGGGATATATTAGGCAGCAAGTGAAAATTTTGTCCTCAAAGTCGATGTGTTAGAAGCAGGACAAATGAGCAAGCATAAGGATTTGAGCGAGTTTGACAAGGGCAAAATTGTGATGGCTAGACGACTGGGTCAGAGCATTTGCAAAACTGCAGCTCTTGTGGGGGCTCTTGTGTGTGTGTGTATATTACATTTATATTAAAAAAATTGAAATAACAAAAATGACTTTGAAATGACTATCCATCTTCCTGGGTGAAAAAAAACGTCTCTTATGAATGGTGACGTGAAATTCTTAATTATTGAATGCTAGTTTATAATGCAGGCTGCAGAGTGTAATTTCTTTTTATGTTTATGACTCGTTCAGAACGGCTGTTCATATGTTGGCTGTGGAGAGTCACATGCGGATCACAGCACTGTCCACTCTCAGGTTAGTCATCATATTCTCTACCATTTCTTAGCTGTGCAATAATTATTCAAAATCATGTTTTGAAAATGTCTAAACATTTTGTGTATGAATAACTACTTTATTTTACAGTGTCCTTGTTACACTTGTTACATGTAGTTACTAATAACTAAATTATGCATAATTACATGCAACTAACCCTAAACCAAACCCTTATCCTAACCCTATAGTAAATGCATGTAGCTAATTACTATTACTCAGTACTTAAATGTGTAATTACACTAAATAAAATGTTTAGGTTTCACATTATTTTAATGTGTCCATGGTTGTTTAATGTACTTACAGCATGGGACATTTTCACCCATAGTGAGCTGTCATTGTACATTTCAGACATGTGTGACCCTCATAGCATTACAGCTCTAGGATTACATTTGTATGTGGATTTAGACGGGTGGATCTGATCACATTTGTCACTCTGTGTTGATTTCAAGGCTGTTATTCTGAATGTGACCTGAATGATGAAATGAACCACTGAAGTGTGTTTTGAATCCCAGCCTGGCCTGTGGCTGAACTCCTCCATTATTAATCAGCACTCCAATGGGGATCTCCTAGCTCACTAAAGCCCACTCTGATTACCCATTACCAAAACCTCACAATACTGTCTGTGTGAACACCACTGAGAAAAGAAGACAGCCATCAGACATACTTCCTCCACAATAACCTGTATTTATTGCAGTAAACAAAATGCAGGCAATGTTTTTTCTTCCACAAAATGGTTTTCCTCTAGCAGGGGGCTTGTGGGTATAGAGTACTGCAGTAATTATGTATTTTTGTAGACAAACTCTGAACATCATCCCCCTGGTTCCCTCATCAAAAAAACCCAATAGGATTTTTCCATTGGCTTTTGGATTATTGCAGAAAATAAGCTCTGCGACAAACAAAGGCTTATGATTCTTAAACGTTTGGTTCATCAAAATAATCTTCACAAAAGAACACAACTTTTATGAATTTTCAAGTGTAAATTAGAGCTGCAACTAATGATTTTTTTTTTTGATTAGTCAACTAATCTAACGATTATTATTTTTCACTATTTCCACGATTAGTCGACTTATCTAGCGGTTCATTTTCCCAGATTAATCTGATAATTATTTTTTACTGATTATTGTATTTCAAAGAGGGTAGTGAATTTGTATATTATTTTAACATGAAATCAATGAATGATGACATTTAGAGGTTGACCGATAGTGGATTTTACAGATACCGATAACTAGGTTGGACTGCGCTTGCCGATAACCGATTAATCGACCGATAGTTTTTAAAATGGATACTGGATAAAAACACAATTAAAACAGTGCTTGACTTTGAAAATGTGCTAAATTAAAAACATATAAATATGAATATTAAAGTTCTAACATAAATTCTTCAGAAAATAATTTAAACATTAAAAAATTACAGGTCAAATTTGTTTTTTTACCTATAACCTAGAAACATGCATGTACATTTCATAGGTAACACTAAGCAAGTCCCTGTGCAACAAGGATGTATTAGCTCACATGAACTATATGCATTATGAATACATTTTTACAGCATGTATTAATATGAGCAATACAATTGTACCTTGATCATTCACGTTAGTTCATAGTGCATTAACCAAGGTTAACAGATAAAAATTCAAACAATTTAATGTTGAAATTAACATACTAACGATGAACAATACTTCCACAGCATTTATTAACCTTAGTCAATGTTACAAATGGAATCTTATTGTAGTGTTACCATTTCATATACCGTGAATCTAAACAGTGTGCTTTTTTAGAAGGAGATTATCTAATAAAAAAAACGAATGCTCTGCTTTGTTTATGTTTCTGTCGGCAGCATGACGATACAGTTTGCTTTCTCACATCACTAATTTTATATGTGCAACATTTGGGTCGGACTTGGATGTGTTTTTATCACATTGTTTTAACTGCTTGAGGTACTGCTAATGTTAGTGTCCTCTCAGCCTCTCAAACACACACACTGCTGTTATTTACCTATTAATCAGGGCCGGCCCAAGCCCTTATGTGGCCCTAAGCAGAATTTTATTTGGGGGCCCCTCTGTGCCACCAATATGATTAACTACTGTCAAATCTTGATAATTCACACACCCAGTATCAATGTTAGAAGTTGTAGCTGTGTTGCTTACATCATGTCTGCCTGTCATGTTTTTACCCTTACACAGTTTTTAATTGTGACAGTAGCAAACCCACAAGACTGGTCAGATGTTAATATTCAAAGCCTTACAGTACTACAGTTCAGATTCGGATATGTACTTTTTTTCCTTTTCTTTTTTTAAGTAGCCTAGTCTCTTATGCTGAATATGCTCACTTTTCCCCAGGATTCTTTGATGAATAGAAGGTTAAAAAGGACAGCATTTCTCTGAAATAGAAAGCTTTCAAAAAATCCTAAAAAATATTGTAATATAAAAACTGATAATCATAAATGTGTCTTGAGCATCAAATCCTCATATGAGAATGATTTGTGATCATTGATGATGATAGATTCAGCTTTGATCACAGGAATACATTACACTTTACTATATATTCACATAGAAAACAGCTGTTTTACATTATAATAATATTTCACAATATTACTGTTTTTTTTATCAAATGAATGCAGCCTTGATGAGCAGAAGAGATTTATTTTAAAAACAAGAAATGTTGATTTTTCAAACATTAAACAGAGCTTTTATTTTGGCAGAAATAAAATGTTATTTTTTGCATTCCATTCGGCTGTGTAGAAAGAACCTTTTTATTTTCTTAATAAAAACATCCAAAATGTAGGCTACACAACTTTTAATTCCAAGGGGACGATATAGCACTTGCAGAAAAACATCTACTGAGAAGCTGGACGCTATGCTGTAGCTACTCCAAGACATGCGTTCGAGATATTCGCACTAGGGGTGTAACAATACACTCGTGTCACGATTCGATGTGTATCTCGATACTGAACTCATGATTATACGATGTGTATCTCGATACTGAACTCATGATTATACGATATGTATCTCGATACTGAACTCATGATTATACGATATGTATCTCGATACTGAACTTGTGATACGATATGTATCCCGATATGTAGCCAAAATCAAGTTTTTTTTTTAATTTTGTACTTTTTTATTATTATTAAAAAAATAATATTATTATTAGTGTAACCTATTACTATCAGGACCCAACAAATATTTACCCATTGCATTATTATACATTATATTCAACATTATATATAGCCTAGTTGTTTAATGTAATAATGTCACTGAATCTAATCACTAATTATCACTAATCACTAATGCTATTGCACTTCTGGTTAGACCTTAACTGCATTTCGTTGCCTTGTACTTGTGTAATGACAATAAAGTTGAATCTAATCTAATCTAATTAGTCACAAAGCTTTCAATGCAGGCAGCATCTCTCCCGGTGCTCGCTATGTCCCGCTTCTCCCGCTATTAATGCACTATACATATAGAATAAACCATCTAAAATGCTTTGAATAATCATGCTAGTACAACTAAATGTGATCTGGTGATTTAAATTATGTTTGCGCTTTCACTAAGGAGTGCCACTTTAAATGGTGTTTCCGCTTTAAATAATGTTTACGTTCCGGCAGCGCGTGCACTTCAGATGATCAATGCAATCAGTCACAGTTCTCATCACAAGAAAGCGTGTCAAAATGACCACTCAAACTGTAAATGTTTAGCTCATCCAAGAATTTTAATTCTGCATTTACTCCCTCATGTTGTTTTCACGCGTTACGCAATCATTTCAACATCTGTGTTTGTTTACTACAGTCCGTGTTTACTAAATCCATCCGATTTTCTTGCACTTTGGACTGCAGTACTGTCAGAATCAATCCGTGCATATATTTGAAAACTTAACATTTTGCAGTTTATTTAGTGGCCATTTTGCAATTTCAATAAACATAAAATAACATGCAGTAAAAAGTCATTTAATGTGCTCTTGGGGGCCCCCTGGTGGCCAAGGGGCCCTAAGCAGCCGCTTAGTTCGTTTATGCCTTGGGCCGGCTCTGCTATTAATGCAGCATCTAGTCAAGAAATGAATTGCTTTATAATGATTTGGCAACAAGTACAGTAGTGTTCTGTATTCATACCGTTTCGCTGGCGTGTTTTAAACATCTGAAGTGTCAGCGCTCTCCGTGTGCTCTCCGTTCAGCAGCGCGCAGCCTCACGTGGTAATGTAAACAACACACGTGAGGTTTTTTTCCGCCTCTAGAGGTCGCTCTCGTGCTATATAATGCCCAACAGACCCTTCTCAGAGCTCTTGCACTGTGTAATAACACACGTCTCAGACCCTCCAGCAACGGACGCAACACGGGAAAACTATCGGTGTGGATTGATTGCTCCACCAATCAACTATCCGTGCCGATTAATCGGCAAAACCGATGAATCGGTCGACCTCTAATGACAATGTTAATTGTATTTCAGGAAGGGTAGTGTACTTAAGCCATTTTATAATGAAATATATGAACACAAGAAGCATTTTAAACATTATGACGATACTATTCATCATAAAATGTTTACAGAGTAGGCCTAATTAGGAAAAGTTGTTTACTATAATAGTTGAGTATGATTTACTTATTGATTTGTGTCAATAGTAAACAAAAATGCACTTGTATTTATCTGCAGAAGGTTCACTTACACTCTCAAAAAAAAAAAAGGTTCTATATGGCACCAAAAAAGGTTCTTGGCTCGTAATCATAGGGGAACCTTTTTTAGTGCTATATAGCACCAATTTTGGTGCTTCAGCGGTTCTTCAGAGGTGCTATATAGCACCTTAGTCGAAGAACCGTTGAAGAACCTCTGAAGAACCACTGAAGCACCAAAATTGGTGCTATATAGCACTAAAAAAGGTTCCCCTATGATTACGAGCCAAGAACCTTTTTTGGTGCCATATAGAACCTTTTTTTTTTTAGAGTGTACAGGAGCTTTCAGCATAGGGTTGATGTATAACTAGTCATCTATTTTGAAGATATACATGTGCAATGCATAAACAATGACTAAAGCTGCCAGAAGTTTTTTCCCAAACTTCAAAGACACATTTAAATGATTAAAACTAGAGGCATATCTTAACTTTAATGTTACTTTAATCATGTAAACTACCTGTATACAGCGTGTTATTATGCATATGTGTTTGGGACAGAGGGGAACCCGGTCGCATTTGAAGCAGATATATGCTGCCCATAATCACCGGAAAATGTGACCAAATGGACAATATTCGTCTGTATTTGCAAAACACACGCCACGGTTAAGCTGCGCGAGACGAACACTGGCAGTGTGAAAGCCCAACGGGCGCACATGGCTCCTGCTCTCCACGCGCACACCGCATGCAGTGTGAAACGGCCATTAGAGAGCGAACAAAGCACAGTTTTATTCGGGTTTCTGTTTCAAGTACTCCCACACTTTTGAATTTCGCTGTCTGGCTTTATATGATGAATTATCATTTTCACTATGCCCGGGAGCAAAAGCCGGCATTATTCTAGATCTGTTCTATTCTAGAACGTAAATAATGTGACGCCGACACGTTGACGCATTTCACACATGTCGACGTATTTTCTGTCAACGCGTCGTTGCAGCCCTAGTGTAAATACAATAAATAGGCTATAATCGAACTACATCATGGCTGGCCACATGGCTTCAATGTCACACCCTGTAAGCTTCCAACAACTCTTTCAGACTTTATTTAAAATAATATATATTAATTTTTAGCTCAAGTAATTTGCAAGATTACACTATTATAAACACAACAATTCTGTGAATGCGGATTAGTGAGTAGATAAGTCTTCATGTTTGGCTGGTGATGTTTAATGTCCCCAGCAACCTCTGTAGTTCCATGTCATAGAATAAAACTCATCTTAACTCTATAAAGCACTTTCAAAACTATACTCTAATAGTACAAGTATAAAATAACTACATAAAACACAACAAACAGCCATATCATCCATCATGATGGACTTTAGGTCGACCGATAGAGGATAGTGGATTTTACCGATAACGAAAACAAGGTTGCACCACCTGGCCGATAACTGATTAATCAACTGATAGTTTTTAAAATAGATACTGAATAAAAACAAGACATAAAACCGTGCTGAACTTAATTGCAAAAATTGAAAAGCAGTACTGAACCATAAAAAAGGCACTGTACTTAAATAAATAAATAAATAAATATAAATATATAAATATAAATTATACCTTGATCATTTGTGTTCGTTCACAGTTCATGAACTAATGTTAAGAGACAACTTTAAAATGGTAACGTTGAAATCAACAAACAAACAATACGTTTATTTATCTTAATGTTACAAATGGACTCTTATTGTAAAGTGTTGCCATTTCATATAAATCCAAAAGCTTATAGATGGCCATCTTTAAATATCGACACAAACGCCATAGTATTAATATTAGACATGCATGTATATTGTATGTATACGCTCACACTTTGGGCCCTTTTGCTAGTTTAATGATGGAAATAAACGGTCGGTGCGCCAGGTGCATGGTCCAAAAGGTTGTACCTATTCAATGAGTGTGTCATGGGTGTGTTTTGAGCATAACGTGCAATTAACTAATCAGAGTCTCATCTCCCATTCTCTTTAAAAGCCAGTTGCTCTTGCATCATGGTGGATTCGCTATTAACATGGTGGAATTTGTGAGCGGAAAGACTGAACACTTCTCCAGAGAGGAATCCTTTTATTTTTAATATCTGTCACGTTTGTGTTAGGGATTGGCATTTATCAAAAATACTGCATGTGAATATTTGGGCTAATAAAAAAAAAAAGAATATTCAAATATTTGTTCATTTAAATGACGTTATTTTGAGAAAATGAAGAAAAAAACAAAACAACTTTTTTTATTTTTATTCATCAAGTGTTTGTCATCATTTCTGAACAAGCTTACGATTAGGCAATATACACAACAAGCTTAAGTTATATCTTAAGGTTTTTTTGTTCGAAACATTAAACAATATGTGTAAACCAAAAATATAGGCCTCAAGAACAAAAGCATTATAAGCAAGCAGCGCGAGCGAAAAAAAACACTAATAATGCAGACTGCGCCAGTTAATGTACACATATACACTTGAGTCGGTATATATAGTTATCGGGTTTATATTGTTTCACATGTTCATTTAGAAAAAAAACGATAATATCATATTATTATTATTATTATTAGTATTATGATATTCTTCTTGGGTGAGAGAACACACCCCACTGACAGACGTTGAAGCGAAGATTTTAACAGCACTTTGTGTTTTCTGTTCTTAAAGGATTAGTTCACTTTTAAATAAACTTTTGCTGATAATTTACTCACCCCCATGTCATCCAAGATGTCTGTCTTTCTTTCTGCAGTCAAAAAGAAATTAAGGTTTTTGATGAAAATATTCCAGGATATTTCTCCAAATAATGGACTTCAATGGGCTCCAAACAGTTCAAGGTCCAAATGACAGTTTCAGTACAGCTTCAAAGGGCTTTAAACGATACCAGACGATGAATAAGGGTCTTATCTAGCGAAACAATCAGTTTCTGCGAGAAACCGAGCAGTATTTATGCTATTATTTTACCTCTTATCAGACGAACGTGATCATCTCTGAGCTCCGCCATAACTTCCGCTAAGTGAGGTCAAATACAAGCGTGGTCATAGATGTATACGTAGATGCTTCATCAGCGCCTGCACGGATCAGTAGAATGAGGCATCTACGATCGATATATCTATGACCACGTTCATATTTGACCTCACTTAGTGGAAGTTATGGCGGACAGTGCACCCTTGTCAGCCGCTCTAGCAACGGACGCAACCTGGAAAAACTATAGGTATGGATTTTTGCAGATAGCCGATAACAAAAACCAAAGAGAATAACGCTGCATTCACACAGTGCGTCGACACTTTACAGAGTTCAAAGCTTGGTTCTGCTGCAACCGTTATAGTGACAACAGCCAATCACATTAATTTTCAGGTGTTGTATGAACGCAATTGGCTAGCGTCTGAGCTAGGGTATTTGCATTGGTGCTTGAAACATTTTAAAATGTTCAACTTCTGCCGCAAGCAATGCCAGACTTCCCATATACACTTCAGACGAGACTGAGAAAAATAAGAAAATATAATGTGCTTGTTTTTATTTCAGGCATTTAACCAGTGCTAATATGCTAACTCGTTTATGGGTTTTGGCCTACAAAAACACATCACCGCACCGCCTGTTAATGAGAAATGCCTGATAGTCGTGCATGTGTCTTTGTAGACGCATAAAGATTATTATTATTTTATAATTTTTTTGATTGTGTAAATTCCCAGTGTCATCAGTCATGAGTGTATTGTACGTACCACGATTTATAATGTAGATGAGTTTTCTATTGTTTTAGCCTGCTATGCTGTTAGATTTGATATGGGCATGTATTACATCCTGTCCGTCACTGTAATGGTCGGATTGGCAGATGTTGGCAGGGCTTGTCTTTGGCGCAGCTCTCATAAATGTTTTATCTGCCCCTGTCTGGCTGCAGTTGCACCAGTTGTAGTGCCGCAGTGAAAGCCAATCCAGACACATGAATAATGCAGAGAGCCTTTAGACACCGCTGTGTGCGCAAACCTTGGCCTAACGTCACCACTCTTCATTTCCCCTACTACATTTTCAGACTTGTAGCAAAACACTTCTGTTTCATCCTACATTTTGATTGTCTTTCTGCTGCATTATACGTAGAGAAGGAGATCTGCACTCAAGCTGCCTTTGTTTGAGGAGCAGAAAGGCTCTGATATAGAAGTTTTGGCTGAAACCAGTAGCGGATAATTGGCTGAGGCTATTCAAACATTTACTTATTATTATTGTAGATAGACATTATTTACCCACCCTCTTCTCCTTCTCCTCCTCCTCCTCCTCCTCCTTTTCCTCCCCCTTCTCAAAGCTGATATTTATATGGTCACCAATATATCAATATATTGTGCATCTAGTTATTGCAATTGGTAACACTTTAAGGTGATGTAGTTACATGTTACTACATGTTCTTACTATAGTAATAACAGTAAATGATGCATAATTACGAAACTTAAACCAAACCCTAACCGTAACTATATAGTAAGTACATGTAGTTAATTAATATTACTCAGTACTTATCTGAGTAAGTACAATGTAACTACGTCACCTTTAATAAAGTGTAACCATTTTTTCAGGACTTTTTCTTTGTATATGGTTTAAAGTTGTGGTTTATTTTTTATTTTATTTTTTGCACTTTGAATGTTAAACACGCAAATATATGTTATTTTCATTCACATGTCCATATAAACACCGTGCCTTTTTCTTCCAGGAGACGCGGCACAACCTGACGGTGAATCTGACCACTTTGAGAGTGTGGTGCTACGCCTGCACCAAGGAGGTTTTCCTGGAAAGAAAACTGGGCCCACACACACACTTGCCCAGCGCTGCCAAACCCATCTCTCCAGTACAGACCCCCAGTCAGGTCAGAGATCTAATACAGCTTGCTTTGAATGCAAAGCAGCAAAAGTAGTATGAAAGTTTGGTTTTGTATAGATAAAATCCTACGTTTATTTATATATAAATAAGTACATATATATATATATATATATATATATATATAATATATATATATATATATATATATATATATATATATATATATATATATATATATATATATATATATATATATATATATATATATATATATACACACACACTTAGAAATCATGGAGGGGTCTGAAATTGTCATCTTAGGTGCATGTCCACTGTGAGAGACATAATCTAATTTTTTTTTCCAGAAATCACAATGTATGATTTTTTAACTATTTATTTGTATGATACAGCTGCAAATAAGTATTTGAACACCTGAGAAAATCAATGTTAATATTTGGTACAGTAGCCTTTGTTTGCAATTACAAAGGTCAAACGTTTCCTGTAGTTTTTCACCAGGTTTGCACACACTGCAGGAGGGATTTTGGCCCACTCCTCCACACAGATCTTCTCTAGATCAGTCAGGTTTCTGGCCTGTCGCTGAGAAGCACGGAGTTTGAGCTCCCTCCAAAGATTCTCTATTGGGTTTAGGTCTGGAGACTGGCTAGGCCACGCCAGAACCTTGATATGCTTCTTACAGAGCCACTCCTTGGTTATCCTGGCTGTGTGCTTCGGGTCATTGTCATGTTGGAAGACCCAGCCTCGACCCATCTTCAATGCTCTAACTGAGGGAAGGAGGTTGTTCCCCAAAATCTTGCAATACATGGCCCCGGTCATCCTCTCCTTAATACAGTGCAGTCGCGGTGTCCCATGTGCAGAAAAACACCCCCAAAGCATGATGCTACCACCCCCATGCTTCACAGTAGGGATGGTGTTCTTGGGATAGTACTCATCATTCTTCTTCCTCCAAACACGTTTAGTGGAATTATGACCAAAAGTTCTATTTTGGTCTCATCTGACCACATGACTTTCTCCCATGACTCCTCTGGATCATCCAAATGGTCATTGGCAAACTTAAGACGGGCCTTGGCATGTGCTGGTTTAAGCAGGGGAACCTTCCGTGCCATGCATGATTTCAAACCATGACGTCTTAGTGTATTACCAACAGTAATCTTGGAAACGGTGGTCCCAGCTCTTTTCAGGTAATTGACCAGCTCCTCCCGTGTAGTTCTGGGCTGATTTCTCGCCTTTCTTAGGATCATTGAGACCCCAAAAGGTGAGATCTTGCATGGAGCCCCAGTCCGAGGGAGATTGACAGTCATGTTTAGCTTCTTCCATTTTCTAATGATTGCTCCAACAGTGGACCTTTTTTCACCAAGCTGCTTAGCAATTTCCCTGTAGCCCTTTCCAGCCTTGTGGAGGTGTACAATTTTGTCTCTAGTGTCTTTGGACAGCTCTTTGGTCTTGGCCATGTTAGTAGTTGGATTTTTACTGATTGTATGGGGTGGACAGGTGTCTTTATGCAGCTAACGACCTCAAACAGGTGCATCTAATTTAGGATAATAAATGGAGTGGAGGTGGACATTTTAAAGGCAGACTAACAGGTCTTTGAGGGTTAGAATTCTAGCTGATAGACAGGTGTTTAAATACTTATTTGCAGCTGTATCATACAAATAAATAGTTAAAAAATCATATATTGTGATTTCTGGATTTTTTTTTTTTTTTTAGAATTTGTCTCTCACAGTGGACATGCACCTACGATGACAATTTCAGACCCCTCCATGATTTCCAAGTGGGAGAACTTGCAAAATAGTAGGGTGTTCAAATACTTATTTTCCTCACTGTATATATGCAACGTCATCTTTGCTGTGTGTGTGTGTGTGTATATATATATATATATATATATATATATATAATATAGCGCCTATGGCTAGCGCGCCTGAAGCCTTGTTTATACTTTCGCCTGGCTCCACAGCGCGAGCCCCCGCTTACTGCGCTCGCTCCTCCCCAAATGGACGAGGCGTTTAGTTTATACTTGATGCGCTCGCCGCTGTGCTATTCTTTGAAGCGACAGAGGGCGACTCGGAGTAATTGTTCTATAAACCATCAGGAAAAAGCATAGAGAAGAAGTGGGCTAATATACACAGGTGACGATATTTATTTTAGTACACTTCACCGAAAACCACACTACAAAAGAATCATGTAAAACAGATCAAAATAAACCTTGATATTACTTGTGACATGAGAACAAAATGTATGTAGAAATGTAACGTTAACTTATACAACTAAATTTATGATCTCTTAAATGTTTCCTAATTTCACTAAACACTTTCGTGAGTTTTCACTTAGTTTCGTGAACTTTTCCTTATTAAACGAGCTTGTCAAAGCTTTTGTAGGCTCATTTTGTAACTATAAGCAACTAATTTGTATGTGCAAACTGGACCACCCTTACTTTGCATCGCCCGCCACAATCTCTTTGTCTGCAACACGACAAGAGGCCATAACGGAGAAATTAATTTTGTTCATTTGTAAGGACATGAGACCGATCAGTGTCGTGGATGGGGCAGGCTTCAGGGAGTTCTGTCAAGCAATGGAACCGAGGTACTGACTGAATAGATATTGCATGAATAAAGGATAAATGCACTGCTTCCACTGGTTTGATTATTTACCGTCTCATGTCAAGGAAAAGTTCCATGTTTACCACAGCACAGCTCGCTCGGAGCGTTCAATATGCTGTAAAACTTCAATTAATATTTGTTTCAATCACTGAATGAAGCCTGCTATATTTGGGACAAGAGTTGCGACCTTAAATTGCTTGCACAAAACTCTTGATCAGCACTCAAAATGTGTTTCTTTATTTATTCCGTTATGCGCAGAGAGCATGAGGGTGAGGGCGACAGAGAGGTCTGCGGTCATGGTCATTAGTTGATTTACTTGTTTGTGTGTAGGTAATACGTTGTCAAATATGTTTAAATTTAAATAGACTACCTATACAAGTAGTTATGTCTCTTTGTATTAATTTGTCCTGTTACGTCACTGACAAAATGCGCAGCCAGATGTTCGAATAGTTCGAATATTCGTGTTTTTTTTTTTTTAGAGGGAATATTCGAACGTCATTTTTGAGCAATTTTGACAGCCCTAATATATATAAATGTTTGCAAGAAATACAAGCAATCACAGTCTCTGAATGCAAATAGATGTAAGACATAAGACCAATCATAATTCAGTATATACATTTTACAATGACATAATATTTTTTCTCAGTATTTTATTTTAAAAGGCACACCTGTTAATTTTGAGACCACAGATTTTCTGAACATCGTTTAGGGGCAAACAAGTAATCTTATTTGCCGCTTTGCATAATCATTTGCTGATCATCTCTCTGTTCTCTCAGGATCCCAAAGCTCCCGATAGCCCCACCTCCCTGCGAATTCCTCCAGCGGGAAACTGTGATGACCTAGACATGGAAACTGAGGAGGAGGACGAACTGAGGACCAGAGGTCCTTATTTTCTCATGTTTAGAGTTTTGTGTATTTGCTCTGCATTGTAAATGCTGTTTTTATTAACCTGGTCATCTGTTTCTCCTCAGGCCTGACTGGACTGAAGAACATTGGCAATACCTGCTACATGAACGCAGCACTTCAGGCGCTCTCTAACTGGTAAGAACCTCAGAAATCGCTAATGTGTTCTGATTGTTCTCTTCCAGTCTCTTTCACTCTCGCTTTCTGGTTTCTCTTCTAGTCCTCCACTGACTCAGTTTTTCCTGGACTGTGGTGGTCTGGTGAAGACAGACAAGAAGCCAGCGCTATGCAAGAGCTATCAGAAGCTCATTACAGACCTGTGGCACAAAAACAGGTACATTCCTCTTGTGCCATTTCCTATTTTATTCTCATTTTTAGGCATTTTTTTTCCTCAAGAAGCAAGTTTTCATTGTAACGTTCTTTTGCTTTTGTTTTGTGTGGTTTCAGGAACTCCTATGTCGTTCCCACAAATCTATTCCAGGGCATTAAGGCTGTAAACCCAATGTTTCGTGGTTATTCTCAACAGGTATGTTTTGTTACAGTGATTCGTAAAAAAAAAAAAAAATGAGGGGTCGTTCAATATTGTTCAAAATGTATAATGTTTCATAATTCTATTTTAAATAAATGCAGTTTTTTCTATGCATTATTGAATCCTGAATTTAAAAAATTGTAATTATTACTCTATTTCTTATCAGATAAAAGCAGCCTTGGTGAGCATAAGAAACTTAAAAAATATTACAGACTCCAAGTTTTCGAACTTGAATGTATTTTAAAATATTGATGCTATTTTTTTTTTTAAATAAATAAAAATAAAACACTGAAAATAAAATAATTAGCTTTAAATGCTAGAAGTGAATTTAGGCATCACAACATTATAATGCATCAAGTCATTAAAATTGAATTTATAAGCCAAAATGTTTTGGAATTTTGCTTTTTTTTAAGGAATATCACAAGCTATTTTTTTATTTTTTTTATCTTCCTCTTCCTCTTTCTTCTTGTTCTCCTGTTCTTTTTTCGCCTCCTCCTACTCATTCTCATTCTTCTTGTTGTTCTTCTTTTCATCCTCCTCCTTTTCCTCCCTCTTCTCAAAGCTGATATTTATATGGTATTAAATTGTATTTCACAATTTTCATTGTTCATTTGATTTACATTTTAAAAGATTCTTTCAATTAGTCATGTTTTATAGGGCCCTAGAATTCCTGTAGAAATATTCATAGAGGACTAGCCTCATCCTGACCAGCCCAACTTAGTCATGAGTATGTGGCGGGACTATCCTTTCATTTCGACCAATGACAGATGAGTTCAAACTCAAACGATCCTGCTAGCAGAGGGAATCGCGTCTTTTAGAATTGCATCTGCCACTGGGGCGGCAGTGGCTCAGTGGTTCATGTAGGTTGTCTACTAACTGGAAGGTTGGTTGTTCAATCCCCGGTTCCACCTGACCATGTGTCGAGGTGTCCATGAGCAAGACACCTAACCCCAGCTGCTCCCGACAAGCTGGATGGTGCCTTGCACGGCTGAATGGGTGAATGTGAGGCAACATGTAAAGCGCTTTGGATGGCCATGGGTCTGTTGAAAGCGTTGTATAAATGCAGTCCATTTACCATTTAGAGCCTCCGTTTCACTTAGTTGTTTTTCTTTTTCACCCTTTCTCTTGCCATACTTTGTCCTCTAGCTGCATTTAAAAAGAAAAGTCTTATTCTTGATTATGAGATAGTGTTCTCCTATATGGAGCTCAAACTGAAGTCTCTGTATGTCTGATCTCCTCCAAACAGTGGCGTGCATCCATTGTCATGCCTGGCTGGAGAGGAAGGCCGTTTGGAGAATTAGAGTTGACATGAATAGGTCATCACAGGCTTTACAGAGACTGTAGGAAGCATTCATCTCATTTTCAGACTTTTTTTTAAAGCTCAGCTAGACTGTGGACTCCTGTAGAAGGGACTTTCAGTCAAAGTCAATGAATGCCTTGTTTTAAAGTCATCCTCTCTACTGAGTATGAAGGGAAATGGGCATTGTTTAACATTATTATACAGTAAAGGCCTTCTGGTCTAATGTGCTGTGTACTGTTGTTGGAAACTTGTTTGCCTACCAGGATTCTTAATACCAGGATGTTCGAATGGCAGTTTTCCATGTTGCCATGTGGATGAGCCAGTAATGACTAATGTTCTCATAAGCTTCAGCTGTTCCTATGGCGATGGGGTCCCTGTGGGTCCCTGGCTAATCTGTGGTTTTCCAAAGTGATGCTTCATGAATGTTGCATTCTTTAGATAATACCTGAAAATGTTTGGTCAAAGAGTCCCTGACCGTGTGTCAGAGCACATGCCAGGATTTGAACGCCACGTTTAATGGACAGGTCTACAAAACTAATTTAATTGAACCCAGTTCACCCAAAAATTACCCTAAGCAAGTCAAGTCGAGTCCTGATAAGTTTCAAGTCAAGTCAAGTCAAGTCACAGTACTAAAATAAATAGAGGTACATTTTTTTCTATACATATTTATTTTTGCACAGAAAATATGAACTTGTATACATATATTATGTATCTTATTCATTATACATTTGCTATATATGAATCATATGCATATCTGTGCTATATTAATATCTGAAAATAAAATAAAATTGTGTTGTTTACACAAAATGTTTCGAGTCTAAGATGAATCGAGTCTAAGATGTATAATCCAATCTGTCTAATTCAATTGAATTGAAACAGTCTAAAATGTGTTTTAAAACATTCTTTACATTTTTTTAAATACTGTAATTTAAGGAAAATCAATTGTACATATCAATTAATTTAAGTAATGGTCATTTACTGATGTATGCACGTGAAGTTTGGTTCCAGCAATCACACATTTTCATATGTTTATACAGACACAGAAATGTAAATACTTGTATGTAAGTTACTGATAGAATTAATAACCTTATAAACTAATTATTGTGACTGAAAAACTGCCTAATATGCAAGTTAATTACGCTGTAATTATTCCTGTCTGTATGACCAAAAAAAACCTAAAAATGTCTACGTTTTTTTTGGTGCTAGTGATCACATGGGCGCCTCCATGTTAGCCTGTCATGCAGTATGGTATAAGCGCAATGCTTTTTAGTTTCCACACGCAGTCCGCACAAATACTTGAAAATGCACACATTTAATACAGACATTATAGCCTACATTTAATATAGAACGGCCCGCTCATTTTAAGATGCCCATCAAAATTAAATTTCAGGCTACGCCACTGTTATAGCCACATTCCCCAATAAATCTACGTTATTTACGAGACGTATCAGTAATGATAATGGTCACATTTCTAAGAAAAAAAACATATGCAACCAAGGCCAAATTATGACAAACAGAAAAGATTAATTAATTACATTAGTAATCGTTATACATCTTAGTGAAACTGACTATAAAGAGATTACTTTCTTACCTTTCCTTGTGGTTCTTGAAATGTTGAATGAAATTTGACGTTGTGGTTGTCATGTCGGATATTCTTGTGTTGCATATTTTGCATCTGGCAAATCTGTTTTTATTGGCACGGTCCAGTTCAAAGTCCTTATAGCCAAACGAGACTATTTGTGGAGCTCGACTACTGTCTGTCATGTTTGGCGCGGTTTGAATTACGCAGCGTTAAAGGCACAGAAGCTGATAAGTGGTGCTGACGTCACAATAATTATTTTTTAAATGAATTTTATTGCTGTTTGTTTATTATAAGTTCAAGTCATTGTCGAGTCTTCCACTTCAAGTCAAGTCTCATGTAACTTGTTCTCAAGTCAAAGTCAAGTCATTTTCATACTTCAATCAAGCAAGTCACAAGTCCTGAAAATTGTGACTCGAGTCAAGTCATGTGACTCAAGTCCCCCACTTCTAATACTGGCCGAGATATTGGGACTGGCAGATATATCTGCTTATTTATTTCTCAGTAACCTCCTGTTATTGGACAGCTAGACTTGCAGAATAATTAATGGTTGAATATAAATTGGGACTTTCCCACAAGAGGAACGGTTTCATATTTCCTATAACTGTTAGCGAAAGGACCTGTGTTTTGGCATGTTCACACATGCAACAATTTTAGTTATCAGAACGCCTTTTGGGGGGACTAAATTAGCTCCTACTTCAGAGTAGGATCTAACCAACGCGATAGGACCATCAATGATGTAAGTGTACGTTGACTGGCCGAGAACACCGCCACACGCCATTTAAAAAAAAAATCGTGCCCACGAATGAAGAATTTGCTCCCACCGCTTAACTCATTCCCTCATTTTAGTTGCATTATAGGGAACATTTTACTATATTCAAACAAGGAAACAAATTAGTACCACATGACCATGATAATAACTATTATAACTAATAACTATTTTTCTTCCATGTGTCATGTGCAGGGCCATGTAAAATAATGTGTTTCAGTGTCTGGAAGATTTTATGTGATGCTTCATCCACACCACTAGATGGCAGTGTAAGTCCGTGATACTACATTGGCCAGCGCAACATAAAAAAAATACTGAGTGCATATTTAAAGGCAGGTTAAAGGGTTAGTTCACCCAAAAATGCAAATTATGTCATTAATTACTCACCCTCATGTCGTTCGACACCCTTAAGACCTCTGTTCATCTTCGGAACAGTTGAAATCCGATGGCTCAGAAAGGCCTCCATTGGCACAATGCACTGTACACTCTCAAGACCCATAAAAGGTACTAAAGACGTCGTTACAAAGTCCATCTCACTACAGTGGTTCTACAATAACTTTATGAAGCAACGAGAATAGTTTTTGTGTGCAAAAAAAAACTAAATAAGGACTTACAGTGAGGAAAATAAGTATTTGAACACACTGCTATTTTGCAAGTTGTCCCACTTGGAAATCATGGAGGTGTCTGAAATTGTCATCATAGGTGCATCCACTGTGAGAGACATAATCTAAAAAAAATCCAGAAATCACAATATATAATTTTTTAACTATTTATTTGTATGATACAGCTGCAAATAAGTATTTGAACACCTGTCTATCAGCTAGAATTTTGACCCTCAGCCTTTAAAATGTCCACCTCCACTCCATTTATTATCCGAAATTAGATGCACCTGTTTGAGGTCGTTAGCTGCATAAAGACACCTGTCCACCCCATACAATCAGTAAAAATCCAACTACTAACATGGCCAAGACCAAAGAGCTGTCCAAAGACACTAGAGACAAAATTGTACACCTCCACAAGGCTGGAAAGGGCTACGGGGAAATTGCTAAGCAGCTTGGTGAAAAAAGGTCCACTGTTGGAGCAATCATTAGAAAATGGAAGAAGCTAAACATGACTGTCAATCTCCCTCGGACTGGGGCTCCATGCATGATCTCACCTTGTGGGGTCTCAATGATCCTAAGAAAGGTGAGAAATCAGTCCAGAACTACACGGGAGGAGCTGGTCAATGACCTGAAAAGAGCTGGGAACAAGGTTACTGTTGGTAATACACTAAGACGTCATGGTTTGAAATCATGCATGGCACGGAAGGTTCCCCTGCTTAAACCAGCACATGTCAAGGCCCGTCTTAAGTTTGCCAATGACCATTTGGATGATCCAGAGGAGTCATGGGAGAAAGTCATGTGGTCAGATGAGACAAAAATAAAACTTTTTGGTCATAATTCCACTAAACGTGTTTGGAGGAAGAAGAATGATGAGTACCATCCCAAGAACACCATCCCTACTGTGAAGCATGGGGGTGGTAGCATCATGCTTTGGGGGTGTTTTTCTGAACATGGGACAGGGCGACTGCACTGTATTAAGGAGAGGATGACCAGTGCCATGTATTGCGAGATTTTGACAACCTCCTTCCCTCAGTTAGAGCATTGAAGATGGGTCGAGGCTGGGTCTTCCAACATGACAATGACCCGAAGCACACAGCCAGGATAACCAAGGAGTGGCTCTGTAAGAAGCATATCAAGGTTCTGGCGTGGCCTAGCCAGTCTCCAGACCTAAACCCAATAGAGAATCTTTGGAAGGAGCTCAAACTCTGTGTGTCTCAGCGACAGGCCAGAAACCTGACTGATCTAGAGAAGATCTGTGTGGAGGAGTGGGCCAAAATCCCTCCTGCAGTGTGTGCAAACCTGGTGAAAAATTACAGGAAACATTTTACCTCTGTAATTGCAAACAAAGGCTACTGTACCAAATATTAACATTGATTTTCTCAGGTGTTCAAATACTTATTTGCAGCTGTATCATACAAATAAATAGTTAAAAAATCATACATTGTGATTTCAGGATTTTTTTTTAGATTGTCTGTCACAGTGGACATGCACCTACGATGACAATTTCAGACCCCTCCACGATTTCTAAGTGGGAGAACTTGCAAAATAGCAGGGTGTTCAAATACTTATTTTCCTCACTGTATATAGTGATGATCGATTTCAAAACACTGCATCATGAAGCTTCAAAGTGTTATGAATCAGTGAGTCGATTCTTTGGATTGCCAAAGTCACGTGATTTCAGCAGTTTGACGGTTTGACACGCGATCCGAATCATGATTCGACTCGCTGATTCATAACGCTTTGAAGCTTCATGATGCAGTGTTTTGAAATCGTGTTTTGAAATCGGTCATCACTATACAAGTCATTATTTAGTTTTTTTTTTTTCATATTTCCAAGAACCAAGAACAATAACTATAAAGATAGCTATAATTACTTTAGCCTCCAAGCCTCGAAAGCGTTCTGTTTATTATAAGCATGCATCGCCTGCTGTTTTAAATGCTCGAACTGGGTGGATTCTGGTTGTCAAGGTTTTTCTTTCATTCGCTGGAAAAAAAGGCATTCAGAAAGTGATTCTAATGATATTGTTCCTCTGTATTGTTATCGATATAGCTGTGGTGTGAACCCTATTACAGAATTCGAACGATTATTACAACTTTTATAGTTATAGTTATAATTATAGTTATGAATGTGCCTTAACATAGATTTTGTTAAACATTCTTTATTTTACTCTTATTTTGTAAAGCATTAAAATCTCTCTCCATCCTTAGGACTCTCAGGAGTTCCTGCGTTGTCTGATGGACCAACTCCATGAGGAGCTCAAGGAGCCCATTCCTGATCCCGAGGACCCAAACCAGCCTGTGGCCATGGATGATAGTCCCGACGAGGACAACCACAGCCAATCAGATGACTTCCAGTCCTGTGAGTCGTGTGGCAGCAGCGATCGTGCCGAAAACGAAGGCCCCAGAGTCCCAGAAGACATCAACGAAGCTGAGATGCTGATGTCAGAGCAGAACCAAAACAACCGGGACTGGCAGAAAGAGAAAAATCTCATCAACAACCTTTACCGTGCTGGTTCCCATTGTGACCTGGATAAAGACGTAGACACGACCACTGAGCCAAGGCCTATTATCAGCAGCCAAGGAGCCATTAAAGCTCAGGGCCGAACTTCAGGTGAACGTAAGGCCATTAATTAAATGCAGTTAATCATACTAACATGTCAGATTGACAAATTCACTGAAAATTTTTTTTTTTTTTTTTTTTGTTCTTTGCTCTGAGGTAAAAAGTTTGAAATGGCTACTTAATGGTAGACTGTTTGCAAACATCCCGAAAGCATCTGATCTCAGGGATGTGGATATGTTTGCATCAGCTCAATTTGGTAATCAGTACAATTTGGCACTCCAGCGTTTATGATTTTACTTGTCTAACCTCGATATAATGAGGTTAATGTGGCCAGATTTTGTTCGCAATCATAATCAAATGCATTCATTCTTTAATTTCGACTGATGCATGTCAGGGCCTTACTTGGAATAAATAGGGGTCTGTGGTTTTGCTTGCTTTTATTGACTTAATTCTGTTTCCTCTTTGTTCAGATTCAAACCCTGAAAACCATGTCAGCAGTAGCGTCAGACCGCAGAGTCCCAGTGGAAATGAGGGAATCTCATCTAGACTGTCCAGCAGTCCCCCTAAATCCTCAATGTGGCCAAACCTGAGCTCCACTCATAAGAAAGGTACCAGAAAGCACTTTGGGAATATACAACTTTTTTGGGTTATGTACTAGTTTAATTAAATGTATTATTTTTCTTGTTGTTAGCTTATTTTCATAACCTGAACTGAAACAGATTTGGCATTGATCCTAATCGGATGTGGTATGTTGTGTTGACAGTACCCTCGTTCACCCCACCTAAAAGCAAGCGACAGAGGAAATATCGCAGCATCATCTCTGAAGTGTTTGACGGCACCATTGTCAGCTCAGTTCAGTGCCTGACCTGCGACCGGGTGAGTGACGTGTGTTTTTCACCCAGACATGCACCCAAACAACCTCACTTTGACAAAGTGAATGCAAGCATTTGATCCTTCAGTAAGCATAAACAAATAACAAAAATAACAGAGGACAAAGTACCTGTGATTAAACTGATGTGAAGTTCCTGCAAATAAGCTGCTACACTTGATTTTGTATGATGTTATTATTAGTGGCACTAGAAAAAAACAAGGTCAAGGTTTGATAGGGCCTGCATGGTTAATAAACAGAGATATAAACTAGAGGTTGTACATTGTCAGAAAACCCTAATAATTTTGTGTAAATATTATATTAGGACGGCCTTAAATACTATGTACTAACATTTAAATTAATCATTTGATACTATGCACTTATTGTGTACATATGTTTTTACATTGTACTTGCATTTAAAAAACTTACCTGCATGTAATTACATTTGTAATTAATTTATGTAGTTATATTTATAATTACACTGTAGACACTTCCCTTATACCTAACCCTACCCTTAAACTCCATACCAGCAAACCTGTCCCTAACTTTACCCGTATCCCCCCTCAATATCAGCAAAAGTGTTTTGCAATACAATATAAATACAATAAGTAAATTATAATATTTTTTTGATGTAAGTACATAGTAGTTAAGGCCACCTAATATAAAGTGGGACCAATACTTTTAATGTAATTTTGTAGCAATGCATTGTATGAATATGCTACCATTTTAAAGCTAGTTATTCTTAAAACAGAATAGTCTTAAGAAACATATAACACATCAAATGAGAGTATTGAGCCATTTACTTGATTCATACAGTGTTGATTTTATATATATATATATATATATATATATATATATATATATATATATATATATATATATATATATATATATATATATATTAGGGGTGTAATAATATTCAAACCAGACCAAAAAAAACACATTACACCACCCATGGAACACCCCCCACCCCCTGCTGCCCTGGCCCATTGTTGAGGTTGACTTCACTTTACCTTATGTCACAAAACAAATTTTTCTTCCTTGACATTTGATTAAATAGTAAATAGGGGTGTAATGGTACACATATTCGTCCTGCAAATACAGCGTTGTAACCTCACCACCAATAATCACCATAAGCTCCGCGTTTTGTTACTTTCGATAAGAAACTAAGGGCCACAAAAACAATTATTCCACAAAAGCGCAGATGGAAGTGGAAAGTTCTTCTCGGATCTACTGACGATGCACAAATTAAAGCACACAGACGCAGCCTGATCATTTCCATAATGACCAACACAATCTACTAAGAGCAGCACAAATTAGCGTCTGGTTTAAGACATGCTTTTTTTGGGGGGCGGTAATGGCACAAATACATGTAAATTGACTATCTTAAACCTTAGTAAATAAACCTTGCATGATTTATTTAAATACTCTCCTCCCATAAATATTGCGTCTGAAAGGGAAACTCCTACAAATGCAAATAACCTAGTCCACGCCTTTTCAGTGCAAATTTTTCACTGCGTGTCTTTAGTAAATCCTGGCAGTAGTTTTTTTTGTCTGGTGGAAGCTGTTAGTAAATCTGACCAAAGTGTTATCTCTCGAATTCTGTCCTTTTTATCACAAAATTTAAAAAATAAATGCTGAAGTTTAAATTATTTTTTTATTTTAAAAAAATAAACTTTTGACACTCTTTAATGTGGCGTGACAGATCACTGTATAGGAGCGCGAGTGAATGCGATAATCTCTTCCTAATAGTTACAATTAACATGAATGAACATCCGACGGTATGTTGGAAGATACAGTACAACTTAAAGGTGCCCTAGAATGATTTGAAACAACATTTTAAATTGTTCTCTGGTATCTACATAGAGGGTATATGGCTTATTTAAGGTCAATAATTGTCCAGATACGGTTTTACAGGTCCATTTACAACTCTAGAAATCATCCCCAGGATGAAATGGTCTGTTTTTGCCTTATTTGGAAGGGTCATGAATATTAATGCAGAGTTCTGCTCTGATTGGCTGTTTCATTGCGGCTCAATGATAGCATGCACGTCTATACTGACCGTCATGACGATGGAGAGATTAGGCATTCAACCTTATATATATATATCAATCAGTATATAATCATACTTCAGTTGTCAAAAATACAAATAAATAAATATCAAATTACTATCGTTTCAACTTAAATGGTGGACGTTAGCTAGAAGGATCGAGTGAGCTATGTGTAAGCAACTAAACTAACATAGTATGTTACGTATCTATGGTTTCATTTACTAATTTATGACAACACTGGCATGAAATAATATTAACCTGTCATTAGACATATTATTTAGTTATGTAAACCACTTGGAATATCCTATTCTTACCGTATAGCATCTTGCGTTGGATATAGACAACAACAGGGATATTATCGTTAATGCTGTCTCTCTAAGAAACTTTCGATTTAATCAGAAATGGTTTAGACAGTCAAGAAGTGGATAAAATCACTTACTGCTTGCAGGTATATGGTTGGAATTGCCCCTTTCTTCAGTGTCAGACGCTGAGCGAAGCCGGATTGATATTGTCCCAGGTTTGAAAACTGTCCGTGGTCAAATGGGCTGAGCAAACTATCAACTTTGAATTAAATTGTTGCGATATCCGATTATAAATAAACATCAACCATGCCTGTTGACATGTTTTATCTGTGGGAAGAGTATGAAACCCCTGCACAGCCTGGAACATAACATTTGTTTCCATGATCTGTCATGTTCGCTATCCTCGCGTCAGGCTTACTGCTGCAGAACTCCAGTTGATACGGCGGCTGCGCAGTTCCGCCAGATATTGAACATGTGCTTGCTTATGAAAATGTTGGGGGGCGTACATATTAATGATCCCATGTATTGCATCACTGCTGGCGTTACGTTGAGATTTGCCTATTTTTCCGTGGTGTTTTTCACAAACGAGATTTACATGTGAAGGAGGAGGCAATGGTGTTTGAGACTCACTGTATGTGATTTACATGTACTGAACTCCTGTTATTTAACTATGGCAAGGTTCATTCGATTTTTCATTCTAGGGCACCTTTAAATGTATCATATCTCGTGTAATCGCTCAATCAGTGTTTCAACAGCTTGATATAAATCAATGAAACACCTTAATAAGCAAACAAAATAAGCATTTACCTCAGGCAAGTCATTCAGTGTCCACAGCTTGTTAGTTTGCCAGAGAAATTAACTCTTTCGCTAAATATATCCACTATATTAGCCTACATATTCATTATATTTTACTTAACCTGTTAGTTATGTCTTGATTTAATGTATGTTTAAATAAATCTGTCAGCCACTGTGTATAATGATTATTATTATTCAACAATGGATTGGAGTCGCAACATGTCCTTTTTTAATTATAATGGAATTCATTTAAAGACACAGACACAATTTCTTCAGTAAACCACTGTTTAATAAAAAAAGCAATTTTATGTTTAGTTTTCTCCCCCCTGCTGTACTGAACCCGTACCGAACCGTGTCTTCAAAACCGAGGTACGTACCGAACCGTCAGTTTGGTGTACCGTTACACCCCTAATGTATAAAGTTTGTATGTATGTATATGTGTGTGTATTTATTTATTTATTTGAAAGAAATTAATATTTTTAGTGTTTGAATTTCGGCGTGGGATTTTACGGGTATTGCGCATAATTTTAATCACTCTCGCAGGTTTCGCGCTTATAATGCAGGTAATTCCTACAAACATTTATTCACTTTAGCATGTAGGTTGCATGAGTAAATTAATCCACACATATTATAAGATCAAATCAGTCATTGTAAAACTTTTCTCTCTCTCAAAATGCGCTTAACATCACCACATTACATCTGAGCCAGGGAGTCGGGACAGTTGACGGAATTGTCTCTTGCACAAACGGGCCAGTGTTGCATCATCACTAAAGTTTATCATTTGCATGTCTTTTTAAGTCTTACACATTTTTGTAACTATTTTAAACTATTCGGTACTCACGCACTCTCTGAGCGATGGCTTTTTCTGCGGGCATACATACAGTAAAGCCGTACCACAAACAGCACGCGAGTAACAAACAAATTCTTTTTCACGCATTAAGTGCTTTAACAGTCAAAATGTAGGTCTTGGCGAGTATCCTCTGAAACACAGTCGGTTATGTCTTAAATAAACATGCCTAACAGTATAATGGATCTGTGCACTAGCTCTTAAAGTGACAGCAGCCTAATATGTGTCTGTCATCAATGTATTTAATTTATACAGGACTAAAAAAAACTCTCCAGTGTTGTTTTACATTTGATTAATTTGTTTCTTTAGTGTTTCTGTACCCAAATACTAGTGTTAGACCTACCCCAAAAACTATTTTCTCTTTATTTAATTTGTATCTTTATTCTATTGTATTTATTTGTGCTACCTTATAAAACACAAATACAATGAGTGAGCAAACATTTAGGTGAGATTAATATAATTTAAAAAAAATTGTCTAATTGTTAAAAAACAATTTAAAATAATAACAATACTACTGTTTTTACTGTATTTGGGATCAAATAAATGCAGCATAAGAGATTTTTCTTTAAGACTTTTAAAGAAATTTCTACCATTCAAATTTTGAATGGTAGTGCACATTAAATGTACTTTTTTTATGATAATGTTAAAATGGTTTGATCATATGAAATTATTTTTAGTATTCACTTCCTTGTCTATGCAGATGTAAGTAATATTACATTAGTTAAATATTTTATTTATAATGTTGTTAATTAAATCAAGACCGCTTGCATATGAAAGAGGAAATAGAGGAAATTGGACAGTTTAACAGTGTAACAGTTTTGTTACAAAAGAGTTATTTTCATCACAGTTGTTTTAATGGCTCTGTTATTGTCGTGGCAGTACTTGCAGTTACAGATTAGCATTTTAAATTAGGCTCCTCTTTTACTCGACCTTCCTTTCTCAGGTATCGGTGACTTTGGAGAACTTCCAGGACATCTCTCTGCCCATCCCAGGGAAAGAGGACCTTGCCAAGCTGCACTCTTCCTCCCACCAGACGGCTCTTGTCAAGGCTGGTTCCTGTGGAGAAGCCTACGCCCCTCAAGGCTGGATTGCCTTCGTCATGGAATATATCAAGAGGTATTATTTGTCTGCACGTTTCTCTTAAGTGAGAGTGTAACCCCCCCTTGTGAACCCCCTCCCCCCACACACACACTTTAGAATACTTTTAAAAAGAGCACTTATTATGGAAATAGTGTGAACTGAATGTTCATTGCAATTAAAAGTGCACCCTGCAGTCAATCATTTTTATCCTTTAAAACTCATCTTTGATAATCAGAATGACATATTTAATTAATCTCTTTACATCGTCACCGGTTTAAAAATATATAAATAAATAAATAAAACTTTAAAGTGTTAGTTCACCCAAAAATTATAATGCTGCCATTAATTACTCATTCTAAACCCTTAAGACTTTCATTCATCTTTTTTGATAAAATCTGAGAGATTTCTGTCCCTCCATTAACAGCTATGCAACTACCACTTTGATGCTTCAAAAAGTTAATTAAGAGATTGTTAAACTAATCCATATGAATTGAGTAGTGTAGTACAAATTTTCTGAAGAGACACAATTGCTTTATATGATGAACAGATCGAATTTAGGCTTTTATTCACATTAATGACAGAGTAATTAAAGCTATATAATCCATTCAGAATTTCAACGCATAACAGTAATTGAAATGATTAGCCTTTGGCTTGACTACGTTATCAAACAGCTAATAATGTGTTGCTAATGTTACACAAACCTAGCCTAGAAATCTAGACGCACCCTAGCGGCAGAATTTTTTTGCCGCGAGTGTAGTCTAGCAACTCTCGGTAGACCTGAGAGCTGGAAAAACCAAACTCTGGTCAGGCCAATCACAGCGTGTGTAGGGTCGGTGGGCGGGCTTAACATAATGACGGCACATCACGGCAGAGTTGCAGGAGGTTCTGCGTGCTACTTGTAAACAAAGAAGCTGACGAACAGTTTTTAAAAAAAAATGTATCAGCTTTGGCCGCGACTCCGGAAGACTTGGTGTTAAGCTTTTCTTTGAGAAAAGAACAAAGAACGGCACTGAAGTCATTCTTAAGAAAAGAAGATATGTTCTGAGTTTTGCCGACCGTATACGGCGAAAGTCTATCAACTAACGTTAGCTCGGCTTCACCTTCTTCTTTGCTCTGGTTGGTTGTGGCGCTCATGGCGCTATCCAATTGCGTGCAGAGGGAATTTGAAAGACAACCGTTTATCCCGCGCCTCGGATTGAGCCCTGTCAATGGTGAGTTTCCAGACCCAACATCTTGACCCACTTGTCAGGCTAACACAAACCATGTTCCCGTTCGCCATCTCTGAGTCAGACAGCTGCCTTTTAGCTGCCTTTTATCTGCCTTCATCCTTAGAAATAATGATAGGAAAAGCCCTGTCCCGCACGTTGACGGGATTGGTTACATGGTTGTGACGGAAAATAAATATCTTTGTGACTATCTTTAGTTTTTGAGACTAACTTTGGAATTTTAAAGGAGAAAATACTCTAATTATGTTGGCTAATGATTTTGCACATGGTTTATCAATTTTAAGCAATTTACAAACACCACACAGACACACAGACCCACTTTTTTTACCCACTTAAGTAGGAATTGCCAAGATGGGCGTTTTGACATCATTTGGTTTGAATATGTCTGTTCAAGCACGAATACGTGAGAGTATTCACGCTGTCTGAGACACAGATTTCTAGGCTTGTGCTTCCCACACAGCGTGCGAGTAATGCATTGAGTTCCCTTTCACGTCTTCTTGCGCTTGAATATTTAAATTGGCAAGGCTTAAACTGTTCACATTTCATGTTCTTACCCTTTTGCATTGTTAGAATTCATAAAAATGTTACTTGCCAACTGGCGATTGACACTGTTTCATATACTCGTCAACACAGATTTGTACTTGCATTTGGAGCTTGGCGGGTTATTTAAAGGGTTAGTTCAACCAAAAATGAAAATTCTGTCATTAATTACTCCTTCGTTCATCTTCAAAACACAAATTAAGATATTTTTGATGAAATCCGTGAGCACTGCGATACACCCCTTACGGCACTGATCCTACCTTTTGTTCACACGGCACGTTCCGGGAGTAATCCCGGCAATGTTACTAGGTCCCCATCACGGGATTGGTCCCGGGTTCAATCCCTGGACGTGTTTGCGTTCACACAGAAGGTACTCAAGCAATTGTATGGCAATTTTATGCGATCAATGCTCTGTGTGAAAGGGGCTTATAATATTGTAGACCAAAGAAAATTACTTATCTTGTTTGTTTTGAATGATTGATTATTTTTGCTTCTTGATTTTAGTTGGTTCTGGGGTCCTGTGGTCACGCTGCAGGACTGTCTGGCTGCCTTTTTTGCCAGGGATGAACTTAAAGGTTTGACGTTTTTCTCTTTTGCTCAAAGCTTTATATGTCATCCAAACTAACCAATTGCTGATCTAAAAAAAAAGAAGATAAATATGGAAATCTTTCACTTTTTAGAACTTAGTGTTTATATTTAACACATCAATGGTGCAATTCTTACTGGCTTTGTGTTTGTTTTTTTGTTTTCAGGAGACAACATGTACAGCTGTGAAAAATGCAAGAAGTGAGTATGAGCTTGTTGTCGAACTTCTTGAATATGATGCCTGCAGAAATTAAAGTGTTAATGTTGACTCTTTGGTTGTTTCAGGTTACGGAATGGGGTCAAATTCTGCAAAGTCCAGAGTTTGCCGGAGGTAAGCGACCAGATGAGCTATTATGGGTATTATACATGGTTCAGAAACAACATTATTTAATTCCGGAGCTTGAAAAAACAAACACAAAATGCACCACAAATGAAGGCCACTATGTCTTGGCCTTGTATCAAGGCTGCCTGAAACGAACACAAAACTTGGACCCTTGAGAAATAATAGTAAAAACAATGGGTAATAAGGTCTGCTGAGTCATCCGTTTCCTACATCCAGTGGATTTATGTTTGGAGAGAGTCTAAGGATGCCTTTAACCCACAATATCTGCTGCCATCTGGTAAATATGCTCAGGGATCTGTAATGGCAAGCGCAGCCATCTTATGGGAGTCATTAGATATGATGATTGTTCAGTACATCTGTTGAACGGCCAAAGCAGTTTGCTGATGGAAACCCTCAACTGGGTGTACTAAACAGCCATGCTGTAAAATAGTGTTGTAGTACTCAGGATCGGTCTCGAGACCATTTTTTAAGGTCTTGGTCTTGTCTCGGTCTCAACCTTGACCTCATTTGTACTCAGGTCTCAGACTAAGAGGACCCAAGACTGGTCAAGACCACAACTGCAAGGATATCACAAATTGTCTGTGCATTGTCTGATTTATTTGTTAACATCATTTACGTGGTCGGATGTAAAACTTCCTGCTTTAAATGCAATCACTAACTAGTTTCTAATTTGATTTCATGCTGTTGTGCCAGGTAAAAAATGTCATCAAAATTAATACAAATGGCCACAAAAATCCAAGATATGATTGCAGAAAAGTACTTGTATGAGTGCTTTTTTTATATTATAAATATGATATAATTAAGTGATATCAGCAAGAGTGCTGCTACATTTCTACATTTCTCAGGCAGTAGATATGGATCATTCAGATGAATTTGAGGAGTGCTGGTCTGGTCTTGGTCTTGTCTTGGTCTCGTCTTGGTCTCAACCCCTCAAAGTCTTGGTCTTGATCTCAACACACACTGGTTTTGACTCGGTCTCGGTTTAGGTGGTCTTGACTACAACACTACTGTAAAAATTGCCCAGGTAGTTACATTTTTATATGAACAGGCATGGCAGATTCTTGCTGATTTTTTTTGTATTTAATTTTTTTTACTGTAGGAAACTGACAGGAGACTTTCCTGCTTTGTTCAAATTCTCTTTACTGTCTCCCCAACAGATTTTGTGCATTCACCTCAAGCGCTTCAGACATGAGCTTATGTTCTCCACCAAAATCGGCACTCATGTGTCCTTCCCTTTGGAAGGCCTTGAAATGCAGCCCTTCCTGGCCAAGGACAGCTCCGCCCAGACCACCACCTATGACCTGCTGTCTGTCATCTGTCACCATGGCACTGCCAGCAGTAAGTCAGAGCTTTTCAAGATGTTCATAAAAGTATTATTGTCATTTATAGTAGTTATAAAATGTAGTATTACATTTTATTATTCATATTATTATCATTTTATTAATTATAGAAGCTTGTTTCCACCATGGAATCATTTTTTTTTTTTTTAAAAGGTAATTGCGTCTTGTTCATATAACTTGCAATTGTGTTTACATCCCACAATTCTTAAAAAAAAAAAAAACAAACAGATTTATAGATATAAACTCGCAATTCTGGCTTTTTTTCTTGCAATTGCGAGTGTATTTCTCGTAATTCTGACTTTTATTTCTAAAGTCAATTCAGAGTTTATAACTTTGTGAGAAAATGTCAGAATTGTGAGATATGAATTTGTAATTGCAAGAAAAATAATAAATACTTACACACATAAATTATTTTACATTACTAGAAGAAATTTGTAATTGTTTTCAAGTGGTGAATGTTGAATCTATTTTTGATCACTTGTGTCATTTAAACCTGGAATAAATACACTACACCACTAATGGCTCGTTTCCACAGAGCGGTACAGTTCAGTATGGTACACAACTTTTTCCTTTTCTATTGTCAGAAGTTGTGAATGGTACCCTAATTCCGAATCATACCGTACCACATTTTTGGCACCCTTCCGTCAGGGTACCTAGCACAGTAGTCAGGTACTAAAGGTTTGAACTAGACTCACTGCAGAACAGGGCTGGGTTTTTTACGTGCAGTTTTTCTCCAGGTATCAGCATGATGACAAATGTGATATTGCTTTTATACAAGTTTTCTAAATAAGAAGTTAATATTAAGTGACTTACATTTTAGACACCATATTGCCTGTTTTCACTCTATTTTGCCAAAAGATTATTCAAAACAAAGCCACAGCACTGTATATGCGTCTCTGTGCAACACATGCAGTGTTTCCTTACTGAATGAATCCGCTACTGGCAGTTTTAATTTCACATTGAAAGTATCTTTTCATGTTTTAAATCATTTCAAATATCAATATTCAATGTTTTATGTTTAAAACATCAAAACATTATTTATGCATTTGTAACGGCAGGTTATTCATTTGTCACCTCTGAGCTGCATTTAACAGTCTGTGCAAATTATCTAAATGCCACTTCTGTGTTTCCTCTGCATTGCAAAGATGAATTATGTTGATACTTATTTAATTTGATTGGTAACAAATTAACTATTGTGTCTTATTATTAAAATTAAATTTGATTACATTTATGAAATTGCCACAAAATATGATGCATGCATATAATTAGGCAGATAAAAGAATATCATATTTTGTCAATATCGCACACCCCTACAAAACTGTATTTATTTCGTAATAAAATGGATGTAATTTGAAATCTGAGACATTGTTTCATATCAAAAGTAACAATGCACAAAGATTATTGTGATTTATTGGATGGGAGGCGCACTATAATGTTCCGTTCATTCATCAACTGAAAACAGGATAGACTACTTGATTCTTGGGATTTAGGAATAGATATTGGTTCGTAAAAATGAGAATCCGTTAAAATTGAGAAATCTATCAATTTTTTTAACCCAGTCCTACTGCAGATCGTTGGTTTGGTTGATAGAATTGTCACTTGTGCTTGCTTTTTCGGCTGTGTTTTTCCTTGCAGCCTTGGCTCAAATAAAGCGTGTCGTCTTCTTGTGAAAACAGCCACATGCCGAGAAGCAAGAACAAGGTCTGCTGTATGTTTTCCATTGTTGTTTACTGTGTCGCTTTCTTCTTCATGTGAGAATGACTTTGATCGCTATACCATGCATATCATAAGCATGGCGGATTGGCGGTGGAAACGCAAGCCGGATCAGGGTTTACGGTCCCGAATAGAACTGTACTGAACCCTACCGCTCGGTGGAAACAAGCCATAATACACGATTTTTGCAGTCTGATCGTAGATCACATGTTTATTGCTTATCGCTGTGCGCCACTCAGAAGACACGCTTTCACCCAGAAAAAGAGGAAATGGTGAGACAAAGAAGGGACAGTGGGATCAGGAAATGTCACCTGTCGGATTCAAACTGGCATGAGCGCTACAGCTCAGTGTGTCAGTTGATGTGAGCTAATCTCCTCCAGGGTACGGCTCTGACAGGACTGATATTTTTAATGTGCTTTTTGTTTTGTTCAAGGTGGTCACTATATTGCCTATTGTCGGAATGAACTGAACCAGCAGTGGTATGAGTTTGATGACCAGAGCGTTACTGAGGTGTCTGAGTCCTGTGTTCAAAACGCAGAGGCATATGTGCTCTTTTACAAGTAAGTACATGCAGTACACACACACATATACTGGCCAAACCAGGATTTTTTTTTCACTTAAATCATATTTTCTCACCTCTGGCCAAAAATATTCAGATTAAGAGACAACAAATTATTTATTCTTTAATTGTCCATTTTTTAAACTATTATCCTTTATTCATTAATCTGCCTTAACAATAATGCTACTAGCAGCACCCATCATATTCAGACTACATTATTTCATACATCACTACATTATTTCAACCCCATCACGGTAACAGAGTTAATGTTAGTAATATCACATAGTCCTTGTATATGTAAATATTAGTGCTGTCAAATCGATTAATCACATCTAACATAAAAGTTTTTGTTTGCATAATATATACACTATATTGCCAAACGTATTGGGACCCCCCTCCAAATTATTGAATTCAGGTGTTCCAATCAGTTCCATGGCCACAGGTGTTCCAATCAGTTCCACGGTTCTTTTTAACCGTTCCACACGTTCAGGAACGGTTAAACAGAACTAAATCAATATTATTATTATTACTGGTAAAGTTACTGCGTACCAGACATTTTCTCACCGCTTCCCAACTCCCAACATGCACACGCACACACATACATCTGTGCAACTGTCGTTGTACTGTAGCCTACGTCAGTGTTGCATTATTATCTCGTCCCATCTCACCAACAGTTTAATACTCACACATCCAAACGTAGTCAGAGAAGGGCCTCATCTTCTTTCCGATCGCATGAACGTAGCCGCATCCTCTCAAACTGCCCAATGAATCACTCGATTCTCGAATCTGCCAATGTGGCAGGTAGATTGACAGTGTTACCCGCAAATTGCAAAATTCACCCGCATTTGGCGCGTGGTTGGTTGTTAATTTCAGGCCCTGGGTGTAAAGCTCGCCAGAGCAGTGGAGACGTGTTCTCTGGAATGACGAATCACGCTTCTCTGTCTGGCAATCCGATGAATGAGTCTGGGTTTGGCAGTTGCCAGACTGCATTGTGCCAAGTGTGAAGTTTGGTGGAGGTGGGATTATGGTGTGGGGTTGTTTTTCAGGGGTTGGGCTTGGCCCCATTAGTTCCAGTTAATTAGTTCCACTAATGCTTCAGCATAAGACATTTTGGACAATTTCATGCTCCCAACTTTGTGGGAACAGTTTGGGGATGGCCCCTTCCTGTTCCAACATGACTGCTCACCAGTACACAAAGCAAGGTCCATAAAGACATGGGTGAGTGAGTTTGGTGTGGAGGAACTTGACTGGCCTGCACAGAGTCCTGACCTCAACCTGATAGAACACCTTTGGGATGAAATAGAGCGGAGACTGCAAGCCAGGCCTTCTCGTCCAACATTAGTGCCTCACAAATGCGCTTCTAGAATAATGGTCAAAAGTCCCATAAACACATTCCTAAATCTTGTGAAAAGCCTTCCCAGAAGAGTTGAAGATGTTATAGCTGCAAAGGGTGGGCCAACTCCATATTAAACTCTACCGATTAAGAATGGGATGTCATTAAAGTTCATGTGCATGTAAAGTCCGGCGTCCCAGAACTTTTGGCAATATAGTGTAAATGTGTACACACACACACACACACACACACACATATATATATATGAAAAAAAAGTATAAGATATAATTTAACAATAGAAACAAAGTAGTTTCTAAATAATATTTAGACATTTATAATATTAACTTTTCACAGTATAAATTGTGTCTTTTATACAATGTGACTTTTAAATTTTACGATGACAATCACCATATTTGGGGGGCCGTTGCATCTAAAATATTGAGAACCACTGGACCTATACAACCAATTAAGATTGAATGGCCAAGAATGAGAACATGCAAATGATCAATTTTAATTAATTTTTTAATGTTGCTTTATTTTAAAATATAAACTTCCTAAATAGTGTGATAAAACTATGAAATAATGTGTTCTGCTTAGTATCCTCTTAATTATAATTGTATTGTTTCTTTTCCCGTATTTCCTGGTTTCGTGATGAACAAACAATATTTTAAGATGCAGCTGTCTTTTAGGCAGAAAAGCTCAAGGTTGTGCTGAACAGGACAATTGGCCTTGAGTTTGACTGTAAATCTCTGTGCTGTGGTGAAGCGTGTGGGTTGGCAGTTGTTAAATGGCACTGATGTCATTTGTGTGTGTGTAACAGGAAGAGTAACGACGAGTCTCAGAAGGAGAGGCGGAAGGTGACCAGTCTGCTCAACATGATGGAGCCAAGCCTCCTGCAGTTCTACATCTCCCGCCAGTGGCTGAACAAGTTCAAAACCTTCGCTGAGCCAGGACCCATCTCCAACCATGACTTCCTGTGTGCCCACGGAGGTGAGGACCACTTTTATTAAAGGGTCATGAAACCCCCTGTTTCAGCAGCAGTCAGTTCTCACCACAGTTTTGAAAAATGCTATAAAAGTGGGCGCGGTTTAGCGGCGGAGTGTAGGGATGAGGGGAGACCGGGAGACTGACAGCACATAAACAGCTTCTGATTCAGACAATTTTATTTCGTTCAGATTAAAGGCATCAACTTCAATGGACAATTAAATGCACAGCCATTCACAATTTGTTCTCTGCATCGAAAATATATATGAACATGCTGTTGCATACCTTTGATAACTTTTGAGGCTTATTTTGTGGAGTTTTTATATGCCGTTTGGTCGGTTAAATGGCCGTAAAGAGTGGTTACACTCAGTGTGGATGAATCGCGTTTGTGTGAAGACTCAGGATCTATTGAAGAGAACGTAGGCAATGCAGAAACTCATACAAAGTGGAAAAAACACTTGTTTTTGATCCATTAATGCATCTCTCACATACTGTATGCGATCTCACTGTTTGAAGCACCAGTCAGAGGAAAATGCTTATCAACGCGTGCTGTCATGAATTAAGCAACACGTCTTCTCATAGAACAAAGACATGCAGTCTCATGAATAATTATGAGACACTGATGAGTCATCACCATACTATAGTTCGAGAAAACGTCACAACCTATGACGTTGACATGAAGACTAATTTAAACCAGGACGTTGAAAATGGAACAAAAAGGTTTAAAATTAACTAGTTTTCTCCCACATTCAAAACTAACAGATGGTAACATTGTCTTCCATGATGTTCAACACACATACTTCTGTTAAAATTTGGTTTAGGGTTTCATGACCCTTCAAATTTGCCTTGATATTTTTACATATAAGAGGTCTTTGTACCATTTTAACATTCAGCAAGTTTCAGAGCTTAAGATGTTGTCCTCATTATAAACGAAGCATTTGTTTAATCAAGCTCTAAAACTCGTTTTGATATTGCAGGACCTGTGACGTCACTCAGGCAAATACATTTGCAAATGACTGCCTCCAGAGCAAGACATTGATGGTGCAAAGATGTTTAACTATTCGTCAATGCCCACTGACATTCAGTCGCTTATCAGCTGACATTTGCACACACTGATTGGGATCATCTTGTTGCTTAAAAAACGGATACAACCCAGTCTTTCGGCAACAGGACAAATGAAAGCGTTAATGATCGTTCGCTTTGACATGTTCAGTTTAAACCGCTAGTTTACGTTTATGTACAGATTTCAGAAGGATCCCAGCATCAGAAACAAGTGGATGGATTATTTTAATGGCGTCCTGGATCGTGTTGGAGGATTATGTTCGTTCAGAGAATTTGACTGCAGATTGTTTTGTAAACGCTTAATGGAGAGTTCGTAAAGAAACTTTTATTGAAAGATGAAGCAGCCAACTGCATTGTATTTGACAGCAGCTGCATCATCAAGGATGTGATTTTTCTGTATTGATACAGATTTCTGTATTTTTTTTTAAGTTTGGGTCGTGTATTTTATTGTGGCATTTCCTTCCTTCTTTTTTGTCTTTACCCGATCACATTAGGGCGCCTGACTTGCCTCTACTTTTCTTTGATTTTCTCACCCAATCTAGCAGCTAGCATCAAGTGTCATATATCATTTGAAACAGGAGAACATGAAGTTTCCATCTAGCTCATTTAAAGTACCAATTTTACATTTATTTAGTCTGAGAATGGATTAAATCAATAGAATTTTAAGAAAAACGGCAGCAAAAATGTGGTGTTTTTACTGTGAACTCAAACAGAACTTCCTGAAGTTAGGATTTTTTTTTCCTTTAGAAAGTTAGACTTGATTGTTTTAGAGTTCCAGATTACATTTTGCCTACATGTAACAATCCCTCAGCAAGTCAGCCATTTATTATAATGTTATTCTTGGTGTTTTTGAGTGAAAACAGGTTTATTTTATTTACTGACAATGTAGATGTGTCCAAAAAAGTTCAGGGAGTAAAGTAAATAGAAAGATTGTTATATAATAACAGAACATTGAAATGGTGTAAAACACAAACTGCATACAAATAGCACAGCACACAAAAGTCAGTATATTTCTGTATGTGAGAGAGTACTCTTTATGCATTTATTTCGGTTTATTTTCATGCACGCAAATACACACCCACTTTCACGTTGTGTCAGAGAAACATGTGATTGGTGGTTCAAAAGACCAAACACTATGTTTATGGATTGAGTTGATGACAGTTTCAACCATAGACCGTAAAAAAAAAAAAAAAACGTTTCAACAAATTTGGGCACAGGGGGGTGGGACTAATGATTAACAATCAATTCTGTTTGGCTCAGGGGAACAGCTCACATGCGTTTCCTTGACAAATCAATGCTGCAGATTTTGATGACGCACCCACGCTCACCACGGAGCCTCTGGATAATCAATCAAAACTGAAAAGCTGAGATTCTCCTCTTTACGGTGCATGTTACAGCATACAGATTGGATTAGCGGTTTAAGAGTTATTAAACATTTTAGAACGATTTTAGTTGTTTTTAGCCACGAGTGGCTGTCTCTGTCTTTAAGGGTTAATCTTAGTTAATGTTAATTTCAACATTTACTAATACATTATTTAATTCAAATGTATTAGTTAAAAAGATTTGGTGCACTCTGAACTAACATGAGCAAACAATGAACAACTGTATTTTTATTAACTAACATTGATAAAGATTAATACATACTGTAACAAATGCTTTGCTCATTCTTAGTTCATGTTAGTTAATACATTACGTAATGTTAACAAATGAGACCTATATATTATATCCGCATATATATATTTATTTTAGTTATTGTGCAAAAAAAAACTTTCTTAACATTATAAGTGAACCTCAAGAAACAAAAAATATGTAATGACCCTTTTAAATTCTGGGCCTTTCCTACTTCCTACCCATTGTAAAGTAATTTATACACCACAGACTCCCCACCAGATATAATTTCAGATTCTACCAACATTATCGAGGTCAACTGCCGCCACATCCTTTTCACTGATTATGTTTGTTTTTCCTCTCTTCCTCTCCTTTTTACTCTACTAAACTTGAGTGCAGTATGATCTTAGCAAATAAATGTGAATCTCTTCAGAAAGCATTTCAAACTCAAAGGCCTTTTCCTCCCCTTGATCTGATTTGTTTGAACTGATTCAAATGAATTTAAAGGAAAAGATCTGATAGAGGAGATTCATTATTTATAAATCTTCTTGAATGCAGTTTCGTGTTGACTTTTAAAGGATAGATACCCTTTTTTTGAGTATAAAAGCAGATTATTTGACTGTTATGTGACCTCTTGTTTTTTTTCTTCTTCTTCAACAGGTATTCCACCAAATAAAGCCACATCCATTGATGATCTTGTTATGATGCTTCCCCAAAGCGTATGGGATCATCTGTATAGCAGGTAAGGGTTTGTTACTGCTCTTTTCAGGGCGTCATGCAGAAGTTCAAGTTTATATTAAAGGCAAATTGTCGGCATGCTGTTGTTTAGGTACGGAGGCGGCCCCGCTGTCAATCACTTGTATGTCTGCCACACCTGCCAGACCGAGATCGAGAAGCTGGAGAAACGCCGCAAGAATGAGCTGGACATGTTTGTTCGGGTAGGAGCCGCAGTTTCAAAGTAGTTTTAAAGGAATAGTTAATTTACTCACCCTCAAGTTGTTCCAAACCTGTATACATTTCAGTCAATGGTGCCCCACAACTGTTTGTTTACAAACATTCTTCAAAACATCTTCCATTGTGTTCAGTAGAACAAAATATTTCACTTGAGGGTGTGTAATGACAGAATTTTCATTTTTGTGTAGACTATCCCTTTAAGGGACATTTACAGTGAAGAATGTCTGGTTTTTCAGTTAATCTAACGCCTGGACTGTTATCTGTGCACACACCCACCATCACGACCACCACACCACCCTCTCCTCCAAAATGGTAGTCATTATTTATGCATGAGAACAAAAGTCCTTGATTTCAGCCAGAGACACTCCGCTTGGCTCAAATTAAAGACAAACAAAGGAGGTAAAGGAACAATAATGTGGACGTTTATGTAGGGATGCACCAATATTAAAATTCTGTCTGATACAATAAGCCTATTAGCGCTGGTTATTTTGATCATTGATTAATATGCCATACCCATCAGCAGGATTTGTAATAAATGCATCGAGAAAACATGTGAATCATTACACTCTTAAAGGGATAGTTCACCCAAAAATTAAAATTTTATGTTTATCTGCTTACCCCAAGGGCATCCAAGATATATGTGACTTTGTTTCTTCAGTACATTCACATTTAGTCATTTAGCAGACACTTTTATCCAAAGCGACTTACAAATGAGAGCAATAGAAGCAACTAGAACAGTCAAGGGCAACAGTATAGTATGCAAGTGCTGTAACAAGTCTCAGTTAATCTAGCATAGAAGACACAGGACAGAACTTTTTTTTTTTTTTTTGTATAAATTAGACAGACAGAAAATGAATAGAATGCTAAGTGCTATTCTTGATTGGTCAGGTGCTGCTGGAAGAGATGTGTCTTTAGCTGTTTTTTTAAAATGGCTACAGACTCGGCTGCTCGATTTGAGATAGGCAGGTCATTCCACCAAGTGAGGAAAAGGTCCGTGAGAGTGATTTCATGCCTCTTTGGTATGGCACCACAAGGTGTCGTTCACTGGCAGAACGTAAGCTCCTGGAAGGTGTGTAAGTCTGAACAAGCGAGTTTAGGTATATTGGTGCAGAGCCAGTGGTTGCTTTGAAGGCGAGTACCAGTGTCTTGAATTTGATGTGAGCGGCTATTGGCAGCCAGTGGAGACTGATGAAGAGAGGCGTGACGTGCGCTCTCTTCGGCTCATTAAAGACCACCCTCGCCGCTGCGTTCTGGATCAGTTGCAAGGGTTTGATAGTGCATGCCGGAAGGCCCGCTAGAAGAGCATGCAGTAGTCCAGTCTGGAGGAGAACAAGAGCTTGGACCAGGAGTTGTGGCCTGCTCTGATAGGAAGGGTCTAATCTTCCTAATGTTGTATAACGCAAATCTGCAGGACCGAGTTGTTGCAGTAATGTGGTCAGTGGATTTTAGCTGATCATCAAACACAACTCCAAGGTTCCTGGTTGTCCTGGACGGAGTTATGGTTGATGATCCTAGCTGAATGGAGAGATTGTGATGAAGTGCTGGGTTGGCTGAGACCACAAGCAGTTCCGTCTTTGCAAAGTTGAGTTGCAGGTGATGTTCCTTCATCCAGGCAGAAATGTCTGTTAGGCAGGCAGCGATACGAACACCAACCGTGGGATCATCTGGTTGAAATGAGAAGTAGAGTTGAATGTCGTCGGCATAGCAGTGATAGGAAAAGCCATGTTTCTGAATGACAGATCCCAGTGATGACATGTAGATGGAGAAGAGAAGTGGTCCAAGCACTGAGCCCTGGGGAACTCCAGTGGCTAGATGATGTGACTTAGACACTTCACCTCTCCATGACACCCTGAAGGACCTACCTGAGAGGTAAGACTTGAGCCACTGTAGAGCAGTTCCTGAGATGCCCATCTTCATGAGAGTTGACAGGAGGATCTGGTGGTTAACTGTGTCAAAAGCAGCAGACAAATCCAGTAAGATAAGTACTGTGGATTTGGAAGCCGCTCTTGCCTGTCTCAGTTCCTCCGTAACCGAGAGCAGGGCAGTCTCAGTTGAGTGCCTGCTTTTGAAGCCGGATTGGTTGATGTCCAGGAGGTTGTTCTGTTCAAGAAACGTAGAGAGCTGGTTAAACACAACTCGCTCAAGTGTCTTTGCAATGAAAGGCAGAAGGGATACCGGTCTGTAGTTTTCTAAAAGTGCTGGGTTCAGAGAGGGTTTCTTAAGCAGTGGGGTTACCCGAGACCCGAAGGAGCAAAGAGAATGTTCTGAAAAGTGCACGAGAGTCAGAGCAGTTGTTGATTTTGTTGTGGTAGTATGTAGTTTTAGCAGTGGAGACGTTAGTAGAGAAAGAAGCGAGGAGAGACTGATACAGGGTTAGGTCAGTAGTGTCCTAAGCGATGTTCGCGGAGAACATCAGACAGCCAGGGGGCAGAGGGGGTGGTGCGGGCTGGCCTCGATGAAATGGGACAGAAGTTATCTAAGCAAGATGTTAGAGTGGAGCAAAGAGTGTCAGTAGCACTGTTAGTGTCTAGTGCTGAGAACTGAGCAAGTGGAGGGAGTGAGGATGAAACCATAGTGAATAGACGGGAGGGAGAGAGCGAGCGTAGATTACGCCGAAAGGTGATCTGGGGAGGAGTATGTGTTGTGTCAGGAGTCAGTAGGAGGTTAAGAGTGATGAGAAAGTGATCTGAGGTGTGCAATGGAGTAACTAAAGTGTCGTCTGTGGAGCAGTAGCATGTGTAGATAAGGTCCAAATGGTTAACTGATTTGTGAGTAGCTGTAGTAGATACTAGTGCGTGCATGCGTGCGTGTGCGTGTGCGTGTGCGTGTCTCTGCGGCCGCGTGTGTGCATGTGTGCGTGCGTGCGTCCGTGTGTGTCTCCGCGGCCGCGTGTGTGTGCGTCCGCGCAAGTGCAAAATTTGCAAATATTATCCAATCCTAGCCGTGGCCGTTTACTTCCAAGTCTTCAGTTCGGCACGCCCATCAAATCTGAGTGTTTTTCAGAGAGCCTCAAAACCAAGGCAGAAAATAGCCTATTACTTATTCATTTTGATGTTTTTGAATGTAGAAAACACACAAACGTCATAAGTTGACCTCAGACAACAGTATAAAAAATTTTAAAAAGCCAGTTAATGACCTCTTTAATCTACCCCACCACCAACAATTCTGATATATTCATTATTTTTTTTAAATATTTAAAACAACCCAAACACACCTATATACACGTAGAATGCTGCATTAAACAATTTTGTAAGGGGAAAACAATTAATAATAAATCAACTCCATAGTGTATTCCAAGTGATCAAGGGCTTAAGACGTTCCAATTCAGCCCATTGCAAAGGTTCCACCAGTATTGGGCACTCATGCAATGTAAGCAATGCCCAGCACGGCTTTACCACACCATGTTACAGCACAGTAAGGCTCTTGCAAACAGAAACAAGTATACTACTACATATACATTTCAGCACCTTATTTAGCGGACTTCGCTTTTTCAACGAGTATTAGCGGTACATGGGTGGAGCGTTCACATGGGCTGTAAGCAACAGAGCTCTGCACATGTATAGAGCGGAATATTGAGCGGAGCATCTCAACGTGCAGTGATGGCAGCTAGAGCGAGAGTAACACTTGAGCGCTGAACACTGAAGGGTGGGAAGGCTTATATTTTCGGCCTTTTTATCTTCCAGACAAAAACCGACAATGCCATTTTCTGCCAAAAATTCGGTGCATCCTTAGTCTTCAGGAATGCTATAAAGTTATAGGCAGGTGAGATTGATCAAGGTTGAAGCGAAACTCTGCAGGAAAGTGGCCAGATTTGAGAACCCCTAGTCTAGTGCATGTTCACAGTGAAGTGGAATGCAAACACGCATTGTGTGTGAACGGCGCTATATAAAGCAGTTGCTTATGTAAGCCATAGAGGGCAAGGTAGCTTACTAGGATTTGGAGCAGAGCTTCCGTCTCTGTTTATCCTGTTATTGTTTAAAGGCAGTGGGGTGGGAAGATATTTCACGAAGAAACGCTCAGGTAATGGATTCTTTCTTTCTATATCATGGTCTCATGTGCTCTCTTCTGTCCTTTATGTAGCTCAATAAGGCGTTTCAAGAGGAGGAGTCTCCGGTGGTGATATACTGTATCAGCATGCAGTGGTTCCGGGAATGGGAAGGCTTTGTCAAAGGCAAGGACATCGGTAAGTCATTTCTCATCCCAGCTGCTGATACTCTAAAGTATCTGAAAGTTTTAAAGTGAATATTAACATCATGTTCTGTGGTTATTGATCAATAAGGAATTCTTGGAGAGCTTTTGGCCGCATTTCACTTTTGGTTGGGATATTTGGTGCGTTTCCGATGATGGATGGTCTTGTGTCTTTCAGATCCACCGGGGCCAATTGACAACTCCAAGATTGCTGTAAATAAAAATGGACACATCACATTAAAGCCAGGTAATGTTTACCATCTGGATCTTTTAAAGTCATCATGAAATGGCGTTCCTCAAAATGATAATTTTCAGAGCAAAACTGGAGAACCAATTCTGTCATTTACTCGCGCTCATGTCGTTCCAAACCTATGATTTTCTTCTGTAAAACATAAAATGTTGTCCAATGTGGTTTGGACCTTAACGTTCTTCAGGGTATCTTTTGTGACTCTCAGAAGGGATAAAATTATAACAGGGCTTAAAGTTTTCCGGCACAATGCGGTGTTTGGCTTTTTTCACAGCTTAGCTTTCACTGTTAACCAAACTAACATAACCAATCAGAAGTAGAATGGAGGTGGGTCTTGTAACAAGTGTTGCTAGATTGGGCGGGTTTTGAATTTAATTGTTTGGGTAAAAATGGGCTTGGGCGGGTGGACAAAATTTGGCCTGGTTTGAGGTCAGTTTGGCGGTTTTCAAAAATCTAAATTTTATGGTCTCATTTTATTTGGTTATTTGTTAATAAACAAAACTCAAGTGTGCGTTAACTCCATAAAATCAGTCATCATGACACACACTGGCCCACGAAGAGTCAGCTGGCATAGGTGTTGACATTGCCGACAAGCACGCACTTTCAGGAAACAGCGATCAGCATTCAGACATGCTCATTCAGGACTGACAGGTTTTTAGCGCGATAATTTGTAGCTGTATATTCAAGTGATCGCTGTGCTAAAGTGGCATAAATAAACAGTAAGTTGTATCTACAATAAAGAGTGGGAGAGTAATCAAACGTGGATTACACCTGTGGTGGGAGATGTCTACTCAAAGACTCTTTATAAATATATCCAACTCTGAGAACACAGTTGAATGGCTTGAATTGAAATCGAATATGGGACTATATGACTCCTGTCAATCATCGTGTGCACACTGACCAGGACATCTGCAAGTTTTAAACCGTCTAGACTGCTCTACTCATCCCTGACAGCTGCTGAAAGAGGTTTGAATCAGCGATTAATCAGTTTTGACTGTGCTAAGTGCGTTATGTTCTATGTACTTCACGGCGTAACGTTACTGTAGTTCTGTCAAAGGTAAGCGCATTGTTGTTTTTTTTGTTGGCGGATTATCGTACAGTATCAATGAATGACACATTTTGGCAGTGGTGTGTGCATTAACGTGTGTGAAATGCCTGCTAATTTCTTGATTGCCGTTTTGACAGTTTCCACCTGGACATTTTAGTCTCATTTGCTAATTTTCTTTAATGTATTTGCCCTGTTTTGATCCATTTTCCTGGGATTTTTTTGGTCATCAACATTGTTTTAAGGAGATAAAAATGATACTCATCAACCTTGATTGGTATGGCAATAAAATTCTAAAATTATTTTGGCAGTTAAAGTTTTGGGCGTAATATAAATTACGTAATATAATTTGAACTAATATAAATTTCAAACATTATTAAATACAATTATACAATCAGTATACAAGAACAAATAAGCAAGTTAGCTGTAGCACAAATTATGCAAATGAAAAGTTCAGAAATTGAAATCAAATGTAAAATAACAGTTCATAGCTTTCTTTTTGAAAATAAAATATAGATTATTCCTTATTGAAGTTACTAAAGTTATTTAGTCAAGAGCAGTGAGTGATTCCTTCTTTTCTTGTTTTGTTTGATAAACCTGCAGCTGTGTCAAAGTGTTTTTTCAGACTAGTGGAATTAAAACATCCAAAATACACTTTTTAAAGGCACAATACGTAAGATTTTTTTATTAAAATATCCAAAAACCATTAAGACAATGTATATTTTGTTGACTTATGTACTTGCATCATCCCAAATGTTTCCAGGAATGTGTAAATCCAGAGAAATAAGCAATTTTAACCAGGACACGTCCTTGCATCGCCTATCAATGACATAATTTTACCCTCAATTTCCGTAGAAAACTGTGTTTTATTAGACAGGTGAGCAACTGTTAGGATACATTAATTGACAGAAAACTAATCATTGTTATAAAGCTCAACACAGTCTTATTGTTTAAAATATATAATTTGCCTGATTTTTATACATTTTATTCCATTTTATTTTCTAATTCATGGAGTGATAAAAAGAGAAATCCAAAATTCCCAATGTAAAAACCTTTTGACACTATATCAAAAAGAAAAAAAAAATTTGAACCTGACTTTGTCTGTTTCGATTTTTGTTCTAGAAATGTATGCTTATTTAATTAGAGAGTGCCTCATTTGCATATTTCATAAAACTTGTAAAACAAAAAATGTTTGCAATTCTGACACCCAAGACACCTGGGGTCTTGCCTCGAGACATAATCCACTATGTTTACATTAATATTTTGGGTGAATAGACTTTCAATGGAGGGATAGAAATCTCTCGTCTGTGTTTCAAAGATGAATAAAAGACTTGTAGTTTTTTGAACGACATGAGGGTGCGTAATTGGTGACACAATTTTTATTTTTTGTGAATTAAGACTTTAATTAAGAAAAGCAAGAACTGTGATCACGATTAAAATATGATTAATTGTGCAGCCCTAGAATAGTGTGCTTATGTTACTTGTTTCAAGTACCAAATATTTTTGATTAAAAAAAACCTTGCATTTGGCTTATTTTATGTTTTAACAGGTGCTGATTCCGGCCAGATATCCGAAGAGACCTGGAACTTCCTCTATTCCATCCACGGAGGTGGGCCGGTGGTGACTGTGCGGCCCAGTGTCAGCCATCAGGAGTCTGAGAGTTCTCAAGCAGAGGAGAAGATCGAAGTGGAGACGCGATCGGTGTAGTTGTGCTGAGATGCCGCCGGGCCGCGAGGGGACCGAGACACATTTATTATTTTACACTTCACTTTTGTTTTCAAGCATTCTAGCAAAGGACCTTACAACATCACCTCAACATACACACTCTCTATACCCTTTATGACTGTTCTTTATAGCAGACGGATGGATTAAACCTCCTCCAGTGTGCTTTAAATTTGTATATATCATGCTTATCCACTTCCTTTTGACACTAGAAACCAATTAGAATTGAAACATTTTCACAGTCCATTAATGCATTAACTGCATTCATGACAGAATTTGCTTCGCCCGAACCAAATAGACCATTATTTGTGTTCCACTGCATCTGTACATATTTTTGAGGTACTGCCTCGCTTAAGAAAAATGAAATGCTGTCTTAGTGGGTGAAAACTTCATGTTTTGGGTATGAAGGGATTCTAAATGCTACGTAGTCTCAGGAAAGAACATTTTTTTTGTTTTGCACTGTACTGTAGATTCAAAAGGTGCATGCTTCAGCTCTGATGTTCCATATGTATTTGAATGTACTAGTACTTAAAGAACACAGGTTCCTGCACTAAATGTTATTTATTCCAGAGGGGTATGATTATTCCGGCATTCATGGACGTTTTCTTTGTTTGTACATGATTCGACAAGCTAAAGTAAACGAAGCAGAATGCACGCTAATAGGAATGATGTGGCGCGTTATGCCGGCAAGAAAATCGATTCCTCATTTTTATTTGTGTTGCATAGCTGGGTTGCATGGAGATGCAAACAATAAGGTGCACATTTGAACACATCAATGGCTGTCTTGTTTAAAAATGCTATGTAAAAGAAGAAGAAAAAATCTGGTCAATTAAATCCTGCTGCCGCACATGTGTACATTCAAGGCATTATTTAATGTATAGAAGGATGTGATGTTTTTCAATATTAATTGTCTGCAGAGATGAAAGCTGTATCTGAGTGGCTACTATTAAACCCAAAACTTGTGCTGTCGATATCTGTCATCATTCGTATGAGATGAAATGTAAGAAATTAATTTGCTATTTGTCCGGGTAGTATTTCACCCCAAAATCAAAGGAAAAATAATATATCATCATGCATAAAGAAAATAAAGCCTTTTTGGCGTTTTCTTGAAAATTAAGCACATTTGCAGTTCAGTTGTTTGTGATTTTCTGATTTCCCATTAATCTCATTACAGTAAAACAGTACATTTTTACTGAATTGTGTTAACAAATTGCTCTTATAGTACCTCACCGTTAGGAGAATTAGATGTTCATGCTTGATGTCATGAAAATGTTTGTGTACATTTTCTTCTTTTGGTTTTGGGGAGAAATATAACCAGGACTTGTTTGCCAGGGTTGGCATGATTCACACAATGTTGTAGAAATCAGGGGTTTTCAGATGCCAGACCCCAAATATGATGATCTTTGTGTCAGGGACCCTTGAAGTATAAAAGGCATCTATGCAACTCTATATACGCAAAAGCACCGAAGTATATTTTTCCACCACCATGCCTCTTTAGGGGCTACGTAACTTTCTATTAAGTTGCATTATTCCATTTTGTTCTATTCTTATTGCTGTACTGTTAGATGTATGACTTGTTTACTCGTTTTAATCAAAATATATTTTTATATTTATTTAAATACATTTTCTCTAAACATTTCCATGGACCTCCTAGCATGCCCTGAGTGTCCCTGGCCCCAGTTTGAAATCCCCTTTTAGAAAATGCTTGAAAAATAAATAGCACTGATAGCACTGCCTTACAGGTCAAGCCATTCTTTTGACAGTGAACGTAATTCATTGTCATCGGTAAGATATCAAATTAGAGTAGTTTACTGAGCTCTAAATAACACTGGTGCATTACTAGCCATTATTTCTCTGGCTCGTAGACAGATCAATAGCATATAATGCTTCAATCTTCAGTACAATATGCTGCTCATCATCAGGCTGAAATGGTCGGTCAGATCGGTGCTGACAGCAGAGCTCTTGAGAGCCGGTCATTATGAAAGCAGCGAACGTGTGGGCCGCGGCTGCTGTCCTGTACAGTATCGCAGTGAGCGGGATTGTGGGATTCACATTCACAGCAGCACCGAGAGAGAAAAAAACATGGCGGCTGCCGAATGTGCAGCAAACGATTTGCGGAAGTGAGGTAAGTGTAATTCTGTAGCTTCATAAACCCTTTTACATTGAATTATCCGTCACTCAAGTCCAATTCCCCGAGTTTATCTCGAAGTTAAAGCAGACTCTGGTGCAGGAACCACTCTGAATGTAGCAGTTCGAGCGGATTTGATGGGCAAAGTTGTTGCGGCTGATCAGTTGTGTATGTGCACGCTGCCCCCGCTCCTCTGCACTGTTACGCTAGCCTGTTAGCTTCAACATTTAGGCATTTTATTTTCAAAAGTCATTTAAACACATGCTCTGCTGGTTGCGTTTATTTGATACGGGGAAACAACACATTTTCCGTTTGTTAGCGAGTGTTGTGAATGTGCGTTAAAGGGGTGCGCCAAATTCTTTAGCATTAGCATGCTAAAGTGAGCCTCTGTCATCTTTATTAGCGCTCTTAGCCAAATGCTAATTAGTGAAAGAGTTGTGGAGAAAAAAACAAATTGTTTGTTTCTCACTGTTGCGTGGCCGTTTACACGATAAGTGTGTTTTATTGTGTATAGCGCAAAATGAAAGTGCAGTTGCGCTTCCTGTGGATGCAGTAGTTAGCAGGTGAGCTAATAAAACCCTGCGGACACATTTGTTTTGTTCAGTTAAACGGTTAGTTAACGTATGTCTATAAAACATGTTTTTATCAAATATTTTATTGAGTGTATGAAGAAAACGTGTTGCGTTTAAGACTCGTTGAGATGCGCTTAGAAATCAGCAGAGCTGGAGAAACTTGCACGGGTGTTTTGGGGAGGCACAGCCGGGCTGCACATCATGCCGAGCCGCGGATGCGGTGTTACCGCCGGAGAGGCCCGTTAAAAGCAATTTAAGGAGATAATGTTTCTTCTTACGGCTGTTCTAGTTAAATGGCGGCGAGCTAATAATCTGCAGTAGTGCTTAAGTCACTGTTTGTTTGTTAGTGTGTCATGTTTATGAAGGCTAACCCGTTTCTGAGGAATATATCTCATTCTGAGAACAGGTTTTAAATGAGGGTTTATCATTTTTTCAATCGCTGAGCCAAACTGGGTTCTCTGAAACCACTGCGACGAGCAATTTAGAAAACATGCTGAGCTGCACAGAGGGCGAGTGCTTTTCTCCGCGTTGTCATTTGGACTTAGCTGGGCTGGTTTGTGATAGTTCATTGGCGAGCACGTGTCAATTTAAAGTTCTTCGCCACGCGCGCGAGTTGAAAGATTATTCAGGAAGTTTCAAATTCTTGATGCATGAGACGAAGAGCGCGAGCAGAATGACAACAACATTAATGTCTGTAAAACAGTCTTTTTGATGCTTATCTCACTCCTCTGGGATGTTCCAGCTCCTTCCTTTGAGTTTCTGTTGTCACCTGCCAGTGGCTGAGGTGGTATTGTCTGTTCTTGTTTTAGGCAAGGTGTGATGTACGAAACAATGTCTCGATTATAATATGTCGATTATTTTGTCAATTAATCGGATAGTTGTAGTAGTTTTAATAAAAAGTAATGATAATTTGAATCCATTCTTCCAAGATTATTTCACATCCTGCACAATGTGGAATCAAACTTTTTGTTAAAAAAATTTTTTAATCGATTTTATCGATCAGTTGTTGTTGCAGCCCTTAAAGTAAGCAATAAGGAATGAGAGGCTGTGCTGTATCGCAAATAAGTCACAGCTGAAGGGCGTTGTTTGGCACGGCGCACGAAGCAGAGTATTAAATATTTAAGCCAAAAAATATGTATCAATGTAAAGCTGAAAGTATACTTTTTTTTATGTGAGTGCATGCACACAGTCGAACGCTCAGCCTATACTTATTTTGACTTGTACACATACACAGATGTTCGACACATGCGCAGTTTTGAGCAATCTCTCGCCGATTAGTAAAAGTATGTGCGGCTACACGGTTACTCTTCTGATGACAAATTCCCATCACACACACTGTATGCTGAGGGTTTATATGCTCTGAGTACGGACACTGCACAATAACACTGCCTCATTATTAAAATCATCAAGGATTTTGAAAAAGAAATAGCTTAAATAATATAACTGTCTCAAATAACCCAGAGTCGATAATGTCGGGCATTGCATTTGAGCTGAAACTGAAGAGTGAATGAACTTGCACTTGCTGCTGGTTAATAAACTCAACCAAGCGCCCGGTCCAGGAGATTAATCAGATATAGACAACATAAAAGTAATCTTACAACTTTCATCTGCACAAAAGGACGTGAGTGGGAACTTGACCACACTAGTCTGATATAACTCTCGTTGTGGATTTCCTTTAACAGCGTGCTGATACACAGGGAACTAAAGCACAGAAAATTCACAACATTCTTTTACAATATTGTTCTCATTATAATGCTATGTATATGACAGATTGACGGTGCACATCCAGCACTTAACTGTACTTCTGATTCAAAGTGATTCCAGGCATCACTGCAGTGCACGCTTTTAAATCCAGTTTCACTTTATTTCGCCGGTCTGGAAGGCGTGCTGTCTAATGCTAACCAATCAGACCTCAGGTACTGCCCAAAATGCTGTAATAACCAATCAAAAAGACAAATATATTTTTTAAAATCAGGGAGATCATAGTTTTCAATATCGCCACCAAGAGCCGGCCCAAGGCGAACTAAGCGGCTGCTTAGGGCCCCATTTGCCACCAGGGGGCCCCCAAGAGCACATTAAATTACTTTTGCAGTATGTTATTTCATGATGATTAAAATCGCGAAATGACCTTAAACAATTAGTAAATAAACTTCAAAATGTTAAGTTTTCTAATATATGCACGGATTGTGCAGTGCTGTCAGAATCAAGCTTGCGGTGCCATCGGCCAAACACTATTAGTCTATTCTTGTTAGCCAGGGTTCAAAGTCCAAGTGCGAGAGAACCAGCGCTAAAATGTAACGTTACTCGTCAGTTTCTGGTAACCTTTTTATGAATGGATGGATTTGAGAATGTGATATGGTTTAGTGCGAATATCTTGTATGACGTGCTGCATGTTTTGTACGGAGTACAGCATAGCTTCCAGTTTCTCAATAAATGTTTTTCTGCAAACTGCTATATCGTCCCCTTGGAATTATAAGTTGTGTAGCCTATATTTTGGAAGTTTTTATTTAGAAAATAAAAAGGTTCTTTCTACACAGTCAAATGGAATGCAAAAAAACCTAATTTTATTTCCGCCAAAATAAAAGCTCTGTTTAATGTTTGAAAGAAATCAACATTTCTTGTTTTTAAAAGAAGTCTCTTCTGCTCACCAAGGATGCATTTATTTGATCAAAAATACAGTAAAAACGGTAATATTGTGAAATATTATTATAATGTAAAACATCTGTTTTATATGTGAATATAGTAAAGTGTGATTTATTCCTGTGATCAAAGCTGAATTTATCATCATTACTCGAGTCTTCAGTGTCACATGATCCTTCAGAATTCATTCTGATATGAGGATTTGATGCTCAAGAAACATTTATGATTATCAGTGGTGAAAACAGTTGTGCACAATATTTTTAGGATTTTTTGAAAGCTTTCTATTTCAGAGAAATGCTGTTCTTTTGAACCTCCTATTCATCAAAGAATCCTGGGGAAAAGTGAGCATATTCAGCATAAGAGACTACTTAATTTTTTATTTTAAGTACATATCCCAGTCTCAACTGTAGTAAAGTAAGGCTTTGAATATTAACACCTGACCACACCTGTGGGTTTGCTACTGTAACAATGAAAAACTGTGGCAATTAAAAAAGGGTAAGACCATTACAGCCAGACATGATGAAAGCAACACAGCTACAACTACTAAAATTGATACTGGGTGTGCGAATTATCAAGAATTGACAATAGTCAATTGTATTGGTGGCACCGAGGGCCCCCCAAATAAAATTCTGCTTAGGGCCCCATAAGGGCTTGGGCCGGCCCTGTCGCCACCGCCACGTCCGAGTACTCGAGTACTCTTGCCCATCCCTACTATTAAAGTAATGAAGTAGCTCATCCAACAACAACAAAATCCTGTCATTATTTACTTGCCCTCATTTTGTTCCAAACCTGTATGTTGTAAACATCCAAAAAAGAAGAAATAAAACTAGTCCATATGATTTGTGCTGTATTTTTCAATTCTTCTAAAGTCAAATGAAGTCAGACTGAAGTTTAAGGGTGTGTTCACACTTGGCCTGTTTGGTGAGATTAAAACGAACCCTGTTGTGATTGATCTGTTAGTGCGGTTCATTTGAAGAAGTGTGAACGTTGCCTTCTGAACCAAACAAGCGGACCGAAACCACTGTAAAAATGAGTCTCAGTCCACCTCCAAAGCAGTTCGAATGGAATATGAACACAACATGGACCAAAGACAGGACATGATGTCACAAGATGTGACCCTAAAAAGGACAGCATGCTTAAGCAAACCTGTTTGTTCTCGTCATAGTCGCAATGTTGTCCATCTCAGTTCGGTACAGGTGTCAGAACCGCATCGTCAGAACCGCATCTCCTCACAGCAGATCTTAGTTTTTGTGCGTGACGGAGGGGTTCCTGTCACTGTTTTGACTCCTTTACGCATTTTCTAAGCACGTCACGCTTTCTCAGCTGGTCAAAATGCCATCATATGTAGCTACGCACACACAACAGCATTGTTTTAGATGTTCGGTAAGTTCCGCCGCAAAATATGTCATAAAAGCCAATCAGTCAGGTTGTGAACATGTTCCTATGCTTTAGGTTCGGGATCTTTAGGTTCAGTGTTAAAATGCCAGTGTGAACGGTAAGCGGACTAGGACTAAGGCTGCATTTGCACTGCAGGTCTTGATGCACAAATCTGATTTGGTGACTATATCCGATTTTTTGGACGCCCCGCTTACATCATCTTTTAAAAGCCACCCGTCCGTGTCCGATATTTGCATTTACACTATACACTGGCGAAACATCCCAAGACATTCTGACCTGGAAAGGAAGTAAAACGGCACGATATGCAATGACAAAAAGATTACACTGTACATTGTCTTCGCCCCAAAGGCTTAAAGGTCCCGTTCTTCGTGATCCCATTGTTCAAACTTTAGTTAGTGTGTAATGTTGCTGTTAGAGCATAAATAATACCTGTACAATTATAAAGCTCAAAGTTCAATGCCAAGCGAGATATTTTATTTAACAGAAGTTCCCTTTCAAAGCCTACAGCGAACGGCCGGCTTGGACTACATCCTGGTACTTCCTTCATTAATTACGTCAGTAGAACACGCTAACCTCCGCCCACAAGAATACGTGAAAAAAGGGGGCGTGGTCTTGTTGCTGTCCCACGTGGAGAAGAGGAAGTGTCGCGTGGAGAAAAGGAATTGTTGCGTTTGACTGTGTTTGTCGCCATGTCGTCGAGACGCTGTTATTTTCATCCCGGAGTCAAATCACCTTTGTTTGGCTTTGCCAGGGACGCTGTAGAGATCATTAAGCGCATACATCACCCTGTTAAGAGGCGTGACCATCTCATTCTGAGAACAGGTTTTAAATGAGGGTTTATCATTTTTTCAATCGCTGAGCCAAACTGGGTTCTCTGAAACCACTGCGACGAGCAATTTAGAAAACATGCTGAGCTGCACAGAGGGCGAGTGCTTTTCTCCGCGTTGTCATTTGGACTTAGCTGGGCTGGTTTGTGATAGTTCATTGGCGAGCACGTGTCAATTTAAAGTTCTTCGCCACGCGCGCGAGTTGAAAGATTATTCAGGAAGTTTCAAATTCTTGATGCATGAGACGAAGAGCGCGAGCAGAATGACAACAACATTAATGTCTGTAAAACAGTCTTTTTGATGCTTATCTCACTCCTCTGGGATGTTCCAGCTCCTTCCTTTGAGTTTCTGTTGTCACCTGCCAGTGGCTGAGGTGGTATTGTCTGTTCTTGTTTTAGGCAAGGTGTGATGTACGAAACAATGTCTCGATTATAATATGTCGATTATTTTGTCAATTAATCGGATAGTTGTAGTAGTTTTAATAAAAAGTAATGATAATTTGAATCCATTCTTCCAAGATTATTTCACATCCTGCACAATGTGGAATCAAACTTTTTGTTAAAAAAAATTTTTAATCGATTTTATCGATCAGTTGTTGTTGCAGCCCTTAAAGTAAGCAATAAGGAATGAGAGGCTGTGCTGTATCGCAAATAAGTCACAGCTGAAGGGCGTTGTTTGGCACGGCGCACGAAGCAGAGTATTAAATATTTAAGCCAAAAAATATGTATCAATGTAAAGCTGAAAGTATACTTTTTTTTATGTGAGTGCATGCACACAGTCGAACGCTCAGCCTATACTTATTTTGACTTGTACACATACACAGATGTTCGACACATGCGCAGTTTTGAGCAATCTCTCGCCGATTAGTAAAAGTATGTGCGGCTACACGGTTACTCTTCTGATGACAAATTCCCATCACACACACTGTATGCTGAGGGTTTATATGCTCTGAGTACGGACACTGCACAATAACACTGCCTCATTATTAAAATCATCAAGGATTTTGAAAAAGAAATAGCTTAAATAATATAACTGTCTCAAATAACCCAGAGTCGATAATGTCGGGCATTGCATTTGAGCTGAAACTGAAGAGTGAATGAACTTGCACTTGCTGCTGGTTAATAAACTCAACCAAGCGCCCGGTCCAGGAGATTAATCAGATATAGACAACATAAAAGTAATCTTACAACTTTCATCTGCACAAAAGGACGTGAGTGGGAACTTGACCACACTAGTCTGATATAACTCTCGTTGTGGATTTCCTTTAACAGCGTGCTGATACACAGGGAACTAAAGCACAGAAAATTCACAACATTCTTTTACAATATTGTTCTCATTATAATGCTATGTATATGACAGATTGACGGTGCACATCCAGCACTTAACTGTACTTCTGATTCAAAGTGATTCCAGGCATCACTGCAGTGCACGCTTTTAAATCCAGTTTCACTTTATTTCGCCGGTCTGGAAGGCGTGCTGTCTAATGCTAACCAATCAGACCTCAGGTACTGCCCAAAATGCTGTAATAACCAATCAAAAAGACAAATATATTTTTTAAAATCAGGGAGATCATAGTTTTCAATATCGCCACCAAGAGCCGGCCCAAGGCGAACTAAGCGGCTGCTTAGGGCCCCATTTGCCACCAGGGGGCCCCCAAGAGCACATTAAATTACTTTTGCAGTATGTTATTTCATGATGATTAAAATCGCGAAATGACCTTAAACAATTAGTAAATAAACTTCAAAATGTTAAGTTTTCTAATATATGCACGGATTGTGCAGTGCTGTCAGAATCAAGCTTGCGGTGCCATCGGCCAAACACTATTAGTCTATTCTTGTTAGCCAGGGTTCAAAGTCCAAATGCGAGAGAACCAGCGCTAAAATGTAACGTTACTCGTCAGTTTCTGGTAACCTTTTTATGAATGGATGGATTTGAGAATGTGATATGGTTTAGTGCGAATATCTTGTATGACGTGCTGCATGTTTTGTACGGAGTACAGCATAGCTTCCAGTTTCTCAATAAATGTTTTTCTGCAAACTGCTATATCGTCCCCTTGGAATTATAAGTTGTGTAGCCTATATTTTGGAAGTTTTTATTTAGAAAATAAAAAGGTTCTTTCTACACAGTCAAATGGAATGCAAAAAAACCTAATTTTATTTCCGCCAAAATAAAAGCTCTGTTTAATGTTTGAAAGAAATCAACATTTCTTGTTTTTAAAAGAAGTCTCTTCTGCTCACCAAGGATGCATTTATTTGATCAAAAATACAGTAAAAACGGTAATATTGTGAAATATTATTATAATGTAAAACATCTGTTTTATATGTGAATATAGTAAAGTGTGATTTATTCCTGTGATCAAAGCTGAATTTATCATCATTACTCGAGTCTTCAGTGTCACATGATCCTTCAGAATTCATTCTGATATGAGGATTTGATGCTCAAGAAACATTTATGATTATCAGTGGTGAAAACAGTTGTGCACAATATTTTTAGGATTTTTTGAAAGCTTTCTATTTCAGAGAAATGCTGTTCTTTTGAACCTCCTATTCATCAAAGAATCCTGGGGAAAAGTGAGCATATTCAGCATAAGAGACTACTTAATTTTTTATTTTAAGTACATATCCCAGTCTCAACTGTAGTAAAGTAAGGCTTTGAATATTAACACCTGACCACACCTGTGGGTTTGCTACTGTAACAATGAAAAACTGTGGCAATTAAAAAAGGGTAAGACCATTACAGCCAGACATGATGAAAGCAACACAGCTACAACTACTAAAATTGATACTGGGTGTGCGAATTATCAAGAATTGACAATAGTCAATTGTATTGGTGGCACCGAGGGCCCCCCAAATAAAATTCTGCTTAGGGCCCCATAAGGGCTTGGGCCGGCCCTGTCGCCACCGCCACGTCCGAGTACTCGAGTACTCTTGCCCATCCCTACTATTAAAGTAATGAAGTAGCTCATCCAACAACAACAAAATCCTGTCATTATTTACTTGCCCTCATTTTGTTCCAAACCTGTATGTTGTAAACATCCAAAAAAGAAGAAATAAAACTAGTCCATATGATTTGTGCTGTATTTTTCAATTCTTCTAAAGTCAAATGAAGTCAGACTGAAGTTTAAGGGTGTGTTCACACTTGGCCTGTTTGGTGAGATTAAAACGAACCCTGTTGTGATTGATCTGTTAGTGCGGTTCATTTGAAGAAGTGTGAACGTTGCCTTCTGAACCAAACAAGCGGACCGAAACCACTGTAAAAATGAGTCTCAGTCCACCTCCAAAGCAGTTCGAATGGAATATGAACACAACATGGACCAAAGACAGGACATGATGTCACAAGATGTGACCCTAAAAAGGACAGCATGCTTAAGCAAACCTGTTTGTTCTCGTCATAGTCGCAATGTTGTCCATCTCAGTTCGGTACAGGTGTCAGAACCGCATCGTCAGAACCGCATCTCCTCACAGCAGATCTTAGTTTTTGTGCGTGACGGAGGGGTTCCTGTCACTGTTTTGACTCCTTTACGCATTTTCTAAGCACGTCACGCTTTCTCAGCTGGTCAAAATGCCATCATATGTAGCTACGCACACACAACAGCATTGTTTTAGATGTTCGGTAAGTTCCGCCGCAAAATATGTCATAAAAGCCAATCAGTCAGGTTGTGAACATGTTCCTATGCTTTAGGTTCGGGATCTTTAGGTTCAGTGTTAAAATGCCAGTGTGAACGGTAAGCGGACTAGGACTAAGGCTGCATTTGCACTGCAGGTCTTGATGCACAAATCTGATTTGGTGACTATATCCGATTTTTTGGACGCCCCGCTTACATCATCTTTTAAAAGCCACCCGTCCGTGTCCGATATTTGCATTTACACTATACACTGGCGAAACATCCCAAGACATTCTGACCTGGAAAGGAAGTAAAACGGCACGATATGCAATGACAAAAAGATTACACTGTACATTGTCTTCGCCCCAAAGGCTTAAAGGTCCCGTTCTTCGTGATCCCATTGTTCAAACTTTAGTTAGTGTGTAATGTTGCTGTTAGAGCATAAATAATACCTGTACAATTATAAAGCTCAAAGTTCAATGCCAAGCGAGATATTTTATTTAACAGAAGTTCCCTTTCAAAGCCTACAGCGAACGGCCGGCTTGGACTACATCCTGGTACTTCCTTCATTAATTACGTCAGTAGAACACGCTAACCTCCGCCCACAAGAATACGTGAAAAAAGGGGGCGTGGTCTTGTTGCTGTCCCACGTGGAGAAGAGGAAGTGTCGCGTGGAGAAAAGGAATTGTTGCGTTTGACTGTGTTTGTCGCCATGTCGTCGAGACGCTGTTATTTTCATCCCGGAGTCAAATCACCTTTGTTTGGCTTTGCCAGGGACGCTGTAGAGATCATTAAGCGCATACATCACCCTGTTAAGAGGCGTGACCATCTCATTCTGAGAACAGGTTTTAAATGAGGGTTTATCATTTTTTCAATCGCTGAGCCAAACTGGGTTCTCTGAAACCACTGCGACGAGCAATTTAGAAAACATGCTGAGCTGCACAGAGGGCGAGTGCTTTTCTCCGCGTTGTCATTTGGACTTAGCTGGGCTGGTTTGTGATAGTTCATTGGCGAGCACGTGTCAATTTAAAGTTCTTCGCCACGCGCGCGAGTTGAAAGATTATTCAGGAAGTTTCAAATTCTTGATGCATGAGACGAAGAGCGCGAGCAGAATGACAACAACATTAATGTCTGTAAAACAGTCTTTTTGATGCTTATCTCACTCCTCTGGGATGTTCCAGCTCCTTCCTTTGAGTTTCTGTTGTCACCTGCCAGTGGCTGAGGTGGTATTGTCTGTTCTTGTTTTAGGCAAGGTGTGATGTACGAAACAATGTCTCGATTATAATATGTCGATTATTTTGTCAATTAATCGGATAGTTGTAGTAGTTTTAATAAAAAGTAATGATAATTTGAATCCATTCTTCCAAGATTATTTCACATCCTGCACAATGTGGAATCAAACTTTTTGTTAAAAAAAATTTTTAATCGATTTTATCGATCAGTTGTTGTTGCAGCCCTTAAAGTAAGCAATAAGGAATGAGAGGCTGTGCTGTATCGCAAATAAGTCACAGCTGAAGGGCGTTGTTTGGCACGGCGCACGAAGCAGAGTATTAAATATTTAAGCCAAAAAATATGTATCAATGTAAAGCTGAAAGTATACTTTTTTTTATGTGAGTGCATGCACACAGTCGAACGCTCAGCCTATACTTATTTTGACTTGTACACATACACAGATGTTCGACACATGCGCAGTTTTGAGCAATCTCTCGCCGATTAGTAAAAGTATGTGCGGCTACACGGTTACTCTTCTGATGACAAATTCCCATCACACACACTGTATGCTGAGGGTTTATATGCTCTGAGTACGGACACTGCACAATAACACTGCCTCATTATTAAAATCATCAAGGATTTTGAAAAAGAAATAGCTTAAATAATATAACTGTCTCAAATAACCCAGAGTCGATAATGTCGGGCATTGCATTTGAGCTGAAACTGAAGAGTGAATGAACTTGCACTTGCTGCTGGTTAATAAACTCAACCAAGCGCCCGGTCCAGGAGATTAATCAGATATAGACAACATAAAAGTAATCTTACAACTTTCATCTGCACAAAAGGACGTGAGTGGGAACTTGACCACACTAGTCTGATATAACTCTCGTTGTGGATTTCCTTTAACAGCGTGCTGATACACAGGGAACTAAAGCACAGAAAATTCACAACATTCTTTTACAATATTGTTCTCATTATAATGCTATGTATATGACAGATTGACGGTGCACATCCAGCACTTAACTGTACTTCTGATTCAAAGTGATTCCAGGCATCACTGCAGTGCACGCTTTTAAATCCAGTTTCACTTTATTTCGCCGGTCTGGAAGGCGTGCTGTCTAATGCTAACCAATCAGACCTCAGGTACTGCCCAAAATGCTGTAATAACCAATCAAAAAGACAAATATATTTTTTAAAATCAGGGAGATCATAGTTTTCAATATCGCCACCAAGAGCCGGCCCAAGGCGAACTAAGCGGCTGCTTAGGGCCCCATTTGCCACCAGGGGGCCCCCAAGAGCACATTAAATTACTTTTGCAGTATGTTATTTCATGATGATTAAAATCGCGAAATGACCTTAAACAATTAGTAAATAAACTTCAAAATGTTAAGTTTTCTAATATATGCACGGATTGTGCAGTGCTGTCAGAATCAAGCTTGCGGTGCCATCGGCCAAACACTATTAGTCTATTCTTGTTAGCCAGGGTTCAAAGTCCAAGTGCGAGAGAACCAGCGCTAAAATGTAACGTTACTCGTCAGTTTCTGGTAACCTTTTTATGAATGGATGGATTTGAGAATGTGATATGGTTTAGTGCGAATATCTTGTATGACGTGCTGCATGTTTTGTACGGAGTACAGCATAGCTTCCAGTTTCTCAATAAATGTTTTTCTGCAAACTGCTATATCGTCCCCTTGGAATTATAAGTTGTGTAGCCTATATTTTGGAAGTTTTTATTTAGAAAATAAAAAGGTTCTTTCTACACAGTCAAATGGAATGCAAAAAAACCTAATTTTATTTCCGCCAAAATAAAAGCTCTGTTTAATGTTTGAAAGAAATCAACATTTCTTGTTTTTAAAAGAAGTCTCTTCTGCTCACCAAGGATGCATTTATTTGATCAAAAATACAGTAAAAACGGTAATATTGTGAAATATTATTATAATGTAAAACATCTGTTTTATATGTGAATATAGTAAAGTGTTAGGGCTGCTCGATTATGGAAAAAATCATAATCACGATTATTTTGGTCAATATTGAAATCACGATTATGTAACACGATTATTTCACATGACTTTGGGAATGTGTTGTATTTATTAAAAATACACCTTTCAACAATTCAATTGAAATTGTAACATTTGTTGTACTTTTTGAACTATTAAAATAAATAATATAACATATATTCGAATCAAAGTATAAAAGTATTCACGTAAAAATGATAACCACAAATAAATAAGATCAACAATATGGTTCGGCTATGCTTTTCATGTACGTCTAACATTAGTTTTCAGGTACAGAAATGTATCAAATGTAAAATAACATTGCATATTTGAGTGCATAAATTAAAGATTAATCCTATTAAACTTACAAAAGCTATTCAATCAAGAGCGTTGAGTGATGTCCTTGTCTTTTGTTGTTTGACATTAAACAGACAACAGTAAAGGCTACTGCCCCTTTAAGACCTCGCGTCTTCTTTATCGACTGTATAAAGTTCACTTAAGGCATATACAGACTATGTCTGCTAAGATACTCATCAAGATGGACATGTTGACATACGTTTTGTGTGAGTTTGTCCGTTTAAGAGCAAGACTTGAAAGAGAATTCTCTTTCAAGTCTTGCTCTTTCAAGTTAACTCAATATTTGCGCGCTGAGAGACGTGTGCGCGCTCTCGGATGAACGCACAGAGACACATTTTCTCACAGCGCGCGCGGCTTCTCATTCTAAACCTAAACCCTAAAGCACTAAACCCGGGTGATGACGGTGAAAACGACTGGTCATATTCGAAAATATGGCAGCACTCGCAATCTCGCATGCATTGAACAAATTTTACAAAGAGAGAATTATTTGAAAAATATGAAGGGAAAAAAAGGACGTTTACACGGCTCCCCTGCTCTCCTCAGTTTTTGTTTCTTTATTAGATTGTCATAGGTCACTCTGTTTAATTTTCAAGTGGTTAAACAAATTCGTGGTGTTCCCTTGCGTTGCAGCCACTACCATGTAGCAAATCTTAGCATGTTTCTGCTCGTCGTCTGATTCCTCGAAGCCAAACTGTTCCCAGACAACGGAGTTGGTTTTGCCTTTTTTGCTCACCAAACGCTGCTGTAACTGCCCTCCTTCTGCCATCTTTACTCGCGCCGAGTTTTTAAATTCCAGCGGATGATATGCACACGAGACTCACGACCTGAGAGAGATTTGTGGGTTCGGGAGGGGCGGATGTGCGCGTGCGCGTTTCATTGAGAACGCAAGGCAAAATAATCGTTTTTTCTCGATTGTACTATTTTGGTGATCGTTGGGAGGCAAAATCGAAATCGAAATCGAAATTCGATTAATTGCACAGCCCTATAAAGTGTGATTTATTCCTGTGATCAAAGCTGAATTTATCATCATTACTCGAGTCTTCAGTGTCACATGATCCTTCAGAATTCATTCTGATATGAGGATTTGATGCTCAAGAAACATTTATGATTATCAGTGGTGAAAACAGTTGTGCACAATATTTTTAGGATTTTTTGAAAGCTTTCTATTTCAGAGAAATGCTGTTCTTTTGAACCTCCTATTCATCAAAGAATCCTGGGGAAAAGTGAGCATATTCAGCATAAGAGACTACTTAATTTTTTATTTTAAGTACATATCCCAGTCTCAACTGTAGTAAAGTAAGGCTTTGAATATTAACACCTGACCACACCTGTGGGTTTGCTACTGTAACAATGAAAAACTGTGGCAATTAAAAAAGGGTAAGACCATTACAGCCAGACATGATGAAAGCAACACAGCTACAACTACTAAAATTGATACTGGGTGTGCGAATTATCAAGAATTGACAATAGTCAATTGTATTGGTGGCACCGAGGGCCCCCCAAATAAAATTCTGCTTAGGGCCCCATAAGGGCTTGGGCCGGCCCTGTCGCCACCGCCACGTCCGAGTACTCGAGTACTCTTGCCCATCCCTACTATTAAAGTAATGAAGTAGCTCATCCAACAACAACAAAATCCTGTCATTATTTACTTGCCCTCATTTTGTTCCAAACCTGTATGTTGTAAACATCCAAAAAAGAAGAAATAAAACTAGTCCATATGATTTGTGCTGTATTTTTCAATTCTTCTAAAGTCAAATGAAGTCAGACTGAAGTTTAAGGGTGTGTTCACACTTGGCCTGTTTGGTGAGATTAAAACGAACCCTGTTGTGATTGATCTGTTAGTGCGGTTCATTTGAAGAAGTGTGAACGTTGCCTTCTGAACCAAACAAGCGGACCGAAACCACTGTAAAAATGAGTCTCAGTCCACCTCCAAAGCAGTTCGAATGGAATATGAACACAACATGGACCAAAGACAGGACATGATGTCACAAGATGTGACCCTAAAAAGGACAGCATGCTTAAGCAAACCTGTTTGTTCTCGTCATAGTCGCAATGTTGTCCATCTCAGTTCGGTACAGGTGTCAGAACCGCATCGTCAGAACCGCATCTCCTCACAGCAGATCTTAGTTTTTGTGCGTGACGGAGGGGTTCCTGTCACTGTTTTGACTCCTTTACGCATTTTCTAAGCACGTCACGCTTTCTCAGCTGGTCAAAATGCCATCATATGTAGCTACGCACACACAACAGCATTGTTTTAGATGTTCGGTAAGTTCCGCCGCAAAATATGTCATAAAAGCCAATCAGTCAGGTTGTGAACATGTTCCTATGCTTTAGGTTCGGGATCTTTAGGTTCAGTGTTAAAATGCCAGTGTGAACGGTAAGCGGACTAGGACTAAGGCTGCATTTGCACTGCAGGTCTTGATGCACAAATCTGATTTGGTGACTATATCCGATTTTTTGGACGCCCCGCTTACATCATCTTTTAAAAGCCACCCGTCCGTGTCCGATATTTGCATTTACACTATACACTGGCGAAACATCCCAAGACATTCTGACCTGGAAAGGAAGTAAAACGGCACGATATGCAATGACAAAAAGATTACACTGTACATTGTCTTCGCCCCAAAGGCTTAAAGGTCCCGTTCTTCGTGATCCCATTGTTCAAACTTTAGTTAGTGTGTAATGTTGCTGTTAGAGCATAAATAATACCTGTACAATTATAAAGCTCAAAGTTCAATGCCAAGCGAGATATTTTATTTAACAGAAGTTCCCTTTCAAAGCCTACAGCGAACGGCCGGCTTGGACTACATCCTGGTACTTCCTTCATTAATTACGTCAGTAGAACACGCTAACCTCCGCCCACAAGAATACGTGAAAAAAGGGGGCGTGGTCTTGTTGCTGTCCCACGTGGAGAAGAGGAAGTGTCGCGTGGAGAAAAGGAATTGTTGCGTTTGACTGTGTTTGTCGCCATGTCGTCGAGACGCTGTTATTTTCATCCCGGAGTCAAATCACCTTTGTTTGGCTTTGCCAGGGACGCTGTAGAGATCATTAAGCGCATACATCACCCTGTTAAGAGGCGTGACCTTTCCACGTGCGCTAAGCTGCTGTCGAATCACAACACCGGAACCGTGCCACGTGCGCTAAGCTGCGGTTAAATCACAACACGGGAACCATTGGCACAATCAGAACTCGTTACGTATTTCTGAAGGAGTGACTTCATAGAACAAGGAACTCATCAGCCGTTTTTAGGACAGTGAAAACAGCGGTATTACAGATAAGTAAATTGTGTGAAAAATAAGATTTTTTTTACACATGAAACATGAACACATGTTATATTGCACACTGTAAACACAATCAAAGCTTAAAAAAAAACACGAAGAACGGGACCTTTAAAAGACATTAAACCTCTGCATTACTCCACTGTGTTGTACCTTCGTCTTCCATCGCGCCATTAGTGTCATGTGATCGCAGTTCACAGTTGACGTCATTTGCCTCGGTCCCTTTTTCAATGACGTATGACTCGCATTTACCGGTACTGGGGAATATCCGATTTGATCTCTTGTATGGCAGACGCAAATGCACGTATCATATCGGATTTATTACCACATATGACTGAGACCTGAATCCGATCTGAGGATATCGGAATTCATGCATTTTTTTTCCTGTCTACACGTTCACACGTCATATTCGATCTGTGCCACATGAGAGGGAAAATCGGAATTGGGTCACTTGAACCATGCAGTGTAAATGGGGCCTTAATGTTTTGGGGGTTTTTTTGGTCCGGAGTACAAGTGTGAACGGTGTGTTTACTAAAGAGTCAAAACTATAAATCTCATTCATGATCATATTGAAAAATGGTGCATTTATGTAAAGTGCCAGCATTGAACTCATTGATGTGTTGTAAATGAGTAGGTAGAGCCATTGAATACAGACTTAAATTTAAGTCCAAATCAGGGACATTTGGAATATAGTGCAGTCATTTTGACTACTTTTAATGTTGCTTTTATGGTGTCCTGCTGAAAAGATGAACAGCTGGTTTGGAACAATATGAGGATGAATACATATGTGTGACCTACTCTTTCTACTTTTAACTGTTCTGTTTTGTATTTGGACAATGCCAGACAACATGAATCGTCTCCATTGGCTGTCATAAGAACAATAAGAGCCGCTGCACAGATGGGCTGCTGGAGTCTGAGTGATTTCTCCAGTGTGTCTTCAGTGTTAACTAATGCTGCTTGTAATCCAGAGAGTCTGGTTCTGTTAAAACTAACAAGGCCAGAACTGAGATCTCCATTTGTGATTCTTTCCATTCATTAAGCTGATTTTATTCAGAAGAGATGTATACGTTTTGTCTGAAAGGGCTATTTGAAGGGACTCGTGAATGATTTAGTCATACTCCTGTTCCAAACACATAAGCATATAGTGACCTGTGACTTTTATACTTCAAAAATAACCTTATGACAAATTTTTACCTGAAATCTTGTCTTCTGCTGTAGCTCCTAAATTTCAATTGCGCCTCCACATATTTAAACCTGCCGTGTTGCATTTAGTTAACGTCGTGACTGATGTGACATCTTAGCATGTTGAATTGAATAATTGAATTATATACACATGCGCAACTGAAATATTGTTGAACTCTCCCTTTTAAAACAGTGGTTCTTAACCTTTTTTTGACTTGAAGACGCCCCATTGTCCAACACAATATTCAAAGGCAGTGCAGCGGTGATGATATATTTTTGTTTGACAACCTGGAAGTTAGCATCACACTGGTTCCCTCGACAAAAAGTTCCCTCCCTTTTGCTTTTTGCTTTTTTCATAAGCTCTGTGACCAATAAAAGTTTATGATTCTTACACATTTTGTTTATCATGATAATCTTCACAAATGAACACAACTTTTATGAATTTTGAAGCCTAAATACCATCGCCAGATGTAAAAAGCTAAATGTAGCCTTTTTCAACTAACTTCACCACGGTCACTATATTTCAGCAGCACTGTCACTGTTTTTAGTCTTTATTTGAAAGCATTTTCCATGATAGTGTGATTTGATGGCTTTTAATGTCTCCAACCTCTGTTGCCCCATTTAGCTAATTGTTAGCATCCACCTTTTTCAATACAAGTAAAAGCTTAAAAAGAAAATCACAAAGTGGTAGTAGCGTTGTCAAAAGTACCGGTACTGAAGTCGGTAGTAAAATAAAAAAAAAGTGACAATACCAGCATTTCTGCATCGAGTACCAGATATATTCAGTATCTGCTGCTCATAGGCAACTGCTTTTAAATGCTCCCGTGTGTCTGTGTAAGTGCTCTGTCAAGAGTTTCAAATGTTTCTATTTACAACATGTACAAAAGAGATTCATTGTGCAGTGTAGATGGCTTTTTTGATTATAGTGGGAGTTTTCGCAGCAGTGTAGCCTGGATCTCAGTGATCTATGTAGGGAGTAGGGCTGCACGATTTGGGGAAAATATCTAATTGCGATTTTAAAATGCAGATTTTTTTGTAACATGAAAAGTGTGTGTGTGTGTGTGTGTGTGTGTGTGCGTGTGTATAACATTTTATGTTTATATATTCATTTGACTATAGGGATGGAACGGTATGAAAATGTCATATCACGATTATAGTGACCCAAACTCTAAGCAGACTTTGCTCGCTTTGTTTTATAACCCTTATATAATTTAAATAAAAGTATTGTTTTTATGCTGCTCAGTACACTGCAAAGTTTCTGGATTTACAACTGTATTTAAATGCACTATTGAATCTGAAACTGCAATGTTTGACCGTGATATAATCATAGCAGCAGATGGGACAAAACAATATGATACTGTATGTGTCTTAGAGTGTAAATGTAATGTGAATGTGTTTCTTTGTCCTTCATTTTATAAAAAAAAAATTCACTTGATCTTTTATATAAACAATGTTTACTTGAAGGCTACATGCTGAACCATGAAATTTTACCGATACTGTGACACCCCTACAAATGGGTATTATCAATGTATTTTATGTAATAGAATAAAACGTAAGAATATCTTAAGCTTGTATTGACCACAGACCTTATTTCTGGCATTTAACCAAAAAACAATTCCCTTGACTTTAGTATGATGTAATCCGAAGTGCTATAATGCTAACTCGTTTCCGAGTTTGGGCCTACAAAAATACATCTCCCTGCAGCGCTCTATTGGCTACGATGTTTTATCTGGTCTGCTTTCGTTTTGACAAAGCTTTTAATAACAGAAACTGGACGTGTTGATATTAAAAGTAATTAACCATAATTCATGTTGTGATTCCAGAAGATTGTAAATCTGTATGTTTTTCAAAAAGAAAAAAAGAAACCGTTTGAGAGGGGTCCCTTTTCACTGTTGCACTGTAGTGAGGACACAGCTGAGATCACATTACAGCCTGGCTGAATCCGAAATCGCCCCCTATACCCTCAAATAGGGCATTATTACACCATGTTTCTAGTTTTAACACCTGCTCTTCATACTCAGAATTGACACATCTTTTGAAGTATTAGTAAGTTATAGTCCGTTATAAGCCAATGCGATATGCATATCCCAATAAATACACAAAATGTATAATATCGATATCGTGCAGCCTTAATTTGAATTTAGTTAATCCATATAATTTTAAGGGTGTTTTCACACCTATAGATTGTTTTGTTCCGAAACAGGGACTTAATTTGTTACAATGTTTCATTTTCTTCTTGGTTTGGTTTGCTTTCACAAGGCAACATTTCAAAGTGTACCAAAATGTGTTTATGCAAGTCACATGCACATACAACTGTCCTCTTATAGTTTCCCCTGTGTCATCCATCAAGATGATTGATAAGGGGCGTTCCATGAGTTTATTGTGGCTTTATTTGTAACTGTCGAGACACACGCAAACACTATACAAATGTAGCTGCCGTTCCTGCTGTTAAATTCTACATTCGTATTAATACTGCAGCAGATTCAAACACGCTCTCTCTGGATATCCCAGCGCTGTCTAGAGGTTAACTGTGTTAAGACAAACACAGTCCTGTGTCCCACCCCACTGGTTTAGAACCACTGCTTTTATAAGTCGATCTTAGTGAATTTTCTAATGTTTTCTAACACAATGAAATGCTTTGAATGTGCTCCGTTACATCACTCATCATACTCTTTTATTTAGGGTTTTACTCCTTTATTGGGCATATCAGGAGTAGCAGCACAACCTGCACTTACTCATATTTGAGTTCCCAGAAAACCTTATTATGCACAAATGAGTCATGTCAGAGTTGTAGCATGTGTGATGACATTAGTGGTGACTCCTCCATGAGCAAGAGCTTTTCCCTCTCATTTTATGATAAAAAAAAATCTGTTATTGATTTGAATTCTTTTCATATTAATAAATTGCAATAGAGGGAAAAGTATACAAAGCGGATTCCTTTAATCTGTGTGTGTGTGTTTGTGTGTGTGTGTTTGTGCCAGCTCAAACCACAGGTTTGGATTTGTTGTGTGGAAAAACAGGTCTTTTATTGTCTTTATAGAGAGAGGAAAATAGAATCGAGTAGTTAAACTGTACTGGAAAATTATCTTTTCTAACCATTTTAGTGCTTTTCGTATTCAGGCCTGACACCACCCCATCTGTCTGTTTTCCGTCTCGTCTTTTATATGCATGGTCAAATCACATTAGGCACTCACCAGGAGGCTTCAGTGGAGTGTGAATAAGGGCTACGTGTAAGACTCTCCTCAGGTGCCTCTCATTTCTCAAGCAAAACTAATGTCAGCAGTGCAAAATCTTATTCAAAGCCTCGTCATTCAGATCACACTAATTTTACATGGCAGCGATTGTGGGGACTGGAGGAGCTGCTGTGGTCTTTTTAAATTGAAATATCTACACTGTAAAAATTTGTTTTTAAGTCGTAAATAGTGGTAGTTTGCTCAGTTTTTGCTCAAGTTACTTTTCTTTGTAATTGTAACATTTACTAGCAATTTCTAAGTGAAATTTGTTTCACATTAAATCCTACACCCATTTTTTTTTCAGTGTTTTCTACTTCAAGGACAGGCTTTTTGAAAGTGTTCTGGCTGTAATAAACCTAAAATTATTCCCTTTCCCCCCTGCATATGTATTAGACGTATCCTCTTGCACGGCCTTAGCATAATGGAGGCAATAGAGAAATTTGATACAGAGTAATCTAATTTTTCACACACTTCGAGCTTATATTTGACTTTAGTACTACACTAATTATTGAGTAATGCAGACGACAGTACCAGTCAGCGCTCTCTTCAGTCTCCTGTGAAACCCCCAGCTGAAATCTGGTGTGTTTTTGCTGCTTCCTTGCAGATTTTGTGGAGTTCACTGGCCCCATTATCCCATATCAATGTATCATGTTCAGTTAGCGCTGGTCTTTAGACTGACTGCATCATTAGTCATACCCGGGGGCCAAATTTGACTTTTTGCCACACCTGCCAATGGCTGGTGAATTGAGAGAATTTACCAGTAAATGTTATTTTGAATTATTATTTTTTTATTATAAAAAAATAACAGTGGAACATTTAAAACAATGATAGTTTTCATCAAGCATGCCGCATGCATCCTGAAAAGTGAAGTCAAAGCGTGTCATCACCTCCAGGTGGTTGGTCCCAGTATAGGTCATTAACCCCACCCCCTCTACACTCTAAAAAAAAAGGTTCTATATGGTACCAAAAATGGTTCGTGGCTCGTAATTATAGTGGAACCTTTTTTAGTGCTATATAGCACCAATTTTGGTGCTTCAGTGGTTCTTCAGAGGTGCTATATAGCAACTTAGTCAAAGAACCGCTGAAGAACCACTGAAGCACCAAAATTGGTGCCATATAGAACCTTTTTTTTTTTTTTTTTTTTTAGAGTGTATGTATTCTACTGGGACACGAGAGCAATTAAACAATCAAATTACACATCAAGTAAATAAATTTTTTCCAAAGATGTTTTTTTTTCTTCTTTCATTTTAGGAAGTTTTTATCACGATGATGTAGGGCTGGATGATTAATCAAACTGAAATTCAGAACCTCTAACCAACATAATTTTCCCATGTCGTTTATTTAGTTTTTTTTAATCCTGTTAATTCTTTCCCGTGTGTAGAGAAGTTAGCCGACGTGGCTCCGCCCCATCCAGTCACGTCAAGTGCTGTTTGCATTCAGGAGCAGTTATCTCTGTTTATACAATCTGGATGCTCAGTATTGCTAGGGCAATTGCATGTTTTACAGTTTATTTTACAGGTAAGTTAATCGCCGTTCTTATGTGGTGCCACACACACACACACACACACACACACACAGGCAGCTTCCGCAAGCCCCCGAAGCGAGATCACTTTCGCTTGCGTCCTCATGAAATTTTGTCAATTAAATGTGCGATTTTACAGCATTCAAGAACAACAATATGGAAAACATCTCCATTCAGTGCTCGCGATCCGAGCCGCATGTCTCTGACAACGCACGAGCCCTGAAGCCAGATCCCTTTCGCTTGCTTTCTTACAAAAGTTTGTAAATTGTATGTGTTATAAGGCCTGCCCGTTTGAACATTGAAGCAATTTTAGACCATCAGATGTGTGTCATTATTTTGAACTAATGCGCTCATACAGACAGTAGCTCGCACATCACGTGAAGATTGCGTGCACTGACTGAGAAACATCAGGGATGCAGAAAATCATTTTCAACGCTGTCCAGGGATTCATCACTAAAGTAGCTTAGAAACTCAACAGTTAAAGCATAGGTTAATCTACTTTTGTAGTAACTACAACACACAGCGTCACAATTAATAGTTTGACTAATTCAGGGGTTTTCAAACTTTATGATGCCAAGGACCCCCAAATATGATGAACCTTTATGAGGGACCCCCTTCCTAAAATCCATCTATTTTTATGTACGAAAAACATTTTCAATTACAAATTATTTGTATAAGATTTTTTTCAAAATAAATTTATGCAAGCAGCGTACGTACTGTGTTACGAAAACTGCCTTACAAACCCAGTGAGTGAGATAAAGGGGATTATAGTGATGATAAACTCACTAGAAAGCAAACATGTACAATTCTGCAATGTATACGGCAAGAAAGGAGAGAAACATTTTTTTTTTAAAATGACACCGTTAAGAATAATCGGTAGACTTTATCCATTTTTGCTTTGTCTTTTTATTCTCTGAAATTTTCTGGGGACCCCTTAGAGCAGGGATGGGCAACTCCAGTCCTCGAGGGCCACTGTCCTGCAAAGTTTAGCTCCAACCCTGATAAAACTCACCTGCCTGTAGCCTTCTAGTAATCCTGAAGACATTGATTAGCTGGTTCAGGTGTGTTTGATTAGGGTTGGAGCTAAACTCTGCAGGACAGTGGCCCTCGAGGACTGGAGTTGCCCATCCCTGCCTTAGAGCCTTCTGGAGGACCCCTGGGGGTCCCCGGACCCCAGTTTGAAAACCCCTGGACTAACACACACACACACACACACACACACACACACAATCACTCTCATTAATGCATTAAAATAAATGTAATGTAGTCCTACTGTGCTAATGTGTCTGTATCTGATGTACAACAATCAGAATTCTGTAAGAAATGGTGTCATGATTGACAGCTTCTCTGAGCGAAGTTGTCACTAAGGCACCAACAAACTTTTTTTTGGGGAGGAGATTGAAGCTTTAACTTTAATTTCTACATTTCCATAACTGTTTATTTCACACCAACATGAGTTGTTCTGCTAACAGATACTGCGGGAGTGTGGGCGGGGTTTTGATATCGCGGCTCTACTTCCTGCTCTCTACTGTGCAAACTCAGGTCCCAAGGTCACTATTGCACAGACGCAGGTCCCAAATCAGTGCAAGATGTCAGCACCATATTCGGACATTAGCAGCTTCACTTTTCATTGATGGAAGATAGTGAAGGAATGTCGTCCATATTTTTTATAGTCAATGGTTTGCATCAGTTACTCACCCTCATGTTGTTCCAAACCTATATTCTGGTTTGTTCATCTTTGAAAATATTTTTTAAAAGAAACCTGCAAGATTTCTGTTCCTCCATTGAAAGTCTATTCCACAAAAAAACTTGCATGTCAAGTTCATAAATAGATTAAGTAATCCATTACTTTGTATGATGAACCGATTTTATTTAAGCATGTATTCATATAAACAACATTAATCAATGCACATACATAGAGCACGTTAATTATGGTAAACAGAAGCTCAAACGTGCTTGCTTGAGAACCAATGAGGTTTGTTCTCGTGTGTCACACATTTGAGCTTCCGTTTTCAATTGCCAATGTCATAATTTTTTTTATGTGAATAAAAGCCTACATTCATTTAAATCTTTTAGATTTTATATTAAGAGGTAATAAAAGTATAACTTGCAGGTCATTGCGTCACGACAAACATTGCAGGCCATTGCGTCACTCGCAGCAGCATATACAAGATTCCACTTCCATCCATACTCTGCTGTCACACAAATGTGAGGACTTCTCAAATATTTGGTTGGATGGTTTGGAATATGGGCGTGAATATTCAATATTCCACATACGTTTCACTACATTGAGTTCTGGATAAAAAAAATACATGATATATACAGAGGGGCAAAAAAGTATTTAGTCAGCCACCAATTGAGCAAGTTCTCCCACTTAAAAAGATGAGAGAGGCCTGTAATTTTCATCATAGGTACACTTCAACTATGAGAGACATAATCCAGAAAAAAATCCAGAAAATCACATATTTGCAAATTATGGTGGAAAGTAAGTATTTGGTCACCTACAAAAAAGCAAGATTTCTGACTCTCACAGACCTGTAACTTCTTCTTTAAGAGGCTCCTCTGTCCTCCAATCGTTACCTGTATTAATGGCACCTGTTTGAACTCGTTATCAGTATAAAAGACATCTGTCCACAACCTCAAACAGTCATGGCCAAGACCAAAGAGGTGTCAAAGGACACCAGAAACAAAATTGTAGACCTGCACCAGGCTGGGAAGACTGAATCTGCAATAGGTAAGCAGCTTGGTGTGAAGATATCAACTGTGGGAGCAATTATTAGAAAATGGAAGACATACAAGACCACTGATAATCTCCCTCGATCTGGGGCTCCATGCAAGATCTCACCCGTGGGGTCAAAATGATCACAAGAACGGTGAGCAAATATCCCAGAACCACACGGGGGGACCTAGTGAATGACCTGGGACAAAAGTAACAAAGGCTACCATCAGTAACACACTACGCCGCCAGGGACTCAAATCCTGCAGTGCCAGACATGTCCCCCTGCTTAAGCCAGGCCCAGGTCCGGGCCCGTCTGAAGTGTGCTATAGAGCATTTGGATGATCCAGAAGAGGACTGGGAGAACGTCATATGGTCAGATGAAACCAAAATATAACTTTTTGGTAAAAACGCAACTTGTCGTGTTTGGAGGAGAAAGAATGCTGAGTTACATCTAAAGAACACCATACCTACTGTGAAGCAAGGGGTTGGAAACATCATGCTTTGGGGCTGTTTTTCTGCAAATGGACCAGGATGACTGATCCGTGTAAAGGAAAGAATGAATGGGGCCATGCATTGTGAGATTTTGAGTAAAAACCTCCTTCCATCAGCAAGGGCATTGAAGATGAAACGTGGCTGGGTCTTTCAGCATGACAATGATCCCAAACACACCGCCCGGGCAACCAAGGAGTGGCTTCGTAAGAAGCATTTCAAGGTCCTGGAGTGGCCTAGCCAGTCTCCAGATCTCAACCCCATAGAAAATCTTTGGAGGGAGTTGAAAATCCATGTTGCCCAGCGACAGCCCCAAAACATCACTGCTCTAGAGGAGATCTGCATGGAGGAATGGGCCAAACTGCCAGCCACAGTGTGTAAAAACCTTGTGGAGACTTACAGACAAAGGGTATATAACAAAGTATTAAGATGAACTTTTGTTATTGACCAAATACTTATTTTCCACCATAATTTGCAAATAAATTCTTTGAAAATCAGACAATGTGATTATTCTGGATTTTTTTTCTCATTTTGTCTCTCATAGTTGTAGTGTACCTATGATGAAAATTACAGGCCTCTCTCATCTATTTAAGTGGGAGAACTTGCACAATTGGTGGCTGACTAAATACTTTTTTGCTCCACTGTATATTTATGTATAATAAATATAATGTATCTTTATGTGTGTATTTTTAAGCACTTATAGAATTTGCGCATGCGCTGTTTTCAGTACACAAGTCCGCACAGACACACAAATCGAAAAGAAAATTACGACTTGGAATGTGAGCGGAACACATTCAGCTTTACATCAGTGAGATCTTGTAAACTTGTGCAGTTATCATTTTGTACTTTATGAATGTTAATTTTGGACCCTGGTAAAAGGTTTCTGTGGAGCACTGACTGCTTAATTTGAGATACCCATTATCTGCCTTTCTAGATTTAAGGTTTGTGTTGTAGTGGCCATTGTTGGAAAGTACTTTTATAGCTCACATAAGAGGCAGCTTAAATACAGACCATCCCCCTTCACATCTGCAGCTTTAGCAATGCACCAGGGAAAGCCTAGCCAGCACATGTGTGATACGTAGATTGATAGCTTGTGGGAAACTCTCAGAAAACCTCTGAATATCAAATATATTTATAGAATATTAGATAACCGTAGATCATAGCTAGCCTGTAGGTTGTTATTCTGCCTTTGGTGTAAGTTTGACTGTAAGTTTGACAACAAAACTGCAGTCTGCGCTTAGAATAACCCGAATACGTCCACTAATACAGTTATCATTATCTCATTATCTGTGACATCATTGTCACTCTTGGTGTAAACATGCCTTTAAACTAGAGAGTAGGGTTCCCAGCCGTTCCGTATAATACGGAATTGTCCTGTATTTAAGACATCAAAGTAGCATTTCGTATTAAACCCATACGGAATGCAGTTTGTTCCATATTTTGACTTATGCCTACTAGGGGTTTAACAGTACACAAAACTGACGGTTCGGTACGTACCTCGGTTTTGAAGTCACGGTTTGGTACAGGTTCGGTACAGCAGTTTTAAAAAATGGCTTTTTATTTATTTTTTATTAAACAGTGGTTTACTGAAGAAATTGTGTCTGTCCTTAAATGAATTAAATTACAACTAAAAGTTTCTTAAAGGTCCCGTTTTTCCTATTTTTTTGAAGCTTTGATTGTGTTTACCGTGTGCAATATAACGTGTTCATGTTTCGCGTGTAAAAAAACTGTATTTTTCACACAATTTACTTATCTGTATACCGCTGTTTTCACTGTCCTAAAAACGGCTGATGACTTCCTTGTTCTATGAAGTCCCTCCTTCAGAAAACGTAACGAGTTCTGATTGTGCCAGCAGTTCCTGTGTTATAGGTTGTGATCCGACAGCAGCTTAGCGCACGTTGCCCGGTAAGGTCACGCCTCTTACCAGAGATGCATGCGCTCAGTGTTCGAGTGACGTTATTAAAGAAGGAAGTAGAGGGATGTAGTCCTAATCGGCCGTTCGCTGTAGGCTTTGAAAGGGGACCTCTGTTAAATAAAATATCTCGCTTGGCATTGAACTTTGAGCTTTTTAATTTTACAGGTATTATTTATGCTCTAACAGCAACATTACACACTAACTAAAGTTTGAAAAATGGGATCACGAAGAACAGGACCTTTAAAGATAATGCTGTAAACTATAAAGGGAGCTCTTACTTGCACATTATTACTAAAGGTTAACAACAGAGCCCAAACTATGAGCCTATATTCAGCTGATATTCATGTTTAGTTATAGGATAATCAACACTCAAATAACACAATGTGTGCAAACATGTAAACTTCACATAAGGCAGTTTTTGCATTAACTCCTAAATAAAATTGTTTTTCTCCAATTCGTTGTTGAAGTATAATCTTAGTGACTGTCATTTTCATGACAGATTTATCTAAACATAGCATTAAATAATCAAGACATCACTAACAGGTTAAGTAGAATATTATATATATATATATATATATATATATATATATATATATATATTAGGGCTGTAACGATTTGACCAAAAATAAAAACCTCGATTCATTGAACATTTTACCTCGATTACGATTAATGAACGATTATTTTTCTTCTTCTTTTTTTTCTTTCCATTTTTTGCCCTCATAAGGTTTTTGACTAAGTTCCTGATAAGGTTTTTAATGTAAATATTTTCTACTATTAAAAGTGGATTTTTTTTTCTAATGAAAAAGTGAAATTCTTTGTGATTTTTAAAATACTTGAAGGAAACGGTTCACTTTCAGCAGTTATTGTCTATGGGGCAGATTTCTGCTTGTTGTACATCAGATACAGATAAATTATCACAGTAGGCCTACATTATATTTATTTGAATGCATTAATGAGAGGGTGATTGTGTGTGTGAATTACTCAATCTCTATTCATTATGAAGCTGTGGTTTGTACTTCAAAGGTATTAAAATTAGGCATGTGCCGGTATCAAATTTTCATGTTGCGGTTAATTGCTGAAGCTTTTATCACGGTATACGGTATTATCACGATATTGAAATAAGTTGCAAAAAAAGTGTTGTCAGTCATACTATAACAGGTTTAATAACTTTCTTATAACAAAAGAACCAAACATTTAAATACAATAAAGCAATACACAAAAATGTATAAAGTAAACAAATATTTAAAGGTCCCGTTCTTCGTGTTTTTTTGAAGCTTTGATTGTGTTTACAGTGTGCAATATAACATGTGTTCATGTTTCGCGTGTAAAAAAAAACAGGATTTTTAACACAATTTACTTATCTGTACACCGCTGTTTTCACTGTCCTAAAAACGGCTGATGAGTTCCTTGTTCTATGAAGTCCCTCCTTCAGAAATACGTAACGAGTTCTGATTGTGCCAGCGATTCCTGTGTTGTGATTTGACCGCAGCTTAGCGAACGTGGCACGGTTCCTGTGTTGTGATTCGACAGCAGCTTAGCGCACGTGGAAAGGTCACGCCTCTTAACGGGAGATATATGCGCTTAATGATCTCTACAGCGTCCCTGGGAAAGCCAAACAAAGGTGATTTGACTCCGGGATGAAAATAACAGCGTCTCGACGACATGGCGACAAACACACTGAAACGCAACAATTCCTTTTCTCCACGCGACATGACCTCTTCTCCACGTGGGACAGCAACAAGACCACGCACCCTTTTTTCACGTATTCTTGTGGGCGGAGGTTAGTCTGTTCTACTGTTCTACTGACGTCATTAATGAAGGAAGTACCAGGATGTAGTCCAAGCCGGCCGTTCGCTGTAGGCTTTGAAAGGGAACTTCTGTTAAATAAAATATCTCGCTTGGCATTGAACTTTGAGCTTTATAATTGTACAGGTATTATTTATGCTCTAACAGCAACATTACACATTAACTAAAGTTAGAACAATGGGATCACAAAGAACAGGACCTTTAAATACAATAAAGCAATACACAAAAATGTATAAAGTAAACAAATATTTAAAACCGATTAAGTGCAAAAGAATTATAAAGAACAATAGGTAACACTTTACAATAATGTCTCACCAGTTAATGCATTAACATTAACAAAGAATGAATAGCTACATTTTTACAGAAGTTATTCTTCTTTGATAATGTTAGTTTAAAAAAGCAACTGTTAGTGTAAGCTCAGGTCCATTAAATAATAGTTACAACTTTTGATTTTATTAATGTGTTATTAAATGCTGAAATGTACATTTAACTAAGATTAATACATGCTTTAGAAGTATTTTCATTGTCAGTTTGTTAATGAATGAACTAATGTTAAATAATAGAGCCTTTATTGTAAAGTGTGTGACTGAACAACAGTCAGAACATATTCAAATAATATCTAGGGCATGTAATTTAGTCCAGATTATAATATAAAATGTTTAAATTTGAAAATGAATAGCCTTAAGTCTTTTCACCATGTCATTTTGCTTACAAGGGTTACCGGGGAAACGGCTGTTTCTGCTGCTCCATCAGCGCCCTCTGCTGTCAAAGAGTGAATGTGCACTTCAGCGTGTCTCCTTCACTAGTTCCGCCATGTGCTCGGCTCATGCACGGTCTGTTTACATCAGTGCATTCCTCTTTGACTGTTGTTCATTTTAAACGGTTGATGGGTAAAGTTTTCTTAAAATGCATTCTAAAAATCAGAATAATTCGTAATAAATAATTATTCACGGTATTTTGAAGTGCCCACGATAACAATATTGTGCATGTTCATTATTGCGGTATATCGTATTACCGTTTACCGGTCTAATGTCTAATTAAAATATATGCCTATAACGGTTGAGTTTCTAAGCTACTTTAGAGACTTTACTTTAGTCATAGGACAGCGTTGACACTGCGTTTCCACGCGCGATCTTCACGTGATGTGCGAGTTTCTGTCTGAGTGTTCGTTTGTCACAATATATCAGGCATTAGATCAACATAATGCACATCTGATGGTCTAAAATCGCTGTATTGTTCAAATTGGCAGGCCTTAAAACGCATACAAATGACAAAGCTTTGTGAGGACGTAGGTGAAAGAGGTCTGCCTTCAGGGTGCGCACGCGTTGTCAGAGACGCGACACGGCTCGGCTCTGTGTCACAGAAAAAAGCAGAGCACTGAACGGATAAGTTTTACGTATTGTTTTTTTTGAATAGTGCACAATCGCTTTAAATGTTCAAACCTTTAAACGCATTTACTTGACAAATTTTATGAGGACGAAAGTGAAAGCGATCTGGCTTCGGGGTTTGCGCGCGCCGTCTGTGTGTGTGTGTGTGTGTGTTTGGCAGCGCGTAGGCTATAAGAACGGCAATTAAAGGTCCCGTTCTTCGTGATCCCACTGTTCAAACTTTAGTTAGTGTGTAATGTTGATGTTAGAGCATAAATAATACCTGTAAAATTATAAAGCTCAAAGTTCAATGCCAAGCGAGATATTTTATTTAACAGAAGTTCCCTTTCAAAGCCTACAGCGAACGGCTGGCTTGGACTACAACCTGGTACTTCCTTCATTAATGACGTCAGTAGAACAGTAGAACAGACTAACCTCCGCCCACAAGAATACGCAAAAAAGGGTGCGTGGTCTTGTTGCTGTCCCACGTGGAGAAGAGGACGTGTCGCGTGGAGAAAAGGAATTGTTGCGTTTGAGTGTGTTTGTCGCCATGTCGTCGAGACGCTGTTATTTTCATCCCGGAGTCAAATCACCTTTGTTTGGCTTTCCCAGGGACGCTGTAGAGATCATTAAGCGCATACATCTCCCGTTAAGAGGCGTGACCTTTCCACGTGCGCTAAGCTGCTGTCGAATCACAACACAGGAACCGTGCCACGTTCGCTAAGCTGCGGTCAAATCACAACACGGGAACCGCTGGCACAATCAGAACTCGTTACGTATTTCTGAAGGAGGGACTTCATAGAATAAAGTCATCAGCCGTTTTTAGGACAGTGAAAACAGCGGTGTACAGATGAGTAAATTGTGTGAAAAATACTGGGTTTTTTTTACACGCGAAACATGAACACATGTTATATTGCACACTGTAAACACAATCAAAGCTTCAAAAAAACACGAAGAACGGGACCTTTAACTAGTGATGGGGAGTCGACTCCAGCACATGAATCGACTCTCGGTGTCGACTCTGATGCTGTGTCCGAAATCCCTCACTTGTTTAATAATTCTCTAATCCCTATAAAGTGCATGGCAGTTGAGTGCACCATAAGCAAGGAGTGAATGAAATGAAGCGAGGAATTCAGACACTGTCGTAAAACATTGCGTCAGAGAGCTGTTGCGTCGCAGAAACTTCACACACATTTATTTGAGTGCTTACTTTAGAATTAGAATAGTCACAGCGACTTGTTTGTAATTATACATAGGCTTCCTCCATGCTAGCTTTAGTTTAATTGATAGTATATTAAGGCAATAAATATAAATTTGGTTTTCCATGGTTAACCTTGTGTTCATAATCATTCAACTAAATCATAAAAAACTCACATCAAGAAGAAACACATGAATAAGTGTACATTATTATATTTATTTTAGTATTTAGTATCTTTAACTCACCCTTTAAGACAATGATCATGCATGTTTAGCCCCATCACTCGACAACACTCCTCTGTAAAATTAGGTATCGGCAACAGCTAGGTAGAAACGTTGATAGCCACTCGTCAAGTCATCGCTAAATTGGACTAATTTGGACGATCACGCTAAAAGCGCGAGGTTTTAATAAGGGGATTTTAAGGCTTTGCGTCGGGGGAGAAATAATTTAAGTGTGTAACAACTGCAATTTTGTCTTATTTCTGACCCTGTTTTGATGTAAAGTAAATGGAGTCGAGGAGTCGATTCCATAGACTCCTATACAGTGGGAGTCGGGAATCGGAGTCGACTCCAAAAAACCTGGAATCGAACACCCCTACAATTAACTTACCTGTATAAACTGTGTAAAACATGCAGTTACTATAGTGATTCTGGGTATCTACAAACAAAGATAACTGCTCCTGCATCTCTCCGTGTGTCTGCAAACTGCACTTGATGTGACTGACGGTGCGGAGTCACGTGACTAAAACTGAAATAACCGACATGGGAAAATGACGTCGGTTAGAGGTTCTGAATTTCGGTTTCGATTATTTTTCGATTAATCGTACAGCCCTAATATATATATATATATATATATATATATATATATATATATATATATATATATATATATATATATATATATACAGTATACAGTGAGGAAAATAAGTATTTGAACACCCTGCTATTTTGCAAGTTCTCCCACTTAGAAATCATGGAGGGGTCTGAAATTGTCATCGTAGGTGCATGTCCACTGTGAGAGACATAATCTAAAAAACAAAAAATCCAGAAATCACAATGTTTGATTTTTTTTTTAACTGTTTATTTGTATGATACAGCTGCAAATAAGTATTTGAACACCTGAGAAAATCAATGTTAATATTTGGTGCAGTAGGCTTTGTTTGCAATTACAGAGGTCAAACGTTTCCTGTAGTTTTTCACCAGGTTTGCACACACTGCAGGAGGGATTTTGGCCCACTCCTCCACACAGATCTTCTCTAGATCAGTCAGGTTTCTGGCCTGTCGCTGAGACACACAGAGTTTGAGCTCCCTACAAAGATTCTCTATTGGGTTTAGATCTGGAGACTGGCTAGGCCACGCCAGAACCTTGATATGCTTCTTACAGAGCCACTCCTTGGTTATCCTGGCTGTGTGCTTCGGGTCATTGTCATGTTGGAAGACCCAGCCTCGACCCATCTTCAATGCACTAACTGAGTGAAGGAGGTTGTTCCCCAAAATCTCACAATACATGGTCCCGGTCATCCTCTCCTTAATACAGTACAGTCGCCCTGTCCCATGTGCAGAAAAACACCCCCAAAGCATGATGCTACCACCCCCATGCTTCACAGTAGAGATGGTGTTCTTGGGATGGTACTCATCATTCTTCTTCCTCCAAACACGTTTAGTGGAATTATGACCAAAAGTTCTATTTTGGTCTCATCTGACCACATGACTTTCTCCCATGACTCCTCTGGATCATTCAAATGGTCATTTGCAAACTTAAGACGGGCCTTGGCATGTGCTGGTTTAAGCAGGGGAACCTTCCGTGCCATGCATAATTTCAAACCATGACGTCTTAGTGTATTACCAACAGTAACCTTGGAAACGGTGGTCCCAGCTCTTTTCAGGTCATTGACCAGCTCCTCCCTTGTAGTTCTGGGCTGATTTCTCACCTTTCTTAGGATCATTGAGACCCCACGAGGTGAGATCTTGCATGGAGCCCCAGTCCGAGGGAGATTGACTTGATTCTTACTGATTGTATGGGGTGGACAGGTGTCTTTTATGCAGCTAACAACCTCAAACAGGTGCATCTAATTTAGGATAATAAATGGAGTGGAGGTGGACATTTTAAAGGCAGACTAACAAGTCTTTGAGGGTTAGAATTCTAGCTGATAGACAGGTGTTCAAATACTGATTGCAGCTGTATAATACAAATAAATAGTTAAAAAATCATATATTGTGATTTCTGGAATATTTTTTTTTAGATTATGTCTCTCACAGTGGACATGCACCTACGACAATTTCAGACCCCTCCATGATTTCCAAGTGGGAGAACTTGCAAAATAGCAGGGTGTTCAAATACTTATTTTCCTCACTGTATATAGGCTAATATAGTGCATATATTTAGTGAAAGAGTTGATTTCTCTAGTGAATTAACAGCTGTGGACACCGAAGGACTTCTGACTCTGAGTTAAATGATGCTGCGTGACATTGTTTACAAGCTGTTTGACGTCTTTCCGCGATTGAAACTGATTGAGCGATTACACGACATATGATACGTTTTAGTAAGTGTTATCCTCAACATACCTTAAGATATTAATTCATGTTTATTCTTCTGGAAGAGATGATCGCGTTCACGCGCGCGTCACATTAAAGAGCGTCAAAATGGCATTTATCGTTTGAATTTCGTGAAAAAAATGGACTGAATACTTAATATGTTCGAGTGGGAACTAGGATTTAAGTGTGTTCCGCACTTAAAACAAGCCGACTGTTAACTGTTAAAGATTGCATTCATAACTGTTCGGTACACACAGGCACCGACCCGAAAGCCCTGTACCGAAACGGTTCGGTACGAATACATGTACCGTTACACCTCAAATGCCTACCTGAATATGAGACCATGGTATACCAAACTCTACATTGAAAGTTAATCTTCTTTCTTTTTCTTTTTTGGACAAGAATTGATTTGCGAACAAAGCACCTTTGAGGAAGGCTGGTCTGCTGTCTGGTCGCTCTCGCTTATAATGAGAGAGGGACAAGTCCCTTTCACTGTCTGTGTTATGATTTCAGCAAATCAATTTTGGCAAATGCAGACAACTTTATTATTATTATTATTATTATTATTAATGAGCGCTAATATCCAGCTACGCAGAAAACTTGCAATCTACCTGAGGGAAGAAGTGAATAAGTAATCTATTTCTATTGTAAGTTGGGCTAAATTAAGAAAAATATTTTACATTTTAGTAACTTTCAGCGTATTCTTAAACGTGGACCTTATTATTGGTAGTTCTTTTAACTTGAGCGCCGCATTTTCAGGGACGCATGTCAAACATGTCCGTCCACCACGTTCAAATAGAAAACTGATGGAAAAGTAGCGCAGTGGAATGGAAAAAAATGTTCTGTGTGAAAGGCTCCAACAACATTTTAGTTCTAATTTTGAATTTGTTTAAACGTTCAATTGTTATGCTTTCGAATTAAATGCCATATGTACCTTGAATTGTTTTATTTTTAAAGTGCATCTTATTTTTAAGGGAGGTTGATGGACTATTTAAAATGTCTTCCACACTTTTCATATAGTTCCCACAGCCCTGATTTTAACTGAGCATTTGTACAACTATGTTTTAATATCAGAATATTGATTATATCTTGTGAATGGAATATAATTGTAATGTGCACTCACCTAAAGGATTATTAGGAACACCTGGAATTGTGGCGACAACTTTTGCACAGGCAAACATCACTCACATTTTCTTCAGAGATCTACTTAATATTTTTCACTAGCATAAAAAGCTATAAATAAAGATGTATGTCTCCTTTTCCTGTGGAACTTTTGCTTTCTTTTGCTTTCTGATATTCAATGAATGTACTCTATTCTTGACACATCAGTTATACTGTTCCTGTTCCATCTCAATCCATTGGTCCACTGTGAAGGAACATCCTGCAAACAGTTTAGCTCACATCTTTAAACTGCAGTTAAAATGTTTCTTTTACTTCATTTTTCCATTTTTGGCTCTTAAGTCCATCATGTGTTTATCTTTTTGATAAATCATCTTAATGTGTTTTTTTAATAAATATGACACCGAAATGAAGTTATCTAGCTGGCTTAAAATTGCAAGCATTTATAGAAATAGCAAGAATTATTTGTGCTCATAGAATGTGTTAAATTATAAACAGATCACTGTATGTCACTGTGTGCAGCAAAAATGTGTTTATGAATTCATAAGTTATACACTCACCTAAAGGATTATTAGGAACACCATACTAATACTGTTTGACCCCCTTTCGCCTTCAGAACTGCCTTAATTCTACGTGGCATTGATTCAACAAGGTGCTGAAAGCATTCTTTAGAAATGTTGGCCCATATTGATAGGATAGCATCTTGCAGTTGATGGAGATTTGTGGGATGCACATCCAGGGCACGAAGTTCCCGTTCCACCACATCCCAAAGATGCCCTATTGGGTTGAGATCTGGTGACTGTGGGGGCCATTTTAGTACAGTGAACCCATTGTCATGTTCAAGAAACCAATTTGAAATGATTTGAGCTTTGTGACATAGTGCATTATCCTGCTGGAAGTAGCCATCAGAGGATGGGTACATGGTGGTCATAAAGGGATGGACATGGTCAGAAACAATGCTCAGGTAGGCCGTGGCATTTAAACAATGCCCAACTGGCACTAAGGGGCCTAAAGTGTGCCAAGAAAACATCCCCACACCATTACACCACCACCACCAGCCTGCACATGGTAACAAGGCATGATGGATCCATGTTCTCATTCTGTTTACGTCAAATTCTGACTCTAAATCGAGACTTATCAGACCAGGCAACATTTTTCCAGTCTTCAACTGTCCAATTTTGGTGAGCTTGTGCAAATTGTAGCCTCTTTTTCCTATTTGTAGTGGAGATGAGTGGTACCCGGTGGGGTCTTCTGCTGTTGTAGCCCATCCGCCTCAAGGTTGTGCATGTTCACAAATGCTTTAGTGCATACCTCGGTTGTAACGAGTGGTTATTTCAGTCAAAGTTTATATCAGCTTGAATCAGTCGGCCCATTCTCCTCTGACCTCTAGCATCAACAAGGCATTTTCGCCCACAGGACTGCCGCATACTGGATGTTTTTCCCTTTTCACACCATTCTTTGTAAACCCTAGAAATGGTTGTGCATGAAAATCCCAGTAACTAATCAGATTGTGATATACTCAGACCGGACCGTCTGGCACCAACAACCATGCCACGGTCAAAATTGCTTAAATCACCTTTCTTTCCCATTCTGACATTCAGTTTGGAGTTCAGGAGATTGTCTTCACCAGGACCACACCCCTAAATGCATTGAAGCAACTGCCATGTGATTGTTTGATTAGATAATTGCATTAATGAGAAATTGAACAGGTGTTCCTAATAATCCTTTAGGTGAGTGTATTTATAGCTGAGACACTTTCAGATTGCTGTAACTACTTTCTCTTTTTGTTAAACTAGCCTAAATATAAAATAATCTATTTCTGACATAAATATCTTGGTGTTAGTTCACCCAAAAATGAAAATTAGCTCATGATTTACTCACCCTCAAGTCATCCTAGGTGCATATGACATTCTTCTTTCAGACAAATAAAAGTTATATTAAAAAAGACCTGGCTAATCCAAGCTTTGTAATGGCAGTGAATTTTGCTCTGTTTTAGAAGTCCATAAAAGTGCATCTATATCCATCATAACTGCTCCACATGTCTTCGGGGGGTTCAAAATGCTTACGCTACATCTGAGGAGCGTAACTGGTGTCCAGTGTTGTCAGACATAGCGAACTGCGGGAGGCCTCACACTTTTTCCGGTAGGAAAAGTTGAATACGGTAGGCGATCGGCCGGAAGCTTGATAATTTACTTTATAAAGTTATAAATATGGGTATTTTTCTTACACAAACGCATCACTTTTCTTCAGAAGGCCTTTATTAACCCCCCGGGTAGATGCACTTTTATGGACTTAAAAAACAGAGCAACATTCACAGCCATTATAAAGCTTGGATTAGCCAGGACTTTTTAATATAACTTTTATTTGTCTGAGTGAAGAATGCCATATACACATAAGATGACTTGAGGGAATTTTCATTTGTGGGTGAACCTTTAAGAATAAAATGTATAATTGGCAGGGCAATTAAAAATCTTAACTATTCTTACTGTTTATAATTAAATAAACAGTCTCAAAAATAGTCTCTAACTGTGAATCTGAATGGTTTGTAATTATTCTCTGGTTGTGTCCCTCAGGTGCCCACATTCTGCTGCTGAGGAGAGAGCACCACGATGAGGAGACAGTAGGCACCCACCATAGTATGGCCGCGTCCCGCTCTTCGCGCGTCACAAGATCATCAGTGGGGATAAATGGATTGGATGAGAACTTTTGTGGTCGAACCCTCAGGAACCGCAGCATCGCCCAGCCGGAAGAGAGCTCTCCGCCTCCTGTGCCCAGAGCCCGCTCACCCAAGAAGAAGCAGGACTGTCAACAGCACCAGCAAACTGGAGCACAGGTCGGAAAGGTAGCTGAGAGCAAGGCGGAGGGTGAGCCCTTGCCCGCCTACGGAAAACGGGGTTTGCCAAGCTCCGAGAAGGACGAGTCGGACAAATCGGACTACTGTGAGCGTCCGAGGGCTGGGGGTGGGTCGGAAGCCTCCCCTGCCCTGAAGAGGGCCAAACGCTGCCCTCGCTCAGGTGAATCACAGGGGGTAGAGGAGGAACCTTCTCTAAAACCGGAGAGCCCTGATCCCGCTGCACCGAAGGAAAATGATGAGTGCGCCAAATCAAACGCATCCACGTCCCCTCAGCTCAGCCTCGACAAAGAGGCAGAGTGGAAAGAGGACAGCCTGGCAGAGAAGATCATCCTTCCACCACAGGCTGGTGAGAACGTCAAGGCCACTAATGGCCTCGCCGAACTCTATAAGGAGGACTCAAAAGTTGCAGCCTTACCCGCAGAGCCCTCTCTCTCCCCTGCCATGCTCAACAACAGTGTTGCACTGTTAAATGGCAGCCAGGCTGCACCCTCATCCCCCGACCCTATTGTGCCTTGTAGATCCCCTCATCCCAAGCAAGCCAATGAGTCCGACAGCCCTCAGATTGACTGTGAGAGGAACTGCACGCTCGAAGAGGCTGCCGAGGCCATGCTGTCCCGGGAACCCGAGATGGAGGTAGAGGTGGACGTAGTGGGGGACACCGGGCAGGCTCAGGATGAGCTCGCGAGAGAGGAGAGCACCAATGGTGGCTTTCAGGCTGAGCCGCAGGACCCTTCTGACAACTGCTCGATTATCTCAGGAGAAATGGCGATGCTGGCTGCCTCCCAGCTGGCCACAGAGCCCCCCTCCTTTACAGAGCCTCAAGAACACCGATATACCCTGAGGACTTCACCGCGCCGCGCTGCCTTTGGTAGCGGGCTCAAAGCCAGCTCCCCCAAACCCAGTTCCCCGCACGTAGACAATGGTTCGCTGAAGGAGGAGGCCACGGCGGTTCCTCTTTTCTCTGAGGATACCAGCCATAAAGACCCTCCCCATGATGCACTGGGGTTTTCTAGCGAGGCAGACAGTGAACTCTCAGAGAAAGCAGGCGTCAGTGGAGAGATCGGAGTGTTGGATAGTAGCGTGTCACGATCCACCAAAGAGCTGCTGGCCGCTCAGGCTGATGAAGATGAAGAGGAAGAGGAGGATCCAGATGTCTACTATTTTGAGTCTGATCACTTGGCTCTCAAACACAACAAAGAGTATGTTCTGGTTTATGCTATCCTGTCTGAAGTCATTATTTTCATATTTGTGCTTTATCTTTATGACCTTTTGTTTTCATTCAATTGGGGTGTTTGCTATGGCAAGCACTATTTTTACTGTTCCTCATACTGTTCCTGATTTGAACAAACCCCAAACCCAAAGTATTAAACTTCTTAAATCTGAAGGATTAAAACAGGATTGTAACAAACATGAATCATGCTGCTTGTGGAGCCAAGTACCTTTTCAGTTAACTGACAGATGGAAAAATCTTGTAGGCTTGAGGTGCATCGCATTAGCGAAGTTTTTGCTAAATTTTGTGGGCAAAATATTTTTATTATTCATTGTCAATGGTGTAGCAATGTATAAAGCACAGCTCACACACAAGTCATTTTCAAACCAAGCATATTTCTGTTGGTCATCGTGGCGAATCCGCATGGCCAATTTGAACCAATTGTGAAATCTCTGTGGGGAAATCTTTCACCCTTATGCAAATTTCCTAATCACATGAATAGGGGCCAAGCAACAAAGGTGCATAGGCACCTATTATAATCGTTAGTGTGCCTATTATTATTATTATTATTATTATTATTTTTCTTCCACTCTTTCAGCCCATAGAACCACAAACTTGGCACACTGACAGAGGACAGTCTGAACTGTCACCATAGCAAATTTGAAGTCTCCCTCTAGTGCCACCAACTTTCTAAAGTTGTACTTAACATTTATGTTAATATGTTGAACCATAAGGGCTAGAAACAAAATAATTTGTTCCTCTGATTCCTTGGCTCAAGACGATTCAAATGCGTCCCTCATGAAAATACTTTCTGCCTTTTATTTTCCGAAAACCTTACTTTTTCAAACCTCTCCTAGGCCGTTTCTCCAATTTTCATGAAAATTTAACCAGATCATCTTCTGACCATGCCAACAAAAAGTTATGGAATTCAAGTTGATTTGCCAAACCGTTCTCGAATAATGTGCAAACGAATTTGACAAAGAAAACGGCATTTTTAATGCGAGGCTAAATCTCCAAAGTACATTCTGACCAAACTTTGGTGTGTGTAATGACAACCATGACCTGAGGGTACCTGCACCGTTTTGGCGTAGTGCCACCTAGTGGTTAGTACATATGAAAAAAAGGCTCTTTTTGTGTATAACTTATGAAAGGTTTGGCCAGAAATCATAGATCTTTAGTCGCATGCCTAGTCGAACGATACCCAGTTTTTCCTAATTGGCCATTTTGGACATCAGCCATTTGTGTCAATAGACAAAATCGTTTACGAATACTGCAAAATTGATGGTATGCCAAAACAACTCTGAGGCTGTATCTCTGTAATGCTTTGGCATATTGACACCAAACTTTGTATGTGTCATTGTCACCTTAAGGCCAATTTATACTTCTGCGTCGGACCTACGCCACAAGTTATGCGTTGGTTTTCATTTATACTTCTGCGTTGTTGTCCACGTCAATGTGCAATTACACATGCAGACCGCTAGGAGGCAGTGTCCACAGGAATGTTGATGGTAACCCACAGTATCAAGGCAAAAGCCGAAGAAGAAGCTGCTTGTTTACATCGTCATTGCATGCGTCTCAATCAGCTCCCTAGACTACTGAACTAGGGAGCTGATTGAGACGCACCTGAAGTATCAGCAGCAGTGATGGCGGCAGATAGCAGCTTTTCTTGCGGCTTGAGTTGTTGTATCGAATACAAATTAAGCATCTCTATTTGATCAGTAGAGTTACATAAGAGGCGATCTGACGCTGGAATGTGTTTGTGAAATCATGCAGTGCTTGTGGTGCTGTTTTCAGTATCGGTGGCTCGTGCAGACGAGCGCTTCAATCGATTGCTATTGCGGAGACTATTCGTTCCGTTGAAATCACAAAACTAAATACACCCATTGTGATGTGTCCCTGTTCTTGATATACAATCACTGATTAACATTTTTGGTTTTAATGAGAAAATAAATAAATATACACAGCGGATTTATGTATTTATTCACTAACATAAAGAATCTCTGCACTACAAAATATTGTGTTATATAGCAGATGTAAGGATTAATCTATCATCCCCTCCTATCGCAGATTTTTAAAATGTATTTATTGACCTGAGGGAGGGGTTCTGGCAGACCAATCACGGCGCTTGCGGTCTGCGTAGAATTGACGCATTGTTTAATTTTTGGGGAGGTGCACGTCAGGGTACGTCGTAGGGTTTGCGCGCATCACACAGCCTACGGCGTAGCTACGGCGTACACTCGATGCAGAAGTATAATTGGCCTTTACTCTGACCTCACCACATCAATTTCGTAACAGCACCACCTATTGGTCAGAAGTCATAAACCATTAAATCACATTACTAGTGATTTATATTTATGATTTTTCAGCCATTTTTTCAGCCTGAAATCATCTTAATATGCATTTAATTGTTCATTGTTGCAGTGAACAACAATCTGATGTTTCCAGCCATGCTGGAATGCCTTATTGTTCCTTCGTTGTGCTTTATGCTTGGCCCCTTAATGGCTGTTTGTATTTATATTTCGCAAAACAGTGGCAAATGTGACTGCACCTTTAGATTTAAGGATGGACCTGAGCCATTTCTAAAAAACAGAATCTTTATCCGAATCTGTTTACATCTTTAGATGGTGAGATCCTTTGACTTTAGCCAATAAGAAACCTCCTAGAACACCCTAGCAACCACATAGTAAAGCCTCCAGAGCCAATCAGAAAACTTTTAGAGGATGCATAATAACGTTCTGGTAACCATTCTCGACACTTAAGAGGCATACTAGTAGGTTTTGAGAGGACAAGTGCCACTAGTCCTTTTAAGGTTTTAATATTTTAGTAGATTCAGTGTGTTTTGTAGCTTTAAAAGTAGTAGCATACTGCAGTGCTTAAACTTATGTTGTTGTCAAAGCCAAGCAGTTCAAGTTTTGGTTTGTCCTTCTCTTGTTTTAATCTTGTCTTTTTAGTTTTCAAAGTGTTTGTGCTTTTGTCATTTGAAGACAGGAATGTTGTCCCAGATAAACATCTTTGTGTTTTCCTGCTTAACTCTGCATACTTGTTTTCTGTAGCGTAATAGTCGACTGCGCTTGCAGAAAATGAGCAACAGCTGCTTTAATCTCCAGGACGGTGGTAGGTAAAAAGCAAGGGGAATCCTGCTGCTGGTGGACAGGTTGTCCTGGGTCGTGGTCATTCAGTGTGTGCCCATCTCACAGTGTGAGTGCAGGGATCAGGAGCAGCCAACTGGATTGCTTGTCTGTCAATAGAAATTAAAAGAGAATGGTGTCACATCAGTTTATGAGGCCTTTCTAAATTATTATTTTTTGTTGTTACATTGAATCGTTCTAATTTCTTATATTGGACAGTTTTTATCCTCCTTTTTAATTATGATTTGTTGTGTGCTTAAATTCAAATTATAGAATTTTTTATTTTTTTGAAGAACCAAATGAGGTTTGTTGCTTATCTGTGCAAATCTGTATTATTTTTTTTCTGGCTGCTAGGTGGTTAGTTAGTGTAAGTGTATGGCAAAATGGTCCCAGGTGAAAATGGTTGTCTGATTGTTTAGAAAATTTGCACTCTACAAGTAGCATCAGATTTGAGGTCTCAATTGGCTTTATGCACAGCTGCACTACTTCCTGAACTTCAGCCAGCTCCTTTGTTTCCTGTCTGCCATTATTGGACAAACTGATTAATCCAGGTGTGCCTGACCTCTGTAGTCACAACAACAATAATCAGACACACCTGGATTAATCAGTTTGTCCAATAATGGCAGACAGGAAACAAAGGAGCTGGCTGAAGTTCAGGAAGTAGTGCAGCTGTGCATAAAGCCAATTGATTTGGAGAATTAGGGGTTTGTTTTAAACCACAAAGTATGAGAAAAAGGGATAGTGATGGTCGCCTTAACAAGCACCACTAACAAGGAAGGCACCACACAATAAACTCCTATGTGCCTCACATTAAAAGCTCCTAAGCTGGAAAGATCTATGGAAGTTTATTGAGAGTACAGAATCCCATTGTGTGGTATTCAGTACAGGTTAAATGGCACAGTACAAGTCAATATGGCCTGAAGCCCATATCACTGTATATTTGTTTAGTTTTTGTCTGTTTTTAGTGATCTAGCCTGCCTTTCAGATGGTTGACCCATAGGTGGCAGTGAAATGCCAGCCATATGTCAGTTTTGGGCTCATTGCCATCCTTGGCTGCTTTCCCCTGCCTGCAGTGCTACATGCCTGTCTTCATTGTGCATTTGAATCGAGAGGCTGTTAACAGCTCCTCTGCGGTCTAAATTATTAGACGACAAGGAAATTGTAGAAAAACTAGTCAGCTGCCATCAAGTAAGGCAAATCAAATGGAGCAAGTCCTCTAAATGAATTATTTTTTAAGATTAAATGCTTACTGTCATCAATTGGTTTTCATTCATGTTAGGCTAGACTGATTATACATGGTCTGTTGAGCTTCTGAATAAGATTACTTCTAAGCAGTAGGCAGAAACTCCCACTCAGAAGAGCATCTTTGTCTAATTCGCTTTTTTTCCTCTTTGCCTTTTTTCCGTGTTCCTATTTGTGGATCCTATTTTCCTGAGGGCGCACAGGGAAAAGGTCAAAGCTCTGTAGCGCGCAGGCAACGTCATCTTCATAACTAACAAGATGAATCGGGAAAAGCTCTTTTAAATGTGAGCTTCTGAATGCCAAATCATATATTAGAGGCACACAATCCTATGTTTTTTCTTTTTTTGTTAGACACCTATTTTGTAACATGAACCTGGTACAGAATAGTGATTGTTGGCTTGTCCTACCTCCTATATCCAACAATTATGCTTAAAATATTTTTTTTACTTCCCGCTGGAGGCACAAAGCCCGGTTCCTGCATGAAGCTGTCAGTCATCACCCGCCCACCCACCCTGTGACTAACAGACAATATTTCTATTTATAGAATATTTATTTCTATGGGAACCATTTACGGGAACTTTATTTAGTAAAGCTTGTGGTTGTGCTGTACTAAAACTAAATAATGAAGGCATAACTGCTGAATGTTTGATGGCTAGATGCATAGCATCAGCTGTTAATAATGTACGAAGCATCTCTGTCCTACACGTTAGTTATCAGAGGTTGCTCCAGACCATCAGCGTACTGGAGGCCCAGCGAACCCAAGCCATCCTGGACCTAGAGACGCTGGCACGGCATCAGAAAGAAGCCCTGTCAGACCCCATCGCCTTTGTGGACCAGCTACAAAAACAGGTACAGAAGTTTCCTCCAGGCCTTCTGTTGCTGTTTTCTGAAATGGCTGTTATACTTGGTCCTGTATTCTGGTTTGCGAATGTAATTCTTTTGATCATCTGCTTTCGTTACAGGTGGAGATGAAGTTGCCTCGACCCCAGAGAGTGGTCCAGCTCCCGGACATTGCGTGGGACCAATACACCTCAGGCCGTGGCGACTTTGAAAGGGAGTTCTGCGACAAGAAGCGCAAAACACGGCAGTTGCAGTTAATCTTTGACAAAGGTGTGTACCAGTTTTTTGTAAATTATATTGTGTGTGTGGGTGTTTTTTTTTATGAATGGGTCCCAGGTCCAATCAGTAGGATAGAAGACCTTAGTGAGCCCAAAATTACATTCAAAAAAGGCAATTCGTATTGTGCTGCACGTTTAGTTTTCTTTTTTTGTTTTTGTTTAAAGAAATTACATATATAAAGGATTAAAATGGATTTAAGGGAATAAAGAAGAAATATGAATGATAAAAGAAGTGCTAGATCTAATTATAGTCTATATGGTTGTGAAGTAATCCATGTAAACTCTTTGCAAATAATAGTTTATTTAAAAATATTCACACATTCACTCTTTCTTGTCTCAGCACATTCGGTTGTGAATGACATAATTTAAGTGTTAAATAGCATAATTACATTATAAAATTTGAGTAGTTTGCATCACTGAATGTTACTGTGGGTCATTAAACCCGTCATGGGTCATAACATCGTAAAACAGTTGTCAAATATGAAATGTTTAGCTACTTATATTTTACCATGAACGCACTCTTTCACTGTAAAAACTAAAAGTGCCATGTTGAAACACTTATCTTCTGTGAATTTTAAACCCTGTCTTCTTTGAGCTGATTGGCCATCATTTTGACATTGATGAGTGCTATTAGACTGCTGAGGACTGCCATCCTAACAACAAACAGAGTGGTGTGTAATGGAGGGCAGCATTAAGAAATATCAAATATTGAGGGGGACAATTTGACCATTTCCAATAATTTTTTTGGGGGGGGGGACTTGTCCCCCTTAATGCCTATGGTGGTTATGGCCCTGTATGATACCAACATGTAAAGTTAAAACTCTTTGTCTTTCCGTAGTGGGGTTGCCTGCTCGACCAAAAAGTCCTGTGGATTCCAAGAAGGAGGGAGACTCCTCATCCGTCTACTCCTCCTCCCTGCCGTCAAGTGACGGTCCAGAACATAGCATGTCCAGTAGCAGAACTCAGGTAATCTCAGATTACTGTCATTTGTATTCTGTAATCATTTGCACCATCTTGACTCTATGAACCATGTTTTGTTTTGTAGAGGAAAACCTGGTTACAGATTCTCTTTTATGCTTTGCAAATTTTTTCCCCATGACCTACGATTTCACCATGTTTCATCACACACTGCTGCATCCGATACATAATAAGATCAAGCCCTAACATTTAACTTGACATATTTCTTGTTATATATGTGCTTTAGCCCTAGGACATGAACTCCGATGTGTTCTGCATGCACAACATCTTCCCTTCCCTATCTCCATCCATATTCATTCTGTTTTAACATTTCAACATGGAATGTACTGCAAGCGTGCTGATGACAAATGACTGTAAAAGCATAGCACTTTCATAAAGCAGACCAGGAAAAAACATTGAGACACACTGTTCAAACAAACTAGCTTTCAAGCCAGTCAGTTCTTTCCATCGATTTTGTTCAGTATGCAATGTTCATGCATGCAACCCATGTAGAGAAAAGATGGTATCTATGGAAACCAAGAAATTTAAAGCATTTCCATTGGTCTCTCGGTAGATAAAGTAATTTTAGTAGATCTCATTATCCAATCCAGTTGCCAATAGAGTGCAACAGTGTGGTTTTTTTTGTGCTACTTAACTTTGCTTCTGGAAGTATTTTTCCATTCATTTTTCCCATAGGGATAAAAAAAAAAAAAAAAGTCTCCATTAAAGGGTAACTAAACCCTAAACCAACTTTTTTTTAGTTAATGATTTGCAAGACTGGGGCTTTATTAATGCTGTTCATTGATTTGAGTAAATGTTTTGACATTTGGGTATAAAGTGTTTTAATTCTATAAAATATGGTGTAATATGGTGGAGTTAAGCTCTGAGCTGGGGATTAGTTACCCTTTAAAGTGTTACAAGCCATGAGGTTTGACAGGTGATGGGATACCCTGTCATCTATGAGGTGAATCATAACATTACAAACTTTGATTTGAAGCAACAAAAAAAGGTGAAAGTCGGACAAAAATACAAAGGTACAAGATTGAGTACAGGCATTAGTGAGGGTATGAATTACAATCCTATGAAGCATTGCGAATTACATAATTGAATAAAAAACGATGAAGAAATGTAAAAGTATTCATTTATAAGGAATGTTCACCGAAAACATTATTTACTCACCCTCAAGGTGTTCCAAACTTGTATGAGTTTCTTTCTTCTGTTGAACACAAAAGAAGAAGAATGTTGGTATCCAGACAGTTGACGGCAGCCATTGACTGTCATATTAGGCAAAAAAATACAAAGGAAGTCAATGGGTGCCGTCAACTGTCTGGTTACAAACACTTTCTGGAAGAAAGAAACTCCCAGAGTTGAACAACATGAAGGTAAGTGATGACAGAATTAAAACATTTGGGTGAACTAACCCTTTAAAGATTAGTTTATTGCAAAATATGCATATATCTACAAACATATAAGTATTTTGAGAGCATAGGGAGAACTACTTAATTACATTATCCGCAGTGCTTCATTGGAATGGGCGGAGCTACTGGCTCTTTTGGTGTAATTTGGTCACTGTGACACATTAATTGGTGTAATTATCTTTATAGCATAGTGGAGATGGTGGTCCAGTGGGTTAAACCACTGAACTGATACGCAGAAGGTTGCTGGTTCTATCCCAGCGGTCACCACCAGTGTGTCCTTGAGCAAGGCACTTTACTCCACGTTGCTCCAGGGGGATTGTCCCTGTAATAAGTGCACTGTAAGTCGCTTTGGATAAAAGCGTCTGCAAAATGCATAAATGTAAATGCAGCATCATGGGTAATGTAGTTTTCACCACAAATTCTGCTGTTAATCTCTATTACCTTTCACATGTAAGTTTAAAATATTCTTATTATTTTTTATTCAAAATATTCACAAACTTGTTGGTAGTATTTCATCAACTATCTGATATTTCGATTCTCAAATACATTTACCGGTAGTCAAATGTTTTGTCGTTTAAAAACCTTCATAATGATCATGTTAGTTGATATATAACACATGATGGGCGCCGCCATGTAAGTTTGCTCTGCCATTCAGAGAATCATATCTGTCGGATTTACAACATTCATCCACTTCTCCCAAAAACATGAAAGTAAGGCTGGAAAAGTATGAGAAGAATAGAGTAAATTATATAGATACCTATACAATGTGTGTCTGATATGAATAAAACACCTCGTCAATTTACAATTGAAAGGATTGTTATTGCCACTTCTGTACTAGGCATCAGTGTGTATTTTACAAACTATAAATGTATTTTTTTGCTAGTACTTCTGTGTATTTATACTGAAATGTAATATCTGAAACCTCAAATAAACCTTATGTTGTTGAAAACACTGAATAGCTGTAATATGCGTTGACCACGTCTGGCTCAGCGCAAAAGCACATTTGAATTTTGCAGTTGATCATGTGATGCACTGATCGTTCGAAACACACCGGTCTGATCGTACGCGTCAAAGGGTTCATTTAAAAATAAGTTGAAATAATGCGAACCGATGGATTAAGAAAAAGCATAGAAAGGTTTTTAAATTGTTTAAAATCAATTTCCCTATGGAGAAAATGAATGGAGTTGCCATTTTCATTTTAACCTAAAATCAAAACGTTAATGTCCATGAATGGCTTTGAGCTGTGGTTGTATTTGTACAGTTGATCAGAGGGAGGCTGTGCAACCAGAACAAACCTGACACCTTCAACCAGCTGTGGACCATTGAGGAGCAGGTATGAAGCTACCCAGGAGCTCTTAGTGGACGTGGACATTTATGACAAACTACTGAGAATAGTTTAATGTCCCAACAGTTGTTAGCACTCTTAGAAAGCTACTTGTCCATGCAATATTATCGGACTGAAGTTAATTTTTGTATACTAGATTGTACATTTTACTGAACAGTTTTGTGTAGCTCTTGAGCTGTAAGGTTTGGCTTCACATCTCGTGAATCTTGTAGAAAAAGTTGGAGCAGCTGCTTTTGAAGTTCCCACCAGAGGAGATCGAGTCTAAACGCTGGCAGAAGATCGCAGATGAACTTGGCAACAGGACCGCCAAACAGGTGCGTCTTCAGGCCCTGCTCTACACCGTCACCCTCTCTGAAGATGATCTTCTCCTAACTTTGATGGCCATTCAAGTCTCTAGTCAACTTTTCTCTGCTCAGTAAAGCAGTCATCCAATTAATATCCTTACAGATCCATTTAATGGAGACTCTCTATTATTTATAAGGTTCCCACAGATCCTTAAAACATCTTAAATTTTGTTTTATCAAATTTAAGGCCATAAAAAGTCTATACCTTAAATGGTATAAGAAAATTATTAATTATATTTTCAAGAGGTTTTAAATTTGGCGACAGAAAAACAGGAATGACGATATGGCTTAATGTGATTATTAAAAAAGGCTAGGATTTCATGAAATAAAAATATGAACGCTGCACAATTAAAAGTCAAAATGCTGGTGTTTTTAAATGAATGCATCTCCGAACTGTCTCCAGAAAAGTTTAATCTTAACTCCGTATAATGCTTAATTAAGTAGCTTTGTATACAGGGGTTACCAGAGTAACCACTCTATTTCTGCCATTCCATAAGCACCACCTACTGTCAGATTTTGAATTTGCCTGTCTGCTGTTTTTGTTCAGACCAAAACAAAAATCAAACCGTGTTTTTCCACCTAATATGCATTCTAAAAATCGAAACAATTAAGATTGTATGATATTGAATATAATTGATACTTTTTACTCATCCCTTTTCTTAAATCATGGTTTAAAAGCTGAAATGTATGGTTTATAATTTTATAAAACTTTTTGTTTTTGTGTGAACTTGTATTTGAACTGTAAATCATGTTTTTACAGTTATTTTATGGTTTAATATGTTACCTTACATACATTGCGCTACTGCTCATTTGGTAATAATTTTATTTGTACTGGTCTTAAAAAGCCTTACATTTGATTTTGAAAATCATGCACATACCCAGTTGTCTTTTTCACTAATCTTACAAGAGACTCTGAACATCTAATAATTGTATTTGTGCTGGTCTTAAGCCTTACATTTGATTTTGAAAATCATGCATATACCCAGTTGTCTTTTTCACTAATCTTACAAGAGTCTGAACATCTAAAAGCCATGGTAGGAGCTTAACCAGGGAATTTAAGGCAAGCTCTTTTTGTTTACCAAATCTTTGTTCCTCTTCTTCACAGGTTGCTAGCAGGGTACAGAAATATTTCATAAAACTGACAAAAGCTGGTATCCCAGTACCAGGCAGAACACCCAATGTGTGCATGTACAGCAAAAAGGTAAATTGGTATTTTTATAATAAATATAATGAAATTTTTTACACACAAAGTTCTTTAATGGATGTTTTTAAAAATGTTCCACCAGGAATAATCTTTGCAATTTTTATTTTTTATTTTTGATCAAATATTGAAATGAAAAATCGTATATAATGTTTGGGTCCCACTTTATATTAGGTGGCCTTAACTACTATGTACTTGCATCAAAAAAATAAGTACAATGCACTTATTGCGTTCATATTGTATTGCAAAACACTTTTGCTGATATTGAGGTGGGTTACAGGTAAAGTGACTGGTGTAGTCTCGCGTAGCCAGACCTTCAGACTTACACCTCTGATCCGACCATTTCTAGTTGAGCGTACGCTGGAGTGCTTGTCTGCCGCTGCTCTCCGGTGCGTTGTTTTACCGTCTGCTGTGTTTTCCGTGTCTTCTGTGGGACATTCTCTGTACGACTACTTAGATGCTGTGGGATTACATGCTCTCCATGCTAAGATCAATCTTGAGATGTTGGAATCTGGAATCTTTCTGATCATAGTTTTGTTTAATTTGAATCTCTGCAGCCACATATTCTCAGCAGTGAGCTAGTTTGTGTAGATGGGTTGGTTCTGGCTTTTTTGTTTTTATTTTTCCATTGTTTTAACTAACTGGCCTTTTATCTCGATATTCCCACATGATTTGTCCGCTCGGCTGTGCATCAGCACAAACAGGATGTATTTTTATACTGCCTCGGAACTCTTACGCCTGAATTCAACCTCTCATCTGTCCGCAGAAACATTTGAACTATGTTCTCTTTTTAGGAATCACGCGTCAGCCCCATTATGTTCATCTGGGATCTCATCTTATCTACGAGAACTCTCATACCAGCCATGTCTTTAATAACTGCATCCCGTCATTCTGGTCAACTACTCGTCACTATGCCAACAAGCCAATAGCTGGGAATGGCGGTATCAACCTTGACCACATTCGCTCGCTAGAATGCACATCCATACAAACTGTCAACTTCTTCAACTACTCTAGCCTCCTCTCCGGTTACGTTTGCACTACTCAATGCTAGATCACTTTCAAATAAAACTTTTATCTTGAATGACTGTTTTATCTCCAGGGACTTGAGCTTTTTATTCTTGACAGAGACCTGGCTAAAGATGTCGCCCCTTTTAGCAGAACTGACTTTTACATCTTTTGAAGTTTAGTGAAACCTCTCCCATGTTCTGTGCACTCATCTATAGAACACCTAAATATGATAAGGACTTCATTGATGAATTTTCAGAGTTTTTTCAACATTGGTACCTCATTGTGACAGACTATTAATTCTGGGAGATTTCAACATTCACGTTTGCTGTTAATCACAACCTTTAGCCAAGGAATTTCTGTGTATGGTGGATTCCTTTCATTTGATGCAGCTAGTTTCAGATCCTACTTGCATAAAAGGTCATACCCTTGATCTGTTATTAAAGGAACACTCCACTTTTAAGAAAAATAAAATAGGCTCATTTTCCAACTCCCCTAGAGTTAAACGGTTGAGTTTAATCGTTTTCATCCATTCAGCCGATATTACAAAGCCCCTGAAAATAGTCCCCAGCATGCTCCCTGTCACGTTGGTTATGTTTACGAAGTTAGCCTATTTTCAGGCTCTGCATAATATCATTGCGCCTGCTGCACCCACGGTAGCAGCAAAGTTCCTTGATTATTACGCAGGATTGAGAGTATAGTTCCTAGCCATATCAGCCTAGAAAATCGCAACTTTTCATTTTCAATTACAGAAGAGTCAAGTTTTAAATAGGAAAAATATCTAAACTCTTTGGTCATTTTTGAGCGAGATGCTAACGGTCTAATCAGATTCAATGATCTATGCTAAGCTATGTTAAAAGTGCTACCGCCAGACCCAGATATCGGCTGAATGGATTCGAAAACAGTAAAACTCAACTGTTTAACTCTAGGGGAGTTAGAAAATTAGCCTATTTTCAAAAAAGTGGAGTGCTCCTTTAACCTCAGGCTTTCATGACATGTGATCAAACTTCAGGTGTTGGAATCTGGAATTTCTGATCATAGTTTTGTTTTATTTTATTTCTCTGCAGCCCGGTTGCTCCCATCATTTTGGCCATAATAAATAGCGCTCTGAACAGCGGAGTGGTTCTCACAAGCTTTAAACATCCTCTACTGGAAAAAACTAATCTGCACCCTGACATTCTAAATAATTATAGGCCTATTTCTAAATTGCCATTTATCTTCAAATCTCCAATTCTGGAAAAGGTCATTTTTTTACAGCTTTTTTTATTTGACTGACTGTAACATGCTCGATAAATTTCTATCAGGATTTAGGACATTTCATAGTACTGAGACTGCTTTGTTAAAAGTGACAAATGATATCTTGTGCTCCTTGCATTCTGGAGATGGGGTCATCTTAATTTTCTTAGATCTCAGCGCAGCATTTGACACAATAGATCACTCCATGTTATTAAATCGCCTGGAGAGAGTGGTTGGCATCTAGGGGGTTGCATTAAGTTGGTTTTCTCAAGGGTCAAACATTTTCAGTTAATATTGGTAAGGACAACTCATCTTCAACATTGTTCACATGCAGGGCTCCATTTTGAGTCCTCTGCTTTTCTCTATACACGTTTGCTCTTTCAGAAATATTATGTCTCTTATCACTGTTATGCGGACGATACACAATTTTATCTTCCTGTCAAGTCCAGCAATGGAAACTCCATCACAAACCTGATTTCCTGTATGGAGGAAGTGAAATTGTGCATGTCAGAAAATGTCCTAAAGCTAAATGGGAATTGAGGCGATTGCATTTGGATCTTCATTGTGTATCGCTAATATTGAAAATCAATTAGGCTCCCTGTCTCTAACATTGCACGACAGAGTACATAACCTAGGTGTTATCTTTGATTCAGACTTATTATTTGATAAGCAGATTAATTCTGTTGTCAAAGGAAGCTTCTTTCATCTTAGGTCCATTGCCAAAGAGACCCTTTTCACAGACTGTGATGATTCGTTTTAACGGTCATCAATATCGTAAAGAACAGCATTTACTTGAAATGGAAATCTTTTGTGACAAAATGTCTTTACTGTCACTTTTGATCAATTTAATGCATCACTGCAGAACAGAACAGAATTTTTTTGAAAAAAATATTGATGATCTCAAACTTTTTGAACAGTAAACAGTACATTTTTTGATATAATTACTTTTAAAATGCTTTATTAGTGCATATTTAATGGCAGGGCATGTTGTCTGTAATTGCAGGCCTCCAGTAAGCGACAGCACCACCTCAATAAACACCTGTACAGGCCCTCAACGTTCCTCACCTCATACGAGCCGCCCGTCTACATGGATGATGAGGACGAGCGTTCTCACTACTTCAACAGCCTCCAGGATAACAGCGCGGATGATTCGGTCAGTTCCATTTCAACTCCAGTTAAATCAGAGAGCTCCTACTTCAGGGTGGGCTGTTATTGATCGGTCACTAATCATCAGAGTAATGCATGTGTGATTTAACAAGTGAAAGCCAGCGTTTAATTAATCATGTCCAAGCAAATTGATTTAGAAGCTGAGGATGTAAAAATAAATACCAGAAATCGATGGATGAAAAAAAAAAAGTTCTCATTTGAAAGCCATGTTTTCTGTTTCAAGCCATTTGTTTCATCATAGTGACTTCCATTCTTCCCCTCTGGCAAACATTTGATGGCCTTTCTCAAACAGGAAATCCATTAAAGACTGCAAACTGGCATTTCCACAGTTGGGATTGCTTGATGTTTGATCATTTGATAATGATGTGCTGCCTTTTGACAAGCACTGCTGCCAAAATCATTAGAGACGACTCGATGTTTGCGTCTCCTCGGCTGAACTGTGTGTTGAGCGACTGTGAACTGACTGCAGTGGCTTGACATTTTCTCTGTCTATGATATGTAACCTTTACGCGACACTGGTCAGCAGACCCTGCAGAGAACATAACCAATCATCGGTGAACCTTACATGCACCAAATATAGACTTACTACAAATCATGACATCACAAGCCCTGAAGCCTGCATGGAAAGATTGGGAATTAAAGGAACACTCCACTATTTTTGAAAATAGGCTCATTTTCCAGTTAAACAGTTGAGTTTTACCGTTTTCGAATCCATCCAGCCGATCTTCGGGTCTGGCAGTTGCACTTTTAGCTTTTCCATTCAATAACCTAAACCCATTTAAATGGTCATTATTACATTGCAATGTTGATTTGTATTGCTGTGGTGATCATGCAGACAGGGATCATACCTGCAGTAATAAAATGACACAAATTAATTTTTAGTATAGCAAGGATGTATTAATTTGATGAAAAGTTACAGTAAAGACATTTATGATGGTACAAAATATTTTTATTTTAAATAAATGTATGAATTTATAAATTTTCATAAAAACCTTTCTGTTCTTCATAGAATTAAAAAAAATGTCACAATTTCCACAAAACTATTAAGCAGCTCAACAGTTTTCAACATTGATGATATAAAAATAAGAAATGCATCAAATCATCATCACGTGAAGGATCATGTGACACTGAAGACTCGAGTAATGATGCTGAAAATTCAGCATCAAAATTTCAGCGATGAAAAGTTTTGCGTCACAGGAATAAATTACATTTTAAAGTATATTAAAATAGATTAAATTGTTGTTTTAAATTGTGAAAAATATTTTACAATGTTACTGTTTTAATGTATTTTTGATCGATTAAATGCAGCCTTGGTGAGAATAAAAGACTTCTTTAAAAAAAAAAAAAAAAAAGACATACAGACAGACAGACACCAATCTTTTGAATTGTAGTCTATATTGTAGTTTTATTAATGCCATATAAATACTCTTAAGACAGTTAATTTCACACTTTCTCTGTTGTGACTAACTGACAGTGAAATGTAAATATTTTGTCAGCTCAAAAATATTATAATTATATGGGAAAAGTTTCTGAGAATACTTGGATTAATTGTCAAATGTACATTTTATTCATATTGTGACATTGAAGAGATATCAGGAAATGAGGGGAGAACCGGATCATAAAATGTATCCTCTACTTGACCTAAAAAAATAACAAAACAATGTGTCATTCACACTTTTTGTAGACCGTTATTAGTAGACTGTCTGCTTAATATCTGCTAACACTTTTTGAGGATCCCTAAAAGACGTTCTACTGACTATAAGGCCTTGTTTACACCTGGTATATTAAGAAGCTTTTTGGTCGATCGGATCAAAAGTGGGCGATGCTAAATACAGGTGTAAACGGGGTCTAAAACGTTTTGAACTTTTCTACTTTCAAGCACTTCCAGAGGTAGTCGAAAGCACATTAGACAGGATTGCTTTCATAGTGCAAACGCTCATGTGGTCGAATGTGTTTGAACAGCCACAAAAGACCACATTTATTCTATAATTATTCTATAATTTACTCGGAATGATGTCATATACACCACACAATCTGAGTTATATAAAAAAATGTCCAGGCTCTTCCCAGCTTTATAATGGGAGTGAATAGTAACTCAGATTTTGAAGCTCCAAAAAGCACACCATCCATCATAAAAGTGCTCCACACGGCTCCAGTGGGTTCATAAATGCCTTCTAAGGTGAAGTGATACATTTATTTAAAAAAATATCCATATTTATAACTTTATAAGCTATAATCACTGGCTTCTGGTAATGGCCGGAAGCGAGACTAGTTCCGGCAGAAGAGTGACCTCTGACCCAACCCAAGTTTGGTTTGAAGATGAAAAACGTACCAAGTACAGTTCTGTCACCATTCCTGATTTCCAACATGCACTCACCGCGTTCAGTGTGTTATTGCGGCTGTCAGAGCAGAACAAATGCTTTTTTTCCATCGTCCAAGCATATTTTGTCCATCAGAGCGAAAAATACCATATATTTAACCACCCATAGACCCTCCCCTCAACAAAATCAGGACAGAAGTAGTTGAAAGTGGACAAAAAAGACCAGGTGTAAACGGGAATGTGTCTCCCTCATCTACTTGTGATCTGATCGACCAAAACGCATCTTAATACCAGGAGTAAACAGAGTAACTTTGCAACTACATGTCAACTAACTACAACAGTATACTACAGTATTAGTAGACTGTTAGTAGACTATTAGTTTAGGGTTCAGATTAGTATAATAAGTTGGTTACATGCAGTTGCTTATAGTTAGTAGAATGTCTAAAGTGTGGACCATCGAAATAAAGTGTAACCCAGTATTAAATGCCAGACTCATTGAGAAGAAGAGATGTAGAGATTTGATTTTGTGCTAAAAATTCAGATTTTGTGGAAATGGGTCTTTGTAGTATTGACAGCTGATGTGGCGAGGGGTGTTGTAACGTTCTGACCCTGCTGTGATGTTTCAGGATGAGGAAGGGGTGCCAGTGGAGCTGAGGCACCTGCCGGAGTACAAGGAGCTGATGGAACTAAAGAAACTCAAGAAACAGAAACTACAGGAGATCCAGGCTGAGAGCGCTCTCATGCAGCACGTCGGCTATAAGGTACACATAACATTTACTAGTCTGTCTCCATGCTGATTTTTCAATGATTTCTGTTGGAAATGAAATTTACTTTACCCTCATGTGATTACTAACCTGTGACTTACTTTTATGTGCGGAAAACAAAAAAAGATATTTTAAAGAGTTATGAAACGCTGAGAAATTATAGACAATATCTTGTCTTGTGTTCCGCGGGAGAAAGAAAGTTGTACAGGTTTGGAAGCAACATGAGGATGAGTAAATTACCTTTTTTGAGTGAATATTCTAAGCGATAAAAGCTGTCACTCTTTCATGGAAAGCCATGAAGAACTAGGGCTTTTATGGCTCTTAGACAACTGTATAACAACATAGTGTGACTGTTTGTCATGTTCACCACTTTGTTTGTTTAGTGTTTTTTTTTCACGTTTGCATGTAATTCTCACTCAGTGTGACTTGTGTGGCATGGAGCCCATCCAGGGTGCACGGTGGCACTGTCAGGACTGCCCGCAGGACAACGCTGTGGACTTCTGCAGTACCTGCTCCGACTGGTGAGTCACAGCCTAACTAAATAAACATGAAGCTGGGGATCTTTAGGTACCTCACAGTGGGATTGGATTTAAATGTACAAAGCCACAATGCGATAGCTAACTGACTCTTGTTGCATCTGAATTTTTCACAAATTCTCAGTTATGTTGACTCTGTGCCTGTATGTATGTGTAGGGCTGGGTATCAAAAATGTTCAATATCGATACCGATACCTTGTCTTCGATACCGGTTCCTGAACAATACTTTTTTCGATACCATATGTATTTTTCAGTTTTAACAAGATTATATTACACATGACCTAAAAACCAACTTTGGTTTTATTTTTTCAGTTTGTTGACTTTTTTTTACATACTCAAATACTCATAGGGTACTGGGAAGCAGAATGGCTTGCGCTCAAGTGCACATAAAGGTGGCCACAATGCACTGGCAAAAGTAGCCTAATGTTTATAAATGTAACAATATCAAGGAGACATTCATTTTAATTGTTTATTAATAAACTAGTGTTATCTGAGTCCGTATTTGGCTGCAAAGATGAAGTTGACGATGCTGACTCTTCATCTCGCATGCGCCTATAGAGGGAAATGCATCTTTCATTTGGAATCATTACATAATCAAAGTATTTGTTTTCGTTTTTATATGCTGAGTTTCGCTTCATTTATGTGACGCGCTGCAGTTCTTCTTGCAGTCCAATACGGAGCAACTTTCTGCTCTTTAGTTTAACACTTTTGATTTTTTCCACATCTTTTACATCTATGTGGGTTGGGACGCTTACCCCCTATTTACACTGCACAGGTCTGCGTCACATCACGGCTCAGACAAGGTTTTGTTCCGTCCTTGTGCCGTGTTTGGTATACACACAAGCATTGAGTGTGTCTGCGATCAGCTCCGTTGGCTGTGTCGGAGCCGTAATGCGCTGCAGATGGGGTTACACACTACAGCCTCACGTCCCTGGGCTTAAACTAGTGTTTTTCTGCCACAGTCAATCATGCTGCATGCTTATTGGTTTACTAACGAGATTAACCCCTTAGGTATCGAAATTTGGTATCGGCAAGACCTTTTACGATACTCGATAGTATCGAGGCAATTCGGTCAGTACCTAAAACGTAGGGATGGGACGATTACCGGTTTCACGATAAACCACGTTAAAATGTACTGACGGTTAGTTTTATCGTTTACAATTTAATTATCATTAAATCGTGTTTGATTATCGCAATTTTGAAAACTCGCTGTAAATCCTGTCTAGCCAGCATCAGTCTGGCGCAGCACGCAACATTGTTTTTTGACCGAGTAGAAATGGCGGAAGGCAGTGACAGCGCTCGAGGTTTTTCAGCCTTCTAAAAGGACCAGATCTGAGATGTGGTCATATTTTTCCTGAGGGAAACTTAATCGAGGATGGTCACCCTGTTTGCAGAACATGCAAAAAGAAAATCGCTGCAATTGGGGGAAAAACTTTAAATCTTCCAAGTCATATTCGTGACCATCACTCACTGTTGAATAGCGAACACAAGGCAAGTTAAGGCACTTTCATTTCATTTTAACAAAACCGTGATAATATTGATAATCGCTATAATTTTGGTCATCATAATAAAAATTTTCATACCCATCCCTACTAAAACATATCGAACTCGATACCCAGCCCTATGTATGTGTGCCATTGTATTGGAAATATGGCACACCGCCACACGAAATGGGGTCTCGCGCACTACCGCTCACTCCGCGATGACGTCTTTTTTGCCGCGCACATCTTCGCGTTCGTGCGGACGCGGCGAGTATAAACCAAGCTTTAAAAACCCCCTGTTGTGAAAATCAAGTTTTTAATATGCTAAAGACAATCCATGTGCAAATTCATAAGTCAACACCATTGATAAGCATTTTCTTAAAACTGCAGTGAACCAAAGACTTGGTTTGAAATCACAGTTGTTCTCTGTCACGCCAGGTTATCCTGGTTATCTAATTGCCAGATTTCCAGTGTCCTACCTATAATTAATTTGGCTGGACAACTAAACATCTTTAAAGTCATTTTTCTCAGTTCACTCTAGTTAAGGTCTTTTGCTAGCCTAACGTCGTCATACTCAGTTCTAGTCAGAATATGAGTCAGATACTGCTCCATTGGGCTGCGATTATGGGGCGTGTCTCAACCGAAATGCCTCTGCACTCAATTGGACAGACCTATAACCAATCAGAGCAACAGAGTAAGTAACGTTGAGTGACGCATATTAGTAGTGGGAAGTTGGGATCATTTTACGGACTTGGATCTTTGAATCTCGTTCAGCAAAATTAACAAACCTTTTTTTAAGTAATTTTTTTTTTAAAGTAAAGTAATTTCGTTCATTTCAGCAGAATATAATTCAAATGTCACATGTTAAATTCCCCAACACATCTAGTATTTATGCAAACGTTAATCACATTTAGAAAAAATAATAAATTATAAGCTAATGCAGCCAAGGCCAGGCTTTAAGAAAGAAATTATTCATTAATTGCTTAGCTGGGTCTTTAGGCTATGCAGTCTGTTAGTTCACTTCAGTTAAGAATCCGAGTCGTTCTTTCTTTTTGTCACTTCACATTTAATCACATCTGTTCCCTGGAAAGATTAGTTCGCCTCTTGAGTCTTCAGGTTCGAGTCATTCGTTCACCAACTCACAGCCCCATAGGACACGATGGACATAACAGCACACACGCTGGAAGAAGTAGATGAGTGTAAACGATCTTTGCCGATGTTGAGTTCTTTAGCCTGACGTCGTCATACTCAGATTCAAACAAATTCAACCCAAGCGCTCATGACGTGGATGGTAACGTAACGGTCCTTCATTGTATAAAGCCCGCCCTGACAATTTGATTTGTCCGAACAGCTTTGGTTTGAGCATAATTGCTCCACAACGGATCAAGTCCAGACCGAACATCCCGACCTCAAATGTTGTGGGCGGGGCTAAGTTAAGCTGGCATCCAGGCTAGTCTTTTGCCTTTGTAGGGCAGAATATTACGATGTTACGATGAACTATATGGCTGTTGTTGAAAGGGTTTCAGACTGAGATGGCAAACAGGAGCATATTTTGTGTAACATTAGCAACACATTACTAGTTGTTTGATAACGTAGTCCAGCCAAAGGCTAATCATATTAATTACTGTTATGTGTCCGACATAGAGAGCGATACATAAAACCCATTACCTGATACTGATATACATCGACTCTTCCACTTCTTCTTCTGAATCAGTTTCTGGTTAACACATATATGACTGAATTAAACCACTAGTTCAACTTGTCATTGTGCAGAGTATACTACAGTAAAGTAGAGCGAGTGGATCAGATAGTCTGAGCTGGGGCTAATTTGCATATTCAAGGATCCGCGTATACTAAATGAAGCAAGGGTGTAGAGTTACATTCAAGCTATTTTAAGGCATGAAGAATTTTTCAAAGGGGAAAAAAAAAGTTTAAATGTAATTTTGATGATCAAAGATGAGTTTAAGAGATAAAGTTATTGAATACAGGGGGACTTTAAAAATCAATTACCTTATGGAGAAAATGAATGAAGTTTTTACTTCTGGAACCCGAGTGTTGAAAATGTTGTGGCCTGATATTGAAGCATTTAGGAAAGAAAGACAGTGATGGTACTATTTATCCTCTGTTTAATGACTTGTTTTCAGGAATGTTTTATTTGAAATTCTTGACACAGGAAATCTCTTCCATTTAAGATTCCATTGGAGAACGAAAGGGGGCTTTGCACAATTCTTTTAGTTTGTGCACAAAATTTCCACAGTTTTTACGCTGGCACAACGGTCTTGTCCTAACCATACACCTTTCTGTTTGCCCTTTCAGTTTGTTCAAAACCGAGACCCACAAGCCCACACACAGACTGGAGCCAGTCTGCCAGGCCGAAACCTTCCTGGACAAAGACTACTGCTTACCGCAGAGCACAGGCTACAACTACCTGGACCCCAACTACTTCCCTGCCAACAGATGACAGGGACGAGATCCAGCGCTAGTAACCAGGGCTGGGCCACAGCCCCCAGGGCATTCTGTGCATGGCTCCATCATCCAAGTCAAAGAAATGCTTAAGTCTGGGCGAGAAGGTACCGTAGATGTGCTGCACCTCGCCCCGGCCCGCTGCTGGAGGGGGGTGGGGGAGGGTTCGTGGGGGGGAGGGGGTAACACCCTGCCGCGGTTGTCAAACCTTACCAAGTCTCGTCTAGTAACACTATCTCAAATCAAAAGAAACGAAAGGAAAGAATGAAAGGAAGAAAAGGCGCACCGACATTCCCAATCCCAGGACATTTAGAAGGCAACTCGACGTCTCCCTTTGTTCCGCCCGTTTGAGTGATGGGTGTCAGTGACGCACCTCTCAGAGGAGCGTTCGGCTCTGGAATCATCGGCGGGAGGGTGGCTCGCGTTAAAATGCAAAATGTTGTCTGTAGTTGAAATATTTATAAGTGAAGCTTTGTGTGTGAGCTCTTTTTGTGAGGCGGGAGAGCAAGGAATGGAACTTGGTGCTGAGACTGTCGTCTTTGATTCATACCAGGTTTTTAACCAATCGAGGAGGTTCGCTCACAACTCCGACGTTCTAAGCGGAGGGGAAAAAATCCCAGCTGACAGACCCCATACGTGTCTCTTGCCATGGGCTACCATTTTCACTAGAAGCTGCTCTTTGTTTCCTCTTACGACCGTTACATGATGATGTCACTTTATTTACGTTCATTTCCTGTTTTTTAAACGCCGAATTGGAAAAACCCACTCCACTTAACCCGAAGCACTACAGCACGGAAAAGACCAGCTGAGATCCGAAAGGCGATATTCACGCTCTCTGCGCTCGTGGAGAGCTTTCTTTTCTTTTCTCTCAATGTGTACTGTTGTTGATCATGTGGAGTATTCAAATATATGGTGAAAAGTAGCCAGTGGTAGTTGCCGTGTGCCATTTTTTTTTCTTCCCTGGCCACTTGTTTTAGAAGAAGAAAATAAAGAACTTGTGGCACGTTTGATCTTTGTGAAAAACTGCCCAACCATCATCACGCCTTTAGATCCCTCTAATTTTCGCAGTTTCCTCACGGTCCATGAAAAGATTGTATTTTTATTAATCTATTTAAAAGACAAAGAATAACAAGAAATCGAGTCGGTGGAAGTCGTCGCACGCGCGACACACCCACGTTATTTTATACACATACGTTTTGTTGTGCTTTGAGTAGACCATTTTGTATTGGGTTCTGTTCTGTTCACCTCCCCTCCCTTGACCTGCTTCAGTATCTGTGTATAACAGTCTGTTCTTAAATAATGTAAAAAATGTTAGAGGAGAACTGTGGAAATAAAAGTATGTGAAAAGTCTTTCTACACCACGCGACTCGGTATTATGATTTATCTTTCTGGTTCATTGCTGTTCTTAAACTCTTATATGCCGTTATATTACACGGTTATGAAGTTGTTCCTGGTGAATCGATATGAGAATCAAAATATTCACTTCAATTATACAAAATGTTCTCTGTTAGTGGTCCACTAATATCTTAACCCTCTGGGGTTCTTCGGTTCAAAAATGACCGAAGCATTTTATAAAAAAAATGTAAAAGTCGTAGCTTCATCGGAATGGTCCGAAACTTGGTGACTTTATTGGTACAGGGGCAGGATTTGAAAAGTCTAAGTGGTCGTAAAAAAAATAGTCACACTCAGGACCTTTGGGTCAAAAATGACCCCCATAGGAAATGAATGGGAAATTGGCAAAAATATGAAAATACAGTGCATACAATCTAAAAATCAGCCAGGATGCAGAAAAAAGGACTCAACAGTGAAGGGGTGAATCTCTAAAACATCAAGAGTGCAAATCAGACAAAAAAACTCGTGAAAAACACAAAGTGTGTGCGTGTGTGTTTTTTTTGTTTGTTTTGGGTCATTTGAATTAGTGCTGCAGCAATCCGATCAGTCAAATTCACTAATGACTCTTGTAAACTAGTTCATGTAAAAGACTCGCCTTGAGAATAATTTGTTTATGAAATTGCTTTCAACACTTTTAATTCTTTCCCCTTCAATGATTTGTGCATTCTTCATACCCACACATACATTTAACTCAAATGAAGACATCATTCTAGCACACGGAAGAAAAAAAATCCATTAAACATATGAAATGTCTTTATTTCACGCTGGTTGATAAAGAAGAATACAGTTACCAGACCTCATTGTGAAATTCATTGATTCATTGCACCTGTGAAATTCAAATTATTTCCCTTTCCAGCTCATTCATTTCTGCTTCAACTACAGTACATCACTATTCTGGCACACTTAGCACGATATAATGCATGAAGTTACAATAGAAAAAGGCTCTCCAGCAGCCAATCCTTCATGCTTCCCAGTTTTGCTGATTTCAGTGCTCAAGGATACTGATTGAGTCCAAAAACACCAAAACGGCACCAGACTGTAGTAAATAACCCTCGTTCCATGTTTTCTGAAGCTGAAAGCTAGCTTAAGCATAAGCAAACAGGTTCGATACCAAGAGATAAACACTGTTAAATTATTGGGCTGATATTTACAGTGAACAACAATGGTGTGAAATGAACAGGTGCCAGTTGCTGGCTGGTAGTTTTTCACGTGGACGTGCCATACAGAAGCTGTAATCACAGACGGGCGTGTGTACGAAGAACTGTAGTGTGTAAATGTGAGTCAGTCTGCAGTGAAGCTGTAGGTGATGGTTTTGTCCTCCAGGGGGCAGTGCGAATCCAAGCTCTCTAGCAGGAGTCCAAGACGAGGCAGATCTGCTCAAAGACGTCTTCTGGGGGCTGCTCGGCATCAATCTACATATACGCACACATAATACGGCTGTTAGAAATCATAAGCTGAAAAGTAGGGCATCATCCCACAGGAGAACTGTCATACAGTGCTAATAAATCCTACAAACATGCAGCTGCTGTGAATGTGTTCAATCTTAACATGTATAGAGACAGATTCATGTCATCTTCCCCAGATCATCAGATATGATTATAGTGCAATACATTTTGTTCTATTAAAAGTGTTTTCCACCAGTAAACATATTATTAATAAATGATTATTTAAATGTTTTGTGGCAATCTGGCATGAACTGCAAGCTTTTCTTTTGTCACAATAATGCACTAAAAAAAAACATTTTATGATATTGCTGGAATGTAATTTACCTTTGTACCAATCCTTTGAATGAATAGATTTGAAATATTATCTTTAAATTGCTCAGTGAACGAACAATATCTCATTGAAATACTTTAGAGCATAACTAGAAAAATTACTCTTCGTTATAGGAATCTCACGTCTTTTAAAGGGTTAGTAAAAAAAATATAGTCAAATCAAATATTTTTAATTAAATCAGAGATTTCTGTCCTTCCGTTGACAGCTGCGTAACTACCACTTTAACGAGTCAAAACATTCATGAAGAAATCATAAAACTAATAGACCTACATATGAATTGAGAGTTTGGTCCAAACTTTTTGAAGAGAGACACCAGATTGAATTTAGGCTTTTATTAATATAGAAACATTGATCAACGAACACAAACAGAAGCTCATCCATAACTGCTTGACACTCGAGAACAAACCTTATTGAACCTCATTGGTTCTTGAGGAAGCTCAAACGTGCTGTGTAACACGAGAATGAACCTCATTGTTCTTTTGAACAGGCCCGGTTCCAGAATCAAATCACTGAGGGTGCTTCTGAAATGACTGGGGGTGCTCTAGTAAAGTGCAGATGTAGGCTAAGCGACGGCTCCACCATAGCAGTGGTCAGTGAGAAATGGATGATTATTTATTTACAAGTCATCACTTTTACCAATAATTGGAATTTCTAAAATATTTTGCTACAAATGTTTGTCTATTAATCTATTCATCTGCCTTTACATTGCTTTTTTTTTTTGGAGCATAAAAAACGAATGGATATTTAAAATAAAAATAAAAACATTCTATGTTATATGCTATATCCTCTGCTCTGTAGAGGACACCAGTATGGTGACGCATTGCTGCCACATACATATTATTTTTTTCATTTAATTATGTCGTAATAACGAGATCTTATGTCGTTAAAACGGCATCTTTTCTCGTAATAACGAGATCTTATGTCGTTAAAACGGCATCTTTTCTCGTAATAACGAGATCTTATGTCGTTAAAACGGCATCTTTTCTCGTAATAACGAGATCTTATGTTGTAAAAATTACATAATTTTCTCGTAATAATGAGATCTTATGTCGTTAAAACAACATATTTTTCTCGTTAAAATGACATATATTTTCTCCTAATATGGACATGTGTTGCACAGTGATGTCTACAAAATATGCCTGTATCCACATTAGAGAATTCATATAGCCCATGTGCATTTGTCACACTTCCATTTCTGAAAAGCAGAAGCAAGCTCAGAGTAAAATAGGCTCTTCCGCTGCCTGTATCAGTGGCAATGCCCACAGCACGAAAGTATTGTAATTTATTGATATAGCCTGCAGTTCATAATCGCCACGGGTAACAGGTGCCATGGACCGCTCATGTTCTCATCAGTGGCATAACTTTAACCTAGAAATTACGGACCCCGGTGCACAAATAGGCTATCATAACTATCTATAATAGGCTTACTGTAATATATTGTATGTTATACTGTAATACATATATTCTAGAAATGTATTAAAAAGAAAGACGCTTTCAGCCTTACTCAAAGGCCGCGGAAACAGGCCATTGGGTTCGTTACGCACGTCAATCCATTCCCGGCGTTCTTATTTTGCTTCTTATGTATTAAATATACAGGCCATTAGTTTATAAAACCTTGATCAAAATTATAATACAATTTATAGAAAACTAAATTCACTTTAAAGAAATGATTTCTGCAAAACAACACTCAATAAAAAGCATGTCTGACCCCACTCCATGTCTCCAGACATATTGCGCATCTTATAGCCTATCTTACTCATGCTGCTCACTTTTCATCATCAACATATGAAATTAAAACAATAATATAATAGGCTAATATTTAAACATATAGCCTAATTATGAATCTAAATAGGCTACGTTTTGCATGTAGCCAACTCCACTCCAAACGCTTCAAAAATGTATTTTGTTTATTAAACACAAAGTTTTTCATTTCAAATTTAATTTCTAAATTCAGTTCATATTTCCAACAAACGCAATTCCGAGCCAAAATAACGAAGTGGTAAAAAAAACAGCAAAAATGATAAATATTAAAGAATTTGCGGGCGCTTTCATCGGCATGAATTAAGATAGGCTATAAGACGCGCAATATGTCTGGAGACATGGAGTGGGGTCAGACGTGATTTTTATTGAGTGTTGTTTTTCAGAAATCATTTATTTAAAGTGAATTTCGTTTTCTATACATTGTATTTTAATTTTGATCAAGGTTTCATAAACTAATTGCCTGTATATTTAATACGTAAGAAGCAAAATAAGAACGCCGGGAACGGATTGACGTGCGTAGCGAACCCACTGGCCTGTTTCCGCGGCCTTTGAGTAAGGCTGAAATTGTCTTTCTTTTTAATACATTTCTTGAATGTCTTAATTGCAGTAGGCCTATAGATAGTTATGATATTTGTGGCTGCACCGGGATCCTTCATTACTGGGTTAAAGCTACGCACTAATCATGAGCGATCCATGGCACCTGCTACCCATGGCTGTTAAGAACTGTAGGCTACATCACTAAATTACAACAATTTTGTGCTATGGGCACTGCCACTGATACAGGCAGCGGATGAGCCTATTTTTCTGCTTTTCAAACAAGTGTGACAAAGGCATGGGCTAAATAAATGATCTAATGTGGATACAGACATATATACACACATCACTATACAACACCTGTCCTTATTAAGAGAAAATATATCTCGTTATTATGAGAAAATTGACGTTTTTACGACATAAGATCTCGTTATTACGACATAATTGAGTTAAAAAAATATGAATGTGGCAGCAATGCATCACTGTACACCAGAACTATTTATTGAGAAAATTAAAAGACATGAATAGAGAAAAAACTCTTTTTTTTTTCATTTACCAATTTTTATGCTTCAAGCTTCTTTTTTTAAATCCAAAATTTGTATAACGATGATTCTTAATGTTATGAAAGATAACAGAATAATTTGATATGCCATTTTACTTTATGCAATGTGTGAGTAAACATGGCCATAAATGCCATTCCCATTCTATGCAATGCATCTATACACTTTATTTAATTTGCATATGAATGTGTTTTGGGACCATATGTCATGTAAAAAGACGTGTAATAATATTTTCATAAAAATGTCTCATATTTCATAAGAATATCGCTAATTAGCTTAATGTCCTCTACAGAGGAAAAACCTCTATTCTGGGTCAGGAGGATATTTCTGTCTCGTGCAGAGTGGCATTTGTATTTAGATGTCACTTCCGAAACTTTGGCCGTCGGTCCTTTTAGCAACAATAGTTCCCTTTCATTCAGTCACTACGACGTACGTTAGTGACTAACGAATGGGGGTTTCGCTTAGAAGCCAATTACCTTCGAGAATTTAACAGCGCCCAATGGCAGTGCCAATGCCATGGGCATGTGGAATTTGCATGCGTAACTCCGCCCCACCTCGTGGGTATATAAGGAAGTACGCTGGCAACATCGCATTATGTTTCTGCTTTGGAGCCAAGAGGATCTCTTCACTCCTTCAAGCCTGATAACTGAGTCTTTGTCAGCCTTCGAGACGATCAGCTTTCCAGAGGCGTTGGTGTTACGGTGCATTCCAGCGATCGCATACTGCCTGCCTGCTGGTCTGCGCAGTGGTCTGCTAGACAGCTGGTGTGTGGTCCCTGGGTGCCCCGGCGTTCTCTGCGGAGCTTCCTCTCACAAAAAGAGCTTGCGTGTGGCACGTCTTTTTCAAGACGGTTCGCCCGTGCACTTCCGGGTGCGATCGATCTCCGTTGCTGTCTATGGGCACATTCACTGCTCGACGTGTTTGGGCTTCAGCACGTTCGGGCAGTGATTGTGGATGTGTCATGTTCCCACTGCGGGAACGTGACCATCGCGATGTCGCGGTCGAGACTCAGTGATCTCCGCGAGGAGAGAGAGTCCCCTTTGCCACACCTCAATCTACCGTCTCTGAGAGAGGTGGTACTTTGGCTGGTGGCCAGGGTGACCTGAGGGTGATGCTGTGGTCTTAAGAACCCCGACGATACGTTCCTCGGGCCACGCCCCCCTCTCGCACATCACTTCCCGCGAGTGCTGGACTGAAACAGCGGCCCGTCTCTGACGCCTTGTTCGTTTCGTTCACACTCCAGATAGCAGCGAGATGTCGATTGCCGCATCCCAAGGTGGGCTAGAGTCCTTTGGGGATGACGATTAGGTTGTGCTCCGCCTTCGGGTGTGTCAGCGCTGCCTGATCTGACCTAGAGTTGACAGCCATGTTATCTCGGGCAGCCGCGAGCCTCGCGCTGGTGTGGAACTCCGCCCGGTCGCGAGCGCTCGATTGGTTTTGGGGGCGGCACCTGACAGCTGTTGGGCCCCGCCCCCAATGCCTTTCGCTCCCGAGATCCATGAGGAGAGCAGGCGGTCCTGGAAGTCCCCGTGCTTCCCGTGACCGTTCGGTGGCCTCCTCCACCTTCTCTGCCCTCGATGGGGCCGCGGCCGACCGTACACTGGGGTCCCCCACTGTTGAACACTCTGTTGCGCACTACGGTGTCCACAGAGGGTTTTGACGTGGCGTGGCTATCCTAAGTACCCCCCAAGCCTGTGGGCTCGTCTACTTCGGTGGCGTGGTCCTGCAGAGCTTTGGGGCAGGCCGCCGCCCGTTTGCACATGCACGAGGGTGGAGCCGACCCAGGGCTCTTCAATGAGTTGCGTGCTGCCACTGGTCCCGCCCCCCGGGTGGTGAAGGTGGCCACACGCTCCCTGGGTCGGGCGATGTCCACTGCTGTGGTCCGGGAGAAACACCTGGCCTTACCTGGTGATGTGGAGGACGTTGAGCGGGCCCGCCTCCTCAACTCGCCCATATCCCAGGCTGGCCTCTTCGGCGGCGCGGCTGAGAACTGCGCCCAACGGTTCTTGGCTGCCCGAAAGCAGACTGAGGCTGTAACACGTACTGCCCAGTCCGCTCCTCAGCCTGACTAAACGCCAGGCTGGAGGTGGACAACTCAGAGATGGGTTCCAGTTCTTTCCAGGGGATGGTAGCAGGGCCTCTCCTTCCCCCGGTGGAGGGCCGGGGGAACATCCTTCCGCTACTGGCCCCCGGGCTAGCACCGCTTGGAAAGAACTCATGTTCCTGTCTCTGAGGACCAGAGACCGGTGATGGCAGTGTGCGCCGCCTCCGGGCCGCGCCGCTCTCGTCCCTCTCTCTCGCCAGCCTCCTCTCAGAGCAGACCCCAGTGGAACGTACGTCCTTCCCTGGTCTCCTCTGTCAGGACGCAGCTGCTGACTGTGCCCCCACACCGGGACGCTACGCCTCCCACGTCTGGGCCAGTCACGCTGCCTCGCTGCCCCACCCGGGTTACGTCTGTGGTTCGAGTGACCCTGCTGGTCAGTTCCTGGGAGCCTGGCTACGGTTCCGGGACTGTCCACTGGGTCGCGAAGACCATCAGGCTCGGCTACGCGATTCGGTTCGCGCAGGCTCCTCCCCACTCTGGGGAGTCTGCCCGCCATGACGGGCCTAATGCCCCAGTCATGCGTGTGGAGGTTGCCACCCTACTGGCGAAGGGTGTGATCGAGCCTGTCCCTCCAGCCGAAGTGAAGTCCGGCTTCTCAGCCCTTGCTTCATTGTACCCGAGGAAACCGGTGGATTATGGCCAATTCTGGATCTGCCCATCTTGAACCGATCCCTTCACAGGCTTCCGTTCAGGATGTCGGTAGCGAACGCCTCCTCGGACGCGTTCGTCCGGTAGATTGGTTGCAGCGATAGACCTGAAGGACGCTTACTTTCATGTCTCCTTCCTCGACGCGGACCGTTCCTACGGTTTGCTTCGAGGGGCGGACATTCAGTACGCAGTCCCCCCATTCGGGCAGCTCTGTCCCCTCGTGACTCTACGTAGTCTATCGAGGCAGGCCTTGCGCCACTCAGGCAGCACGGGGTTCGCATCCTGAACTACTTCGATGACTGGCTCATACTGGGTCACTCTCGTAAGCAGGTCTGCGGACACAGAGTCCAAGTGCTCCGGCACTTAGCCCGTCTGGGCCTTCGGGTCGACTGGGAGAAGAGCGACTCTGCCCCGTGCAGAGGATCTCTTTTCGCAGTGTGGTTTCCAACTCGGTCGCAGGTGCATGCTGCGTACCAGCCAGTGCGCACGCAGTCTCGGCTGACTTGCCTTCGTTAATGCGAGAGCAAGAGTGCGGTCCCACTGAATTTTTTCAGAGGCTCCTGGCGCGTTAGCACCGCTCGGATTGCTTCATATGAGACCGCTTCAGCTTTGGCTTCGCGATCGAGTCCCGAGATGGGCATGGAGGTCTGGCACGCTCTGGGTTCAAATGACTCAGGCCTGCTTACAGACTCTCACCCCGTGGTCGAACCTCAGTTTTCTACGGACCAGAGTGTCCTTAGAACGAGTTTTCAGGCATGTTGTTGTATCAACAGATGCCTCCTCCACGGGCTGGAGGTGCCATGTGCAATGGACAAGCAGGGTCCTCCTAGGACCCCAGCGCCTTCTGCATGTCAATTGCCTCGAGTTGCTGGCAGTACGGTTCACCCTGCACCGCTTCCGAGCGTTGCTGAAGGGTCAACATGTACTAGTTCGTTCAGACAACACGGCCGTTGTAGCGTACATCAACCACCAGGGCGGTCTACGCTCCCGCCGTATGTCTCAACTCGCCCGCCATCTCATTTTATGGAGTCAGAAGCATCTGAGGTCCCTTCATGCTGTCTACATCCCGGGAGTCCTGAACCGTGCAGCCGACGAGCTCTTACGGCTTCAGCCACTTCCTGGAGAATGGAGACTCCATCCCCAGATGGTCCAGCTGATATGGCGACGCACAGGTAGACCTGTTTGCCTCCCAGGACTCTTCCCATTGCTCCCTGTGTTATTCCCTGATCGAGGGCATGCTCGGCACGGATGCACTGGCGCACAGCTGGCAGCGGGGCCTACGCAAATATGCGTTCCCCCCAGTGAGCCTTCTCGCACGGGTACTGTGCAAGATCAGGGAGGACAAGGAGCAGGTCATGTTGGTCGCCCTGTATTGGCACGGCCAGACCTGGATCTCAGAACTGTTACTCCTTGCGACAGCCCCTCCCTGGCCTATTCCTCTGAGACGAGACCATCTCACTCATAGACGGGGCACCCTTTGGCACCCGTGTCCGGCTACACGACACGCCTATGCGTTGAAGTGGAACCTCTTCGTCACCTGGTGTTCTTCCCGCCAAGAAGACCCCTGGAAATGCCCGATCGGGTCCGTGCTATCGTTTCTCCAGGAGGGGTTGGAGCGAAGGCTGTCTCCCTCCACCCTTAAAGTGTATTTGGCCGCAATATCTGCCCACCACGATCTCCTGGGAGACAAAAAGGTAAGTCAGCACGACCTGATCATCAGGTTCCTGAGGGGAGCGAGGGGACTGAATCCTCCTCGCTCTCCTCTCGTTCCCTCTTGGGACCTCTCAGTAGTCTTAAGTGCTCTGCAGAGGCCTCCCTTTGAGCCTTTGCGGTCGGTCGATTAAGTTTCTGTCTATGAAGACGGCTCTGCTGACCGCATTGGCCTCTCTTAAGAGGGTAGGGGACCTGCAGGCATTTTCAGTTGACGAAGCGTGCCTGGAGTTCGGACCGGGTAACTCTCACGTGATCCTGATATGTGCCCGGATATGTGCCCAAGGTTCCCACCACTCCGTTCCGAGACCAGGTGGTGAACCTGCAAGCGCTGCCTTTGGAGGAGGCAGACCCAGCCTTGGCATTGCTCTGTCCAGTACGCGCTCTCCGCGCCTATGTAGACAGCACGCAGTGTTTCAGGACCTTAGACCAGCTCTTTGTCTGTTATGGTGGAGAGCGGAAGGGAAGAGCTCTCTCAAAGCAGAGGTTGTCTCACTGGATAGTGGACACCATTGTTTTGGCTTACCAGCAGCAAGGTCGACCATGTCCCCTTGGGGTTAGGGAACACTCCACCCGGAGTGTGGCCTCCTCTTGGGCTCTAGCGCATGGCGCCTCGCTAACAGACATCTGCAGAGCTGCAGGCTGGGCGACACCTAACACATTTGCCAGATTCTATAATCTCCGAGTGGAACCAGTGTCCGACTATGTACTCGCCCCTACGGGTGGCCGGTAATGGATCAGGCTCAGGTGTCTTCGCTTGCTCGCCATTCCACTCCACGGACTGGATACGTGTGATTATTTTCCTCAGGTGAGCTCCCCGAGAGCTCCCCGAGAGTTCCTCCAGCACTGTCGACGCCGACATCAGCTCAGTCTGCCCTTTCGAGCCCAGACCCTCATGTTCGGCCAGGTGCCCCATGTGCATGGTTTCCCTCCGGCGACCCCCACACGAGTATTTCCACCGTAAGCCTCCGCAGTGAGCAGGTGTCTTTCCCTTGGCAAGTCCCTGCCACCCCTAGGGTTAAAAATCCACCCTCTGGCTGGTACCCTAGAGTTCTTCCATATGCAGCCCTTAGCGGGTCATATGTGTATTCTCTAAGTCCTCCCTACGGGTAGGCACTTTGGCATATCCACATTGGAATATGCTTTCCAGTGTACCTTGGTATCCTGTGATAAGTGGGAGTCCTTCGTCCGTACTAGTCTTACGACAGGGTACTCACACTTACGCAGGGCACTGTAAGACAGAGTGGCGCTGTTGTATTGGAACCCCCATTCGTTAGTCACTAACGTACGTCGTAGTGACTGAACGAAAGGGAACGTCTCGGTTACGTATGTAACCCTCGTTCCCTGAGGAGGGAACGGAGACGTACGTTTCCTTTGCCACGTCAGCTGTGCTGCTGGAATGCGGAGTTCAGTCTTGGCTCCTGCAGCAGTAACATAATGCGATGTTGCCAGCGTACTTCCTTATATACCCACGAGGTGGGGCGGAGTTACGCATGCAAATTCCGCATGCCCATGGCATTGGCACTGCCATTGGGCGCTGTTAAATTCTCTAAGGTAATTGGCTTCTAAGCGAAACCCCCATTCATTAGTCACTAACGTACGTCTCCGTTCCCTCTTCAGGGAACGAGGGTTACATACGTAACCGAGATGTTTTATTCAATGATTTTTATAGACTGTAGCCTCGAAAGTAAGCAAAGATTGTTGCTTGTCAATTCACCACAATCTCACAAAGTTACGTTATAACAATGTCAACAATAAATCTCTTACTTACATCGTGTCTTGACTTTGTTTGATAATGAGAGGTTTCACGAGCCTGCATTAACTCAGTACTGAATAAAAACTCTGCCGTTTTGAGCGGTGAGATTCTGACTAAATTAAACACCCGTTCAAGAGATCAACTGTGATTGGCTACATTACTCACCGCTGTAAAAACACACTGTAAATAGATGCATTTGACAGGGCTCAGAGACAAATTTGCAAATCTGCCAAATCTGTTTCGACAATATTCTTACAGTATTAACTGAGGGTGCTCTTGCTTGTGTTTGAGGGTGCTTAGCACCCCGTAGAAAATGCTTTTGGAAACTCAAATGTGCTGAGTAACACGAGAATGAACCTCATTGGTTCTTGCAGAAGCTCAAATGTACTATGTAACATGAGAATGAACCACATTGGTGCTTGCAGAAGCTCAAACGTGCTGCGTAACACGAGAATGAACCTCATTGGTTCTTGCGGAAGTTCAAACATGCTTTGTAACACGAGAATTAACCTCATTGGTTCTTGCAGAAGCTCAAACGTGCTGCGTAACACGAGAATTAACCTCATTGATTCTTTGACGTCAAGCAAACATGCTTGAGCTTCCGTTTACCATAACTGATGTGTGAGTTGACAAATGTTTGTATGTAAATAAAAGTCTAAATTCAATCTGTTCATCATATAAAGCGACCGTGACTCTTCAGAAATGTTTGACTAAACCGCTTAATTCATATGGATTAGTTTTACTCCATTAACTTTTTGTAGCATAAACGTGGTAGTTGTGCAAGAGTAGACTGTCAGAAATTGCTCCGATTTCATTAAATATCTTAATTTGTGTTTTGAAGATGAACAAAAGTCTTACGGGTTTTGAGCAACATAAGGGCGAATTTTTGGCTGAACTAACCCTTTAAGATTGTAATATTTCAATGAGTTGAGGTCTTGAAATGACTACTTTAAAATCCACATATTGAAATGGACCATGGTGCTATTAAAATCTACATGTGCATGTACCACAATAGTATCAATGTATTACCTTTGTGGTATAATACAAAGGTACCACCATTGTGTACCATGATTAAATAAAAATGAACATTCTGTCATTGTTCCTAACCTGCATGACTTTCTTTCATTTGCGACACAACAAGATATTTTGATTAATGTTGGTAACATTGATGACTATTGACTTCTAGTGAATGGACAAAATCAGCAATTTCTCAAATGATCATCTTTTATGTTCCACAAAAGAAAGAATGCCATTTGGAACAGCAACTATATCTTTAAAAGACTGCTTCGCTTTTAGAGAGATCAGATGATGTTTTTGCTCATAAATTAGATTTATATGATATCTGAGTGATAACATGACAAACCCAAATCTGGTTAATATGTGCTTTGTGTAAATAAAACTCAAGATTGGGGACATATTTTAAGAACGGATGTAAACTACGTTTGTATTAGTCTTCACACGAGCACTTTGTAAACACGGGGGCAGTACTTCTGCCTACGTCTGGCGTGACCTTTCCTACATGATTACGTCATCCTTAGCACCTCGCAGCGCTGCGCAAGATGAACAATTTAGGTTAAAAAGTATATTCATTTTTATTTTTAAAATGGCTGATCATTTCGCTAGATAAGACCTTATTCCTCATCTGGGATCACACAGAGCTGCATTGATTTGGACCTTCAGCATTTTGGAGCAATTGAAAACCATTATTTGATGAAAAATCCTGGAATGTTTTCTTCAAAAAGCTTAATTTCTTTTCGACTGAAGAAAGAAAGCCATGAACATCTTGGATGAGATGGGGGTGAGTAAATTATCAGGAAATTTTCATTTTGGGGTGAACTAATTCTTTAACCATCATATTACACGGAAACATCACTGCTCACTAATTGTAGCTTAGCTTCTCTACACCCACCTTATGCAGAACTTCCCTGTGTTCGTAGTGGCTGACCACGGGATTGACCAGGCTGCAGAATCCATCCACTCTACGATGAGTGTCTCTGTCTCGGGCTTCTTTGGTGTGCAGGCTGCAGATGGCCCTCTGCTGCAGCCGTTGGTTCATGATGTCTGCAGAACATTCCAGAAACAGAACAATGTCGGGCTGCCCCATCTGAAACACAAACCCACACATATACTGTAATATCAGGTGCCGTGACAGTTTACAGTGATTGATATGAGGTGGAATTCTGCAGGAGTTAAAGGTACAGTGCATCCAGAAAGTATTCACAGCGCTTCACTTTTTCCACATTTTGTTATGTTGCAGCCTTATTCCAAAATTGATTAAATTCGTTATTTTCCTCAAAAATCTACAAACAATACACCATAATGACAACGTGAAAGAAGTTTGTTTGAAATTGAGCTCAGGTGCATCCTGTTTCCAATGATTATCATTGAGATGTTTCTACAACTTGATTGGAGTCCACTTGTGGTAAATTCAGTTGATTGGACATGATTTGGAAAGGCACACAACAGTCTATATAAGGTCCCACAGTTAACAGTGCATGTCAGAGCACAAACCAAGCCCAAGGAATTGTCTGTAGACCTCAGAGACAGGACTGTAGACCTCGAGGCACATATCTGGGGAAGGGTACAGAAACATTTCTGCAGCATTGAAGGTCCCAATGAGCACAGTGGCCTCCATCATCCGTAAATAGAAGAACCGCCAAGACTCATCCTAGAGCTGGCCACCCGGCGAAACTGAACGATCGGGGGAGAAGGGCCTTAGGGAGGTGACCAAGAACCTGATGGTCACTCTGACAGAGCTCCAGCGTTTCTATGGAGAGAGGAGAACCTTCCAGAAGAACAACCATCTCTGCAGCACTCCACCAATCAGGCCTGTATGGTAGAATGGCCAGACGGAAGCCACCTGGAGTTTGCCAAAAGGCACCTGAAAGATTCTCAGACCATGAGAAACAAAATTCTCTGGTCTGATGAAACAAAGAGTGTGAGATGGTGGTCCAGTGGGTTAAACCATGGAACTGATATGCAGAAGGTTGCTGGTTCGATCCCAGCGGTCACCACCAGTGTGTCCTTGAGCAAGGCACTTTACTCCATGTTGCTCCAGGGGGATTGTCCCTGTACGAAGGGCACTGTAAGTCGCTTTGGATAAAAGTGTCTGCCAAATGCATCAATGTAAATGTAAATGGTAGATTAAACTCTTTGGCCTGAATGACAAGCGTCATGTCTGGAGGAAACCAGGCACCGCTCATCACGTGGCCAATACAGTGAAGCATGGTAGTGGCAGCATCATGCTCTGGGGATGTTTTTCAAGTATAGACAGGGTCGAGGGAAAGATGAATGCAGCAATGTACAGAGACATACTCTGTGAAAATCTGCTCCAGAGCGCTCTGGACCTCAGACTAGGCCCTCAGATTAGGGTGAAGGTTCATCTTCCAACAGGACAATGACCCTAAGCACACAGCCAAGATAACAAAGCAGTGGCTACGGGACAACTCTCTGAATGTCCTTGAGTGGCCCAGCCAGAGCCCAGATTTGAACCCGATTAAATATTTCTGGAGAGAACAAACGCTCCCCCTCCAACCCAATGAAGTTTGAGAGGTCCTGCAAAGAAGAATGGGAGATACTGCTAAGCTTGTAGCATCATACTCAAAAAGACTTGAGACTGTAATTGGTACCAAAGGTGCTTCAACAAAGTATTGAGCAAAGGCTGTGAATATTATGTACATGTGATTTTTTTTTTTTATTCTTTTTTTTTTTTTTTTATAAATTTGCAAAGATTTCAAACAAACTTATTCGCAATGTCATAATGGGGTATTGTTTGTAGAATTTTGAGGAAATGAAATTAATTTAATAAAAAAAAAATTTTTAATAAGGCTGTAGCAAAATGTGGGAAAAGTGATGCGCAGTGAATACTTTTCGGATGCACTGTATAGCCCCGGGACACACCAAGCAGACTTAGCGGTGGAGGAAGCGGTGAAGAAAGCTGACTGCGTCTCAAAAATCTGCGCTTGAACACACCAAAAGGACTATATAATTAGCACATATCTATATCAGCATATGTCCAAAGAAGATAATGCTGTATCATTTACTCATCATTTACTCAAACCAGAAACCTATATGGCCAATTTTTTTTTCTGCCTTTAAGCAGGTGATCGTTGTGTGTTCCAGCGGGAAAGTTATGTCAATGCAGTAAATGGAAGCTCAAACGTGCTTGCTTGACCGATGAACAAACCTCATCTCAATCCTGTTTCTTCTGTGCTAATGAACAAGTAACATTAGTGTGTGAAACAAATTAAAATTTAACTCAATAAACATTGGAAATATTGCCCTCTGAAGCAGCTCACAAATCTCATTTGTGCACATTCAAACTTGGTTGTTATGTTTGGTAACAACGTGACTGGCATCACTGATGTTAAAACTGGTTATACTCAAATGCAACTGACATTTGAGAGCTGTAGTGGAGGGAAAATGTTTAGCACGTGACACCAGATTTTCCGCCTGTATCTCAAAGAACGCTATCATATGGCTTTGGAAGACCTGGAATATGCATTTGTGGGTGTGAAAACTTTTCACAATGTCAGGTCATATGGCTTTAAAACAACAAGAAGGTGAGTAAACAATGTCCGAATTTTCATTTTGAGAAACCTATTCCTTAAGATTAGTGTTCTTATTTTCATAACAACTTCCTGCCTTTGTGCATATTTGTCATTGATGACTTCAGTCTCACTCCCAGTGATTCCGTCCTTTCCTGAAGAGCACTGACCTTGGCTTCATACTCTTGCGCCTGCTTCACATTCTTTGGGAATCCAGTGACCAGGAAGCCCTTCCCCTGACGCACAGTAGACCCCATGGCCTCGCACAACAGATCCAGAAGTGTGTCCTTAAACACACCCAAACAGAAGAGAAAAACAGATAAACACTCTCATACAGATATACAATCAATGAGAACGGATATACGGCACATATTAGATAAGAAGTGTCTGGGGCGAATAAAAGTAGTTCACAGCAAATGTTAATGACAGTCATGTTGCTAAGCAACACCACTGTAACGTAAATCATCCGATTAAGTCTGAATCTCTGAGTCACAGGCTAAACCTCAGTAAATAAAACTCACAACAAGAGCCTGAGCTCTAAAAATCTGATAAAAAAAAGAAAAGAAATGTAGACAATGACACAACCGCTTCATTAAATGTGTTTGTAAATGTCTGATGGTGGAAATATGCTATATAATGATGAAGCTACTAGTTCCCATGCAGTGGAAAAACCTTCACAAAAAGATTCTTGACAGAGCACAGAATCTGAATCTGATCATAATGGTGCTATATGGCACTAAAAGTGGTTATTTCAGGGCTGTGTTTGGATGGTAAATTGCTTGCTGGGTTCAGAGAAGTTTCACTACCAACAAAAAATTAAAAAATTACAAACAGGATGAATACCATCGAAAAAAGATACAAATGAAATAAACAATAATCAAATAATATAATGTAAAAATAAAACACTGCATAGTCTTCACCGAATGAATTAAATGTACATTGATTCTTTTTAAAGTTATTTAGTGAAGAGCAGTGAATGATTCTCAGTTTTTCTTTTGTTGTTTGATTAACATTAAATGACAGACAACAGCAGGTTTATCAGGCTGCTGTCACTTTAAGACTGAATGGATCTAATATACTGACAAGCATTCGGTTACTTTCCCAACTGTTTATGTTTATTTAAGACATACCTGACTGTGTTTAAGTGAGAACTTGCCAAGGCGGACATTTTTCACATATTTTTGTGTTATCTGTCCGTTTGTACTATTTTCTGTTTATTTGATAAATAAAATAATTCATTTTTGTTCAATAAATATACTGTCATTAAAATTTAATATAAAAATATATTTAAAAATGACAGAAACAAAATTATTTTAAAAAGTAAAGATTCTGAAAGCATTGAAGGAGCACCCATAATAATTTAATATAGATTTACAGTAGTAACAATAAATTATATTTTATTATATGATATGATTTATATCATATTTTTAAATATGATGGTTTCATTATAAATATGGTGATTATCTCTAAGGTGGACACCCAACTTGATATATGATATTTCCCATCTGAATCTAACCATGTCATATCAACAAATGGAAAAGTCAGCCGGCTGTTTATTATCTTGTTAATTATTGTGCCGTTTGCCCCAACAGTAGTGGCTCCTTTTATCCCAAATTCCATAATTTTACATACTCTTCCGTTATTGAAAACCTGTTGCTTTAATTACCTTGAACAAAACTAAAAACCATTAAGAAGACCTTTGCCTCAAAATATAAATGTTGCTGCCCGTGATCGCTTCTAGGATCAACCAAATTTCCACGTGCATCTTGAAAAGCGGATGTTTTAGAAAGTGCTGCGGCAAGTTTTAGTGATATCTAGTGATTTAGAGGAAAATAAAATCAAAGGTGCCTTTTAACTTTAGCCCCATTGTACCCTATAACAATTCATGCAGTCATTTTTGCACACGTCCTCTCCTTTAAAGGTTAAAAGCACTGGTAAGTGTTATGAAATAGTGTGTCTTCCTGTATTTGTTCCACAAAGCGCTAAATCCAGTGAAGGTGAAGCTGAGTGTTGTAATTTTTGGTAATAGATTTTAACAAGATTGTGAACCTCGGGAAGTTGCCCTCCCCTTTCCAGAAGGTCTCGGAGAAACCGTCCTCTCTCGCTGTGAGACTGCAGCTCGCTGCACAGGATGTCCCCGGGACACAGACGCTTCAAACTGTACCGCTCCTCTATTTTCTCTGACTGGAGAGCTTTCCCCGCTCCCGGCCCACCTGGTCAGAATGAGAAAGTTGAGAATAGATCTATAAGGAGAAACTGTATCGGCAGAGATTGTTCTAATTACTGGGGAACAAGGGCCACATCCTCAGTAATTGACTGTCTTGGGAGATGTGAGATGGGAGATCAGCAGATATCTCATGGTTTGTACCTCACACTATGTGCTGGCTCTCCCCGACCCTGCCATCTGACTGAACTCCCACAGGCCTTCATTAAGATTCAGCACACAGCTCAGGGCAGCCCTTTTTTATCCAAAGTCCACAGCCAACAGCTGCTGTCTATAAGACTGATGACGAAGATGTGGCAGCTATTATTTGCAAAACTTGTAAGAATTCTTCTGAAATATCCAAGCGTCACAGCAAAAAGCAAAGGGTTTTTTGTTCAAACCATCCAAAACAATAAGTAGCAAAACTACCTGCAGCCATATATCCCATATAGCCCAAGACTAGTTGCCCACTGAAGCTAAGCAGGGTTGAGCCTGGTCAGTACCTGGGGATGGGAGACCACCTGGGAAAACTAGGTTGCTGCTGGAAATGTGTTGGTGAGGCCAGCAGAAAAGAGCTATATAAATGTAACAAATAATTATTATTAGAACTTTGTTTATTGATTGGACTCAACTTACTGGATGGCCCCCTGGTTTGAAAAAAAGGTGTGTTCAGGTACATTGTTGGTGCGTTTCTATTTTGAGGCAACTGAAAACGACTGCGCCATTGACCCACAAAAACCTGGTCTAAAGTCAATAGCGCAGTATTTTTTGTGTTATTGTGTTACACTCTGCTTATTACACACACAAGGCAGGGCAGGGCAGCAGCACACAAAGATTTCACAAAAATGAAATTTAGAATATTTTCTATAGAATATTTTGTTGTATGAATATCTTAGCATGTATAATATATCAAAAGAAAGAACAGACCCTCGGTTTTTAAACAAACAAAAAAACTTTTTATTCTAGCTTCATGTATTCCTTTTTTATCACACAAAAAAGCAACATTTTGAACAAAAAGCTGAGAAAATCACGTTTTTGTCAAAGACTACATCCAGATCAGATTCTGAGCGATGATCAAACACAGATGGAGTAGATCGAGTCCATCAACACCCCTAATGCTTGCACAGTCCTATAGCTCCTGGGTCGACATTTCATTCAGTAACATTAGGCAGTTTTGATTTATATGATGTTTAATGTTGATCACGTTATTTTACATATGCATCTGCTTACATAAGATTGCTTGTTATTTTTCATCATCTTCGCCTGTGTTTTGATCAGGAGATTCTGAATGCATTCAGAAGATGCGTAATAGTGCCCCTGAGTGTATAACAGTGAAAACATGGAAACCCATAAAATTCCGTGTTTGGCAGGGAAAGAGTGAAAGGGAATGGGAGATGAGACTCTGATTGGTTTATTGTACGTTTCGCTTAAAACACACCCATTACTCATTAAGAGACCAAGTACAACCCTTTTGGACCATGCACTTGGCGTGCCGACCATTTTTTCCGTTGTTAAACTAGCAAAAGTGAATTCGGACACGCCCTAAGTGCACCATGTGCTTCAGACCATGCACTTAGATTGTTAAAATAGGGGCCCACACATTTTTAGCATCTCTAATGTATGATAAAATGTGTCAGATCTCACACAATGCATTCCTTAAAAAAAAATTCCCGACCATCCTTCCCAGCTGTTTCTCACATTTTTACATCTCAATCAGGCTTGGAGTTGTCTCTTTCTCCCTGCTCCTCCATTGTGTTTTTAATACACCTGGGAGTCAGATAATTGTGCTTTTACCCTGTCAACGTTTTTGCAAAACCTACTGTGAATTTTTCTATTCTATTCTAGACTTATGACAAAAGCACACTTTCAAAGGACTATCTGACTATTAAATCTAATCTATTTTTTGTCTTGACAGGTACCACAGTGCAAACACAGTGCTGATAAAATCTTTCAGCAAGTCTTTAACGCGTCAGTTTGGGTGGTCAAATGCACTCCAGAGCGTAATTCACTCATGCTATCAATCTCAGATCTGTCCATCTGACTATCGACAGCCAGCATGTCCAAAGCAACATTACAGGCAGAACCACTGTACCAATCTGCTGATGCAACAAGACAGAAACACAGGCCGTATCCACCAGGCTCCTTTCAAAGGAACCAAACTGTTTTCTTCAGATGTAAAGCTTGGCTTTTAGTTCACTATGTCCCAGTAGCTAGACTAGAGCTTTTGAACAAACATGAGGGGAAGAAAGCCTCTAACACACAAAGCCTTATTCCAATTTGACCGCCTGCTTACCATTTATCCAGAACATGAGTCATTTTCAGAAGAAGACTGTTTCAATTAGAAACCTTATTAAGACACTTCAGAAGCTTTCACCTGTCCCTAATTTCACAGTTCATTATGTTGCTTGTGTGTTTGTGTCGCAAAAGAAACTTGGTTGTTGTGTGTTATGTCTGATCTAGCTCTGATATATATACTTTGCATCAAAACATTGCTTCCTGACCTGTTCTTCTGGGGGAAATGAAGGCCCAATAAAACATTCTGTGTTTGTCTATAATGAAAATAATGTGCAATGAAAGTAATGTATGATGTGCTAATGCAGTTTTATCAGCTCACATACCAATCACAAAGATGACCTTTTGTTTCTTGGTCTCCATGGGAAAACCTGGTGGCATTTTGGAAAGAAAAAAACAATTATATTACAATCAGATAACAGCTTTATCATGTCAAAAAATATAGCTTTGTCACGTCATGTGTTCCAATCAATGCTGGAAATGAATGAGAATCACAAAACACTTAAAATGCACGGTTACCAGTAACAAATAACAATATAATTAATATAATATAATTAATATAATATAATATAATAGACATATAATAGACATATAATATAATATAATATAATATAATATAATATAATAGACATACAGGGAGTGCAGAATTATTAGGCAAATGAGTATTTTGACCACATCATCCTCGTTATGCATGTTGTCTTACTCCAAGCTGTATAGGCTGGAAAGCCTACTACCAATTAAGCATATTAGGTGATGTGCATCTCTGTAATGAGAAGGGGTGTGGTCTAATGACATCAACACCCTATATCAGGTGTGCATAATTATTAGGCAACTTCCTTTCCTTTGGCAAAATGGGTCAAAAGAAGGACTTGACAGGCTCAGAAAAGTCAAAAATAGTGAGATATATTGCAGAGGGATGCAGCAGTCTTAAAATAGCCAAGCTTCTGAAGCGTGATCATCGAACAATCAAGCGTTTCATTCAAAATAGTCAACAGGGTCGCAAGAAGCGTGTGGAAAAACCAAGGCGCAAAATAACTGCCCGTGAACTGAGAAAAGTCAAGCGTGCAGCTGCCAAGATGCCATTTGCCACCAGTTTGGCCATATTTCAGAGCTGCAACATCACTGGAGTGCCCAAAAGCACAAGGTGTGCAATACTCAGAGACATGGCCAAGGTAAGAAAGGCAGAAAGTCGACCACCACTGAACAAGACACACAAGCTGAAACGTCAAGACTGGGCCAAGAAATATCTCAAGACTGATTTTTCTAAGGTTTTATGGACTGATGAAATGAGAGTGAGTCTTGATGGGCCAGATGGATGGGCCCGTGGCTGGATTGGTAAAGGGCAGAGAGCTCCAGCCCGACTCAGACGCCAGCAAGGTGGAGGTGGAGTACTGGTTTGGGCTGGTATCATCAAAGATGAGCTTGTGGGGCCTTTTCGGGTTGAGGATGGAGTCAAGCTCAACTCCCAGTCCTACTGCCAGTTTCTGGAAGACACCTTCTTCAAGCAGTGGTACAGGAAGAAGTCTGCATCCTTCAAGAAAAACATGATTTTCATGCAGGACAATGCTCCATCACACTTGGAGTCCAAGTACTCCACAGCGTGGCTGGCAAGAAAGGGTACAAAAGAAGAAAATCGTCTCGGTTACGTATGTAACCCTCGTTCCCTGAGGAGGGAACGGAGACGTACGTTAGTGACTAACGAATGGGGGTTTCGCTTAGAAGCCTATCATCTCCGAGAATTCAACAGCGCCCAATGGCAGTGCCAATGCCATGGGCATGCGGAATTTGCATGCGTAACTCCGCCCCACCCTGTGGGTATATAAGGAAGTACGCTGGCAACATCGCATTATGTTACTGCTGCAGGAGCCAAGACTGAACTCCGCATACCAGCAACACAGCTGACGTGGCAAAGGAAACGTACGTCTCCGTTCCCTCCTCAGGGAACGAGGGTTACATACGTAACCGAGACGTTCCCTTTCGTTCAGTCACTACGACGTACGTTAGTGACTAACGAATGGGGGTTCCAATACAACAACGCCACTCAGCTGTCATCCAGTGCCCTGCGTAAGTGTGAGTACCCTGTCGTAAGACTAGTACGGACGAAGGACTCCCACTTATCACAGGATTACCAAGGTACACTGGGAAGCATATCCCAGTGAGGGAATGCCAAGATGCCTACCCGTAGGGAGGACTTAAGAATACACATATGACCCGCTAAGGGCTGCATATGGAAGATCTCTAGGGTACCAGCCAGAGGGTGGATTTTTAACCCTAGGGGTGGCAGGGACTTGCCAAGGGAAAGACACCTGCTCACTGAGGAGGCTTACGGTGGAAATACTCGTGTGGGGGTCGCCGGAGGGGAACCATGCACACGGAGCACCTGGCCGGACATGAGGGTCTGGGCTCGAAAGGGCAGACTGAACTGATGTCGGCGTAAGCAGTGCTGGAGGAGCTCAGGGCTCTCGGGGAGCTCACCTGAGGGAAAATATCGCACGTATCCAGTCCGTGGAGTGGAATGGCGAGCAAGCGAAGACACCTGAGCCTGGCCCATTACCGGCCACCCGTAGGGGCGAGTACATAGTCGGACACTGGCTCCACTCGGAGATTGTAGAATCTGGCGAATGTGTTGGGTGTCGCCCAGCCTGCAGCTCTGCAGATGTCTGTTAGCGAGGCGCCATGCGCTAAAGCCCAAGAGGAGGCCACACTCCGTGTGGAGTGTGCCCTAACCCCAAGGGGACATGGTCGACCTTGCTGCTGGTAAGCCAAAACAATAGTGTCCACTATCCAGTGAGACAACCTCTGTTTCGAGAGAGCACTTCCCTTCCGCTCTCCACCATAACAGACAAAGAGCTGGTCTGAGGTCCTGAAACATCGCGTACTGTCTACATAGGCGCGGAGAGCGCGTACTGGACAGAGCAATGCCAAGGCTGGGTCTGCCTCCTCCAAAGGCAGCGCTTGCAGGTTCACCACCTGGCTTCTTGAACGGAGTGGTGGGAACCTTGGGCACATATCCGGGCCGGGGTCTCAGGATCACGTGAGAGTTAGCCGGCCCGAACTCAAGGCACGCTTCGTCAACCGAAAATGCTTGCAGGTCCCCGACCCTCTTAAGAGAGGCCAATGCGGTCAGCAGAGCCGTCTTTATAGACAAGAACTTAATCTCAACCAACCGCAAAGGCTCAAGGGAGGCCTCTGCAGAGCACTTAAGACTACTGAGAGGTCCCAAGAGGGAACGAGAGGAGAGCGAGGATGATTCAGTCTCCTCGCCCCCCTCAGGAACCTGATGATCAGGTCGTGCTGACTTACCTTTTTGTCTCCCAGGAGATCGTGGTAGGCAGATATTGCGGCCACATACACTTTAAGGGTGGAAGGAGACAGCCTTCTTTCCACCCCCTCCTGGAGAAACGATAGCACGGACCCAATCGGGCATTTCCAGGGGTCTTCCTGGCGGGAAGAGCACCATGTGACGAAGAGGTTCCACTTCAACGCATAGAGGTGTCGTGTAGACTCTGCTCTAGCGGAAGTGATGGTAGCGACCACAGCAGGTGGAAGGCTACTCAAACCTGCCGCGTCCCGTCCAGAAGCCACACGTGGAGCTTCCAGAACACTGGACGCGGGTGCCAAAGGGTGCCCCGTCTCTGAGTGAGAAGGTCTTGACTCAGAGGAATAGGCCAGGGAGGGGCTGTCGCAAGGAGTAGCAGTTCTGAGAACCAGGCCTGGCCGTGCCAACGGGGCGACCAACATGACCTGCTCCTTGTCCTCCCTGATCTTGCACAGTACCTGTGCGAGAAGGCTCACTGGGGGAACGCATACTTGCGTAGCCCCGACGGCCAGCTGTGCGCCAGTGCATCCGTGCTGACCATAGGTCAGGGAATAATACAGGGAGCAATGGGAAGAGTCCTGGGAGGCAACAGGTCTACCTGTGCGTCGCCGAACCGTTCCCATATCAGCTAGACCGTCTGGGGATGGAGTCTCCATTCTCCAGGAAGTGGCTGAAGCCGTGAGCTCGTCGGCTGCACGGTTCAGGACTCCCGGGATGTGGACAGCATGAAGGGACCTCAGATGCTTCTGACTCCATAAAACGAGATGGCGGGCGAGTTGAGACATACGGCGGGAGCGTAGACCGCCCTGGTGGTTGATGTACGCTACACGGCCGTGTTGTCTGTCCTGACTAGCACATGTTGACCCTTCAGCAACGCTCGGAAGCGGTGCAGGGCGAACCATACTGCCAGTAACTCGAGGCAATTGACATGCAGAAGGCGCTGGGGTCCTGTCCAGGAGCCCGCGGCTGCTTGTCCATTGCACATGGCACCCCAGCCCGTGGATGATGCATCTGTTGATACAACAAGATGCCTGGAAACTCGTTCTAAGGACACACCGGTCCGTAGAAACTTGAGGTTCGACCACGGGGTGAGAGTCTGTAAGCAGGCCCGAGTCACTTGTACCCGGAGCGTGCCAGACCGCCATGCCCATCTCGGGACTCGATCGCGTAGCCAGTGCTGAAGCGGTCTCATATGTAGCAATCCGAGCGGCGTCACCGCGGCTGCAGATGCCATATGCCCCAGGAGCCTCTGAAATAGCTTCAGTGGGACCGCATTCTCGCCCTCGATTTGACAAAGGCCAGTCAGCAGAGACTGTGTGCGCGCTCGCTGGTAAGCAGCACGCACCTGCGACCGAGTTGGAAACCACACTGAGAAAGGAGATCCTCTGCACGGGGCAGAGTCGCTCTTCTCCCAGTCGACCTGAAGGCCCAGACGGGCTAAGTGCTGGAGCACTTGGACTCTGTGTCCGCAGACCTGCTTCGAGAGTGACCCAGTATGAGCCAGTCATCGAAGTAGTTCAGGATGCGAACCCCGTGCTGCCGAGTGGCGCAAGGGCTGCCTCGAAGACTACGTAGAGTCACGAGGGGACAGAGCCGCCCGAATGGGGGGACTGCGTACTGAATGTCCGCCCCTCGAAGCAAACCGTAGGAACGGTCCGCGTCGAGGAAGGAGACATGAAGTAAGCGTCCTTCAGGTCGATCGCTGCAACCAATCTACCGGACGAACGTGTCCAAAGAGGCGTTCGCTACCGACATCCTGAACGGAAGCCTGAGAAGGATCGGTTCAAGACGGGCAGATCCAGGATTGGCCATAACCCACCGGTTTCCTAGGGTACAATGAAGCAAGGGCTGAGAAGCCGGACTTCACTTCGGCTGGAGGGACAGGCTCGATCGCACCCTTCGCCAGTAGGGTGACAACCTCCGCACGCATGACAGGGGATAGGCCCCATCATAGCGGGCGGCCTCCCCAGAGCGGGGAGGAACCTGCGCGAACTGAATCGCGTAGCCGCGCCTGATGGTCTTCGTGACCCAGCGGAACAGTCCCGGAAGCTGAAGCCAGACTCCCAGGAACTGCACCAGCGGGGTCATTCGGACCACAGACGTACCCAGGGTGGGGCAGCGAGGCAGCGTTACCGGCCCGGACATGGGAGGCTGTTGGGCGTCCCGGTGCGGGGGCACGGTTAACTGCTGCGTCCTGACAGAGGAGACCAGGGAAGGACGCACGTTCCACTGGGGTCTGCTCTGAGAGGAGGCTGGCGAGAGAGAGGGACGAGAGTGGCGCGGCCCGGAGGCGGCACACACTGCCATCACCGGTCTCTGGGTCCTCAGAGACAGGAACATGAGTTCTTTCCAAGCGCTGCTAGCCCGGGGGCCAGCAGCGGAAGGATTTTCCCCCGGCCCTCCACCGGGGGAAGGAGAGGCCCTGCAACCATCCCCTGGAAAGAACTGGAACCCATCTCTGAGTTGTCCACCTCCAGCCTGGCGTTTCAGCCAGGCTGAGGAGCGGACTGGGCGACATCCTGCAACCACCTCCACGGCGCGGCCCGGAGAAGGCTGCTGCTGGGGCCGGACGGGAGGAGGGAGGGCGCCCTCGGCGGCGAGCGGACTGAGGCGACTGGGCCGGCGGCTGGTGCAGCAGCCAGCCGCCGGGGCAGTACGTGTTACAGCCTCAGTCTGCTCTGGGGCGGCCAAGAACTGTTGGGCGCAGTTCTCGGCCGCGCCGCCGAAGAGGCCAGCCTGGGATATGGGCGAGTTGAGGAGGCGGGCTCAGTCAACCCCCCCATATCACCAGGTAAGGCCAGGAAATTCTCCCGGACCACAGCTGTGGACATCGCCCGACCGAGGGAGCGTGTGGCCACCTTCACCACCCAGAGGGCGGGATCAGTGGCGGCACGCAGCTCAACAAAGAGCCCTGGGTCAGCTCCACCCTTGTGCATGTGCAAAGGGGCGGCGGCCTACCCCATAGCACTGCAGGACCACGCCACCGAAGTAGACGAGCCCACAGGCTTAGGGAGGGTGCTTAGGACAGCCACACCACGTCAAAGCCCTCTGTGGACACCGGAGTGCGCAACAGAGTTGTTTAACAGTGGGGAGGGGGCCCCAGTGTACCCTAGGCCGCGGCCCCATCAAGGGCAGAGAAGGCGGAGGAGGCCACCAAACGGTCACGGGAAGCACGGGGACTTCCAGGACCGCGTGATCTCCTCATGCACCTCGGGAGCGAAAGGCATTGGGGGCGGGGCCCAACAGCTGTCGGGTGCCGCCCACAAAAACCGATCGCGCAACCACGAGCACTCGCGACTGGGCGGAGTTCCACACCAGCGCAAGGCTCGCGGCTGCCCGAGATAACATGGCTATCAACTCTAGGTCAGATCAGGCAGTGCTGACACACCCGGAGGCGGAGCACAACCTAATCGTCATCCCCAAAGCATCTAGCCCACCTTGGGATGCGGCGATCGACATCTCGCCGCTATCTGGAGCGTGAACGAAACGAACGAGGCGTCAGAGACGGGCCGCTGTTTCAGTTCAGCACTCGCGGGAAGCGATGTGCGAGAGGGGGGCGTGGCCCGAGGAATGATCGTCGGGGTTCTTAAACCACGCACCGCCCTCAGGTCACCCTGGCCACCAGCCAAAGTACCACCTCTCTCAGAGACGGTAGATTGGGGTGTGGCAGAGGGGACTCTCTCTCCTTGCGGAGATCACTGAGTCTCGACCGCGACATCGTGATGGTCACGTTCCCGCAGTGGGAACATGACACATCCACAATCACTGCCCGAACGTGCTGAAGCCCAAACACGTCGAGCAGTGAATGTGCCCATAGACAGCAACGGAGATCGATCGCACCCGGAAGTGCACGGGCGAACCGTCTTGAAAAAGACGTGCCACGCGCAAGCTCTTTTTGTGAGAGGAAAGCTCTGCAGAGTGCCGAAGCGCCCAGTAATAACACACACAGCTGTTGCAGATCACTGCACAGATCAGCAGGCAGGCAATGCGAGATCGCTGGAATGCGCCGTCACACCAACACTCTGGAGAACCGCTCGTCTCGAAGACTGAAGAGAGGACTTCAGAATTCAGGCTTGTAGGAGTGAAGAGATGCTCTTGGCTCTAAAGCAGAAACATAATGCGATGTTGCCAGCGTACTTCCTTATATACCCACAGGGTGGGGCGGAGTTACGCATGCAAATTCCGCATGCCCATGGCATTGGCACTGCCATTGGGCGCTGTTGAATTCTCGGAGATGATAGGCTTCTAAGCGAAACCCCCATTCGTTAGTCACTAACGTACGTCGTAGTGACTGAACGAAAGGGAACTAATGATATGGCCTCCTTGTTCACCTGATCTGAACCCCATTGAGAACCTGTGGTCCATCATCAAATGTGTGATTTACAAGGAGGGAAAACAGTACACCTCTCTGAACAGTGTCTGGGAGGCTGTGGTTGCTGCTGCACGCAATGTTGATGGTGAACAGATCAAAACACTGACAGAATCCATGGATGGCAGGCTTTTGAGTGTCCTTGCAAAGAAAGGTGGCTATATTGGTCACTGATTTGTTTTTGTTTGGTTTTTGAATGTCAGAAATGTATATTTGTGAATGTTGAGATGTTATATTGGTTTTACTGGTAAAAATAAATAATTGAAATGGGTATAAATTTGTTTTTTGTTAAGTTGCCTAATAATTATGCACAGTAATAGTCACCTGCACACACAGATATCCCCCTAAAATAGCTAAAACTAAAAACCACTTCCAAAAATATTCAGCTTTGATATTAATGAGTTTTTTGTGTTCATTGACAACATGGTTGTTGTTTAATTATTAATGTTGTAAAATTAATCCTCAAAAATACAACTTGCCTAATAATTCTGCACTCCCTGTATATAAACAGACGCAGACTTTAGAGGCCTATATTAGACATCTTGTATTGCTTAAACAAGCACATAATTATTCCAGTATCAACAATATAACAAGAAATGAACACACAATAGGGTACACAAAGATCAATTAAGAGATACTGCGCTCACTTTCTCCAATCGCCTCTCCATATCCAGCCACCTCTTCTTCGGTCTGCCATTGAGAAAGACACAGAAGAAAAATGATTTAGTTTACTTTTATAAAGATCACAGACGTGTACAGGAAGACAGTGACTTAATGATCAAATGAGCGTTACTCAGTATAACGTGACATCCAAACCACACAATCTGACCTGCAATGAATTTGCATGTTTTATCAGACCTGAGAATGCTTACATTCTAAAAAATGCTGGGTTAAAAATAACCCAAGTTGGGTTGAAAATGGACTAACCCAGCGATTGGGTTGTTGTTTTAACCAAGCAATTGGGTTGTTTTAAGGAAACATTTAACCCAACCGCTGGGTTAAAACAACCCAATTGCTGGGTTAGTCCATTTTCAACCCAACTTGGGTTATTTTTAACCCAGTCTACGTTTCACTTATATAGCTGGAATTTATCATTTAAAAGTGTCTGAACTCACAAAACAATGGGTGATATTTCACCCTAAAATAAATAGGCCTATATTAATCATTATATTTGGCACTTTTGTTTTGCGTCATCATTATTTTCAAAGAAATAAGCACCCCCCGCAATTGCATTTAATTATCATGACAATTAGCATTGTCACAATGCTAAAACCTCAGTGATCCTAAAAATAGGCTCTTGTGTTTTGATGCAAAAGTACCTTTTTCTTTTGATTTTTGGGTGAAAATATGCTTCTTAACAGTTTCATGAGTTTCACGGAGCTGTGAGGTTTCAGTGTTTGAACATAAACACAACAGACAACTGGGAATTTGACAGTGTGTGTCGTGACTCGTGATTACTGTGATTAAAAGAGTTCTGGGCTGTTTAACAGGAAAACCTTAGGTGGTAACTTGCACTTTTTACAGCGTTAGAGAAGATGAGATTAAAGAGAGAGAGAGAGAGAGAGAGAGAGAGAGAGAGAGAGAGAGAGAGAGAGAGAGAGAGAGAGAGAGTGAGAGTGTGTGTGTGTGTGTGGGAGGAGTGCAGGGTGCTGCTGATGAGCGTGTGTTTGTGATGTGGGCAGGCCAGCCGGTCCGATGAGTCACTGGCAGAAAGAGAGAGAAATGATACACATATCCACAAACCTGCAAACAAGCTCAAACTTGAAATGTTCAGGCCACAAATTCTGCACCATATACAAGGGGTACATGTCCCTCCCAATATTCACTTTAGTGCTTGATCAATATGGGTTCTTTCAATAACAGATTCTTGAATGTTTATTTTCGGACCCTCAATCTTAAATATTTAGATACATCCGTGGCCTACATTACATTAAGAGCTTTAAGATGTCAGTTTCTTTTCAGCACACGTCGTAAGCATAACATCCTGATACAGCACCAATTCAAGCATGATTTTACCCTATGGCAACATATAAAGCCGGATTCTAGCAGCTGTCTACTATCTAACCCTTCAACCGATATGCTGGCAATGATATAACAAACTATGAAAGCTGATTGGCTAGAAGGTTATTTTACCTGCAAATGCATAAATCTAACAATATTTAGTAAAATTTGTACTTAAAAAATGCTCAAAAAAAAAAAAAACCTGAGGTATGCAATGATAAGCCAAAACATTATAACACCCGGGTATACTGTTAGCCCTCTGCGTGCTGTCTAAACAGCACCGACCCACAGAGGCATGGACTCTACAAGATGGAGCCACTGTGGATTGATTTTGTTGGTCCAGCACATCCCACAGATGGTCAATAGGATTAAGGTCTGTGGAATTTGGAGGCCAGGGTAACACCTTGAACTCTTCATCATGTTCCTCAAACCATTCATGAACAATGTGTTCAGTGTGGCAGGGTGCATTATTCTGCTGAAAGAGGACACTTCCACCAGGGAACACCATTGTCCTGAAGGGGTGTACCTGGTCTGTAATAATGTTTTGGTAGGTGGCATGTGTCAAATGGCCAGACCCAGGGTTTCCCAGCAGAACATTGCCCAGAGCATCACTCTCCCTCCACTGGCTTATAATCGTCCCCACATTGTCCAATCACTTCCCCAAGTAAATGGGTACATGGCTGTCCACGTGATATAAAAGAAAATGGGACTCATCGAACCAGGTGACCTCTTTCCACTGCTCCAAGGTCCATTTCCGATTCTTGTGTGTCCATTGTAGGCACTTGTCGATGGTGGAAAATTTTGTGTGTAGACCTGTTGGCTCGGACCAGACGGGATAGCCTTCATTGCCCTCGTGCATCGATGAGCCTTGGGTGCCCAACACCCTGGTTGTGCTTCCCTTGCTAACTTCCCTCCGTCTCGTTCACTCAGATGTACATCATTACTTGCGTAGCACGAGTGCCCACTACTGGCGGAACCCTTACAATGTGTTTAACTCTTTCACACATAAGTTTAAGATATTATGGCTGACCTGGGGGCGTGAGTTTTTCAAGGTGACCATTATTTAGAACATATAACTTTATTGTTTCCATGGTGACGTGCCATTGCTTGTCACGTGACACACCACAGTCACAATAGTACTGTATGACTGATGATCTGCTATATGCGCGATGGGTGCCGCCATTTTAGTTTGTGCTGCAGCTAAGAGAATCGGATCAATGGAATTTACAACACGTGAATTCATCCCCTTATCCCGAAATACATGAAAGAAAGTGGCCGGTGAACTGGGAGAAGAATAGAGTAAACTTTAAAGTTACTTACACAATGTGTATCTGATATGAATAAAACTAGTTGTCTAATTATAATGGAGAGGATTATTATTGCCGCTTCCATAGACATCAGTGTATATTTTACAAACTCTAAATGTATTGTTTTGCTGGTACTTATGTGTATTTAAATGTCTGAAATCTAAAAGTGAAAATAAACATTATACGGTTGAAAACACTGAATAGTTTTCACTGAACACTGAAGAGCTGAGCGTGTCTGTCTCTGGCTCAGAGCCAGCCAACATGAGAAAGCACATTTGAATTTAGCAGTTGATCACATGATGCACTGACTGTCTAATCACACCAGTGTGATCAAACGTGCAAAAGGGTTAAATAAAATAACACCCTAAAAAGCCCTTGACACTGGAATCCGATATGGATTTATTTGTACATTTTTTCCCACTATAAATTTGTTAACGCACCATTCTATAGGCCTGTATGTATGCTTGGGCTGTTAAAAATTGTATATTAAATATAAAATATTAAAAAATACACAAATAAAAAATGATAACAATACAATAATCGATAACTGTGTTAAAATAAAGTCAGCTTAAGGTAGCTACAAGTATTAAATGTGGTTAAATGTCAAAATAATATCAATATCATACACTAGAGTTGTGTGGGGTAGGGGTAAATTAAGCGTGATCTGCTGTGACGTCACAATCATGTTGCATTGTGTTCTATGGATCTGCCTGAAGAGTACATGATTAGTAGACTCGCTCCCTCTGTCAAAAACGAGGAGTCGAGGGTCTGTCTAAACAAACTTCCCTCACCCACTTGATGAAGTTGAATGCACAATCAAAATGGGGAGGAGATTCCCCCGAGGGGAAGTGCTTAGGGACGTTTACGAGTGTATGTCTATAAGTGGAGTTAAACTTAGCCCCTGTCACTGATTTGTGGTTTGTTCCTCCTCGGACCACTGTTGGTAAATTCTCACCACTGCTGACCTAGAGCAACCCACGAGCCTATCTATAACAATTTGGCCTTTATTCCTGCCCATTTCTCCTGCATCCAACATGTTAATTATGAGAACTGATTGTTTGCTTTCCATCTATTCTACCCAGACCTTAATATGTGGCCTAGTTAGGAGACAATCAACAATATTCACTTCACCTCTGACTGGTCATAATGTTTTGGCTATTCAGTGTATTCTCTGAAAACAAGTTTAAATATTTTCCACTATTTAACATCCTAAAACAAGACTAAAATATTGATTATGATACTGATTATTTTGCAGTGAAGACTTCTCAATCTTGAGACCTCTTGCTCTCAATCTTTACTTTTCGCTTTGTAAAGAAAGACTACGTGCCCACGCACATGCGCATTCACGTGCATGCCTATAGACTAAACACATAATAGCAGAGAGCGGGGCACAACCTAACGCGGGGTTAGCTGTAAAACACATGGTTTAAAACTTTCCACACATGCCAGGATGACGAAACTTGGTGTATTTATTAGTTGCCAAAAAAAATGTCCCAAAATTAAAAAATCTTTGGAAGATATCACTGAACATTTATTTAACCATAGCAAAAGTACACTTAAGTTTATTTTTCATCTCTGTTTCTTTGTGTTTATTTAAAATAAGACAAATCTGATCTTACTTTAATCTTATATCTGTCATTTAACAGTTGAGATAGTTCTTTAATGCTGATCTAACCAACAGAAGACACGAGCTGGGGTTAAATCCCAGTTGTGCAGGTTGGGCACGTTGTAACACTGCGTTACAATCAGTCCCTATCAGAACTACGCTATTATATTAAAACTTGCACTTTGAAAGCTATTTCAAAGTTTGCATTCTCAGGCCACCAAAATGCCTTTGTTGTGTAAAGGAATGGCCAGAATGCATTAAAAGTTTTTTGTTTTCAGTTGAAAATGGTGTGAAAGTGTCCGCTAAGTTCATAACTAATGCTTTTTACAACAGAAATGAATTAATCAAAAACTTACTTAAGCTGGAAAATGTATTTCTTCTAGAGCTGCTGTACAGCAAAAACAACATTTTGTTGCATTAATTTCCTATTATCACTGTAAAGCTGCTTTGAAACAATCTGTATTGTAAAAAGCGCTATATGAAGGTGACTCAACTTGTTCTCTCTCTCTCTCTCTCTCTCTCTCTCTCTCTCTCTCTCTCTCTCTCTCTCTCTCTCTCTCTCTCTCTCTCTCTCTCTCTCTCTCTCTCTCTCTCTCTCTCTCTCTCTCTCTCTCTCTCTCTCTCTCTCTCTCTCTCTCTCTCTCTCTCTCTCTCTCTCTCTCTCTCTCTCTCTCTGTGTGGATTGCATGCTGGGAGCGGAAGTGTAGTGTGGGGGTGTGAGAGCGGCACGCTTGAATTGGTTTTCAAGGTTAATTTTTTTGTTTGTTTGTTTGTTTGTTTTCTTTCTATTTCAAGTTTTTTGTTTTGTGGTTATTTTTAAACACCGGTGTGGTTAATTATTTGATAAAGGCCATGGCGTCTCTCTCAGGTGAGGGAACGCCGGGGCTCTCTATCAAAAATGGGTGTAAAGTGTTCTCGGATCCCGCGTTTACCGTAGAAGACGTGCTGCTAGCAATGGGCGAGATTGTAGGGCATGAAAAAATAGCATCGGCCTCCAGAATGAATAAGGCGGTGGTGGTATTTCTTAAAGATGAAAAACTTGTAAACACCCTAGTTGAAGAAGGAATCGTAATTTTTGAAACGCTGGTGCAAGTAATGCCATTGCGCGCACCTGCTACTAGAGTTACGATTTCGAACGCGCCGCCATTCATTTCCAATGAGCAAATTATAAAAGAACTGAGTCGATTTGGAAAGTTTGCTGGATCCATTAAAATGGTTCCGCTCGGCTGTAAAAATGCAGCTTTAAAGCATGTGATGTCGTTTCGAAGACAAGTGTTCATGTTTTTAAATGAGCATTCGAAGTCTCTGGATATCTCTTTTCGCATTCAACAGGGAGACAGTTCCTATATGATTTTTGCAACGACAGATAGTTTGCGTTGTTTTGAATGCGGTGATTTGGGACATAAGAAGTTCACGTGCCCGCATAAAAAACAATCAGAAATCGAAAAGAACGAAGGAATTAATGATGAGCAAACGGATCAAAGTGAAAAAAACGAAACTCCAGTTAAGGAAAAACGGCCGATAGCTGTAAAGGAGGCAATGATTCCAGAAAAGAAACAAAAGGTAATCGGGGTTAATGATAAGGATTCGGAGGCTTCGGTTGTGACAGGTGAACCCGGCGTTATTCCTCAGACGGTTTCTCCACCCGAGAAGAGTCCTGTAGACCCAAGCTCTAAATCAGAGGTGAGTGGGTTTATTTCATCTATGCGAGCTGGTGATGATGCTGTAGGCCCGATTGTTTTGAAGGAGATTGTTACTGCGGTTGAGGATAAGGAATGTGTTAATGGTGATGAGTTTCCGAGTGTTAGCGGGTTACAGTTTAATGCGATTGTGGAGAGCGAAAACAGTGATGAGGAACTGATGGAGGATTGTGACAATTGTTCTGAGTTTTCGGAGATTGATTGCAGTCAGTCTTTAGATGACGTTTATTCTGTCGAAGAATTGAATGAGTTTCTGGATGTAACTAAAGGGAAGAAGGTTGATGTGGCAAAATTTTTCCCCGATGTTAATACATTTATAAAATCAGTGGCGATGGCTCAGAAGACGGTGGGATATGAGGTCATTTCAAAACAAAAACGATTTCGGCTGAAAAAGTTTTTAACAACTGTACGCAAAACTCAAAAAGATAATGTGAAACTGTCAAAATGGAAAAAATAAAGCACATGGGTGTGGAATCTATCTTAATTTTTGTTGTGTTTTTCTGTTATTTGTTTTTCTTCTCTCTTACCCCTGCAATGCAGATTCTTAGATTAGGATCTTTAAATGTGAATGGGCTGAGGGATGCAGGGAAAAGAGTATTACTTTCCGAGTTTCTTAGGCTTAAAGATTCAGAAGTGATATTCTTACAGGAAACTCATAGTGACATAAAAAACAAATCTGAGTTAAACCTGTGGTGGGAAGGAAAGCTTTGTTTAAGCCATGGCACAAATGTTAGTGCAGGTGTAGCGATTTTATTTGCAAATCATCTTAATGTCAGCATTTTATCAGAATTGGAAATAGAGAGAGGACGTATTTTGATAGTTAAAGCGAAAGTTGAAAATCAGATATTCGATTTTATAAATATTTATGCTCCAAATAAAGGGTCAGACAGAATCATTTTGTTTAGAAGATTGGGAGAGTTTTTAAAAACATATACTTTGGATGGTATGCTAATTGTTGGTGGCGACTGGAATTGTTCTCTTAATTTTCTTTTAGATAGGAATAATGAGGAGCCACATCCTGTATCAGCTTCTGTTTTAAAAAGCGTTATAGTTCAGAATGATCTGGTAGATGTATGGAGAGATAAGAATAAAGAGATAAAACAATACACATGGACGAAAGCTTCACAGGGAATGATAAGTGCTGCAAGACTTGACAGGTTTTATGCTAAGCGTGCTGAAAATAATAGAATAATGGGGTGTAATATTTTTCCTTGTTGTCTATCAGATCATCATTATATTACAGCTAATATACTTCTGACACAATCTAAATATAAAAGTCCATATTGGAAATTTAATGTTGCATTGTTGAAAGAGAAGGAGTTTTATGAGAAATTTGAATTGTTTTGGAAAGTTTGGGGTTCTAGGAAAAATGAATTTGAAAATTTGATACAGTGGTGGGAAATAGGTAAGACACAGATTAAAATATTTTGTCAGCAGTTTACATGTTTTTCAACAAGAAAAATAAAGCAAAAGATTTCTGAAATAGAACAGGAGATTTTACACATCACATCTTGTATGATTCAGAATGCTAATGCATCTTCAGCTGGCATGTTATGTGAAAAGAAAAGAGATCTAGAATCTTTGTTGCAAGTGCGGGCTAAAGGTGCCCTGATAAGATCTCGGTTTATGTCTGTACATGAGGTAGATGCTCCCACTGCTTATTTTTTTAATTTGGAGAGAGTGTCAAAACAACAAAATCAAATGTATTGTCTGACAACCCCTGATGGACGAAAGACTTTTGATGCACAAGAAATGAGAAAGATTGCGGTGGACTTTTATTCAAATTTATATAGAAAAGAAGAAACTGAGACTGAATGTGTGTCACAGCTACTGCAGCAATTGCCATCCCTTACTAAAGCACAGAGGGAGAATCTGGACAGTTCTGTTTCCTTTGAGGAGTTAACGGAGGCCGTTAAACAGATGAAGCCTGGTAGAGCACCGGGAATTGATGGACTATCAGTGGACTTTTTTAAAGCTGTATGGAACTACATCGGACCAGACTTTTATGAAGTGATCCAAGAGTGTTTTAAAGAAAAACGGCTTCCCACAAGTTGCCAAAGGGCAGTTCTCACACTTTTACCAAAAAAGGGTGACTTGAGTGTTCTTAAAAACTGGAGGCCTGTGTCAATTTTAACAACTGACTATAAGCTAATAGCAAAAATTTTGGCAAATAGGCTGAAAACTGTATTAGGAGATTTAATACATGAGGATCAATCATACTGCATTCCAGAAAGAACCATATATGATAATATGTTTATGATCAGAGATATTTTAGAGTACTCTAAACTACATGAGTTGAATGTGGGTTTTCTGTTCCTGGATCAGGAAAAAGCATTCGATAGAGTGGATCATGGTTTTTTGTATGACACAATGAGTGTGTTTGGATTCGGAGATGGTTTTATGTCCTGGATCAAACTCTTATATATGAATGCCTCATGTATCCTAAAAATAGGTGGTGGTTTGAGTAAACCAATAAGAATGCTTAAAGGCATAAGACAAGGATGCCCACTGTCTGGTCAGCTATATGCTTTAGCAGTGGAGCCACTACTCTGTCTTTTAAGAAAAAAACTGTCTGGTTTAAAGGTTGATGATAATTGCAATGGTTTTAAGTTAACAGCATACGCAGATGATATTACTGTAATTGTGAAAGATCAAAGAGATATTGATATTGTTAATGACAGTATCTCAGTATATGAGAGAGCGTCATCTGCAAAACTGAACTGGAGTAAAACGGAGGCATTCTGGTGCAATGATAAAGAGAAATGCTGTAATGACAATGCAAAACCTGTTATCCCTGGAAATGTAAACTGGGAAAAAGATGGTTTTAAGTTTTTAGGCATCTTTTTAGGATCAGAAGAACATCAAAGAAAAAACTGGGAAGGAGTTAAAGATAAAATCTGTAATAGATTATCAAAATGGAATTGGATTTTACCCCAACTATCTTATAGAGGGAGAGTGCTCGTCATAAATAATCTTGTCGCCTCTATTTTATGGCATAAAATGATTGTGTTGAATCCACCAGAAGAATTCATTACGGAAATTCAAAAAGTGTTGGTACATTTTTTCTGGAATGGAAAACATTGGTTGAGAGAATCAGTTCTGTATCTGCCGTTAAGTGAAGGAGGCCAAGGCCTTATGGACATTAAGTCCAAAGTAGCAGCATTTAGACTCCAGACTGCACAAAGACTCCTCTATCATAAGTCTCAGAACTGGATAGAAATAGCTTGTGCATTGCTAAAAAGAGTGGGTCGGATGAATTTGGACAGACACCTATTTTTGATGAATTTGAAGGAGGTGGATTTTAATGGGCTCTCTTCTTTTTATGCATCAGTATTAAATGTATGGCAAATATTCATTGTTAAAAGAGAGCTGGCGGAGGTAACTCATGAGTGGGTTCTTGAAGAACCTTTACTTTTTAATCCTCTTTTATCAAGTGTGATGTTGAAATCTAAAGGTGTCTGCACAAGCCTGGTCAAAGCAGGAATATGTAAAATCGGTCATCTTCGGGCAAGGGACCGATGGATTTCTGCAGAAAATTTGGCCATGAGGATTGGAATTAATTCTGTTCGGACGGTTGAAAAATTATTATCTGAGATGCAGGAGTCTTTTCCGGAAATACCATTGCAAGCGGAGATGGTTGAGAATGTATTCCCCAGCATCAGTGTGGTTGCTAATGTAGGAGATTGGCAGGAGGCTAATGGAAGATTACTTTCTTTTACAACACCTGAACTTGGTCTCTTCGACACTATATCTAAGAAGTCATTTTATCTTGTTTGTGTCAAATATCTAAATATAAGAGCATTGAAGGATCTTCCAGAGACTAAATGGACTAATTTTGTTGAGTCAGGTGCCTCTCCAAAAGGGTGTTGGAGGACATTTTATAAGCAACCGATTGAAAAAAGAAGTGGGGACTTGCAATGGAGGATTTCTCATTGGATTTTAGCAACAAACCGTTTTAAAGTTCATCTAAATCCTTTGCAAGGAGAAGAGTGTTTGTTTTGTGGTCTTCCAGAAACAGTTTTTCATATATTTATTGGATGTCCAAGGCTGTTTGGAATTCATGAGGTGTTACGAAACTTGAGCCATAATTTTGGTTTTATTTTTACAAATGGTTTCTTCATTTTTGGACCAAAATATAGTGCCTCAAATAAAAGAAAAATTGTTTTGATAAATGTTTTATTTGGTCAGGCAAAAATGGCTATTTGGTTGACAAGAAAGAGAAAAATGTTGTTTAATAGCGAAAATGATCCTTTGAACATGTTCAGAGCTCTGGTAAAAAGTAGGCTAGTTATGGAGTATAAGTACTATGAAATGGTGAATGATACTGAATCTTTCTTCTTTTTATGGGGTGTTGGAAATATTTTATGTCAACCCAATGAAGAGGGAGGGTGTGATGTATTGTTGTAAAAGCTGATGTTTATTTTAACTTTTTTAATGTGTTTTTATTGAGGAATATATAATTATAAAGTAATGTGTTAAGTGTGTTTGTATTATGAGTTAATGGATTGTTAATTAAAGACATGTTAAAAGTCAAAGTCTCTCTCTCTCTCTCTCTCTCTCTCTCTCTCTCTCTCTCTCTCTCTCTCTCTCTCTCTGACCGTGGAGGATATTTTCTCATGAATATCAGTCTGCCTCTCATTCATTAGCTGTGCAGACTGAACAGCCGGCGAAGGTCGGCCTGATGTGCCGTAGACGTTTGCCTTGTTTTTGTGTGTGGAGGAGCTGTGGGCGCTGCAGAAAGTGCTTGATGCATGATTTCAGCAGACACCCCCGTCTCATAAAGCAGCACAGGCCTATTGTGCTGCCATCTCATCTACATTGTCTGTAATTGCTGGTAAAAATATCATAGTGAGGGTACAATGGTATAGTGATATAGTATGTTACTGAAAAAATACCATCTTTCATTCTATGGAATATAATGGTATACTATGGTATTGTCATATTACTCAAATATTACAGGGCACACTGGGCAAGCGTATTCCACTGGTTGAGATTGGCTGTATGGGATTCAGCTTCTTCCCATTTAACCCTGGCTTGCTTTAAGTCCTCTTTGAATGTACTTTGTCATTCTACATGCATAAAAGGTCAAAAAACACTTTCATTTTCTCATAATATACATTGCACATCACCTAATTTCTCAAAGAGACTGAAAACGGTTCATTTGAAGATTCAGTCCCCTCCTTTCCAAAAGCTTTCTCTGCTCTGATTGGTCAGATGGCCCAGTTTCTTGTGATTGGTCTACCGCTTACAGCGGATGTCGGTAATGAAACATTCATTACCATATCTGAATTTCAGCTCCGGAGGCTTCCTCAGCATTTGATACAGAGTGATACGAACAGTAATGCTGACATCTTTTTTACCGCATCAATTCCAGCGTGAGTCCGCATCCTTTTGATGTGGAATCGCAGGGCTGAAAAAAGTGTCTTATCAACATGTCGACAACATAAACCAAAATCTTCAAGGCCTCAGCTACACATAAAGTGTTTGAAGGTGGGTCAAAGTAGATGTAGTCCGCAGGCAGCAAATGAAGACCATACTGAAATTATGCATATTTGTTACATTGTGTGAGTGTGTGTGTCCGCGCAACGCCAGTGAGTGAGTGAGTGTGTGTGAGTGTGTGTGTGTGTGTGTGTGTGTGTGTGTGTCCGCACGAGTGAGTGTGTGTTTGTGTGTGTCCCCGCGTGAGTGAGTGTGTGTGTGTGTCCGCGAGAGTGTGTGTGTGTGTGTGTGTGTGTGTGTGATTTAATCATTGTGTTTTTTATATTTTGCGAGTCCTCTGAGCAGTTCCCCCAGACGATTCCTGGGACTGACGGTAGCTGAAGCTCATTAAATATGCAAATCGTATCCAATCTTAGCCGTGGGCGTTTACTTCCAAGTGTTCAGTGCGGCACGCCCATCAAAACCGATCGTTTCTTCAGAGAGCCTCAAAACCATGGCTGAAAATAGCCTATTATTTATTCACTATGATGTTTTTGAATGTAAAAACCACACAAATGTCATAAGATGACCTCAGATAACAGTATACAAAAAAAAAAAAAGCCAGTTCATGACCACTTTAATACAGTATATTTTTAATGTACTAAATTGCAACTTCATAATGGCAAATATATTTAAATACGTGGCATACAAGTTTTAATAGAAATAACTTGCAACTAATGTCCGAAAACATTACATTCAGTTACCTTTCTTCTTTTAAGACGGCACGTGATGAACCAGGACCTCACTAAAGGGGCTTTCGCACCAAAGGAACCTTTTCATAGTTCCTAGAACTATTGGTGGAAGTACCCGCTTTTTGGCATGTTTGCATAGCAGGAACTAGGAACGTTTTTAGTTCTAGGAAAGACCTTTGGAGGAACTAAATTAGCTTCTACTTCAGAGTAGGGTCTAATCCTGCACAATCAGAACTACCAGGGACGTAAGTCTACGCTGATTGGCTGAACGCACGTGAAACACCAGCACCCGCCATTGTTAAAAAAGATGTGTACACACACAGATTATAGCCTATATATTTACTCTACAAACATAGAAAACAGTAATAGATGGACCTCTTAAGCTGGACGTCTTAAGCTTTATGTTAAGGAGAAAATCCAACGCATCTTTGGACCAAGCTAAACATGAATATGCATTTCTGCTCAGCTAGCGACATTGGGCATCATGGCAAATGGATATACTTTTTCATATACTGTCTGCTTTCTTTGTATAACAGTTCTATCAAGTAACATATTAGACAGGACTGTTAAACAGATCATAAACGAATGGAGAACAGAAGCTCTGTGTGCTCTGGTGTTTCAGACGTCCTACTGGCAGTACGAATGCTACCAGGAAAATGGCACTAGGGGAACTATTAGTTCTCGGGGAACCATCCCGGTGGCTAGTTCCTATAACTAAGTTCCAATAACTACCAGGTACAAAAGTCCCCAAGACACTTTGGGCCAGATTTACTCAACAGGGCAAAATAGCATGAGAGCGCAATTCCAAAAAAGCGTCAATGGGAGTGGAAAGTTCTGCGTGTGATCTACTGACGACACACAAATTAACGAACACAGACGCAGCCGGATCATTTCCATAATGACCAACACAAACAAATTTTTTTTGGCTGAAATGTAAACTCCTATAAAACCAAATGCAATAAGGTCAGCCAGTAAAATAACCCTGTCCACACTGTTTAAGCACTTCGTTTTTCCTTTAATTTGTCACCCTTCTTTATGTCAGTCAAATGAACCCAGGAAGGTGTAGAACAAGTACAAAACTGTCCTGAAGCTTTTTTGCACTGTAGATGGGATGTCTTAATCCAAGTGGCTGGCAAACAGTCATAGTACAGAACGAAGCCAGCGTGGCCGGAGCCAAAAACCCACTGAACATTTCGCACACTGAGCCGAGGACTGCTCTGAGATCTGCTCTCATCTACAGAAGTGTTTTTCCCTGTGTGATGCCGACAGCACAGAGAGTTTGCTGTCAGCAGCACCGCTGATAGACACAGATGAAAGGGTCACGGTGGGAATGTGGGCTGATCCACATTCATAAACACTCTTCACACTATCCTCCACGAAGGAGCCTCACTGACGGCTTTTGTCTCAAGCAGACACAATTTTAACCAAATATAATAGGGAAAGCATGACAGCCTCTCCATGGAAATGCACAGATAAGCAACAGATTCAGGAATTCAGTTTGACAGACATCTAGCAACAGGGAGGGCCTAATTGGTTGGCCTCTTTCATGTAACCCTGTCGTATCCATTGGTAGATAGCAAGAACCCTCTGAATAGATGATAATACATATGTGTGTGTGCGTGTCTGTGTGGCAGGAGACGAGGAGAAAGAAAAAAGCAAGTGAAGAGAACAAGATGCTACCAATAAGAGAGCAAAAACAATTAAAACAGTCCATTGCAGGAGCACTAAGGATTCCTGATAGTTTTGAGCTTATTCTGAATAGTGCATGAATCTGTGAAGCTTGAAAATATAATAACATAATGCACAGCATGTTTAAATAACAATGATCAATCACACAAAAATAAAAATATATTTTGAAGGATATTGGTAAGCAAAATTTTTTTTAAAAGTTTGAATTGCAAGTTATCTATTGGGTACTGCATGCGTTCTGTCACATAAAATCTGAGAACGAACATGCATGTACTGAATAATGCAATACTAAAATAATCTCTCTTTACAAGCTTCAGTGACAGAGACAGAAGCTTTCAGAGACAGTATCCGAGTGGGGATTACATAAAAAAAAATCTACTCTATAGCACATTCTTCCTGACCTTGAGGAAAGAAATGGTCTCAAACAAACCCTTTCACATCGAGCTATAGAATGGTCTCATTGTATCTGTATAATACATACTCAAAGACTCAGAAACATTGATTACATTTCCATATTGAAGATCAGCGGACCAAGTATTAATGCAATAATGTACCAGGTATTAATGCAATATTGATGTGAAATACCCAAAAAATACACAGGGCCTTATTCTCTGGCGTTTCTTTAAAGAGGGCCTATTTTTCCCCTTTTTCTCATATCTCACGTGTCCTCATAACATGTCTCAGCTCAAAATACCCCACAGATCATTTATTATACCATGTTGTAAATGCCCATTTTTGAGTGGAAGGAAAAACATGCTGTTTTCGTGATTGTATCTTTAAATGCAAATGAGCTGTTACTCTCCTGCTTTCCAGAAGAGCCTTTACAGCTCGTGCCTTAGATACTCAGCCAAAAACAAAACATCTGTTTGGTTTTGATTATCATCTCTGTTGCAGTCACGCTCACTTGACATTGCAGTTCTTCGACATCATGAAAGTTTATCTGCACGTGTTTTAAAGCCATAACAAACTTCTGATATATGGTTTTTCTGAGCACACACACCATAAACACATGTAGAGAAAGCTGGATGTCAGACGGCTCGTTGTGTGAGTATTTAAATAATTTCTCTTTCGTGTCTTATTCTGCTTAAACTGTCAAATACACACAAGTTTATGTCAAAAACACACAAGTTTATGTCAAAAACACACATAGTTCACACAAACACAGTCGGTTATGTCTGTGAACGTAAACAGCAAGTAAAGAAATCGCATGTGTGTATTAGATCTGTGTATTAAAGTGAAATCAGCTTAATATACAGGACCTACTGCTGTATATGCTGTTAATATGAATCAATCAACAAAAGTAAAACAGAAAATCACTTACTGCTTTTGACTGAACTTAAGTAACTTCAATAAGAATACATTTCTTACATGAATGCTGCTGTTAAATGCTCTGGCAAGGAGAAAAACATGGCAGACTGTGTACAGCTCACTCAATGCGGGGTCTATGCTAATAGGGCGGATTCCGTCGCTGGTCGTGGGTGGGGCCTGTGCAATGAGACGCCACATTGGAGTACATTCCTGAATGGCCATTTTGAGACGCTGGTTCAGATTTATATGGAAAAAAACGAACGGAGTGGATAGATTTTTACCAAAAATATAGGGTCATAGTGTGTAAGGCTGGGGAAGGCTTAGCCTTTAAAAAAATTACTTTGGCAAAAAAGGCACCTGCACATGTGGTCGACTGCGGCATTAAATCTAGATCTCCTCATGTTGCATCACATATTTTACGCGTTTTACAGCGTTGTGCACTATAACAAATCACACACGATACTGTTGACCTTAAGAATGCAATGGCAATGTTTTGCAATGTTTTGTTCAGTGCGTGAGCAGAACTCTGCCCTTTCGCAAATAATCTCATCATAAACTGATAAACATAAACACATTTGATGATTGTGCTCTTGAGTGCGTCAAAATGTGAAAAGCTTTAAATAAAATATTTTAAAAAAACTAATATAAATCGGTTTCTATTTACAACCTAAATTTGCAGCATTGAGCAATGTAGCCAATCACAAACATATCTGATGATTTTTTGAACACAATGACCAATCAGACCAATCAAATTAAGTTAGAATCCCCTCACCACTCACACTTTTGTCCAGTGCTGAGATCTGCACACTCAAATCTTCTTGTTATAATTTAACTTGTGACAAACTAGGCGATACTCCAATCAGAATTGAAAGAAAACATGTTTGTTCTGCTGCGTAGACTTATGGTTAGACTATTTATTTTTCTAACTGGCTTCCATGCTAAATCACTTATATGCGTGCCTGTTCAAATTATTGTGGTTTTAATTGTAACCACTTTAATAGCAAGAGCATTTATGTTGGGGTGTGTAGGTTGTTGTCGATACGTAACTATTTCATGTGTTTTTAAGGAGGAATATCACATTTAGCCTTACCCAGAATTGGTTCACCCTCTACCTATGAATAGGGTGGTTGTGTACACACACTGCGGACACATACATACTGTATGCTCAAAAACCATAAAAAGTGAATTTTAAATTATAGGACCCCTTTAAAAGATTATTCCAAAAATAGTTCAAACACACTAATGCAAGTCAAGGACTATGCTTAAGCTTCATCCAGACAGAAGCTAATGCAGGAGATAGAGTCATTCATAATGGCCATCCGCTAATGCAGGACTGTCACTCAGCAAGTATTTCCATTAAATACGGACTCAATCTGCCTATAATAGCCCTTCAGCAGTCTCATCTGAGCCTAATCTGAGACTCCAATAACTTTATAATGAATTAAAGAGACCAGACAGATGGGACATTTTCTGACGTGCTAATGATGCTCTAAATGCTATTGTGATATCACAATAAAGGCTGCATCAGATACCATCAAACTGGATAAAAAATTTGCAGTACACTGTAAAAAAATTATTTTACAAATATTACTAGTGTATATTTTACAAGAAATTACTATTTCAGACTTTGTGTTTAATTAATTGTTACTTGTCAGTTCTTTGTAATTATTTGTAAGATATACAAGCAATTTCTGAGTGAAAATTGTTTATAATACACAACAAATTCTTTCAGTGTAGCCATCAAAGAAAAGCAAAGAAAGAAGTGCTTAGGAAAGAACAGAAAAGATGTTAAAGAGGTAAAAGACATTCTCATACCTGTTCGTCAAATTTGATGGGCACATCTGCCAGACTGCCGCTGTCTGCTAACAGACTGAGGTCGAGCTCACTGGGTCCTGTGGAGAAAAACAATAGATACAATCAAGTTCTAAGAAAAGACATTGAAAGAAACATTCAAAGAGGAAATACAGCAATTACAGCAAAGCCTTAGTTTCTTAAATAGAAACACTACTAAACTACTGCCCGTCATTTAAATGAAGTCCTGATGGTTCTTTATTGTTCTGTACCAGTAATTGCAAAAGAAACCCTGGTGTCCTTTCAGTAGCGTGGGCAACAGTCACAAAGGTTTCATTTCCTATATGTTAATTAGTCATTCATTTGTGGCACAAGTAGATGTTTCACCAGAACAAAAGAAGGGTTATTGAAACTGATATTGAATTTGCTTCTGTCTACACAGATGCTTAGATGTTTTCATTGTTGATATGTTATAACCATCTGAACATGCAATAATTCTCTTGACATGATGTTTTATTTGTTAACTGGCAACCCTTTTAGCACTTAGTAAAGGAAAGCCTAGCTTAGAGCCTAGCTTGTTTACGCCACAAGAATGTACTAAAAACAGAAAAGTTTCTCCTTTGTGTTTTTCCGCATACAGATGACAACTTTGTCAAATCAATCCCTGTACACATGGATCCACTAAAACGATAAAAAACGCTGTATACTGCCAGGCCAGTATGGTGATGTCACTTTGTAAAGAAACACTACGCGCCAATAGACTGAACAAGTAATACACACATGATGTCAAAAAAGTTTGCGTTTTCAGGCCCCCAAAACACAGTTGTGTAAATGAACAGCCAAAATGCTAAAAGTTTTCAGTTTTTAATTGAAAATGTGTAAATGGCCCTGTAACTGATGTATCAGAGTATTTGGAAACCTCATATTAAAATCATCACCAAAATAACCAAAGTAAATTTTTAAAGAGAGTGAGTATAAAATGTGTTTTTCAAGCAAAACAAATGTTTGTTAAAACTAAAGAAATAATATTTAAAAGACAAGGTATTGAGACAATTTCTGCTTTTCAAATGTTTGTGGATTGTGCACTGTCTGCACTTTACATCTTTTTTTTCCCCCTCCTAATCCGTGCTCACAAACTGTATTTTGATATAACATACAGCTTAATGTCCAATATAGTAGCTGTTCTCATATTTTCTCAAAGCTGTTAACATATGATATATAGTGACTGACATGTTAGCCAGCAGTCCAAAAAGTTGCTAGGTTTGCCGATAACTTGCTAAGTCGCTAAATTTGAAACACTGGATAGAACACCTGTGTGAGCTTGAGGAGAACTTGCTTAAAACATCCATTGTTGTCAAAAATTGCAAAAATGCATTCAAAAAGGTAGTTCCAAGGAAAGCTCCAAAAACTGTTTTAACCATGGAAAATTCACTGCAGCACATAGCCTTGAGTGACTTGTTGCTTTAATAAGAGCAATTCGATAAACACATGAAGGTTCAATAAATACATTTATTATAATCCTCGGAATAAACTATTCTTCCTCCATGTAATATAGCTTGTTAGCCTAACTATACGAAGCAATGCAGTGAAATCGCTACTCCAACTTCCGGGATCAGTAAACATACCATCTGAATTAGAATCAACAACTGGACGATTTTAAATTGAAAAAAAAAAAAACATTCTATATCCTGGTGTTAAAACTGGAAGAGCATCAGATACTAAAGCATCAATATACAACAGTAAGCCATTCTAATGAATCAGGACATGTTTTTTCAGGATGTTATCAGACTTCTTACTTGGAAATTTATTTATTGCAAACTTGGGTGCACTTTTGGTGTGCCCGGGTTCGATTGACGTCAGAGTTTGGTTCACTTGGATGATGTGAACGCTGTTTTCCAAACTCGGGTGTGCACCCATGAACCGTACCCGAGTCTGCATAAAAAGGGTGGTCTGGGGAACGGTTTATGTGAACTCTGGTGCGGTTCGCTGCTGATATGAACACAATTGTACTAAATCACAAAAGTGAACTGCTATTGATGAGGTATGATTCAATAAAACTGTTTATTGGTATGCATCTTACTCACTTTCCTGACAAGCGTGATTGACACACTGCAAGCAGAGAGTGTTCGCCTTCAGCAGAAATGAACCTCTGCGTTCTTTAGAACATTTGCAGTACATTCGCAGCAGATAGATGCAAGTGCTGTTATGTGCTGACGCTTTGAATACAAAAGCAAAGATTCAAAACACTAAATATAACAGTGAGGTGAGCAATGCTATGTATTTTTGCCACCTTCTTCTGTATCATAATTACCAAGCAACAGGAGTAAACAGTTGCTGGTTTGATGATGCAGACACACTGCGGTTCAGACCCAAATAATATAATCCAGCAGGGGCAAGAGGAGAGGGAGCAATCCAACTCTGGGTCGGACCAGGCAATCGAACCAAGTGTGCAAGCATACTGGATGGATGGGATGGATGGATGGATGGATGATGGATAAATAAATAAATAAATAAATAAATAAATAAATAAATAAATAAATAAATAAATAAATAAATAAATAAATAAATAAATAAATAAATAAATAAATAAATAAATACTTGGGCCAAGCTAAAAATGGTGAAATATTTAGTGGTCTTTTAATGGTCCTAGGGCATTTTCACACCTATAGATTGTTTGTTTTGTTCCGAAACAGGGACTTAATTTGTTACAATGTTTCATTTTCTTCTTGGTTCGGTTTGCTTTCACAAGGCAACATTTCAAACCAAATTGTGTTTATGCAAGTCACATGTGCATACAACTGTCCTCTTATTGATGATTGACAAGGTCGCTCCATGAGTTTATTGTGGCTTTATTTGTAACTGTCGAGACACACGCAAACACTATACAAATGTAGCTGTCGTTCCTGCTGTTAAATTCTACATTCGTATTAATACTGCAGCAGATTCAAACAAGCTCTCTCTGGATCTCCCAGCGCTGTCTAGAGGTTAACTGTGTCAAGACAAACACAGACAAGGCTTCATCGGGACAGCATTCTCACAAAGAGAAGCGCAATTACACAACATTTTAAGATGAAGAGGGACTCACTCACAGAATCAGAAACTATTGCTATTATAGCACATTTCCTGTTATGAATTATAATACCACTTGGTTCATTGGGTCGGATTGCTTACACATCTCAAGCAAACTGTCCCAGAGTTCATTTGCAATCGGGCCGAGACCACCTCGTTCAGGTGGTCTCTAAGCGATTGTTTTGGTGCAGATCCGAGCGCGATTGCCGTGTTCACATATGCCTAATCTAAACGAACCCAAGGGAGAAAGGTGTGAAAGCAACCTTCACCCTTTTAATCACAAATCACTGGACAGGAAATTAGCAAGAATTGCACAAATACTGTAGATAATGTAACTTAGCATGGAATAGCCTTCCTCAACTTGCTTTAATTCAGCAAATTTCCTGACCAATAATTTGTGGTTAAGACAATTAACAGCCTAGTGTATATCCCAAAATGATAATTCATTCAAAAGCTTAAAACAGGTCAAGATTTAAGAAGGTTAAATCTTATTTCAGTTGGTTTCATTTATTTCTAAAAATGATTATGCCAAAGTGTTTTCAACCAATCATTGAAATTTTAAGGGTACTTTCACACCTGCCTCATTTAGTTTGGTTGAATCATACTACAGGGAGTGCAGAATTATTAGGCAAATTAGTATTTTGACCACATCATCCTCGTTATGCATGTTGTCTTACTCCAAGCTGTATAGGCTGGAAAGCCTACTACCAATTAAGCATATTAGGTGATGTGCATCTCTGTAATGAGAAGGGGTGTGGTCTAATGACATCAACACCCTATATCAGGTGTGCATAATTATTAGGCAACTTCCTTTCCTTTGGCAAAATGGGTCAAAAGAAGGACTTGACAGGCTCAGAAAAGTCAAAAATAGTGAGATATATTGCAGAGGGATGCAGCAGTCTTAAAATAGCCAAGCTTCTGAAGCGTGATCATCGAACAATCAAGCGTTTCATTCAAAATAGTCAACAGGGTCGCAAGAAGCGTGTGGAAAAACCAAGGCGCAAAATAACTGCCCGTGAACTGAGAAAAGTCAAGCGTGCAGCTGCCAAGATACCACTTGCCACCAGTTTGGCCATATTTCAGAGCTGCAACATCACTGGAGTGCCCAAAAGCACAAGGTGTGCAATACTCAGAGACATGGCCAAGGTAAGAAAGGCAGAAAGTCGACCACCACTGAACAAGACACACAAGCTGAAACGTCAAGACTGGGCCAAGAAATATCTCAAGACTGATTTTTCTAAGGTTTTATGGACTGATGAAATGAGAGTGAGTCTTGATGGGCCAGATGGATGGGCCCGTGGCTGGATTGGTAAAGGGCAGAGAGCTCCAGTCCGACTCAGACGCCAGCAAGGTGGAGGTGGAGTACTGGTTTGGGCTGGTATCATCAAAGATGAGCTTGTGGGGCCTTTTCGGGTTGAGGATGGAGTCAAGCTCAACTCCCAGTCCTACTGCCAGTTTCTGGAAGACACCTTCTTAAAGCAGTGGTACAGGAAGATGTCTGCATCCTTCAAGAAAAACATGATTTTCATGCAGGACAATGCTCCATCACACGCGTCCAAGTACTCCACAGCGTGGCTGGCAAGAAAGGGTATAAAAGAAGAAAATCTAATGATATGGCCTCCTTGTTCACCTAATCTGAACCCCATTGAGAACCTGTGGTCCATCATCAAATGTGCGATTTACAAGGAGGGAAAACAGTACACCTCTCTGAACAGTGTCTGGGAGGCTGTGGTTGCTGCTGCACGCAATGTTGATGGTGAACAGATCAAAACACTGACAGAATCCATGGATGGCAGGCTTTTGAGTGTCCTTGCAAAGAAAGGTGGCTATATTGGTCACTGATTTGTTTTTGTTTGGTTTTTGAATGTCAGAAATGTATATTTGTGAATGTTGAGATGTTATATTGGTTTCACTGGTAAAAATAAATAATTGAAATGGGTATAAATTTGTTTTTTGTTAAGTTGCCTAATAATTATGCACAGTAATAGTCACCTGCACACACAGATATCCCCCTAAAATAGCTAAAACTAAAAACCACTTCCAAAAATATTCAGCTTTGATATTAATGAGTTTTTTATGTTCATTGACAACATGGTTGTTGTTTAATTATTAATGTTGTAAAATTAATCCTCAAAAATACAACTTGCCTAATAATTCTGCACTCCCTGTAGAGTTCGTTTTCCCCTTTGGTGCGGTTTGTATGGTCAGGTGTGAAAGCAGCAGTCGCACTCGGGTGCGCACCAAAAGCGGACCAAACAAGTGTACCGAGACCTCCTTGAAGAGGGTGGTCTCAGTATGCTTTCAAACGAACTCTGGAGCGGTTCGTTTGTGGTGAGAACGTGATCCGACCTCGAACAGACCCAACTGCAAAAAGTACTGATAATTTTTGGACTAAACCAGCTGCCGTAGTCAGCTGCGCTGTGCATCATGTGATGAGGAAGTGTTTGTTACAGTTTGCACTTTAGCATGGCAGCTCATGGGTAAACTTGGAGTACTGAGGAGGTGCGGAGCCTCATAGAAATTTGGTCTGATGACCATATTAGGTCCCAACTTTCGAAAACTCACAAGAACAGCGTGATCTTCGCTTGTAGTGACGAGTGATGCGTGCTTGCCGTTTGCAGTGCATTAGAACGTTGTTTTCAAGCCACATCCGCGCTTCATTATAGAAATGTATTGTTTGCCTATTGTGGTGTATACAAACAATGTAATAGATTATGGCCAGGGACAAAACCAGTCCAAGCAGTCGCAGTTTAGGAAATACGCCATGGCCAATGAGTGATGTGGATGTTGTCATGTGACTGCATTTTGGTTAATTTCAACTGGTTCGGACCAAAGCAATCAGTGTGGTTTGAAAAGGAACCAAAAAAGCTGAAAAAATGCTACAATGTATAATTGTTTGCCCTTGGTTCGGACCAAATGAACCGAACTAGAGATGTGAAAGCACCCCAAGAGAGCTTTATTTATTACAATCGATAGACAGTTAAACCACCTAGACATTTTTGACTTTTGAATAATGTAACACATCCGGGGGAAAAAAAATACTGAGATTTCATTTTAGAAATTGCAAGTGTCCAGATGAAAATATTTCATGAAGATTCTGACAGATCAGTGACTTTGACGTGAAGCCTTCGTCACAGGGGTCTGGCTTCAGCCATGTAGTCATGTTTTGTGTAAAAGCATCTGTTCTGAGTTCTGATTCAGCTCAGTGCTGCACTAACACAGGCTGGAAGAGGCTGATGCCTTCTGACATCAGTCACCTCCCTTATAGATCCTACACTGTAGCGTCCCCTGACAGCTCCATTCCCTGTCCTCCAGCGCTAAACCAAAAGTGACAGCATCTTCTCATACAGAAAGAACAGGCTGTTTCATCCTACTACCCCTATTCATACTGCTTTTACCTGAAGTCATCTGAATAAGTCTTAGGGGAAGAGCAGCTGTCTGACCGACTGTTCCTCGTACTATGAAGGACATGTGGTGGGATTATGTATTAAGGCAGAGACTTTGCACCTGAGGCCACAGGAAGTAATGGAACCTTTTCATAGTTCCTAGACCTATTGGCAGAAGTACCCACTTTTTGGCATGTTCGCATTGCAGGACCTGGGATTTCAGTTAAAGAAAGGCCTTTTGGGGCAAAATTTGCTCCTACTTCAGAGTAGGGTCTAACCCAGCAAGACAGGAACTACCAGTGACGTACGTGCATGTTGATTGGCCGGATGCATGCGAAACACAGGCAGCCGACATTTTTTAAAGCTATGTAAACACAGTTTATAGCTTATATATTTACTCCATGAACATGGAAAACAGCAATAGATGGTCCGACAACGAATTTTAGGCACTTCTCAATTTTTACACTAAGGAGGAAATACATTGCGACTTTGAGGGGACCAAGCAAAACATGAGAATGTATTTCTGCTCACTTAGCTGCATTGGGCATCAACCTCACGGCAAACGTTATAATACTTTTTCGTTAACTGTTTACTTTGTTTAACAGTTCCAACTGGCGGTGTGAATGCAACCAGGGAAATAGTCTATTATGCCCTGGTGGCTAGTTCCTATAACTACCTGGTGCGTTGATGATTAAAATGATTAAGGATAGCAAAAAATGTATCAAAAAATTTTGTGCCACAGAAAAAAATGTTTTGTTAAAGTCCAGCAAATTTTGTCATTAGCACAGTATACACATACTGTACGCACTCAATCTGATTTTTCGAACGCCACATACTCGGTCACATTTGCGCATTCAATTTTGGACTAATCAGTTTGTTCACAAGGTAGCAACAGAGCTCCAGGGCCGCTGATTCACATGGTCAAAGAAAAAAAAATGAATAAATGGAAGAGACAGAAATGTGGAACCTACAACAACAATGGATGGACACGTGGATGAGAGATTGTGCGAGGAGATTAGAAAGTACCCACATTTGTACAACTAGCCTTAAATAATATTAAGATGCGTATATGGGTCATAAACTCAAGAGTTTGCACAGGCACTGGAAGTAGTGATGAGTTGGCCATGAATGATTCGTTCATTCTGTCTCTGAAAGTGATTTGTTAATTTTGTGTTGATCGCACATGTGCAATATCCAATAGGTTCTGTACAGGAAACAGAATTGATTAGTTCACGTCTCGAGTCTTCAGGTTCGAGGTCGAGTCGTTCGTTCATCCAGTGATATCCCCATAGAGGCTATGCTGTCTGTACCGGAAAGAGAAATGATTAGTTCACCTCTCGAGTCTTCGGGTCTGACTCTTCTGAGTCACATGACGTGACAGCTGTATTTGGATACAGAAATAGTTAATAATTCCCAAACTTCCTTACAAACAAGCAGATAGTCTTTTTTTTTCTTTACTCGTAGGCTTCAGTTACATGATGCGTTTCTAGTCTCAAATTGTAGCTTTTTTATTTCTTACAATTTATATTTTTTTATAACATGTGGGTAATAAAAGTGCTTTAAACAAACTTTATCCGTATGATGGGGGAAATCACTTTGATAAAGCAATACTTACAGTACAATAATAACATAGTTACGTGACAAAAGAACGAACGTCTCGAACCCAAGACTCGAGAGATAAACAAATCATTTCTGTATCCGGTATCGACTGCGCTGTCACATGATGAATGAATGACTCGAACCTGAAGACTCAATATGTGAACTAATCATTTCTGTATCCGGTACAGACTGCGCTGTCACATGATGAACGAATGACTCGAACCTGAAGACTCGATATGTGAACTAATCATTTCTGTATCCGGTACCGACTGCATAGCCTTACAGCTTATGTGGCTTTCACGTGATGAATGAATGACTTGAACCCAAGACTCGAGAGGTGAACTAATCATTTCTCTTTCCGGTACAGACAGCATAGCCTCTATGGGGATGTCACGGGATGAACGAACGACTAGATCGGGAGGTGAGGTAAACTGACTGATATAGCCTGAATGAAGACCCAGATAAGCAATGAATTAATCGTTTATGTTTCGCATTATTTGGGCTTGTCCTTGCATTCCATTTTATTCTTATTCTAAATGTGATCAGTTGATGTGTTGGGGAATTTGGCCATTATATGTAACATTTTAATGTGTTGGGGAATTTGGCTATTAACATGTAACATTTGAATTATATTCTGCTGAAATTAACGAAATGACTCGAAAAAAGATTAATTCATTTTGATGAACGAGATTCAAAGATCAGAGTCAGTAAAATGATCCGAACCTCCCATTACTAACTGGAAGCACAAGTTCTGTATGTTGTCATAATGCGCATGAGGCGACCGCCTCACACATGCATATTACGTGTTCGCGGGGTGTTTCTTGACAAAGTGACATCGCCAACTACTGGCCTGGCATGCATAATACAGTCTTTTTAGTCACTTTCGAAGATCTATGTAAACTGGGATCATTTTGACAACATATGTATTCTGTTTTTAGTACAGTACTGTCACAGGTTGTTGCAGGCAAACAGATGATGAATAATGTTCCAACAAGTTTAATAGCATGAATAGTTCTCAATAAAACAGGCAATACCCGACAACCAGAGAATGAAACAGATGAACATATATCTGGTGCTGGGGTGATGAGGTGATAGAAGACAGCTGGTGGTGATTGAAGAATGCGTGCAGGTGGTGGACCAGGAAGGATTCTGGGTAATGTAGTGCTGAAGGTGACATATGATCGTGACAAGTACATTGTTGTTGTGTAAACATACCCTAAGAGGTTAACAACTCAAATAGTTGTATTGAATTGTAATAATATTTCACAATATTATTGTTTCATTGATTAAATAAATGTTGCCATGGTGAGCATAAGTGACTTTTTTTTTTAAAAACATAACAAATCTTACTAACCACAAACTTATGGTAGTACATATATGTTTATATCCAATCCAGTATATTATGTGAAGTCTACACAGCACAACACAATTCTGCACCAGAAAGCTTATAGAGTTATAGGGCAATATTGGCTAGTACGACCAAATACACACCATGACAAATCAGAGGGACAGTTTGATTTGAAGCATTAAATGCATTGCCGCTGGAGTTCTCTTATTAATATCACAGTTCAATCAATAATAGGAGAAGCAGAACAGTGGGTTCTCAAAACACCATCCAATCACTGACCGATTTTTAAAGAGGCCTCAGATCAGTCAGCATGAAATATATAATGACACAAGAATCATTAGCAGCAGGGTGAACATGGCAGGGGGTGGAGGTGTAATTAACCTATGCTCGATTTGATTGGCAAACACCACAGTCCTGGCCTATAAAGCTGCCGGCTAAAGCTTGACCGAGCCTCATCAGTCTCTGATGCAATAAAATTAGAAATTGCCCTGGTTTCCTACTGAATCCCACAAGCGCGGAATGCCATGTAATCAACACTAACACTATTATTATGCACTGTCGGTGTAATGTGCTATGCACTGCAAATTGTTGCCTTCACTAAAATGGACACTTGTTCATTATCAGTGAAGATTATCTTTTTTATATATAGGTTTAGATGTGTGCCAAAAACATTGCACATGCACTAACATTAGAGAGTTAAGAAATTCATATTTTGAATGCATTAAACTGATAATTATGACAGTAAAATATTTTATGTAATTCATAATTTTAAATAAATGCCATTTTTTTTACTTTAAAAAAGTATCACAGTTTCCACCAAAATATTAAGTATATTAAGTACAGGTGTTTTCACCATTAATAATAAGAAATGTATCTTGAGTAGCAAATTATTATTATAATTATTTCTGAAGGATCATATGACTGAAGACTGGAGTAAAAAAACCTGGAAATTAATTTCACATCATAGGAATACATATATATATATTCCCAAATTCAGTATCTCAGAAAATTGAAGACACCTGGTGCCACACTCTAATCAGCTAATTAACTCAAAACACCTGCAAAGGCCTTTAATGGTCTCTCAGTCTAGTTCTGTAGGCTACAAAATCATGGGGAAGACTGCTGACTTGACAATTGTCCAAAAGACGACAATTGACACCTTGCACAAGGAGGGCAAGACACAAAAGGTCATGGCAAAAAAGGCTGCATGGCTGTTCACAGAGCTCTGTGTCCAAGCACATTAATAGAGAGGCAAAGGGAAGGAAAAGATGTGGTAGAAAAAAGTGTACAAGCAATAGGGATAACCGCACCCTGAAGAGGATTGTGAAACAAAACCCATTCAAAAATGTGGGGGAGATTCACAAAGAGTGGACTGCAGCTGGAGTCAGTGCTTTAAGAACCACTACGCACAGACGTATGCAAGACATGGGTTTCAGCTGTCGCATTCCTTGTGTCAAGCCAATCTTGAACAACAGACAGCGTCAGAAGCGTCTCGCCTTTGCTAAAGACAAAAAGAGAAAAAAGTGGTCCAAAGTTATGTTCTCTGATGAAAGTAAATTTTGCATTTCCTTTGGAAATCAGGGTCCCAGAGGAGGAAGAGAGGAGAGACACACAATCCACGTTGCTTGAGGTCCAGTGTAAAGTTCCCACAGTCAGTGATGGTTTGGGGCGCCATGTCATCTGCTGGTGTTTGTCCACTGTGTTTTCTGAGGTCCAAGGTCAACGCAGCCGTATACCAGGAAGTTTTAGAGCACTTTATGCTTCCTACTGCTGACCAACTTTATGGAGATGCAGATTTCATTTTCCAACAGGACTTGGCACCTGCACACAGTGCCAAAGCAACCAGTACCTGGTTTAAGGACCATGATATCCCTGTTCTTAATTGGCCAGCAAACTCGCCTGACCTTAAGCCCATAGAAAATCTATGGGGTATTGTGAAGAGGAAGATGCAATATGCCAAACCCAACAATGCAGAAGAGCTGAAGGCCACTATCAGAGCAACCAGGGATCTCATAACACCTGATCAGTGCCACAGACTGATTGAGTCCATGCCATATATATAAATAAATAAAACAGTTATTATTATTAAATTAAATAACTGTTTTCTCTCTCACTCTTTCTCTCTCTCTCTCTCTCTCTCTCTCTCTCTCTCTCTCTCTATATATATATATATATATATATATATTATATATATAAATATACAATATATATATATATATATATATATATATATATATATATATATATATATATATATATATATATATATGAAGAGTTCAGATGCAAAAGCCTCTAAAAGCCACTTCGGTCAAAAATGAGATAACGATACTGAGTGAATGCTCTCCGCATATAGTATATGTTCATAAAATACTTTCACTTCAAACCTACTAAATCCCAGCCTCAGCCCATTCAGAAGTACCCGTACTTAGGTAGAAACCTATACATAGAAGCCTGACAAAAATGCTTATTTTAAAGAAAAACACCAGATGGACTTAGAGGCTTATCACAGTTTTTACTGTATTTTTTATTAAATAAATGCATCTTTAGTGAGCATAAGAGACTCAAAACCATTTAAAAATATATTTTATTATTTTTTTCTTAGATTTAAGGGTTTGTGGCTGTGTGTGTTCACTTCTGACATTTTCTGGTCAAGTGCTCCTGTTCATGATTAAATGGCAGTAGATTTAAACATCAGATTCCACAGTAAATCCTTCTGAAGGTGGTAGGACACATTGGATCAGGCCAGATGTAGGACACTATTTTCTCTGGCTGTTCTGATTCAGGTTTGACAAGCTTTGCATGTGTTTGATCAGCTGGGTTGGGTAAGCAGTGAACTTATAAGCAGAAAGCATGCAAATCTGCTCAAATGTTATTGGCCGATCACACACTACAGGTTTTTGCGTTCCATCTGTGCCATCATTCAACTGTTTATACTGCCATTTTTTACCTCTTATCTTACTGTTTTTCAGAATCTCACATCATCAATGTCACATTTTTAGAGATGCCATGTCCAATTAAATGTTGAATGCATTTTGTGCAAAAGCAATGGAACATTTTTACATTTCAGCCCACATACACTGCTGTTGTGTTCACTGTGTGAAGGTTTGATAAAGTGACCTAAGTATTGAGAAATTGGTCCTAGGAATAAAAATAAACAAAAGATGTTAAATCGACAGTCTGCTAGGAGCATCAGAGCAACTGCAGCAATAAGTAATTAAAGAAGTTTTTAGATTATTTTAGGCAGAACATCTGAGAAAATATGAATATATTGGTGGCGCTGGCATGGTTAGTGTGAGGTATGACATATGCAAAGTTTGGTGTCAATATGCCAAAGCGTTGCAGAGTTACAGCCTCAGAATCAGCTTGGCACCATGCCATCAAACTCAGAGATGACAGTTTGGTCAATCAAATATCAATACAGAGTTTTCTAATGATATGTGAATTTGTTCATAAAATACAGCATTTTATGACAAAATTCTAAATGGCTTTCGCCCAAAATGGCCAATATGGGAAAATTGGTTATCATTCGACTCGATATGTTGCACCGAAGATACCAGATTGTGTTTTTGGGCAAACCATTCAGAAGTTATAGCCATTTTACATATCTCCTGACCAGTAGGTGGCACTGTGCTGAAATATTGCATGTAGCCTCAGGTCATATTTGTGGTGACCAAGACTCGGTGCAATACGCTAAAGCATTGCAGAGATATAGCTATACATATATTTTGATATGCTCTTCATCAGATTAGTTAGGGTGTTATTCGAGAACGGTTTGGTTCATCGAAAAATATTTGAATAACTTTTTTGCCATCACGGTATGATGATGATGATGTGAGCCAATTTTGGTGAACCATCTAGGGCAATTTCAAAAAAGTAATTTTTTTCGGAAATTTATAAATGCTGGAAAGATTTTCATGATGGAAAATGACGAAAGTGCGAAAGCCCTTACGGTGCAAAAGTTACTTGCATAAACGTAAATACAACTTCGGACAGTTGGTGGAGCTATGTATTTGGGAACTATGATGGACTGTATATTTAATTTAAATGTAGATTTTATCTGTAAGAAATCACCTCAGATGTTATTCCTGCTAAGGAAATGGAGAGAATTCTCTGTAAGACAGGTTGTTTTGCAAAGAGTTTATACTTGTTTAACGGAGAATGTGTTACCACATTCGTTGTCGTTATAGAACACCAAAAGCAACTAAAGCAATATATAAGCAACTTTTGTACCAAATGCAATAGGTCTTCTGAATATGGGGTAGGAATGTGAATATTTTTAGCTTATTGTGATATTGTGTGGATGCTGTGTATTGTTATATGTATTGTGTGGATGTTGTGTATTGTTATATGTATTGTGTGGATGCTGTGTATTGTTACATTTTAAAATCTTGCTTATTACTTACAAAGCACTAAATGGTTTAGCTCCCCAGTACCTGAGCGAGCTCTTAAAGGTCCCGTTCTTCGTGATCCCATTGTTCAAACTTTAGTTAGTGTGTAATGTTGCTGTTAGAGCATAAATAATACCTGTAAAATTATAAAGCTCAAAGTTCAATGCCAAGCGAGATATTTTATTTAACAGAAGTTCCCTTTCAAAGCCTACAGCGAACGGCTGGCTTGGACTACATCCTGGTACTTCCTTCATAAATGACGTCGATAGAACAGTAGAACAGACTAACCTCCGCCCACAAGAATACGCGAAAAACGGGGGCGTGGTCTTGTTGCTGTCCCACGTGGAGAAGAGGACGTGTCGTGTGGAGAAAAGGAAGTGTTGTGTTTGACTGTGTTTGTCGCCATGTCGTCGAGACGCTGTTATTTTCATCCCGGAGTCAAATCACCTTTGTTTGGCTTTCCCAGGGACGCTGTAGAGATCATTAAGCGCATATATCTCCCGTTAAGAGGCGTGACCTTTCCACGTGCGCTAAGCTGCTGTTGAATCACAGCACAGGACCGTGCTACGTTCGCTAAGCTGCTGTCAAATCAAAACACGGGAACCGCTGGCACAATCAGAACTCGTTACGTTTTCTGAAGGAGGGACTTCATAGAATAAAGGAAGTCATCAGCCGTTTTCAGGACAGTGAAAACAGCGGTATACAGATAAGTAAATTGTGTTAAAAATACTGTTTTTTTTTACACGCGAAACATGAACACATGTTATATTGCACACTGTAAACACAATCAAAGCTTCAAAAAGACACGAAGAACGGGACCTTTAACATATTATACTCCATCACGTCTACTGCGGTCTCAAAATTCTGGCCAGTTGATAATACAGAGAATATCGAAATCAACTGCAGGCGGTCGATCCTTTTCCTATTAAGCACCTAAACTCTGGAACAGTCTTCCTAACATTGTACGGGAAGCAGACACACTCTGTCAGTTATAAATCTAGACTAAAAACACATCTCTTTACTGTGGCATACACATAAAACACTTTTTCAATGAAATGATTGTTAGGCTGCATTAACTAGGTCAGCCGGAACCGGGAACACTTCCCATAACACCTGATGTACTCGTTACATCATCAGAAGAATGGCATCTACGCTAATGATAGTCTCTCTGTTTTATCCCGAGGTTTACTGCAGTCAGCCGGATCCGGGCCGTATCCAGATCAGATGATGGACCTGCACCCAGACAAGACCAACGCATGACCCTGAAGTGTCTGCAGAGACCGTGTCAATTAGACTCCCCTGAAATTGCCTCGTCGAAACGGCATCCTCAATAAACCTGTGTCCGGCGTGATGACTCCGATTGTTTGAATATTACAACTTAATAATTCTTAAATCGATATGTCATCCTCAATAAACCCATCTCCAGCGTGTTGCCTCCGATCCTTTGAATATTGCACTTTAATAATTATTTAATCAACATCATCCTCAATAAACCCGTCTCTCGGCGTGTTGCCTCCGATCCTTCGAATATTCCGATCTATTATGACCTCTGACCTGTAAAGTTACCAGAATAATAATCATACACTGCTTGTTAATTGGCCAGAGGAGAACTGGCACCCCGACTGAGCCCGGTTTCTCCCAAGGTTTATTTTTCTCCATTAGGTCACCTGATGGGGTTTTGGTTTCCTTGCCACTGTTGCCTCTGGCTTGGCTTGCTCAGTTGGGGACACTAAATTGTTCTAAATTGTTCAACTAAATATCCAAATAAATCTAATCATTAAACTAAATTAACCATATAAACTAAATTACTGATCTAATTACTGATCTAAAGCCCACACTGTCACTGTATGATAATTGAAATGAACTGATGACATAACCGTTTTCTCCAGAATGGCTATACGGCTGAATAAAATTATGTTGCATTATTTTCCTGTTTAACACTGTAAAGCTGCTTTGAAACAATCTGCATTGTTAAAAGCACTATATAAATAAGGTTGACTTGACTTGACTTGACTTGTACTGTGTGGATGCTGTGTATTGTTATATGTATTGTGTGGATGCTGTGTATTGTTATATGTATTGTGTGAATGCTGTGTATTGTTATATGTAATGTGTGGATGTTGTGTATTGTTAATTGTATTGTGATTGTATGGCGAGACCAAAGACCAATTTTCAGCTAAGGCTGAACAATAAAGTACAACTAACAACTAACTAGAGGGAATGAGTTAGAGACTGCAAATTTGCTGTGGTTCAGACTGTTCTCCCACAAGCGGGTCTATGAGCTGTCAAAGACTCAAGACTGGAAGAACAACAACAACATGAACATGAACTATAACGGATACAACAAATGCCCACGTACCTTCAGTGTTTGGCCCCTATAATGACTATATCTAGGGTTAGTGCCTATGCTGGACTTTTCAAATATTTAATTTTTAAAATTGATATATAAGACTTCAAATTAGAGATTTTTGTTTTATACAACACAGCTGTATTTTTATTAACTAATGTTAAAGGCACAATATGACATCATACCCACGTTACCCTTGGTTTTATTTTGTAGAAACGCTTCAATATATGATGTGTTTTATTAAGACATGTGAGCAACTGTTTGGATACATTCATCAACAGACAACGAATCATTGTTCATTGCTCAACCCAGTTAGTCTTATTGTTTAAATCTTGTTTTCTTGATTTACCGCGAATACCCTTGTTTTACCATGCCTAATATCGATCTAACTTACAGCAGTGTGCAACCAGTGTCCTCATAGTAGCCGCCAAGCGAACACACAGAGTAGCATTAAAACATAGCTTTCAACACATTCAAATGTATCTATTATGATAAAACAGCTGTCGTCTGCGGTATAATAAAAGCTCCACTGCTCTCGAGCCGTGTGTCGCGCCTTGTCTGTCATTAGCAATTGCTCCAGCGGCCTTGTTCTGCTCCAACGGCTTTCAGCCCCACCCTGCTTCATACTACAGTAACGTTAATAAATCTTTAATACATTAGCTCATCCATGAATATGATTTCTGTTCAAATCCTGTCAGATTCTTTTCCACCCCTGTAGAGGTAAAGACAACAACTTAACTCATGGTTAGTTCATGTTAGTTAATACATTAACTAATGTTAACAAATGAAACCTTATTGTAAATGATTACCAAAAAGATTATATAAAACCATACATTTCTTTGTTTGTTTATGTATGAATGTTATTTATCTTTTATAACTGTCCTAATTCCAAAATGTTGTGCTATATAAGCTACAGTAGATACATAATGTATAACATCAACTGCTGTTTCCAGTGTGAGATGGCAGGGGCCTGACACTCGTTAATAATTCAGCAGCAAGTGAAGGACAAAAGTTTAATACAACACTTCACCTCTCTGTGGCAGTCTGTCACTTGCTCACCTCAAGGTTACAGGGCCCAGAGAGACTGATACCAGCATTAATGCCTGCATTATCACACAGACCCTTCTCTTCCACCGACCTCCTTATTCATCCTCTAATTTCTCACTTGTAGATAAACAGCCGTTTCAACAACAGTTTCTACTGTCAATGACACATGACAGCATGGGGAGCCATAGACCTTTGTGAGAAGATCAAATTCACATGGATGCTTTGGTGTCGTTCAAGGGCATGAGATCAAGAGTTCTGTGATGTGTGCTTCCTGTCAGGCAGAGGAAATCTTGACAGGAGATTATTTAAATCCAGCGTCTGGAAAACTTTCATTTGTGGGAAGTCGAAATCTTTTTCACTACTCTGAAAACCCTTGTTAGACAATTTGAGTTTCTGCTACTCTGAATAACACAGAAGAGAAAACAGCCTCTGAAGGATGTTTATAGACATTGATGGTTGACTTCTGAAGTTCACATCTTAATCTTTGTAAAGGAGACTGATTTTCTATACAGTCGATTACAGTCAATTATAAATATGCTACCCATATTTATCTTTAGCTAATTTATCCTGACCACCTCAGCTGAAGCCACGGTCGCAGTGTAAAATGGTCTGAGAAACAAAAATTTCTTTCCTGTTTTGACATGTTTCTTATTGAAACAGAGAGTTGGAATTGGACAATTTTTGTTTAAATAGTTATTGCAAAGATGGCTTCTCTCAAATGTTATATTGCAAATAAGGTAAAGGGACCCTAGTATGCTGACACTGATGATGTTTGTACTTTCTAAATCATATTTTATGAAAAAACGGTAATAATCACACATTATCAAAACAGGTGAATTTAATTTATTGCTAATATTTTTATGATGTTTAAGCAAAAATTGCACACCCTTTTTTTTCATTTGCACCAGATTTTGTTTTATAAACATTTTTATTCTTGGCTAATAAATGTAGCACTTTATTTTACAGTCCAGTTCCATATTAACATACCATGTACTATAGTAATTACAATAACTAGGTGCTAAACTTGAGCCTAGACCTAAACATAACCTTAATCCACATAGTTATTAAATTACAATACTTTACTGGGTAATTACACTGTAACTACACTGTAAGTACACATACTGAAATAAAGTGCAACCAATACATTTTTATGTTGCCTGTATGCTACATGTATATATCCTAGCAAACATATTTCAGTTGCACTTTATTTCACAGTATGTGTACTTACCTAAGAAAATACTGGTTAATATAAGGTAACTACATGGGCTAGAGGTTCATGAAACAGAGTTGTGAACAGATATGTACAGGCTGCACATTGCTGAAAACACTAAAAGCACTCATAAATTTGACCAAGAAGTGGAAATTGGTTATTTTTTGCATTTTTCTGAGCAATTTCGTGGCAGAGTGTGAGTGGCAGCCGGCCCTCTGCATTTATTAATGAGCATGAACTCTATTAACCCAATCACTGTGCTGTATTAAGCATGAGATCGCATTAGAGCGGAGAATTCAAACAACATGCATGAGTGCGGTTTCTGTGCAGAAAGCGGCGATGAGTTTAACACATAGACCGTAAAAAAATATGGACGCCGCGTCTTCGCTACCTTCCACTGAAGAAAAGTGAAGCGGTAAACATCCGAATATGGCGGTGACATCTTGCGCAGACTTGGTCCCAAGTCTGCACAAGATGTCACCACCATAATCGGACCGGTGTCTGGACCAGTGTGCGCAGTAGAGAGCAGGAAGTAGAGCCCCAATATCAAAAGCCCGTCCACACTCTCGCAGATGCAGAACTATTCATTATGTTTGTGTGAAATAAACAGTTATGGAAATTAAGAAATTAAAGCTAAAGCTCCAATCTCCTCCCGAAAATCCTGAAAAAAAGTCTGTTAGTGCCTCAGTGACAACTTCACTCAGAGAAGCTCATTCATGACATCACAGCCCCCGTTTTTATTGCATCAAATAACTAACTAAAACCAAACTTATTTAAAAAAATGAACTTTCTGAAATTAAATCATCGTGATAAAAACTGCCTAAAATGACAGAAGCCATCTTTGGGGGAAAATTATTTGAAGTTTAATTTGATTGTTTAGTTTGTCTTGCGTCCTTTAGAATACAGGGAGGGGCGGGGTTATGAGCTATATTGGGACCAACCACCTTAAGACGCTTTGGCTTCAGTTTTCAACATGAGTGCGGCAGGCTTGGTTTAACAACGCTCACCATGTGGATCATATAGATCAGATACAGACCAGAGTGAGGGCGTTTCAAGTTTTTTATGGACATATTTCATATACTCTAATGCTCTAAATATGAATCTGCAGCGTGTATGCGCACATAATTACTCACGTCTTCTTAAAATGAAATATATGTGCAAATAAGGACACTGATACAGCCATATGTCTGATCATGATCGCGATGACACAATGGATTATTCTGATACACAGAAGACAATGATGTTGACCGGAAATTCAAAGAAGAATGGGCAAAACAAGTAACTGCCTTTATTCTGCAGGAACCGGGGTCTAAATAAAGTTCTGGGTAAAGATTTCCCCCTCAAAACGGCCCTGCTCGTGAGATAGTACTTTTTCAAAGTTCAGGAACTTTCGGGGGTGGGACTTAGGCGCTGAACATGCTGATTGGTTGAGCTCAAGCAGCATTTTATTTCAACCTAAAAGTCTGTAGATAGTAGGCAGTAAGATTTGTTTACTATTCAAATCAACAATGGAGTTTTAAAAATACGACCGATATTAAGTTTATTTGCGGAGGACGAAATCCAGTGGGCTCTGGAAAGTTGCACGCAACCCTACGTCACCGGACTAATCTTCACGGTACTTTAGACCGCTATGGAAATGCAGTAAGCAGCAGGTCTGAGGGAAAAAGAGTTCCTGGGACAAATTGTTCTGGGTAATTTCGGTGGAAACAGGGTTTTATACATTTTAAATGTTCTACCGTGTTTCTCCCTCATTTTGGCAGTTTGTGGTTATATATGGTTTAAAATGCTTCAAGGTGCCCTCAACTCTGTTTTTCTCTCTGTGGTCATATTTTAATATTCATGTGTGTCTGTATAATGAGCATGTTGTAGGTCTGTGTTTTATTGGTTGTTGTCTCCCCTCATCCTTCCTCTACACTCCCACTTTTCCACAGCTTTACACGCCCATTTTTTTGCAACTCTGAGGTGTGAATGACCAGGCTAAGGGTTTCATGACAGGTATAGATTTAGGGGTAGGTTCAGGGTTAGTACCTAGTTATTACCCAGTTAATGTAATTACTATAATACGTACATAGCAGTGTTAATTTCGTTGACAAATAATTTTCGTCATAATTTTCGTCAACAACCTTTTTTCACTGACGAAAACGAGACGATAACTAAATAAAAACTAGTGTTGGATGACAAAAACTATGACGAAAATCAACTGTCATTTTTGTCAACAAATAAAAACCAAAGGAAAATGTTAGGGAGGGACGATTAGGGAAGAGATCCAGTCAGAACCAACTGATATCCTGTGTAAAAGACGCGCACATTTGATTTGAACGTGCTGATCTAACCGCTGGAAAACACGGCGCTGTTGCATGCTCTACAGGCTCCCTATAGGGGCAGACGTGGCCTAATGGTTAGAGAGTCGGACTTGCAACCCGAGTCTCAGGTCCGGCAGGAATTGTCAGTGGGAGGAGTGAATACCAGTGCTCTCCTCCACCCTCAATACCACGACTGAGTTGACCCTTGAGCAAGGCACCGAACCCCCAACTGCTCCCTGGGCGCCACAGCAATATGGCTGCCCACTGCTCCGGGTGTGTGTTCACGGTGTGTGTGTGTGTGTTCACTACTGTGTGTGTGCACTTGGATTGGTTAAATGCAGAGCACAAATTCCAAGTATGGGTCACCATAGTTGGCCACACGTCACTTCACTAAATGTCACTAAATTTTCACTAAATTTCACTAAATTTCACTAAGCTACAGGCTTGCGCATCTCCAATACAACGCTCCAGAGCGGTTCAATCAATGAATAGTGCACATTTATGCCAGGCAATTGTTTATGAACTAATGCTGATGAATAATGACAATGTTTACTTTACAATGTTTATATAGTAATATGTTTTAGACGGTTGTAACAATGCATATTTTATCTCCCTCATCTGAACTTGAAGCATCCTGCAACTGCAATAGTAAGGCGCATTTCAAAATAAGAGTCAATGTGTATTTCGAGCTTGTTTATAATTAAAAGTCACGCATTATATATTCGTTTTTGGTTACACAGTAAACTGTATTTAATTTAATTTCCATTTAATTCATCGTCAGGAGGAAAGACCAGTATGTGACACATATTCAATAAAGTATCAGGGTCATCATAGTTAACTAAAACCATTAAAAAATCTTCATTACTTGAAATTAAATAAATGTTAACTGAAAAAAATAAATAAACAAACTTATTTGAAGCTTTAGCTTAACCTGATATGGCCTACTAACTAAAACAGAAATAGAAAGTTACAAAAACTATATAGATGTTTTTAAAAAACAAATAAAAAAGTGAATTGAGCTTAATGTCAAAAACTAAATTATGTCAAAATGTCAGTTCAAGTGACAGTCGGTTATGTAAGGCTTAAATGCTTAATGTATTACAATTGAACTAAACTCATTAGATTTTAGTTGACTTAATCTACTGTAGATTTAGTCGACTAAAATCTTATGATATTTAGTCGACTAAAACTAGACTAAAACTAAAAACAATTCAGGTGACTAAAATATGACTAAAACTAAATGGCATTTTAGTCAAAAGACTATGACTAAAACTAAATCAAAATTTGCTGTCAAAATTAACACTGGTACATAGCCTATGCACATGGGGAACAGGACTATACAATAAAATGCTACCCATATTTCCTATTATTATACATTTTCTATCAAAAGTTTGGAAATATTCATAATATCGGATGCAACAAAATATTGTATACAATTGAAAAATAAAATCCACTTTTAGGAGTAAGCCAAGGCAAGGCAAGTTTATTTGTATAGCATATTTCATACACAGTGGCAATTCAAAGTGCTTTACACAGAAAAGAAGTTAAAATATTCGTAAGTGAATAAAATAAAAAAATATATAGTATAACAGTTATAATAGGAATTAAAAGAAATAAAAAAATAAAGAACAAAATAAAAAATTAAAAATAATAATAATAATAATAATAAAAAAAGTATAATTAAAACTAAAAATAAAACAGGGTTAAATTGAAACACATAATTCAAGTGCAAGCAGTTCGGACAGAGCACAGAGCTCATTCAGTAAAAGCATAAGATAAGGTGCAATCAGTCGGATGTACAGTAGCACAGTGCTCATTCAGTAAATGCACAGCTGAACAGATGTGTTTTGAGTCTGGATTTGAAAGTGGCTACTGTTGGAGCACATCTGATCTGTTCAGGAAGCTGGTTCCAGCTGCGGCTGGCATAATAGCTAAAAGCAGACTCTCCTTGCTTTGAGTGAACCCTTGGTATTTCAAATTGACTTGATCCTGATGATCTGAGTGATCTGTTGGGTTTGTATTTAATCAGCATATCTGCAATGTATTTAGGACATTGAGTGATTTATATACAAGTAATAGTACTTTAAAATCGATCCTAAATGTAACTGGAAGGCAGTGTAAAGACCTGAGGACTGGTGTGATATGGTCATATTTTCTGGTTCTGCTCAGGATCCTGGCAGCAGTGTTCTGTATGAGTTGCAGCTGTCTAATGGTCTTTTTGGGAAGGCCGGTGAGAAGACTATTACAATAGTCCACCCTACTGGTGATAAAAGCATGAACGAGTTTCTCTAAGTCTTGCCTGGAAACAAAGCATCTAATTGTTGCAATATTTTTTAGATGATATTAAGCTGATTTAGTTATTGCTTTGACATGACAACTGAAACTCAGGTCTGACTCCAAAATCACACCCAGACTTGATTTTTTGTAATTAGACCTTTAGCCTCAAGATATGCGTTCACCATGAGAATTTCATCTTTGTTTCCAAATGTAGTGATTTCAGTTTTGTCTTTGTTTAACTGAAGAAAGTTTTGGCACATCCAACTGTTAACTTCATCAATGCATTTACACAGAGAGTCAATGTGGCTGTAGTCATTAGGTGATAGTGCTAAGTAGATCTGGGTGTCGTCAGCATAGCTGTGGTAAGCCATTTTGTTATTTTTCATTATTTGGCAGCATATAAAGGTTGAATAGGAGTGGTTGTGGGACTCCGCATGTCATGGATGTCCACTCAGACTTATGGTCACCTATACTCACATAATAACCTCTCCCTTCTAAGTATGACCTGAACCATTTGAGGACTATTCCGGAAAGCCCAACCCAATTTTCTAGCCTGTCAAGAAGTATGTCGTAGTCAACAGTGTCGAATGCAGTCCTGAGGTCGAGTAGTACCAGAATTGATGTTTTGCCTGTATCTGTATTGAGGCGAATATCATTTATTATCTTTATGAGCGCTGTCTCTGTGCTGTGATGCGGTCGGAAACCAGATTTAAAATGGTCAAAGTATCCGTTTGAGCTCAAGAATTTGTTCAGCTGACTGAAAACAACTTTTTCAATGATCTTGCCTATGAAGGGGAGATTTGAGATTGGTCTGTAGTCTGTAGAGTGCACTATTAAAGAGTAACAGATCACTATCAAATGTAACAGATATGAACTATAAAATCCATAAAATGTTTCATGAGGTCTTCAAGCTTGAGAGACAAACTCAATATTGATATTATAAAGGAATTAAGTATCTTTACCTGCCACAGGTTCTTTGGTGGGGTACACTTTGTTGTCGACTGTCATGCTGATGTCACAGAAAACTTCCTCTTCATCTCGATCTGCATCAAGCTGTATAAACAAGAAAGCACTTGTGTCAGGCATTCTGGGCTCTTGAGGGTAGACAGAAAACACCTTTTAAATACATTTTACTGTATCAAATTGAAGACTTTATATATAGGAAGATGGTGCACTCCGATTACTTATGAATGGGAGAAAGTGCAACGCCCAATATGGTGAATAAGCCTCGCCTTCTAAATGAAAGAGCCAATTGTTGATTAGTAAGTCATCGCGTCACTGCAGCTGCCATTAGAAGCTCCGGTTGCTATAGAAACAGGCAGTGTTCTGAAACGCGTGTTCGGCATTGTGCATGTGCATTAGCTTTGTCAAGGCTGAAAATATTTTTTTTTGTCATGATTCGAGCATTTAGAAACAAACTTTATGAGACCGTTGTTGTCAGATTTCATTGGTGATTTCATATATGAAATTTAATTGTAAGCTTGGCGACCAGTTTTGGAGAATTTGATGTTTCCCCATTCAAAGAGATAGGAGCTGCACTTGCATGCCCGAGAGGAGTTTCAAAGATGGCCACTGAGTGAAATGACTTGTCTTAAAGGTGCACCATGTAAAAAAAAAAAAAAATCAGTAAAATATCCAAAAACCACTAGGCCAGTGTTTCATATTTTGTTCAGTTGAGTAGCCTACTTACAATATCCCAAATGTTTCCAACTATTTGTAAATTGTGAAAAAATTGCTATTTTAACCAAGGAACGTGTGAGGGAGTCGCCTGTCAATTGCGTCATATCTGCGTTCCCCTCGGTTTCCGGTTTTATTTTGCAGAAACAGGAGCAGGACTGGACAACCCTGCTCTAGATAATACAATACGTGCCAATTAACTACAGTTGTGTTCAAAATAATAGCAGTCCAACATCACTAACCAGATCAATTTTTTGGTAGAAATAATATTTCTACATGGCAAATATTTTACTAGTAGGTGTAGTAGAGTAAAAGAAAACCAACAGATCCAACAGTCATGACATGCATGCTGCTGATTTTGTGTAATTGAATCATTAATTGAAAAGGGTGTGTTCAAATTAATAGCAGTGTGGAGTTCAATTAGTGATCAATTAGAGGTTATTCATTCTGTAAAAAAAAATAGCGTCAAACAAGTGGCCCTTATTTAAGGATGAAGGCAGCAAATGTTGTACTGTGCATTTTTCTCTGAAAATCTGAGTAAAATTGGTCGTTCCAGACATTGTTAGGAAGAACAACGTACTTTGATTAAATGTTTATTAGATAGGGGAAAACATATCAAGAAGTGCAGAAAATGATAGGCTGCTCATTTAAAATGATATCAAATGCTTTAAAATGGCAACCAAAACCAGAAAGACGTGGAAGAAAACGGAAAACTACCATTCAAATGGATCGAAGAATAGCCAAAATGGCATTTTGCCAAAGAATATTGACTGGCCTAAAGAGAAATGGCGCAATATTTTGTGGACTGATGAAAGCAAGATTGTTCTTTTTGAGTCTAGGGGCCACTGACAGTTTGTCAGACGACCCCCCAAATACTGAATTCAAGTGACAGTACACTGTGAAGACAGTGAAGCATGGTGGCGCAAGCATCATGATATGGGGATGTTTCTCATACTATGTTGTTGGGCCTATTTATCGCATTCCAGGGATCATGGATCAGTTTGAGTACATCAAAATACTTAAAGAGGTCATGCTGCCTTATGCCGAAGAGGAAATGCCCTTGAAATGAATGTCTCAACAAGACAATGACTGCCAATAAGCGAGCAGCGTCTTGGTTCCAGACCAACAAGATTAATGTTATGGAGTGGCCAGCCCAATCCCTGGACCTTAATCCAATAGAAAAGTTGTGGGGTGACATCAAAAATGCTGTTTCTAAGGCAAAACCAAGAAATGCAGAGGAATTAAGGTATGCAGTGCATTCGTCCTGGGCTGGAATACCTATTCACAGGTGCCAGAAGTTGGTTGACACCATGCAACACAGATGTGAAGCAGTTCTCAGAAACCATTTAAACAACTAAATATTAGTTCAGTGATTGAAAAGAAAGCTAAATCTTCAAGTATTTTTTCAGTTTATACAGTAAATGCTTGATTTTGTAAAGAAAAATGCAGACACTGCTATTTTTTTTAACAGAGCCTAATATTCCTTTTTCTTCACTTTCTGTAAAGTAATAACAAATTTGATACATCTTGCTTCATGTTTTGATTTTGGATAGAATGTGCAATTGAAATAAAAGTTATTATAAGGAGTTTGAGCTTTACTCACTTTTTTTAAACACACTGCTATTATTTTGAACACAACTGTATACCAAGGAGAACAAAGCAGGTTGGTGACCAATCAGAAACAAGGACTGAAAGAACTAGCCATTTTGAGACAGTATATATACAGTTTAAAATGAATCCAACAGATTGTATGCATTTGGGTTCAGTATAATGATTTTCAGTAGTTGGCTCAACAGTCACATAAACAAGATAACAAGATTTCAGACAGCAGGGGTGCATCGATCTAAGGCTTGGGCAGAGATTCATTCATTTGGATCCATGCTGTGATTCATCAGTGAAAGCAGGCTTCTTTACAATCTAACCATTCACTTCCTAAACATTGTAAAAGGATTAGAGCAGAACATATACTTACACAATCAGGTGCTTAGTGCTGAACTGCAGACTGAAAAACCTTTATGAGACACTTCACAAGAACCTTGTCTAAGTAAAGCATTGTGACAAAGCAAAACCCAAGAAAAAAAAAAAAAAATCTCGCAAAAATCGGGAGGCAAAGCAACGACCCCCTCCAACGTGTCTGAATGTTTCCATGACAACAGACTATAACGGGCCACAACGTAGCTTAGGTATCGTAGGTATTGCGTGGGAGTGTCCCTCGAGCTTCAGAAGACTGTGTACCTGTCATATCATTATTGGATACACAGGTGTTGATTATTAGAAATGAACTCACATGTATAGGGTTTTCCGACCTTTCCCACCTCAAACACTGTAGGCTAAAATGTTACTGTCTAGCCCTTCTATCTATTTTTGTATTTATTTATCTTTTTCTATCTAAAAGTGCTGTGGGTGTCACATTTTACTGATTTAATTCCATATTCATATACCATGGTATTTATCTAGTATTCCAATGATTTGGTACATGTTCAGAAAACGTATGGTACTTAGTGTTAGATCAAGCATTGCATTTGTTCTTTAGGCATTTCTGTGCATATACTGTAAGTTAGAACAAGGAATTGGAGCAATTAATTTTGATTCAATTCCGATTTTCATTTTGAAATCTGTCACAGTTCGATACGATCCGATTATTATTTCCAAAAATATGCTGAAGACATAAATGTAACTAAAGACAGTTTGCACTTTAGTCAAACATTGACAAAATAATACATCAGACTTTACAAACACAGTGTAAAACTCCAAGTTATGGTTAAGGAATTATTCAAGAAATACATTTATTATTGATCTAATAAAAAAGGATAATGTCATGTCAGCAAACTAACACAAAAATGAGAAATTAAACAAATAATTAAAATATATGTCTGTCATGTATATGGAATTAAAGCAAAATTCGAAGTATTCTTACAAATATTCAAACTATGCAATTGCAATTGGGAAGGAAACAACAATATTTCACTTTGCTCATGGAGACACGCGGTTATAGAAATCCATAACCTTTTTTTTCCATTTAAAGCATCCAATTGTTTCTAATTGTTTTTCAATTGTTCAACAGTGCAGGTATACAGCCTCATTATAGCATGCTTTCTTAGGGTGACCAAACGTCCTGTTTTCCCAGGACATGTCCTGTTTTCAAGTCCTGTCCTGGCCCTAATATAACAATTTTTTATCCATAGAGAGGGGGCAAACTTTAAATGTATTGAAATGAATAAGGAATCTTTGAGTAAACTTCGAGTATCATTTGAGTATCTCATTGCTAGGGCCAAGTGTCCTGGTTTTTGGTAATCAAAATATGGTCACCTTACGCTTGCTGTCATCAAAATTGATTATTACATTATATTATTAGTGCACACATGTTGTGTAATAATGCATGTGTGCATTTTATATAGCCTATATTTCAATAGTGTCAGAATGAACTCGCATTGAAGCTGTGCTTAGGCTTTAGTCACTCTCTCCAGCTTCACACAACAGTCTTTTATTTAGGTCAGCCTGATGGTAATTGTAGCCATTCTCTTGTTTTGTTTAATAAATGCCCCAACACATCTGAACCATGTGTGTCAACACTGCTTAGTGAGAGAGCAATCCTATTTCAGAGTGCTAAAGGGGTGCAGGGTAGTCATTTTCTACGGTCGTAGAAAGATAGAGAAAACCATGACTCAGTTCATTGCAACAGAGTCAAATCAATCTCTGAGGTCTGAGCTTAAAACTCATGAAAATGAAATGCCATGAAATGCCAACTCATGCAGTGTGACCAAACTATTCCAGAATGCTAAAACTGCTGTTCACTTTTCTTTTCTGACCATCTAGATGTAGACTCAACAAAATATACTATACTCAACAAAACACTCTATTGCTGTTCCAAGGTAGATCCACGGTGTATCTTTATAATTTCTTCCTAGATTTTTTTGCTGCAACTTGAAGCCATATTATGCAGTTATATTTAGACGTCACTAGTCAAAATACCAGCCACATGAAATTCATTCAACCTTGACATTTTCATAATAGGTACATTAATAAAAAAAATAAAAAAATAAACTAAACATTTGAATACATAACATTGTCATGGTGTTGGGTTTTGTTTCATGTTCATGTTTTCTGTTTGAGTTTTCCTATCAGTCATGTTTCCTGGTCATGTGTTCCTGCTTGTCATGTGATCATTGTCATATGATTCTCTTGTCCTCATGTGTTATGTTCTCATTAGGTGTGTTCGACTTTAGGTGTGTTCGACATCGGCTGCGGCTGGATGCAACTGATCAGCGAGAGTAGCAGCGTGCAGGCGGGGTGGAGCTGCAAACGGAGACGTGAAGTCGGACACTTTCTGCTTCCCGCAGTGACGCTCACACTGTGTTTGCATACTTTATAAGCTGAAGTGAAATAAATGCAATATTTGGCAATACACAGATGTTTCAGAGACATTATTGTCATGTAATACTTTATGTACTGCTTAATACAGCGTGTGTTTGTACAAGAATAAAGTTCAATTTATAATCCTACACTATCAATGAAGTGGGGTCAACATTTTTTATGTTTTATTTTGATAAACATGACAACATAACATTGCGACTAAATGAAAGGAGGTTTTACTGTTATAAAAGACAGATTTGTACGCATTAGTGAAGCTGAAGGTTTTAGAATAAACACGAAACACGCGTGATTGCTGTCATGTGGTGAATCTGGCCAATCGTGGAACAGCTGTGTCGTCATCAGAGTCCGTGTAGCCTCGTGCAGCTGCTCTGGAGAAACTGCACCGGCTGTATTAGCCGACTGCTCTCGAATCGCTCTCGCGGCACTTTGTTGACATACGTCACTGTCACGTGGCGTCGTTGCTGCCTCGAGTCGGACAAAATTTCTAACCGGCATGCACTGCTTCAAGTCAGCCGCCGATCGGTCTGCGCATCGCTGGGTGAAGAACAAGCCTATTGGCTGCGGCTGAATGCAACCGATCGGCGAGAGTAGCCACGTACAGGCGGGGAGGAGCTGCAAACGGAGACGTGAAGTTGAACACTTTCTGCTTCCCGCAGTGACGCTCGCGCTGTTTGCATACTTTATCACATCTGAATTTGTCAACACACAGATGTTTCAGAGACATTTTTGTCATGTAATACTTTATGCACTGCTTAATACAGCATGTGTTTGTACAAGAATAGAGTTCAACATATACGCCTACACTACCATCGAAGTAGGTTCTACGTTTTTGAGCAGTTTTATTTTGATAAACATGACAATATAACAAAAATGCTATATTTTCAATGTGTATATGTGTAACGTTAGATCCACGGGAAGCAAGTTTAAATGCAATGCAATGCAAGGCTTAATTAATCTAAAATCAATGCATTTCAATGCAATGCAAGGCTTAATAAATCTAAAATCAATGCAATATGATTAAATTTTACTGAGTCCTTAAAGGGCCATGGTGGTGATGGAAAAAAATATGCGATAGGAGGAAACAATTCAATGCTTTTGTGTTCTTTCGCTAATTTTTCTTTTTCTTTTTTGGGCTTCGTACAATTATAATCAATGCAATGCAATACAATTTGATTTCATTCACATAGCCAGTGAGTCACTGATACTGAATTAATGAATGTCCAAAACCAATATTTGACAGTCTACGGGCCGTCAAACTCATAGAGGACTACATAAGTATCTGTTCTAGAGTAAAAAAATGTATTCTAGCTTTATGCATTATTTTTTTGTCAACACTTGAATGTGGGTAAGTTTCATGAAAAAACAACATTTTGAACAAAATCAAAATGTCGTTTTTTTTCACAGTCTACATTATGAATAGGCAATGATTTTATCGCTTGTTTAGGCTCCTTTTTCCAGTGTTTTGATCAGGAAATTCTCTACTCTTTCAGAAGTTGCGTAATAGTGCCTCTCTACAATATAACAGTGAAAACACAGAAAGCCAGAAAATTCTGTCACTGGCTGGGGAGTGCTGTCTCATAAATGATGGAAAATTCTTTCAATGGCAGGGAAAGAGTTAAACACATACCTGAGGTCTTTAACAAACTCGGGACATCCTTCACTACCCTCCCTCTCAAATTAGTCATCAACTTTTTAAGTAATCCTTAATCTATTCACTAAAAAACAATATAACAAGAAAATTTAAAGAATGTCTGTTTTCTAATTATTTAATTGGAAAAAGTTTATAGGGTTTATGTAAGCACTTTTTTTCTGCGCAACAATAGTTGAATCTCTGCTGACTCAATAACTGCAATTAGCCTTTATTCCACAATGATGAAGTGACATTTCCCTCATAGTTAGTAGGCAGAAAACAAAAGAATAGGAAGTATCATCAGCAAAACTTTAAATGGCTCAGTGAGTTACTGCAGAGCAAGTACTGAAAGCAATCAGATATTAGTGTCACTGTCACTTGATTGTGGATCTGGGGAAGAAGCTGTCACAGCAATCAAAATATTGATTTTGAAGATGTTGAAAATGATAGTTTTGAGAATATGTTTGAAATATGGGCCAGATGCTGAATGTACTGGGAAATGGACTGCATTTATATAGCGCTTTACATATTGCCTCACATTCACCCATTCATTCACTCATTCACACACCGACGGTGGTGTCAGTCATGTAAGGCGCCATCCAGCTCGTCGGGAGCAGCTGGGGTTAGGGGTCTTGCTCATGGACACCTCGGCACTTGGCCAGGTGGAACCAGGGATAGAACCACCAACCTTCCGGTTAGTAGACAACCCACATGAACCACTGAGCCACTGCCGCCCCGAAATGAGTTTTGACGAGGACAGTAATGATGTTATAAAACATTTGTTTAAACCAAATGCTTCCAAGTTCCAAAAGATAACAAAATATGCTTTATTTTATTCTTCTGTAATTGTTAATCTAATCAAGAGAGTTTTATATTATTGCGACAGGTAGAGATCCATCCATATTAGAAATAGATCCGGGTCGCTAAAGACCCTGAATATGTAATAACGAAGGGTTAATTTTTTTCAAACCCTCAAGCAGCAACATGTGTAAGAATATCATATTATATTTACCCTTACGCCACAACGTGACGAGAACAAAATGTAATGTATAAAAATAATTAGTAAATTAACCTGAGACATCAGCACACTTTTGTTCAACGATAATTTCGGAGCAAGGTTAAAATAATTTTTTTCCAGGAAATCACATCAAATCCCATGTGACACCATAGAGACTCACCACCAAAGCATTACAGATGGCTAATTAAATCTGTCTATTTTTTGCTATGAAGGGATGAACTTCAATGAAAGCTCCACAATCAATTGTCGCTCTCTCTCTCTCTTTGCAGTTACACTTAAAAAGGTTAGAGCAGCGCCCATCATCAGAGCGCTCTGCTGGAATGCAGGATTTGCTCACATACGAGATCCAAAGCAAAGAAAACAAACAATAATGTTGCAGTTTGATTCTAAATTTTTTATGTTGTTTGTGAGTGATATTTTTTTTCTGTAATGCATGCAAGTCAGGGCTGTGTAATTACTGACCTCTGGTGAATAAATCAAAATTTGTTGCAGGAAAAAAGCCAGATAACGAGCAAGATATTGAGGGCATTTCCAATCACTGTGGATTGTTTGTCAGGCCATTGATTCTGGTAGAATTAAAAGTCAACTGGTTATATATTATTATCATTATCATATTATGAGCATATTATCATTTGAGAGGCGTCAGACAGTCTTACCTCATGGCGAGGTTCTTCAGAAGGACACAAAACCAGGAACAGCACATGGCTTTTTATTCTTATAACATTTAGAAATAATAGTATCTATCCTTCTTCTTCCTCATTACCTCACTGTGATTGGGAGGACCAAATTGCTAACATGCAAATAAATTATTGAGATGCAAAGTAAGTGCACTAAGTCTAGCCTGATATGGATGAAGAGAATGTTACTGATAGTTTGTAACAAATCACGAACTGCGGGATTCCTGCAGGACACGCACTGTTTTTTAACAGCACTCCCACCCACAGCAAAGGTAAAACCGCCTGCTCCCGCTAGATTTGCGTTGGGTCCCATGGGATTCTGATCCCAATGCAGCCCTCTAGTTTTTAGTAGATACTTATTTTAAGTAAAATATAAAAATGGTCCGCGCTTGAATTAGTCACATGGCCTTCTTCCATACATACGTAGTTAGGCCTATCTAAATGTAAAAATAATATTAGCCTGATAAAAAATCTGTTATTACCTTTTAATATTCATTTCCAATTGGGCTCAGCTGATTAAATCTTTTATTTATTCATTCATTTATTTTATTTTTTTTAATTCTCAGACACCACTGCTTTGACTCTCATGACCCAGTATCCTCATCTTTGATCTCTGAAAAATCATACTTGGGTAAATCTTAATGATGACATAAAAAGTCTTAATCATGACAAAGAAAAGTCAAAATTATATCATACTAAGAATTACAAGATAAAACAGTTGAAAGTATGGCATTATTATGAGATAAAAAGTCATAATTATGACAAAAAGTAAACGTTTCAGGGCCAGATTTACTAACAGCTTGCGTCAGCGTATACCCTCTTTTGGCATTAAAAAACTACTATCAGGATTTTATAAAGACATGCAATGAAAAAATCGCTCTGAAAAGGCTTGTACAGTTATTTTTGCGGCTGACCTTATTGCATTTGCATTTGTAGGAGTTTCCCTTTCAGATGCCAAATTTATGGGAGGAGAGTATTTAAATGAATCACGCAAGGTGATTTACTAAGGTTTGCGCTCTTCAATTTATTGGTGTTTGCCCCATTATTTGGCGCCCAAAAAAGCATGTCTTAAATCAGACACTAACTGGTAGATTGTGTTGGTCATAATGGAAATGATCCGACTATGTCTGTGTGCTTTAATTTGCGTGTCATCTGTAGATGACGCGTGACACACAGAACTTACCCCTCCCATCATAATTTTAAAAAATTGAATTATTATTTTTATATAAGAATTGTTATTTACCAAACATGATTTTTCTGTTATGCTGCTTTCATAGATATGTAGATGTATGGGCAAAGACATTGTTTAATGACGATACAAGGTAAAATATGTTCATAAATATTTGTTTGAAAGCATGAACGTCAAGTATGAAAGTTCCAACAGTTCCAATATTCTACAGAGACTGAAATCACACACTCACCCCCCCCCCCCCCCCCCCACCACACACACACACACAACATCTGTTTTCCACACAACATCTGTACCTGCAACATCCTTCTTTCCCTCCCACAGTGAGTTTAACACTTCTCTAAAAAACGAGGTATCCAAATATCCAGCTAGCTTAACAGGGCTCAGTCACAGTGACATTGAGTCATACTCTGCCACACACACATTCACTATCAGCGCACATGATGCCCTGCTGTTCAAAACTAAATCTGCTAAACTGCTGTTCTCACTTGGGATGCAAAATAAATATTTTGTTTGTGTGTGATCATGTTTATTTGATTGTAATCAGATTTTTTTATTATTAATCAGATTATTAATTTCAATAATGCAAATGTATAAAAAATAATTAACTTTAGATTAAGAAATTTTTTTTTTTTAAAAGTAAATAAAAACAACAACAAAAAAAGCAATAAGCAGATATGAACAGGAGTGAGGAGTGAACACACACCTGTGTGTGTGTGTGTGTGTGTGTGTGTGTGTGTGTGTGTGTGTGTGTGTGTGTGTGCGTTCATGTTCATTCCACATTGCATTTGTGCTCTAGAGCATTGATTCAACAAGGTGCTGAAAGCATTCTTTAGAAATGTTGGCCCATATTGATAGGATAGCATCTTGCAGTTGATGGAGATTTGTGGGATGCACATCCAGGGCACGAAGCACCCATTCCACCACATCCCAAAGATGCTCTATTGGGTTGAGATCTGGTGACTGTGGGGGCCATTTTAGTACAGTGAACTCATTGTCATGTTCAAGAAACCAATTTGAAATGATTCGAGCTTTGTGACATGGTGCATTATCCTGCTGGAAGTAGCCATCAGAGGATGGGTACATGGTGGTCATAAAGGAATGGACATGGCCAGAAACAATGCTCAGGTAGGCCGTGGCATTTAAACGATGCCCAATTGGCACTAAGGGGCCTTAAGTGTGCCAAGAAAACATCCCCCACACCATTACACCACCACCACCAGCCTGCACAGTGGTAACAAGGCATGATGGATCCATGTTCTCATTCTGTTTACGCCAAATTCTGACTCTACCATCTGAATGTCTCAACAGAAATTCAGACTCATCAGACCAGGCAACATTTTTCCAGTCTTCAACTGTCCAATTTTGGTGAGCTCGTGCAAATTGTAGCCACTTTTTCCTATTTGTAGTGGAGATGAGTGGTACCCGGTGGGATCTTCTGCTGTTGTAGCCCATCCGCCTCAAGGTTGTGCGTGTTGTGGCTTCACAAATGCTTTGCTGTATACCTCGGTTGTAATGAGTTATTTCAGTCAAAGTTGCTCTTCTATCAGCTTGAATCAGTCGGCCCATTCTCCTCTGACCTCTAGCATCAACAAGGCATTTTCGCCCACAGGACTGTCGCATACTGGATGTTTTTCCCTTTTCACACCATTCTTTGTAAACCCTAGAAATGGTTGTGTGTGAAAATCCCAGTAACTGAGCAGATTGTGAAATACTCAGACCGGCCCGTCTGGCACCAACAACCATGCCACACTCAAAATTGCTTAAATCACCTTTCTTTCCCATTCTGACATTCAGTTTGGAGTTCAGGAGGTTGTCTTGACCAGGACCACACCCCTAAATGCATTGAAGCAAATGCCATGTGATTGGTTGATTAGATAATTGCATTAATGAGAAATTGAACAGGTGTTCCTAATAATCCTTTTATTGAGTGTATATTATGATGTTATGATGAACTATATGCCTTTCTCCACTGATATTCAAAACATTTCTAAGGATGCTGATTTATTATAAGGCAGCTGTCTGACTCTGAGATGGCGAATGGGAGCATGGTTTGTGTAACATTAACAATACATTATTAGCTGTATGATAATGTAGTCAAGCATAAGGCTAATCATATTAATTACCGTTACGTGTCCGATGTTGTAGAGAGAGATAAGCACATTACCATTCTGATGGATTGACTTGTAGATGAGCCTATAATTCACTCTTCCACTTCTTCTGAATCAGTTTCTGGTTCAAAACATACATGGCTGAATTAAACCAGTATTTCCACTTGTCATTGTGCAGAGTTTAGGCCTACTACAGTAAAGTTGAACGAGTGGATCAGGTCTGAGCTGGGGCTAATTTGCATATTCACGGGTCCGCGTATAATGAAGCAAGGGTATAGAGTTACATTCAAGTTATTTTAAGGCATGAAGAAATTATTTTCACAGGGGGAAAAAAACGTTTAACTATGTCATTTTGGTGATCAAAGATGAGTTTTAAATTATTGACTACAGGGATACTTTAATCTTTCCCAATAAACACCTCAACAGAAAAAAGGAAAAGGCTATCAAGCTCCAAAAATAACTTCATAAAAAAGTAGTGCAAGTATGCATATGATTTGTGCAGTATATTTTAAGTCTTCTGAAGACATATGATGTATGTGAGAGTGGCAGATGAAAATGTAAGTCTCTGAAGTGCTTTGTTTGGTTATGACATGTAAAAACCAATGTTATTTTTTACTCTAAATCTGACTCACTTCAGGGAAGATCAGCGCATAAAATGTCTTTTGCACTGATAAATAACATCATACAGATTTTGAGCAGCATGAGGATAAGTAAATAATGACACAATTATTCTAAAGTGAACTTTTCTTCAATATTACAGAAAGAAATGTCTGAAGTTTTCACAAACTTCCTACCACAAATACAAAGCACATACATTTTTAGTTTAGCATTTGTTTTGCTGAGAGCAGAAGCCTACTTGATATTCTCACAGATCATTCTGGGGCTTTTTCTAAATAAGAAGGTTTTAAGAAATGACTCAAACTGTTCAACAGAATCATAAAATACTGTATTTAAACTGAATGAATTTGACGTGCCTTGGATTTCCTCTAAAATAGCATATCTTTTAATTTCATTAACATTAATACAATCGTCCTTTCATGCAAAAATGTACAGAGGAAAAAGACACATTTTCAGATATGTAATCTACTTTGTAAGTGTTGACAGCTTTTTCTTAACACACTGATTCAATATTTCTTGTCTTTGTTTGGTAAAGAATGTGAATCTACAGGTTAATGAGCTAGTGCGATGATCAATGTGATGAATCAGATGTGAGTTTCCATACAAGATAAACACAGATTGTGCCTGTATTTTCATGAAAATAAATATAGCCTGTCCTGAATCAACAAGAATTTCTGAGGGCTTAAAATAGCTGACTATGCAGACAAGGCTAGAAAACACTAGCACCCTTTAACATTCTGGCCTTTTCAAACCCATGACATAGCAGATATTGTTAAAATGGGAAACATGTAATTCATGTTAAAGGGACTGTTTATGGTAACACTTTATAATAACTTCACGCTATGAAGCATTAGTTAAGCATTAGTACAACACAAAATGGTTCTTGGCTCGTAATCATAGGGGAACCTTTTTAAGTGCTATATAGCACCAATTTTGGTGCTTCAGTGGTTCTTCAGCGGTTCTTCAGAGGTTCTTCACCGGTTCTTTGACTAAGGTGCTATATAGCACCGCTAACTAAGGTGCTATATAGCACCGCTACCATGTACAGAACATGTTAAGATATGGTGCTATATAGCACCAAAAGTGGTTCCCCTATGATTACGACTAAGAACCATTTTTGGTGCCATATAGAACCTTTTTTTTTTAGAGTGTATATGGGCTGTATGACAAAAAAAGGAGAAAAAAAACATATTTTGAAGAACGTTTCAACTGTTTTTCCATATGATGAAAGTCAATTGTTATTTATTGTATGAACAAGAAACAGATCTTTTTTTTTTTTTTTTTTAAAGGGTACAACGGGGCTAAAGGCACACCTTAAGAACAATGTGCTTTTCACAACTCCCAAAGTGTATGATTGCAGAAAAATATATATGTTTGTATTGAACATTCATGGAGCAACATATTTTGTATGAAAATAAATAATAAAAGTGAGTTATTTTGTTTAAAATAACTCAGACACATGGAGCAAAACCAGCATGGGGCAAAAGGCACATTGTGTTGATACAAATATTTTAGCTAAAAAAAAAAATGTTTTTAATAATGTCTAAGGTAATACTTGTTCAAAAGAAATCCCTTTAGCAAAGTTTGTACTATTTTCTGTTTATTTTGATAAATAAAATAATTGAACATTTTTGTTCAGTAAATATACTGTCATTAAAATATGTTAATATAAAACAATATTTTAAAAACAGAAACAAAAATATTTTAAATAGTAATGAGATCCTTTAATAATTTAATATAGATGTATACATTTAGATTGATATTTGAATCTAACCATGACATGACAACAAATGGAAAAGTCAGCCAGATATATATATATAATATATAATATATATATATAATCATGTTAATTATTGTGCCTTTTACCCCAAATACCATACTTTTACATATTCTTCCGTTATTGAAAAACTGTTGCTTTAATTACCTTGAACAAAACTAAAAACCATTAAGAAGACCTTTGCCTCAAAATATATTCAATTTTTTTTACGATTCTCGTTTGCTACTTAAATCTACAACATTTTACAAACGTCAAGTATTAGATCAAATTAGATCAGAATCAATGTTGCGCTTCTACACGCGATCGTCAAAGATCAGACAAATTTCCATGTGCATCTCGGATGTTTTTGTGCAATCTAGTGGTTTAGAGGAAAATAAAAATCAAAGGCGCCTTTTACTCCGGTGTGCCTTTAGCCCCATTTTACCCTGTATATCTTCTTTTATGTTTCACATACGAAAGAAAGTCAAATAGGCTTGGAATGAAATGAGGGAAAGTAAAACATGACCTTTAAAAGAAGACCGTCCAAAATTTCAAGAGGTCACAGTGAAGAACTGAGAGGCAAACACTTTGGATACAAAAAACCCCGGAAAAGTGTTTTCACTTGTGCTGTATGTAGTTCATTGTTCGAAATCAGTTTTTTTTTTCAATACAACTCCAGATCTCAGTTTATATTAAATGAAAGTGGCTTTGTAAAGTTCCATTCTAGGGTCATTTTATGTATAAAAAGTTTAGCAGTAAGCAATTTTAGCCCTGAAGTTGCTTATACAGTGCCTGCAGGCGGAATGAGACATACTGCAGCAAACTAGCAAAGTTGAACAACACTAACAAACTGAAGATGACAATCTGACAGCCAGCACACAAACTCTACTGCATGTAGGTGACGTTAAGCAGGTAAATGGCACACTTCATTCATCTCAATGGAACCTGAAATTTCCTCTATATGACATTACGATCTCTCCTGTCTCTGTAACAGTGTTGCATCACCAGTATTTGCAACATCCAGTGACAAGATGATGTCTGCTAAACCAATTCTGCTAAACTAATTCAGCAGTGCTTCAGTAGCCTGCAAAATGTGTCGGTGCCTCATGCATGCATTATATATTTGTTGAATATTCCTCCTAAATAATGAGTTAGATGTATGTTTCTAAACCTGTTGCATATAGGATTTACCAATGGATCTAAAAGAGGCCACATTATTTATATCAGTTTCACCTGCAACGCACAGGGAACCCGTCGCCATGGGAACTGCGGAGGTGATTTGGAAAAGATTTCACATCTTAGGCTTATCCAACCTGAAACGCAGGCAGTTGTGTTTCATGAGATGCCAGACTCAGCCCAGTATCACTGACATGCAAACATATCTTCTCAGAAGGGAGCGCAGCATACATTCTCTCCACATCACACTGGCCACATCAGCTGATTGGGTTTCCCTTATATACGGTACAAGAGAGGAAACCTCATCCATCAGTTTATTTATGTAATAATTACTTTTTATTTTTAGGTTAATACAATGACATGTGTTCTATTGTCTAAATAATCAAGCTCAGTCATGAAACTTGTCTAGAGGGCGCAGGCTGATGGGTCCTTCAAGTGCAATCTGCAAGCAACCACATCATTACTGCATGGCACAAGCTGATTGGCCTATGCTGATCCTGCAGCCAATGAGATTGCTTGCTCAACATTTAAATAGTCTGGTTCAGTGTTTGCTGAGTACCTCTGAAACCCTCCACCTCCCCCAGCTCCACCTGTATAGATCTGCTACGGGATTTATCTATGTCTATTTAAACCGTTATTAACTCCTAATATTGTGTTGGTCCCCCTTTTGCTGCCAAAACAGCCCTGACCCGCCGAGACATGGACTTCACTAGACCCCTAAAGGTGTGCTGTAGTATCTGGCATCAAGATGTTAGCAACAGATAATTTAAGTCCTGTAAGTTGCGAGGTGGGGCCTCCAAGGATCGGACTTGTTTGTTCAGCACATCCCGCAGATGCTCGATTGGATTGAGATCTGGGGAATTTGGAGGCCAAGTCAACACCTCAAACTCATTGTTGTGCTCCTCAAACCATCCCTGAACCATTTTTGCTTTGTGGCAGGGCGCATTATCCTGATGAAAGAGGCCACAGCCACCAGGGAATACCATTTCCATGAAAGGGTGTACATGGTCTGCAACAATGCTTAGGTAGGTCGTACATGTCAAAGTAACATCCACATGGATGGCAGGACCCAAGGTTTTCGCGCAGAACATTGCCCAAAGCATCACACTGCCTCATCCGGCTTGCTTTCTTCCCATAGTGCATCCTGGTGCCATGTGTCTTGCCAGGTAACACACATGCACCCAGCCATCCACGTGATGTAAAAAAAAAAAAACGTGATGCATCAGACCAGGCAAGTTCTGATGCTCACGTGCACACTGTTGGTGGTTCCGGCATTGAAAATGGGTCAGCCTTCGCTCCCCACATGCATCAATGAGCCTTGGCCGCCCATGACCCTGTCACCGGTTCACCACTGTTCCTTCCTTGGACCAATTTTGATAGATACTGACCACTGCAGACCGGGAACACTCCACAAGAGCTGCAGTTTTGGAGCTGCTCTGACACAGTCGTCAAGCCATCACAATTTGGCCCTTGTCAAACTCGCTCAAATTCTTACGCTTGCCCACTTTTAATGCTTCTAACACATCAACTTTGAGGACAAAATGTTCACTTGCTGCCTCATATATTCCACCCACTAACAGGTGCCTTGATGAAGAAATAATCAGTGTTATTCAGTTCACCTGTCATAATATTATGCCTGATCTGTGTATTTGAGTGTTTTATGACACATGTAGCAACTTATAATGTAATAACTGCACATAATGTAAAAACTGCACATAACGTAATAAGTATTACATTATTATTGTAATAAAATGTTTGCTAAAAATTGTTATTACATTATGAGCTCAAGATTTTTTTACATTTTGAGAAAATTACTACATTATGAATATTTTATTATAATAATAATAATGTAATGCTTATTACATTATGTGTAGTATTATGTGCAGTTATTACACAATGAGTTGCTACAACACATCCATTGCTTTACACTTCATGGAGGACGTCACAGTCAAACAACCTGAATGATCTACAAAGATCTACAAAAAATCTCAAAATATAAATTAAATGACATTAAAATTGTCATCATCTACTCTTTCTCGTGTCAATCTAAACCTGTATGACATACTGTGGAACACAAAAGAAGATATTCTAAAGAATGCTTAAAAAAATGTCAACTGTTTTGTCCATGTAACAATAAAAATCAATCAAACAAACATTCAATCAATCAATCAATCAATCAATCAATCAATCAATCAATCAATCAATCAATCAATCAATCAATCAATCAATCAATCAATCAATCAATCAATCAATCAATCTATTTTTTTTTTTTTTTTTTTTTACTATATCTTTAGGTTTGTTTCCTCTACAAAGATGTCTGGAATGGCTGCAACAGTTTAAAGCACAATGACAATCTGACAACTGACATATTCCATTATCCTCAAGATAACACAAATATCCTTTATAAGATCACTCAGTTATCTCACTCTTCTTTTCCCTTGTGTTACTGCCCTGGTGTGATTTCTTCTTGTGTTCCACTGCCATGTAATTTCACTGAGCTTTAGGGGGTCAGTTCTCTGACAGCTCAGATTGACATGAGGTTAATGGTCTGACATGCCAATGACCTGGCAAGTCATTTTCTCACTTCACTTGCTTTAAATGTGATCTCAGAGTATGTGAAAATAGCTCCGTGTGGAAAATTCACATAAGGAGAAGAATGTCACTTTGAATATCAAGATTTTGCTTAACTTTTATATTTCAATCTTCAGGTGGCATCCAGTATTTTTTTTTTAAATCTACAAAACTTTTAAGAAGATTCAGAAGTAATAATCGAAAGTTTTTTTTCACTGTAAATGGCATTTTCAGCCACATACTTTAAAAAAGAAATTAATGAATTTGCTAAAAGAAAGAAAAATCAGAAAATATCAAAGACAATAAAAGTAATTATTAAAAAAAACAAACATAAAATGTACTCAAGTCCCACTTAAAAGCAGTCTTAAGTTCAACTAATTGCATTAAATTAATTTAAACTATAATACATTTTCATTTAATTGCAAATAACATGCAATTAAGTGTCCAAGAACATTCAGACTTTCTTTTAAAATATATTAGGGCTGTCAAGCGATTAAAAATTGTAATCTAATTCATCGCAAATTAAATCGCACATCAAATTTGGCTGAGAAATTACCCCCAAAAGATAATTGTCATTATTGTGTAAAAAATCAAATAGACATTACAAAGCATTACTAGCTTCAGAAAGAAATGTTTTGGGTGAACTATACATTTAATGTTTGTTTTTATTAATATGAAAATATTAAATAATTTTTTAAGAAATTATACTCTTATAAGAAACTGCCAGTAGGTGGCGGTAAATGCAGATTCAGAAATTAAACGGCATGTGTATTGCTCGCAAATGGATGAACAGTTCCCTTTCGTTCAGTCACTACGACGTACGTTAGTGACTAACGAATGGGGGTTTCGCTTAGAAGCCTATCATCTTCGAGCATATAGAAAACGCCAAATGGCGTGCCAATGCCATGGGGCATGCGAATTTTGCATACGTAACTCCGCCTCACCGCGTGAGTATATAAGGAAGTACGTGGCAATATCGCATTATGTTTCTGCTTTCGGAGCCAAGAGTACCTACCTCTTCACTCCTCACAAGCCTTCTGAGACTCTGTCAGCCTCTTCGAGACGAGCAGCTTTCCAGTCGGTGTTGGTGTGACGGCGCGTTCCAGTGATCGCATACTTCCTGCCTGCTGATCTGCGCGGTGGTCTGCTAGACAGCTGGTGTGTGTTTCCCTGGGCGTTTCGGCATCGACTGCGAGGTTTCCTCTCACAAAAAGAGCTTGCGCGTGGCACGTCTTTTTCAAGAAGGTTCGCCCGTGCACTTCCAGGTGCGATCGATCTCCGTTGCTGTCTATGGGCACATTCACTGCTCGACGTGTTTGGGCTTCAGCACGGCGGGAACGTGACCATCGCGATGTCGCGGTCGAGACTCAGTGATCTCCGCGAGGAGAGAGAGTCCCCTCTGCCACACCCCAATCTACCGTCTCTGAGAGAGGTGGTACTTTAGCTGGTGGCCAGGGTGACCTGAGGGCGGTGCTGTGGTATTAAGAACCCCGACGATACGTTCCTCGGGCCACGCCCCCCTCTCGCACATCGTTTCCCGCGAGTGCTGGACTGAAACAGCGGCCCGTCTCTGATGCCTCGTTCGTTTCGTTCACACTCCAGATCGCAGCGAGATATCAATCGCCGCATCCCAAGTTGGGCTAGAGTTCTTTGGGGATGACGATTAGGTTGTGCTCCGCCTCCGGGTGTGTCAGCGCTGCCTGATCTGACCTAGAGTTGACAGCCATGTTATCTCGGGCAGGAACTCCAAGTGGAACTCCGCCCTGTCGCGAGTGCTCGTGGTTGCGCGATCGGTTTTTGTGGGCGGCACCCGACAGCTGTTGGGCCCCGCCCCCAATGCCTTTCGCTCCCGAGGTGCATGAGGAGATCACGCGGTCCTGGAAGTCCCCGGGCTTCCCGTGACCGTTTGGTGGCCTCCTCCGCCTTCTCTACCCTTGATGGGGCCGCGGCCTAGGGTACACTGGGCCCCCCCCCCCACTGTTGAACACTCTGTTGCACACTACGGTGTCCACAGAGGGCTTTGACGTGGCGTGGCTGTCCTAAGCACCCTCCCTAAGCCTGTGGGCTTGTCTACTTCGGTGGCGTGGTCCTGCAGTGCTATGGGGTAGGCCGCCGCCCCTTTGCACATGCACAAGGGTGGAGCTGACCCAGGGCTCTTTTTTGAGAAAAATCCTTCTGCTGCTGGCCCCCGGGCTGGCAGCAATTGGAAAGAACTGGTGTCCCATCTCTGAGGTCACAGAGACCGGTGATGGCAGTGTGTGCCGCCCCTCTGGCCACGCCGCTCTCGTCCCTCTCTGTCGCCAGCCTCCTCTCAGAGCAGACCCTAGTGGAACGTGCGTCCTTCCCTGGTCTCCTCTGTCAGGACGCAGCCGTTAACCGTGCCCCCACACCGGGACGCTACGCCTCCCATGTCCGGGCTGGTAACGTTGCCTCGCTGCCCCACCCTGGGTATGTCTGTGGTTTGAGCGACCCCGTTGGTCAGTTCCTGGAGCCTGGCTTCAGCTTCAGGGGCTGTCCGCTGGGTCGCGAAGGCCATCAGGCTCGGCTACGCGATTCAGTTCACGCAGGCTCCTCCCCAGTACGCAGTCCTCCCATTCGGGCAGCTCTGTCCCCTCGTGACTCTACGTAGTCTATCGAGGCAGCCCTTGCGCCACTCAGGCAGCACGGGGTTCGCATCCTGAACAACTTCGATGACTGGCTCTTACTGGGTCACTCTCGTAAGCAGGTCTGCGGACACAGAGTCCAAGTGCTCCGGCACTTAGCCCGTCTGGGCCTTCAGGTCGACTGGGAGAAGAGCGACTCTGCCCTGTGCAGATGATCTCTTTTCTCAGTATGGTTTCCGACTCGGTCGCCAGGTGCGTGCTGCTTACCTGTGAGCGCGCATGCAGTCTCTGCTGACTTGCCTCCGTCATTTCGAGAGCAAGAGTGCGGTTCCACTGAAACTTTTTCAGAGGCTCCTGGGGCATATGGCATCTGCAGCCGCGGTGACGCCGCTCGGATTGCTTCATATGAGACCGCTTCAGCATTGGCTTCGCGATCGAGTCCCGAGGTGGGCATGGCAGTCTGGCACGCTCCGGGTACAAGTGACTCGGGCCTGCCTTCAGACACTCACCCTGTGGTCGAATCTCAGTTTTCTACGGGCTGGTGTGCCCTTAGAACGAGTTTCCAGGCATGTTGTCGTATCGACGGATGCCTCTGCCACGGGTTGGGGTGCCATGTGCAATGGACAAGCAGCCGCTGGCTCCTGGAAACAGGACCCCAGCGCCTTCTGCATGTCAATTGCCTCGAGTTACTGGCAGTACGGTTCGCCCTGCACCGCTTCCGGGCGTTGCTGAGGGGTCAGCATGTGCTTGTCAGGACAGACAACACGGCCGTAGTAGCGTACATCGGTCTACGCTCCCGCCGTATGTCTCAACTCGCCCGCCACCTCGTTTTATGGAGTCAGAAGCGCCTGAGGTTCCTTCGTGCTGTCCATATTCCAGGAGCCCTGAACCGTGCAGCCGACGAGCGCTCACAGTTTCAGCCACTCCCGGGAGAATGGAGACTCCATCCCCAGACGGTCCAGCTGATTTGGGAACAGTTTGGGGATGCCCAGGTAGATCTGTTTGCCTCCCACGACTCTTCCCACTGCACAGCCCCTCCCTGGCCTATTCCTCTGAGACACTCAGAGACGGGGCACCCTATGGCACCCGTGTCCCGATCTTGGAGCCTCCACGTGTGGCTCCTGGATGGGACGTGGCAGGTTTGAGTGGCCTGCCACCTCCGGTGGTCGCCACCATCACTTCCTCTAGGGCAGAGTCCACTCGGCATGCCTATGCGTTGAGGTGGAACCTCTTCGTCACCTGGTGCTCTTCCCGCCAAGAAGACCCCTGGAAATGCCCGATCGGGTCTGTGCTATCGTTCCTCCAAGGCTGTCTCCCTCCACCTTAAAATTTATGTGGCCGCAATATCTGCCCACCACGATCTCTTGGGGGACAAGAAGGTAAGTCAGCACAACCTGATCATCAGGTTCCTGAGGGGGGTGAGGAGACTGAATCCTCCTCGCTCTCCTCTCGTACCCTCTTGGGACCTCGCAGTAGTTCTAAGTGCTCTGCAGAGGCCTCCCTTAGAGCCTTTGCGGTCGGTTGATATTAAGTTCTGTCGATGAAGACGGCTCTGCTGACCGCATTGGCCTCTCTTAAGAGGGTCGGGGACCTGCAGGCATTTTCGGTTGACGAAGCGTGCCTGGAATTCGGGCCGGCTAACTCTCACGTGATCCTGAGACCCCGGCCTGGATATGTGCCCAAGGTTCCCACCACTCCGTTCAAAGACCAGGTGGTGAACCTGCTAGCGCTGCCTTTGGAGGAAGCAGACCCAGCCTTGGCACTGCTCTGTCCAGTACGCGCCTCCGCGCTTACATAGACAGCACGCAGTGTTTCAGGACCTCAGACCAGCTCTTGTCTGTTATGGTGGAGAGCGGATGGGAAGAGCTCTCTCAAAGCAGAGGCTGTCTCACTGGATAGTGGACACCATTGTTTTGGCTTACCAGTTTTGGCTTACCAGCAGCAAGGTCTTGGGGTTAGGGCACACTCCACTCGGAGTGTGGCCTCCTCTTGGGCTTTAGCGCATGGCGCCTCACTAACAGACATATGCAGAGCTGCAGGCTGGGCGACACCGAACACATTCGCCAGGTATACAATCTCCGTGTGGAGCCAGTGTCCGACTATGTACTCGCCCCCCCGAGGGGCCGGTAATGGGCCAGGCTCAGGTGTCATCGCTTGCTCGCCATTCCACTCCACGGACTGGATACGTGCAATATTTTCCCTCAAGTGAACTTCCCCGAGAGCCCTGAGTTCCTCCAGCACCACTTACGCCAATACCTGTGTGTCTGCCCTCTCTCGAGCCCAGACCCTTGTGTCAGGCCAGGTGCCCCGTGTGCATGGTTCCCCTCTGGGGACCCCCAGACGTGTATTTCCACCGTAAGCCTCCTTAGCGAGCAGGTGTCTTTCCCTTGGCAAGTCCCTGCCAGCCCTAGGGTTAAAAATTCCACCTGCGGCTGGTACCCTAGAGTTTTCCATATGCAGCCCTTAGCGGGTCATATGTGTACTCTTAAGTCCTCCCTACGGGCAGGCATCTTGGCATTCCCTCACTGGGATATGCTTCCCAGTGTACCTTGGTATACCTGTGTTAAGCGTGAGTCCTTCGTCCGTATTAGTCTTACGACAGGGAACTCACACTTACGCAGGGCACTGGAAGACAGCTGAGTGGCGGGATTATATTAGAACCCCCATTCGTTAGTCACTTATGTACTTCGTAGTGACTGAACGAAAGGGAACGTCTCGGTTACGGATGTAACCCTCGTTCCCTGAGGAGGGAACGGAGACGTACGTTCCGTTGCCACATCAGCTGTGCTACCTGGAACGCGGGAGTTCAGTCTTGGCTCCTCAAGCAGGTAACATAATGCAATATTGCTATGTACTTCCTTATATACTCACGCGGTGAGGCGGAGTTACGTATGCAAAATTTGCATGCCCCATGGCAATGGCACGCCATTGGGCGTTTTCTATATGCTCGAAGATGATAGGCTTCTAAGCGAAACCCCCATTCGTTAGTCACTAACGTACGTCTCCGTTCCCTCCTCAGGGAACGAGGGTTACATCCGTAACCAAGACGTTCTACTTTGTCTTTATATTTTTTGACAAAACTGAGCAAAACAGACTAAAAATAACACAATGTTGTCTAAAACAACACAATGTTAACTTATTTATTGTATTAAACTGTTGTATAAGATAAATATCGCAATTGCACTCCATTCTGGCCGCGACTCTGGAAGACTTGGAGTTAAGCTTTTCTTTAAGAAAAAAACAAAGGACGGCACTGAGTCATTCTTAAGAAATGAAGATGTGTTCAGAGTTTTGCCGACCGGATACGGCAAAATTTAAATCTCTCAACTAGCTCCGCTTCACCTTCTTCGTTGCTCTGGTTGGTTGTAGCGCTATCCTATTGCGTGCAGAGGGAATTTGAAAGACAACCGTTTATCCCGTCCCTCGGATAGAGCAATGCCAATGGTGTGTTCCCAGACCCAACATCTTGATGTGGGTCTGGCTTGTCAGGCTAGTTTTATGTTCCACTGAAGAAAGAAAGTCATACAGGTTTGGAATGATATAAGGGTGAAAAAATAATTACAGACTTTTGTGAAAAAGTATCCTCTGGGTAATCAAACATTCTTTTGGGATGGAATGGCATTCTCTCTACTCTCTGATTGGCTTTTGGCCGTGAAAGGAAATGAATCCCTTTCAGCACAGTAGAAATAAGCACATCCTCATTTACACATGCACAGACTGATGAGAAGACCATTCCTCATCTTATACACAGCAAACATGTTATACATCACATAAACAATACCACTGAAAATGCAATATATGCATTGTGCACTGCAGCTGTGACATGAGATATGAGAAAGCATGGAAGCCCTTGTGATTTATGTTGCTTGTAAAATTAGATTTTGCCAAAATAAAAACTTCTGAATGACAAAAAAATTAAGCCCCATGATATTTATAGTTATTTATGTTGAACTGCCAGTGCTTGGTTTGAACGAGGTTTGAAAAATATCTAAACATTTAAAATATGAACTGTTAGGCTTTCTTGTGATGAAGAAATAAATTCATATTAATAAGAAATTACATACAGCTTATTCCACCTGATTATTGCTGCGTGCTTGTGGTACCGCAGATGGACGAGATTAATTAAGTCATCTCACCTGAGCCGTGTCTGAATTACATCAGCCATCTCAAATGCCAGCAGAAACACAAGCCTCTTCACTTTATACCAGATCAACACATTTTATTAAAAACTAACTCACCTATAGAATTAATTAAATGTTTACACTTATTAAATTCAAGTACTCCTTAATTAATAATAAACCTTAATTTGCAAGCAAAAATAACTCCTATTATGAGAAATCACATTTTCCATCATCTTCTGAGATAAAGTGTGCCATGAACTTTCTGAACATTCCATCCAATAATAGAGGGACCGGTAATAGAAACTAAGCAGCAAAATGGCTCATTCTGAAATCCTGGAACATGGGTAGTCGAATGATGTACGGGTTCACTTAAGTCTTGAGATATGCGTTTAAGGGTTTTTGTGGAAACCATGATACATTTTTAGCATTCTTTGATGAATAGAAAGTTCAAAAGAACTGTAAGAACTTTGTAACATTATAATGTCTTTATGGTCACTTTTGACCATTTTAATGCATCCTTGATTAATAAAAGTATAGGCTATATACCCCTAATATTGTGTTAGTCCCCCTTTTGCTGCCAAAACAGCCCTGATCCGTCAAGGTATGGACTCCACTAGACCCCTGAAGGTGTGCTGTGGTATCTGTCACCAAGATGTTAGCAACATATCCTTTATGAGCCATAGGCCTCCATGGATCAGACCTGTTTGTTCAGCACATCCCACAGATGCTCAATTGGATTGAGATCTGGGGAATTTAGAGGCCAAGCCAACACCTCAAAATTGTTGTTGTGCTCCTCAAACCATTCCAGAATAATTTTTGCTTTGTCGCATTATCCTGATGAAAGAGGCCACAGCCACCAGGGAATACCGTTTCCATGAAAGGGTGTAAGTGGTCTGCAACAATGCTTAGGTAAGTGATATGTGTCAAAGTAACATCCACATGGGTGGCAGAACCCAAGGTTTCCCAGCAGAGCATTGCCCAAAGCATCAAACTGCCTCCGCCGGCTTTCCTTCTTCCCATAGTGCATCCTGGTGCCATGTGTTCCCCAGCTAAGCGACGCACACTTACAGGACTTAAAGGATCTGCATCCATGTGATATAAAAGTAAACAAGATTCATCAGACCAGGCCACCTTCTTCCATTGCTTTGTGGTCCAGTTCTGATGCTCACTGTTGGCGCTTTCGGTGGTGGACAGGGGTCAGCACTGCAATGCACTTTGCACAGCACTGCAATGCACTTTGTATTCGGACACCTTTATAGCACCAATAGAGCATCTTTGGGATGGGGTGGAATGGGAGGTTTGTGCCCTGGATGTGCATCCCACAAATCTCCATCAACTGCAAGATGCTATCCTATCAATATGGGCCAACATTTCTAAAGAATGCTTTCAGCACCTTGTTGAATCAATGCCACGTAGAATTAAGGCAGTTCTGAAGGCGAAAGGGGGTCAAACACAGTATTAGTGTGGTGTTCCTAATAATCCTTTAGGTGAGTGTATATTTTAAAAGGAGCACAAATAAATAAAGTCATGGTAAAAAAAAAAGGTGTGATATGAATCCATAGGCTTCAATCAGTGTCGAAGCTCATGTTGTGAAATGTGCCCATCCTCACATCACACATCCCTGCATCCACACGAGCAAAGGCAGTGCAGCAAACACTGAAGAATGTACTGCCTGAACTGACAGCCACACTGTCAGAATCTAGCTTTATTTACGCTCAGCTGCAATGGCCTTGCAAAGCGTCCCCACAACACTAAGGCTGTCAATCTACCATAAGTTAACTAAATCTGCTCAACCCACTGCAGCTCTAGACAGGAAATGAATATAGAATTGATGTCAAGGGAAAAACTGTAGTACATAATTGTTTTTTCTTTTTCTTTTCTTTTTTTCCCTCCTACTTCCAGGTCCAGTGGGCTTCCCAATGGCAGTATGATTATGAAGAGTAATATTTGTGTGTCATCTCCACCGGTAAATGCTTCAATTGAGGGTGAAGTGGATCAATGCAGGCTGCACACTGTGAATGAGAACTGTGCTCCTGTGAGGTGTATCACACACTTGCATCCCCAAACACCTGCGCATTCTGGCATTTCATCTGAAATTAGAGAGAGGACATCCACTCTTTTTAAATGAGTATGGATGCTTTGCTCTCTTGTTTTCGTTATTTCAAGATTAAATGTAATTTTTCTCCTGTTGCTGTGGTATGGCAGTCCCAGCAGGCACACAAGCAGCTGACATGTGAGCTAGTAGAGGTACTGAAGAATGCATAAGCAGACAGATTCGGCTTATATCAAGCTCATAAGCTTGATTATTCTTTAGCTACAGCTCAGTGTTTCACTTTTAAAAGGGTCAAGACAACAGAAAGTAATTTTTCCTTGATGTTTTCATTAAAATGTATAGCAAGTTTTATCTCCACAATATAAACAAAGCATTTATTTAACCAAGCTTCAAAATTGATTAATTTAGATATTGTGGGATTTGTGACGTCACACAGGCAAACAAATGTCAATATCACTGCCTCTAGAGTCAGACATCGACAAATAGTTATATCTCATTGCATCATAAGCCCTGTCCACTGGCATTCCATTGCTTAAAGGTCCTGTTCTTCGTGATCCCATTTTTCAAACTTTAGTTAGTGTGTAATGTTGCTGTTAGAGCATAAATAATACCTGTAAAATTATAAAGCTCAAAGTTCAATGCCAAGCGAAATATTTTATTTAACAGAGGTCCCCTTTCAAAGCCTACAGCGAATGGCCGATTAGGACTACATCCCTCTACTTCCTTCTTTAATAACGTCACTCGAACACTGAGTGAGTGGTAAGAGGTGTGACCTTATCAGGCAACGTGCGCTAAGCTGCTGTCGAATCACAACCTATGATCACAACACAGGAACTGCTGGCACAATCAGAACTCGTTACGTTTTCTGAAGGAGAGAACAAGGAAGTCATCAGCCCGTTTTTAGGACAGTGAAAACAGCGGTATACAGATAAGTAAATTGTGTGAAAAATACTGTGTTTTTTTTACACGCGAAACATGAACATGTTATATTGCACACTGTAAACACAATCAAAGCTTCAAAAAAACAGGACAAACGGGACCTTTAAAGGCTGACACCTGTCTACATCAGACGCGAGTGTCATGTAAGCAAGGCTTTGACTGAAAGCTTAAAAAATGCTGCATTCGGAGGGTGCATTCCAATGTAAAAAGGCATTAAGTGGGGGAAGGGGGGCATATTTGAAGCAGATTTTTTACGCAACAGCATTAATTAAAGTTTCTCAAGGATGAAGATCAGTTAAAATCTTCGCATTTCCTGCGCTGCATCAAGCCACTCCCAGAATATCCGTCATCACTCAAATTAATGCACGGCTCAGATGTTCAGAGAGTGAGTTGCTATGGCTACTTACATACCCTGAAAGTTACCTTTGTTTTTGGAACCAAAAGTTGAGGTTATCCGCTTACTTGCTCTTAAACATACACAGGTAACTTTCAGGGTATGTAAGTAGCAACTCACTCTCTGAACATAACCTGCTCCAGAGCAGGTTATATTCCAGGCTTAGTTAGACCTTTGGTACTTTTCAGATACTGAATTCAGTGCTGTCTGGCAGGGAACGACCAAACTTTTTTACAGGCCTTGTGAGAGGATGTGAACTCTGCAGGGATTCAACGGATTCGGACAGACATTGTGATTTGCATTGGCTGGAAACTGATGTACCGAAGTGTATGAGACAGTGGAGAAAGAACATTGAGCATCATGCCACAAGAGGAAACACTCTCTTATTTGCTATTGTGTGTATGAGGGGCTGATGGCTGGTGCAGCAGCCCCACGTGACCTAGAGCAGCAAGAGATGAACCTCTTAAATGCTGTTGACTGGCGTTTCGCCTCTTGAAACCTCCCAACGACTGAATTGATGGAGTTGCCGAAAAGGCCAGAAGGTGAGAGCAGAAAGTTCTATCCCTCACATTGATGCTGCGAGGTTCAACCACAAATGTCTCTCCACAACCACTAATGCTGCCATGGAGCGGCCGATGGCATGGGCCGTCTCCTTACATCTCCTTGCTGGCACAGACGCTATTACAGAGAGACTTTCCCCCATAGTGTCTTTGACGCAGTGCAGGTTCCCTCAAAAGTAAACAATTTGCTTTTCATTCTTCCTTAAAAAAGTATCAAACTTCTAAATGTCTGATAAAGATTTTTAAAAACAATGTTGTTTTTTTCATGTTTTAGCTTCAATCAAATTTTGAGCAAGAACCTTTACCCTGCAGCCATTTTAAGACCGAGAATAATAAAGTACAAAGTGACACATTTGGGAAATACCTTGGAACAAAACTTTGATTTGAGGTTTATTGCTTTTCTCCTTTCTAAATTCCCTTGCTCCCAAATCGTATCTTATTCCTGTAATTTCCAGCTTGAAGTCCTGAATAAAAAATGTAATCTGTTTCTAATAGCACATCCTCATCACCTTTGTTTAGTAACTGAAAAGAGCTCCAGCATAAATAAGTGGCTCCATTGGGATCCTGACACATGCTGGATCTAACTGCCTTTTAATTTCCGGCCTGTCCAAGATTACCATATTTGTCTGTATTAATTACTCAGAGTGATAAAGAGCATGTCTTAATGAAACTGACAGCACTGGGACGATGTGGTGGTCTATATTCAGCTGGGATTTCCAGAAATCAATCGTGACATGTGCGCAGGTGTATTATACAGTCACTTAATCACAAAGGTGTCAAAATGATACCAGTTTAATATGCAAGATAAATGCACATAATCCACATGATTCATGTCATTATCTACACCATAGCCTGAAATTATGCCTTTTTATGAACATATTTATAAGGTGTCTACTATTTATATAGGAATAATGTATGGCTCTATTTTCGGATATTGCTTTGTTCATCCTTCATTGCAAAACGCATTAAATGGTATTCTAGAAATTGCAAATGTTTAAAAACGGGTTTCGTTTTTCCTATCCTATCCTATCCTATCCTATCCTATCCTATCCTATCCTATCCTATCCTATCCTGTCATCTGTTAACTCACCCTGATGTCATTCCAGGAACATTATCTGTATGTCAATAGGACTTATGTGCATAAAAGCATAAAAGCGACCATGTCTCTTCAAGAGACTTGGATTAAACATAATAATTAATACAATAAATTAATACATCATTAATACATCATTAATTAATTACTTTTACAATGTCAGAATGAACTTTTGTAAGAATGAAAGTTTAGGTGGAATGGACTTTGACTGGAGGGAAAACATTTAAAATGTATTTTTTGTTTCAAAGATGAACAAAAGTTTTATGGCTTTGGAGCAACACTAGGGCAAATAAATGACAGAATTTTTGGGGTGAATTTTTAGATTATGAATTTGCTTAATTGAACTGTATTTTAAATAATTTGCAGTTATTATAATATTAGTGAATTAATAGGCTACTTCAGTGTACTTAGAGTATACTTTCATGACGTTTTTACACCCTTAAGTACACTTTTAAAAAGTGAAGTTAAAGTTAAGTAAATTTAAATATATATGTATATATGTTAAATATATGTTCATAATGTTTTAATAATCTTTTGTCATGTTACAAAGAAGTAGTTCCAGGAGTTCCAGGCAGGTCTTGACCGCATTACAGTGTCATATCACCTCACCAAATTATTTCAGTTTCAAAGGTCTTTACAGCCTACAACAGCAAAAGAACCAAAACCCACAACGACACTGACCAAGCAAATAAATATAGTAAACAATAGGATAAAAATGACTAATTAATTCCATGTTTTTTTTCCCCACAAAATTAAGTTTAATTATGTATGAAAAGCACATACTCTCTTTCTCCCGCTCTCTGCTCTCCCACTCAAACACACACACATACACTACGGACACGCACTCGCACAGAAACGTGTTGCCAGCGCTGCTCTGATGATTTTATCAGTAAAATAGTTTAGCAACTTAAAAGCTACATGACATTTCTCACTAGCGAGGTAATAACATCAATGTTCTTACAGTTTCGTATTAGTAGACGCTGCTGGCAAACACTGTTGAAAGAGACGCACAAACTGAGGTAATTCACATACGCTCTCTCTCTCTCTCTCTCTCTCTCTCTCTCTCTCTCTCTCTCTCTCTCTCTCTCTCTCTCTCTCTCTCTCTCTCTCTCTCTGCATTCATTAACTGCATTAACTGCATTCATCTGCTATCAGTGGCTCAAGCCTCCGTTACTAGCTCTAAAAACATTTTGGAATTAACAACGGAGGCCTGGGTTTAGATGGTGCAGGAAATAGTCCTGCACACAAGCGTTTTAAGGACAAAACCTGACACATTTCTTGAAATACATCATCTGAACAATGTTTGAGGTGTGGTAACTATAGTATAAGCAAAATAATTGACTCTGGGCTGTTGAATTATTGAAAAATAATGCACACCCGCTAGTGTAAGCATTTTGAACTGCAAGATGCACAACACTTTTTCCAGAAATTGAATACGGAAGGCGATTGGCCGAAAGCTAGATAATTTACTTTATAAAGTTTTAAATATGGATATTTTTCTTACACAAACGCATCGATTTGCTTCAGAAGGCCTTTATTAACCCCCTGGAGCTGTGTGTACAGAGGTGGGTAGAGTAGCCAAAATCTGTGCTCAAGTAAAAGTAAAAGTAATGATCGTAATATTTACTTGCGTAAGAGTAAAAAAGTATTCGATGAAAAAACTACTCAAGTAGTTAGTTACTAGTATACTTTCAATCTGATTGATAAGAAGCGAAATCCCTGAATGTCAGACTACTTGGGGAGCTTTCACACCCCTCTCGGTAACACTTTACAATAAGGTTGTATTAGTTAACATTAGTTAATGTATTAGTTAACATGAACTAACCATGAACAACACCTCTGTTCAGCATTAGTTAATCTTTGTTCATGTTAGTTCATAAAAATACAGCTGTTCATGGTTTATTCATGTTAGTTCACAGTGTTCACATTAACTAATGTTACCAAGATTTGAATAATGCCTTAGTAAATGTTGAAATTAACATTAACAAAGATAAATAAATGCTTTATAAGAGCAGTTAATTATTAGTTCATGTTAATTAATGTAAGCTAATGAACCTTATTGTTATATATATATATATATATATATATATATATATATATATATATATATATATACACTCCCCTAAAGGATTATTAGGAACACCATACTAATACTGTGTTTGACCCCCTTTCACCTTCAGAACTGCCTTAATTCTACGTGGCATTGATTCAACAAGGTGCTGAAAGCATTCTTTAGAAATGTTGGCCCATATTGATAGGATAGCATCTTGCAGTTGATGGAGATTTGTGGGATGCACATCCAGGGCACGAAGCTCCCGTTCCACCACATCCCAAAGATGCTCTATTGGGTCGAGATCTGGTAACTGTGGGGGCCATTTTAGTACAGTGAACTCATTGTCATGTTCAAGAAACTAGTGATGTGTCGTTCATGAACGATTCGTTCATTTTGAACGAATCTTTAATATGACCTGAGAACAACGGGTTGTCTCAGAGAGCAATTCGTTCATTTTGTGTTGACTGTGCATGCGCAACATCCCATATGCTCTGTACAGGAAACAGAATTGATTAGTTCACCAGTCTCGAGTCATTCGTTCATCAAGTCCCAGCCCATAGGCAAGGTTATGCAGTCACCGGAAACAGAAAAGATTAGTTAATCTCTCGAGTCTTCTCGTTCAAATCGTGCGTTCAAGTCCCCATAGGCTGAATGCAGAAACAGCTCATCTCTCGAGTCTCGTTCTTTTGTCACATGACGTTATAGCCGTGTTGGATACAGAAATTAGTTAATTCCTTTACAGTCTATGGTTAATTCACAATTTTTTTTAATGTTTGTTTAGTTCAGTTTCTTTTAGCTAGTTTAATTGATTTTCCTATGAAGCTTGGACACATTGGGTTGTTCAGAACGGATAGGCATAACAAATGTTTATTGCACATATCTTCTGATGATTTTATAATAATAAATATATTACAACATGCAGTCAATAATACGACTGTAATATTGAATATGTTGCGAGACACTGAACAGGAAAGCGGTCACATGAAAAAAGAACGAACGACTTGAACGAGAAGACTCGGGAGATTAACTAATCTTTTCTGTTTCCGGTGACTGCATATTGCATATGGGTCTGGGCCTTGATGAACGAATGACTCAAACCCGAAGACTCGAGACTGGTGAACTAATCAATTCTGTTCCCTTTCGTTCAGTCACTACGATGTACGTTAGTGACTAACGAATGGGGGTTTCGCCTAGAAGCCTATCATCTTCGAGCATATAGAAAACGCCCAATGGCGTGCCAATGCCATGGGGCATGCGAAATTTGCATACGTAACTCCGCCTCACCGCGTGAGTATATAAGGAAGTACGTGGCAATACAGCATTATGTTTCTGCTTTTGGAGCCAAGAGTACCTCTCTTCACTCCTACAGCCTTCTGAGATTCGTCAGCTTCTTCGAGACGAGCAGCTTTCCGGTCGGTGTTGGTGTTACGGCGCGTTCCAGTGATCACATACTTCCTGCCTGCTGATCTGCGCAGTGGTCCGTCTGACAGCTGGTGTGTGTTTCCCTGGGCGCTTCGGCATCGGCCGCGAAGCTTCCTCTCACAAAAGAGCTTGCACGTGACGCGTCCTTTTCAGGATGTCTCGTCCGTGCACTTCTGGGTGCGGTGGATTTCTCGCGTCTTCTGATGGGCACGAGCGCTGTGTGACGTGTTTGGGCTTTCAGCACGCTCAGGCAGCGCTCGTGGATGACTCATGTTCCCACTGCGGGAACATGGTCATCTCGGTGTTACGATCGAGACTCCGTGAGCTTCGTGCTGATGCCGGAGCGAGAGTCCCCTCTGCCACACCCCAATCTGCGGTCTCCATGCGAGGCTGCACTTTGGCTGGTGGCCAGGGTGATCTGAGGGTGATGGTGTGGAATAATGCGCAGACGCTCATGCCTCGGCCCACACCCCCCTCTCAAGCACCTGACCCGTTCCGCGTTCAAGCGTCTACACTGGGGCTGGCTCCTGCTGTCCCGACTGTGGCGTTTGGTGCGGCGTAGGACGAGGAAATGTCCATCGCCGTATCACAAGGTGGGCTGGAGTCATCCGAGGATGATGATTCGGCTGTGCTGCCGCCTTCAGGCGTTTTAGCATTGCCAGAGTCGGACCCGGAATTGACAGCCATGTTATTTTGGGCCGCCGCAGCGCTTGGGTTGGAGTGGAACCCTCCGCCCCGACCTGAGCGTTCGCGGTTGGATGATTGGTTTTTGGGGGAGCGTCCGGACACCCGTCCGGCCACTCCTCCAATTCCTTTCTTTCCCGAGGTGCATGAAGAGATCACGCGGTCCTGGAAGAACCCGTTATCTTCCCGCGACTGTTTGGCGAGCTCTTCCGCCTTCTCCACCCTTGATGGAGCAGTGGCTAAAGGGTACACTGGGGTCCCCCCGGTCGAACGCTCTGTTGCGATGCAACTGTGTCCGCAGAGTGCTTCGACCTGGCGCGGTGATCCTAAGCACCCCTCCAAGGCCTGTAGGCTTTCGTCGTCTCTGGTGGCGAAGACCTATAGAGCTGCGGGGCAGGCCGCTGCTTCGCTGCATGCCATGGCAACTCTTCAGGCCTACCAGGCCAAGTTGCTGTGTGACATGCACGAGGGTGGAGCTGATCCAGGACTCAGCAATGAGTTGCGTGCCGCCACCGACCTCGCTCTCCGGGCGACGAAGGTGACCGCGCGCTCCCTGGGTCAGGTGATGTCCACAAATGTGGTCCAGGAGCGACACCTATGGCTCACCCTGGCCATATCCCAGGGTGGGCTATTCGGCGGGGCGGTCGAGAACTTCGCCCAACAGTTCTCGGCCGCTCAGAAGCAGACTGAGGCCATAAAACATATACTGCCCCCGCGGTCCGCTGCTGCCTCCACCCAGCCGCCTGCGCAGTTGCCTCAGCCTGCTCGCCGCCGAGGACGCCCTCCTGCGGTTCCCTCAACCTCTGCGCCACCCAAGAAGCAGCCTCCACCCGGGCCGCGCAGAGGTAGCCGCAGGAAGGCGTCCCCGTCCGTTGCAGCCCCGCAGCCCGCGAAGAAACACCAGGCTAAGCAGCGCTCCTGACACGGACAGCTCAGGGATGGGCAGTTCTTTCCGGGAGACGGCAGCAGGGCCGCTCCTTCCCCCGGTGGAGGGCCGGGGGAGAATCTTTTGTTCAGCTGCTGGCCCCCGGGAGAGCAGCACCCTAATGTGGTTAAAGAAAGAACTGACAATCCCATCCCTGAGCAACCAGAGATCGGTGATGACGGTGCGCGCCACCCTCGGGTCCCGCCACTCGCATCCCTCTCTGTCGCCAGCCTCCCCTCAGAGCAGACCCCAGTGGAATGTGCGTCCTTCCCTGGTCTCCTCTGTCGGGACGCAGCAGTTAACCGTGCCCCCACACCCGGACGCCCAACAGCCTCCCTTGTCCGGGCCGGTAACGCTGCCTCGCTGCCCCACCCTGGGTACGTCTGTGCTCCGCATGACCCCGTTGGTGCAGTCTCTGGAAGCATGGCTGGGTCGCGCGGACCATCAGGCTCGGCTACGCGATTCAGTTCGCGCAGGCTCCTCCCCGTTTCAGGGGTGTCCGCTATACCGAGATCGGGGCCAATGCCCCCGTCACGCGTGCGGAGGTTGCCATTCTACTGGCGAAGGGTGCAATCGAGCCTGTCCCTCCAGCCGAAATGAAGTTGGGGTTCTACAGCCCCTACTTCATTGTACCCAAGAGAACCGGTGGGTTAAGGCCAATCCTGGACCTTCGCATCTTGAACCGAACCCTACACAGGCTTCCGTTCAAGATGTTGACTGCGAAACGCCTTTTCGAATGCGTTTGTCCGGACGATTGGTTTGCAGCGATCGACCTGAAGGACGCCTACTTCCATGTCTCCATCCTTCCTCGACACAGACCATTCCTACGGTTTGCTTTCGAGGGGCGGGCATATCAGTACGCGGTCCTCCCATTCGGGCTGTCTCTGTCCCCTCGCGTCTTTACGAACATTGCCGAGGCCGCCCTTGCCCCCCTTCGGCAGCACGGGGTCCGCATCCTGAATTACCTGGACGACTGGCTCATACTAGGCCAATCTCGGGAGCAGGTTTGCGGACACAGAGATCGGGTGCTCCATCACCTAGCCCGTCTGGGCCTTCGGGTCAACTGGGAAAAGAGCAAACTCTGCCCAGCGCAGAGGATCTCTTTTCTTGGTATGGACATCGACTCGGTCGCCATGTGCGCGCAGCTTTCGAGCGAGCGCGCGCAGTCTCTGCTGACTTGCCTCCGTCAAATCGAGAGCAAGAGTGCGGTTCCACTGAAACTATTTCAGAGGCTCCTGGGGCATATGGCATCTGCAGCCGCGGTGACGCCGCTCGGATTGCTACATATGAGACCGCTTCAGCACTGGCTACGCGATCGAGTCCCGAGGTGGGCATGGCAGTCTGGCACGCTCCGGGTACAAGTGACTCGGGCCTGCCTACAGACACTCACCCCGTGGTCGAACCTCAGTTTTCTACGGGCCGGTGTGCCCTTAGAACGAGTTTCCAGGCATGTTGTCGTATCGACGGATGCCTCTGCCACGGGTTGGGGTGCCATGTGCAATGGACAAGCAGCCGCGGGCTCCTGGACAGGACCCCAGCGCCTTCTGCATGTCAATTGCCTCGAGTTACTGGCAGTACGGTTCGCCCTGCACCGCTTCCGGGCGTTGCTGAGGGGTCAACATGTGCTTGTCAGGACAGACAACGCGGCCGTAGTAGCGTACATCAACCACCAGGGCGGTCTACGCTTCCGCCGTATGTCTCAACTCGCCCGCCACCTCATTTTATGGAGTCAGAAGCGCCTGAGGTCCCTTCGTGCTGTCCATATTCCGGGAGCCCTGAACCGTGCAGCCGACGAGCTCTCACGGCTTCAGCCACTCCCGGGAGAATGGAGACTCCATCCCCAGACGGTCCAGCTGATTTGGGAACAGTTGGGGGACGCGCAGGTAGATCTGTTTGCCTCCCACGACTCTTCCCACTGCAGCCTGTTCTATTCCCTGACCGAGGGCACACTCGGCACGGATGCACTGGCGCACAGCTGGCCGCGGGGCCTACACAAATATGCATTCCCCCCAGTGAGCCTACTCGCACAGCTCCTGTGCAGGATCAGGGAGGACAAGGAGCAGGTCCTTTTGGTCGCCCCATACTGGCACGGCCGGACCTGGTTCCCCGAACTCTTACTCCTTGCGACAGCCCCTCCCTGGCCCGATTCCTCTGAGACCGGACCTCCTCACTCAGAGACGGGGCACCCTTTGGCACCCGCGTCCTGATCTTTGGAACCTCCATGTGTGGCTCCTGGATGGGACGCGGCAGGTTTGAGTGGCCTACCACCCCCGGTAGTCGCCACCATCACTTCCGCTAGGGCAGAGTCCACTCGGCATGCCTATGCGTTGAAGTGGAACCTCTTCGTCACCTGGTGCTCTTCTCGCCAAGAAGACCCCTGGAAATGCCCGATCGGGTCCGTGCTTTCGTTCCTCCAAGAGGGGGTGGAGCGTAGGCTGTCTCCCTCCACCCTTAAAGTTTATGTGGCCGCTATATCTGCCTACCACGATCTCTTGGGGGACAAGAAGGTAAGTCAGCACGACCTGATCATCAGGTTCCTGAGGGGGGCAAGGAGACTGAATCCTCCTCGCTCTCCTCTCGTACCTCGCAGTAGTTCTAAGTGCTCTGCAGAGACCTCCCTTTGAGCCTTTGCGGTCGGTTGATATTAAGTTTCTGTCAATGAAGACGGCTCTGCTGACCGCATTGGCCTCGATCAAGAGGGTCGGGGACCTGCAGGCTTTTTCGGTTGACGAAGCGTGCCTGGAATTCGGGCTGGCTAACTCTCACGTGATCCTGAGACCCCGGCATAGATATGTGCCCAAGGTTCCCACCACTCCGTTCAAAGACCAGGTGGTGAACCTGCAAGCGCTGCCTTTGGAGGAGGCAGACCCAGCCTTGGCATTGCTCTGTCCAGTACGTGCCCTTCGCGCCTATGTAGACAGCACGCAGTGTTTCAGGACCTCAGACCAGCTCTTTGTCTGTTATGGTGGAGAGCGGAAGGGAAGAGCTCTCTCAAAGCAAAGGCTGTCTCACTGGATAGTGGACACCATTGTTTTGGCTTACCAGCAGCAAGGTCGACCATGTCCCCTTGGGGTCAGGGCACACTCCACTCGGAGTGTGGCCTCCTCTTGGGCTTTAGCGCATGGCGCCTCGCTAACAGACATCTGCAGAGCTGCAGGCTGGGCGACACCAAACACATTCGCCAGATTCTACAATCTCCGAGTGGAGCCAGTGTCCAGCTATGTACTCGCCCCCCCGAGGGGCCGGTAATGGGCCAGGCTCAGGTGTCATCGCTTGCTCGCCATTCCACTCCTCGGACTGGATATGTGCGATATTTTCCTCAGGTGAGTTTCCCCGAGAGCCCTGAGTTCCTCCAGCACCGCTTACGCCGATACCTGTGTGTCTGCCCTCTCACGAGCCCAGACCCTTGTGTCCGGCCAGGTGCCCCGTGTGCATGGTTCCCCTCCGGCAACCCCCACACGAGTATTTCCACCGTAAGCCTCCCTTGCGAGCAGGCGTCTTTCCCTTGGCAAGCCCCTGCCACCCCTAGGGTTAAAAATTCCACCTGCGGCTGGTACCCTAGAGTTTTCCCATATGCAGCCCTTAGCGGGTCATATGTGTACTCTTAAGTCCTCCCTACGGGCAGGCATCTTGGCATTCCTTCACTGGGATATGCTTCCCAGTGTACCTTGGTATTCCTGTGTTAAGCGTGAGTCCTTCGTCCGTATTAGTCTTACGACAGGGAACTCACACTTACGCAGGGCACTGGAAGACGGCTGAAGTGGCGGGATTTTATTGAACCCCCATTCGTTATTCACTAACGTACGTCGTAGTGACTGAACGAAAGGGAACGTCTCGGTTACGGATGTAACCCTCGTTCCCTGAGGAGGGAACGGAAACGTACGTTCCGTTGCCACTTCAGCTGTGCTACCTGGAACGCAGGAGTTCAGTCTTGGCTCCTCAAGCAGGTAACATAATGCTGTATTGCCACGTACTTCCTTATATACTCACGCGGTGAGGCGGAGTTACGTATGCAAATTTCGCATGCCCCATGGCATTGGCACGCCATTGGGCGTTTTCTATATGCTCGAAGATGATAGGCTTCTAGGCGAAACCCCCATTCGTCACTAATGTACGTCTCCGTTCCCTCCTCAGGGAACGAGGGTTACATCCGTAACCGAGACGTTTCCGAACGCATGTATTACATGAGGCTGTCACGGCCCAGATCAGACATGATGACTGAACTAACGGCTCACACCCGAGAGGTGAACTAAACTTCCCAGGGAACAGACGTGTTTAAATGTGAAGTGACAAAGGAAAGCACGATTTGGATTGGGAGGTGAGGTGAACTAAAAGACTGCATACATAGACTGAATAATAATTTATTTCTCAAAGTGTGGCCATGGCTGCATTAGCTTATAGTTAAATTTTTTATTCCAAAAGTACTAAATGTGTTGAAAAATGTAGCATGTAACGTTTTAATTAGATTCTGCTGAAATGAACGAAATGACTTGAAAAAAGATTTGTTCATTTTACTGAACGAGATTCAAAGATCCGAGTCAGTAAAATGATCCGAACTTCCCATCACTACAAGAAACCAATTTGAAATGATTCGAGCTTTGTGACATGGTGCATTATCCTGCTGGAAGTAGCCATCAGAGGGTGGTCATAAAGGGATGGACATGGTCAGAAACAATACTCAGGTAGGCCGTAGCATTTAAACGATGCCAAATTGGCACTAAGGGGACTAAAGTGTGCCAAGAAAACATCCCCCACACCATTACACCACCACCAGCAGCCTGCACAGTACAAGGCATCATGGATCCATGTTCTCATTCTGTTTACGCCAAATTCTGACTCTACCATCTGAATGTCTCAACAGAAATCGAGACTCATCAGACCAGGCAACATTTTTCCGGTCTTTAACTGTCCAATGTTTTGATGTTTTTCCCTTTTCACACCATTCTTTGTAAACCCTAGAAATGGTTGTGCATGAAAATTCTTTTCAGGGTGGAATTCTTGTATGAAACTATTCTTTTTGACATCTTGGAGTAAAAAACATAGACTGAACTTGAGGCCACGGGTGATCTGACTCCCCTAGCTCACACACATCTTCCTCTGCTTCGGCCATCATCTTCCGACTAAACGCGCGCAAATTATAAGCGGGTGATGCGTAGCCACCTCTCGCGAAGCAGCCTCTCCAACGTTTTGCGAGACTTGCGAAAGACATATTAACTTATTTTAAAATATATAATATAATTATTACCATTTGACAGTAGCGGAGGAATGCCACCGAATGTAACTAAGTAAAAGTAAAAAAATTTCACAAGAAATTTACTTGAGTAAGAGTAAAAGTACCCATCTTTAAATATACTCTAAAAGTACAAGTTACCCAAAAAATTTACTCAAGTAAATGTAACAAAGTAAATGTAATTCGTTACTACCCACCTCTGCGTGTGTATCAAATCAAATCAAATCAAATCACTTTATTTGTCACTCTACATATGCACAAGTGCAACAGTAGGTGAAATTCTTAGGTGCAGTTCCGAGCAACATAGCAGTCATGACATGACATGTACAACATTTAAGCAACATCAGATTACACATCTGATGCGCACACAATTACTCACAGCACAGTAAACTCTACAATAAACAATAAATAATTTACACAATGTGAGTGTAGTTCTCACAGCTTTAAACAATATACACATACTTACAATATACATATACTTTAAACAATATACACTAAACATACACTAAACAATATACATTACGCTATAATAATAATAATAATATACAATGTATAGTATAAAATATTATTCACAGATTGAAAAATTGAAATCCAAAGTGCAATAGATGCTATATGATAAATAAATGTGTATATAATGTGTGTGTATCTACAGTGGGTTGTGCTGAGTGATATTCTGTCCAGTGTGTGTTATGATCCTGATGGATCAGGAGTTAAGTAGTCTGATTGCTTGTGGGAAGAAGCTGTTCTGGAGTCGGCTGGTGCGTGTTCTAATGCTGCGGTACCGTCTGCCTGATGGGAGCAGTGAGAGCAGCCCATGGTTCGGGTGGCTAGAGTCTCTGAAGATCCTCTGAGCTCTCTTCACACACCGCCTGGCGTAAATGTCCTGGAGGGAGGGAAGCTCACCTCCGATGATGCAGCTGGCCGTGCGCACTACCCTTTGCAGGGCCTTGCGGCTGCGGGCGGTACTGTTGCCGTACCAGGTGGTGATGCAGCCAGTCAGCAGACTCTCGATGGTGCAGGTGTAGAAACGTGTGAGGATGTGGCGGTTCATTCCAAACCTCCTCAGCCGTCGCAGGAAGAAAAGGCGCTGATGAGCCTTCTTCACAACGGCCTCAGAGTGGACGGACCATGAGAGTTCCTCTGTGATGTGGACACCGAGGAACTTGAAGCTGCTGACTCTCTCCACCGGTGCTCCATCGATGGTGATGGGGCGGTGTTCTCTCTCATTCCTCCTGAAGTCGACCACCAGCTCCTTGGTCTTGCTGACGTTGAGGGAGAGGTTGTGCTCCTGACACCACCGTGTCAGAGTGTGCACCTCCTCTCTGTAGGCCGTTTCATCATTGTCGGTGATAAGACCTACCACCGTCGTATCGTCAGCAAACTTGATGATGGTGTTGGAGCTGTGGGTTGCCACACAGTCATGTGTGTACAAAGAGTACAGGAGTGGGCTAAGAACGCAGCCCTGAGGGGCTCCAGTGTTGAGAGTCAGTGATGAGGAGATGTTACTGCCCATTCTGACCACCTGGCGTCTGTTTGACAGGAAGTCCAGGATCCAGCTGCATAACAGGCTGTTTAAGCCTAGAGCCCGGAGTTTCATGTCAAGTATGGAGGGCACAATGGTGTTGAATGCTGAGCTGTAGTCCACAAACAGCATTCTCACATATGTGTTCCTCTTTTCCAGGTGGGAGAGAGCAGTGTGTATAGTGGATGAAATGGCATCGTCAGTGGAGCGGTTTGTGCGGTATGCAAACTGCAGTGGGTCCAGTGAGGGGGGGAGAACAGAGCAGATGTGGTTTCTGACTAGTCTTTCAAAGCATTTGCTGATGATGGGGGTCAGAGCAACAGGACGCCAGTCGTTTAAGCAGGTGGTTTTTGATTGCTTAGGTACAGGAACAATAGTGGACGTTTTAAAGCATGTGGGGACCACAGACAGGGAGAGGGACAGGTTAAAAATGTCCGTGAAGACTCCAGCCAGTTGGTGCGCGCACGCTCTGATCACACGGCCGGGAATGCCGTCTGGACCCGCAGCTTTACGGACGTTCACCCGCCGGAAGGATCGGGTTACATCCGCGACAGATACAGAGACTGAACTAACCTCTGTATCTTCAGCCGCGAGCTCTCTCTCCGCGAGGGCGGTGTTAGTTCCCTCAAAGCGAGCATAGAAGGTGTTTAGCTCGTCCGGGAGAGAGGCAGCGGTGTTCACGGTGGAGTTTGTGTTCCCTTTATAGTCCGTGATGGTGTTAATTCCCCTCCACATGCTTCTGGAGTCGGTGGTGTTGAACTGTCCTTCAATCTTGTCCCTGTACTGCCGTTTTGCTGCTCTGATGGTTTTCCGGAGGGCATAACTTGCTTGTTTATGCTCCTCCGCGTTACCGGAGTTAAAAGTGAAGGTCCGCGCATTGAGTGCCGCGCGAACATCCCCATTTAGCCACGGCTTCTGGTTAGGGTACAGCCGAATTGTTTTGGTCGGAACAACGTCATCTACGCACTTCCTGATGAAACACGTTACGCTATCAGCGTAAACCTCGATGTCGTCATCAGAGGCCGACCGGAACATCTCCCAGTCCGCGTGATCAAAACAGTCCTGTAGCATAGAATCTGATTGGTCCGACCAGCACTGGATGGTTCTGAGGGCGGGTGCTTCCTGTTTGAGTCTTTGCCTATATGCGGGCAAAAGTAGGATGGAAGCGTGATCTGATTTGCCAAATGGTGGGCGCGGGAGGGACTTGAAACCATCCTTGAAGGGGGAGTAGCAGTGATCTAAGACGCGGTTCCCTCGCGTGTTGAAGTTAACATGTTGGTGGTATTTAGGTGCGATGCGCTTGAAGTTGGCTTTGTTAAAGTCCCCGGTCACAATAAACGCGGCCTCAGGATGCGCGGTTTCCTGCTCACTCACTGTCCTATACAGTTCCTTTAGTGCCCGGTCTGTGTCGGCTTGCGGGGGAATATACACAGCTGTGATGATGACCGCGGTGAATTCCCTCGGTAGCCAGAATGGTCGACACAGAACCATGAGAAGTTCCAGATCAGGAGAACAGAAAGACTTGATAGAATGTACGTTCCTCTGATCACACCAGGATCGGTTAATCATAAAACATACACCCCCGCCTTTGCTTTTCCCGGAGAGATCTTTTTCTCTGTCCATTCGATGCACGGAGAACCCCGTGGTTTCGATGGCCGAATCTGGAATCTCAGCGGACATCCAAGTTTCTGTGAGGCAGATAATGCAGCAGTCCTTCGTCTCTCGTTGGAAAGAGATCCGTGCTCTCAGCTCGCAGAGTTTATTGTCCAGAGACTGAACATTTGCCAGTAAAATACTGGGAAGTGGGGGTCGGTTTGCGCGGCGTCTTACTCTGATAAGTACGCCGGCTCTGCTTCCCCTTCTCCGGCTGCGTTTGCGTGGTCGGGCCGTCCAGACAAAGGGATCCGCTGCTGTGTTTGTAGACGGCGGTTCGTCACTGAAGAATTTAAAGTCCGGTTTTCGGAGTGCGATTGCCGAACCAATGTCCAAAAGTGTCTGTCTGTCGTACGTAGTAAGGCAGACAACATCCAAGACAAAAAACACAAAAACTATAAACAGAACAAACAAAAAACTACAATGTTTCAGCAGAGCTTGCGACGAAGCGGCCATCCTCGGCGCCATCTTCGTGTAGCACGTTATCCTCGTGTAGCACGTTATATGACGGACAGGTGCACTTTTATGGACTTAAAAGTCAAAACAGAGCAACAATTACTGCCATTCAATCATGACAACTCTCGGAGTGAATAGATTCAACCAGCATTTTATTAGCATTGAGCATGGAATGTACATAGGCTTGATTTTGGCGGACGAGATCTGCTACGCTGCTGCTGCTGCAGAATGATATAACCCCTGTAGCAGATCTCTACAGGTGGTGCTGGGGAGGAGGTGGGATTATAGGAGTTCTCATATTGTGCAGCGTGCTGATAGCAGCTAGGATATGGATACTGAACTTTATATTTATAAAGTTTGGATTAGCCAGGACTTTTTTAATATAAGGATTTTATTCATCTGAAGAAGAATGTTATATACACCTAGGATGACTTGAGGGTGAGTAAATCATGGGCTAATTTTCATTTTTGAACTAACCCTTTAACTCTTAAAGACCTAGAACATTTTTGGGGCGCCTGACTTGCCTCTACTTTTCTTTGTTTTTCTCACCCATTCTAGCAGTTAGCATCAAGTGTCATATATCATTTTAAACAGGAGAACATGAGCACATGAACATGTTTCCATCTAGCTCATTTGAAGTCCAAATTTTACATTTATTTAGTCTGAGATAGGGTTGTGACTGACATCACGACGGAGCGCCACCATCGTGATGCCACGCCCCCCATTGCGAGTCTTGTTGTGAGTGCGACGCACACTAATCCTCTTCTATAGTTAAACTAAAAACTTTGCAGGGATTGCTCTGTAAATTATATTGAGAATATAACTAATGCATATATTCTATTTTAAATACTGTAGTCTTTGCCAGATATAGCCTACATTTTGAAATAATAAACGAGGCTCAAACATCCATTTCATAAGCATGAGTGTTTATTTCAGCACTTCCGTCAGTGAAACAACACACCACAGCCTGTAAAACATTTAAACGATTATCAGTAAATAATGGTAACCTAAAGAATAAGAAAATTAAAAATGTATAATAATTTCCCCTCAAAGATGCGTCATATACCGCTCTGCGCGAGATGAAACACGAGCTGTAGACACCTTCTCAAATATCTTCGTCTTCATGTGTTCTCCTGATGTTGCAAAGCAACACTTGTTCTGAAGAGCAAATTTTATTTTCCACATGGTCAACATTTAAGCTATGTTTGATTATTCACTGCCAGAGAAAACGAAAGTAAAATGGCCTGTGTGTGTGTGAAATGTGCCATTCAAATAAACTTGAGGCGCCTTACCAAGTCTAATAACAAGCACAAACTGTGTTAAATAAAATTAAGTAAAAAGGTAGCCTACTCGTCCTACAGTGTTTTTCTACTTTCCAACAGTAAAGGACGTGAATGGGTATAATAGACTTTATAAACAAACGAAAGGAAGAAATGTTTATAATTCTGTAGCGATTATGGGCGCAGACCTTATAGATGAATGAATCTTCCAAATGATTCATCAAATGAACAATTCAGCTCCAGACCCCAGGAAATCGACCATCTATCACGAGGCTCCATTCTGCCCGGGGCTACTGCTTCTATATTATAGTTACTTGATATCCTATGGACTTTTGACCAAAACTTAGACAAAGAGGACACAACTTGTTGTGATCGCAAGACAAAGAAACAAACCAGATCTCTGTCTTTTCAATGACCGTTAAATGAACTCCACGTGACACAGCTAAAACTCCAAGCAAACTCCCAGAAAATGTTACATATTGGAATGCATCAGATTACTGATTATTGGACTTTCATTCAAATAGCCTTCGACATAGCTTGTTAGTCTGTTTACAACTGATACACGTGACTATTATGCATGTATATCATTCCCAATTCCTGCAATTATGTAACTATTGAATGAGTGGATGAAAAGGCACCGTGTTTGATATTTTTTTTGTTCGTATGGTTATAACCCAACAGATGAGCTGAATGAAATCTTTATAGAATTGATCATGTCCTTATAGTAAGAAATTAGGTCTAAATGTACTCTCTGCTTAAGAGCAGGAAACTAAATTACTACAGATAACCCACACAGTGACACAGTCACCCCTGAACCCTAATTGGCCAGAACCCATCCAGGGGATGGGCAAATATTTGAATTCAACCTCAGAACACAGACGAAGACTGTGTGTTCACTTTCTGTTCATTGTTCAGTCAAGAGCTATTCCAGAATCCGCCAAGGCGACGATTGGACGATCGTGGCAGACCGTCAAAGAAATTTGGTTAACAGATTTCATTCAGGCCATCTGCTCTTCTCTCACTTTCCTTTCTTTTACTTAAAGTTTATTTTCTTTCCGTTAAGTCTCGGGTTCTGTTAAGTTTCGCCGCAAAGTTACTCAACGAGTCTCTAACAGCGCGCTTCAACTTCAAACAATGCCCACAAGACTTCCATCCAGCCGCCAACACGCCACGTGATTGGCTTCCCAAGACCTCGATCAAAGACACGACCAGACCTTCAGCGAATCAAAGACCCGAGAGAACCCCTCTCCAGCCAGGAAAAGGGAATCCCCCTTGTCAGAGACGACACCTGCGAGACACAAACGCAAGTAACGTCTCTAGATTTCAAGCTGAAGTGGTGCATTAGATCAAATTTAATAACCCCGCCTAAGAAACGATAGGAGGATAAATTACTGGTCAATGGATTCTTCAGGTCATGTGTCATAAATCTATATTGCTTGGGATTTCATAATTTCTTTCTCTTAAGACTTATTCTTTCCTCACTTTCTTCCTCTCTGCAACGTATGAATGTGCGAGTGTGTGTGTTTATGTTAGATATTAGTTTGATGTGTTAGAGTAATCAATAAAGTTTCGTTTGTAGTCAAAGATAACTGTTCTTGTGTTATGTGCTTATGAATTTAATGTCTTGAACTGCCGATCTAAGTTACCTGGCTGTTAAATAGTGTTTCACTATTGTACGGATATTAATATCCGCTGCAGAGTTGATATTTACGGCCCGTTCAAATGAACGCTGGAAGAGTCATTTGCTTGGCTGTAAATTAGACTCTCAAAATTCCTTATGAATTCATTAATTCATTCATTTGAGCTACATAGACCTGTTTCCCTTTAACAGACTCCCCTTTAAGTTCTTACATATCGGTGGACGAATAAGTTAAGGTGTAAACATTAATTCTGAATTATTTATAAATTATAGTGTAATTCGAGTCTCTTTCATTTTAATTCAAATTCCCCGTTGAGTTATTATATTATCTGACTCATTGTCGTTATTTCCATGCATTTTTTGTAAAAATTGTATAGGGTCGATAACGACCGAGGTGTGTAAGACCGTATGTATATATTTTTCTGCACAATAATAATTTAATCTTTAATGACGGAATAAGTGCAATACAGCTTTATTCCACAAGGTGGCATTGTTTGATACTTTGATGAAGTGACGTTTGACTCATAGTTACTGCAGACTGAAAACAAAATAATAAGTATAATCTGCAAAACTTGAAATAATTTACTGCGAATTTACTGCAGAGCAAGTACTGAATGCAATCAAATATTAGTGTCACTGTCACTTGATGGTGGATCTAGTCAAAGCTGTCAGTGATCAAAATATTGAGTTTGAAGATGTTGAAAATGATCGTTTTGAGAATATGTTTGAAATCATGAATATGAGCCAGATGCTGAATGTACTGGGGAATTAGGTATAAATATCTGCTCAAACAGAACCCTTCAAAGCTCCAAAAGGTAATGAAATATGCTTTATTTTATTCTTCTGTAATTGTTACACTAATATCAGGAGAGTTTTATATTGTCACGGCAGGTAGAGATCCATCCGTGTTAGATATAGATCCGGTTGCTAAAGACCCGAATATGTAAGAATGATTGGCGAAACAGTCATGCATTTAAGGGTTAAAGAGTCCAATCCAATTCCAAGTCTTCCATTTGAGTCTCACAAACTTTTGAACATACTCAAATTATTCCTTACTGTGACGATGAGGCCTTTTTCTTGGAAGTATTTGACCAGAGGGATGGCATTCTGTTTGAAATTAGTCAAGCGTCGATCGATAGCTTTAGGGTTGTCATCTGGGCGACCATGCTGCTCCGCACGCTTCTCCAGACGCTCCTTCAGACGTTGATTAGAGCAGGCCAGAAAGACCACCAGGTCTGGAGTGCAGATCTACAGAGACAGAACAAAGGAGGTGAGTGTCTCTTAACTAGTAATGTCTCAGTTCAAGTTGATATTCATTGGTTCCTTCACCTTCGGGCAGTCAAGTTCAAAGTGACTTGTGGCTGCAGTGATCTATGAAGATGTAGCTATTAAGTGCCACTCTGCATCTAACGCATCTTTAAGTAAGATGAGTTTTAGCCCTTCATATCATAATAAATGAGATTGAATGTGGATTAGAGGAAAATAAGCATACATCAGGTGTCTTATTCGTAACATTCACATGTGAAACCACAAGAAATGCTTAGCATTTTGTATGACTGAGGCTTTACAGAAATCTCACAGTCTTATTTTACATTGTCGGCTTTATTGTGCACAACAATATGTTCAGTTACAAAGAAATCTGCTAGAGAAAGTAAAAAACAGAGTAAGTTGCTATGGTTATTAACACAGTTCTCAAAAAAGACTGATAACACAGTTGATGTTCAATATACACAATGTACAATATTTCTACAATATCCACATATCAGCTGTTAAAACAATGTTTATGTTGTGATCTGTCATCCCCCTAACCAGTTGCCTGCTGGGAAGCCTTTTGGGAATGTGTACTTAATTAGTCAGTGGAGAGGAAAAAGAAAAGACTACAAATGGCAGTTCATAAATGCCTTAAAGCCTGTCACAAAACAGAAAAGCATGATGATTATCTCAACAGAAGCATGGCAGGCGAAATGTCAGTGAAAGCTAAGAAGCTGAAATTAATTTTTGCCATTTAAATGAGAATCTGTTCCTGCCATTCACTCCAAACCTATCTTTAAAAAAAGAAATATCTATATATACAACATTAGGAAGATTAGACCCTTCCTATCAGAGCAGGCCACACAACTCCTGGACCAAGCTCTTTTTCTCTCTAGACTGGACTACTGTAATGCTCTTCTAGCGGGCCTTCCGGCATGCACTATCAAACCCTTGCAACTGATCCAGAATGCAGCGGCGAGGGTGGTCTTTAACGAGCCGAAGAGAGCACACGTCACGCCTCTCTTCATCAGTCTCCACTGGCTGCCAATAACCGCTCGCATCAAATTCAAGACACTGGTGCTCGCCTTCAAAGCAACCACTGGCTTCATAGCCGCCATGCCAGAGACTCCTCACGTCATGGCCACCACACAAGAGGCTGGTGACATGATGACCGCCATGCCAGAGACTTCTCATGTCATGGCCAACACATCAGAGCCTGGTGACATCATGGCCGCCACGCCAGAGACTCTTCACGTCATTGCCACCACACCAGAGACTCCTCCTGCCTTGACTCTTGACATTTTTGGGGGGATCACCCGCTTCTGGCCAAATTGCCTCTCAGTGGTCGACTCGTTACAAATATCCCATTAAAATATGATATATTCCAAAACTTGATCAAGAGGCCATCAGACTTTTACAAGAGAAAATGGTGAGAGTTAATGTGGATGGTGTTATGTGGTATGCGACTCCACCCCTTTGCATACAACATATGCCAACTCTGAAGCTGTTCTGCCACAGTCAAGAAACACTGAGCGAAAGCTGATGAAGAACCCTGATTAGGCCTGTGCTTACAAAACTGAGATTGAGAGACGAATGCTGGCTATGTGGAGAAACTGCAACCATGTGAGGCTGAGAGATCCCAGGAATCATGGTACATCCCTCACCATGTGGTCACGCATAACGGCAATAATTGTACATTTGCCCTGCAAAAGCATGTGCTAGACCACAGTCAACCAGGAGATCAGGTGAGGGAAGTGATAGAGAAGTCCTTCTATGTTGACAATTGTCTACACAGTCTCACATCCAAAGATGCTGCCAAAGATCTTGTTGATCAGCTATGTGCCCTCCTAAATGAGGGAGGCTTTGAATTGTGACAGTGGGACAGCAATTGTCCAACAGTGGCTGCTCACCTTCCCTCCGACACAAGATCGAACAGTTGTGAGCTCTGGCTCAGTCAGGGACTGCAAGATACCCACGAGTCCACCATTGGACTGCTCTGGCTTTGTCAGTCGGACACTTTGCACTACAAACACAGGGAAGTGAATTTCAGTGAACTATGTGCAGCATTTATCATGTCCTGGACAGCCAATACGATCCCCTCGTCTATATTATCCCATACACCACTAGAGCGAAAATACTGGTGCAGCATCACAAGAGGTAAACGCCTCTGTGACCTAGTAAAAGGAAGCCAGTGGTCCTTCATTTCTCAAACAGCCGCCTGCTAATTGGCCTGAGCAACCTTCCTTGCCTGCTGAAGAGCAGAGTAGCGAGTTAAGGCAGTCTGCATTCTGTGGATCGACTACAGTTATACCTTTGCCAAATCCACAGCAGTATGACACACTGGATGAGTTCATAAAGGCATGCAGTCAGCAGCTTTACAGGGTGGCAAAGATTACATGCACTGACAAACAAAGAGAGGTCAAATAAACCGAGATGGTCACACTGAAATCTGGGAAACCAGTATCAGGTATAAGCAGGCTGGCTTCTTTCTCTCCTGAGTTTGACCCTACCACTGGACTCATTTGTGTGGGTGGCCATTTCACGAGTTCACACTTACATATAATTCATAGAGTAAATTTAATGCGTATTTGGCGTGCTGTCCGGGGGGAGGGCTTCGAGCTCGGTCTTTGGCCCGAACCCAGAGTACCCCCCGTATGTAAGTGGTTAGAACTAAAAGAGCAGAAACGTGGAGAAGGGGTGGTGGAGGGATGCTGATGAACTGTCAACAAAATGGAGGTGAGACGGCTGCGTATATATACACATCTTTGTTGATTAGCTGAGTACTCTCCACCTGTGTCAATTATCTGAACATGCTCCTCCACCTGTGTCAATTATCTGAACGTGCTCCTCCCGAACTTTGTTTAATAAAACATCATTTAAGACGCTGCAGTGAGGCAGAATTGGATTGTATCCATCCCATCATCCTTGCTCCTCAACATCCTGTGACCAAACTCATTATCAAGGATCATGATGAGAATCTGCACCACCCTGGGTCAGAACGAGTATTCGCAGTGTTGAGAAGAACTTACTAGGTATTACGAGGCTGTGAAGCAGTTCAGCGACACCAGCAATATTGTGTGGAGTGTAGAAGTTGGAAGGGACAACCAGAAGTTCCTCGTATGGCTAACTTGCCACTTGCAAGACGAAATCTCTTTAAACCCGCCTTCTTCTCCACTGGCATGGACTGCTTTGGACCCTACATGATTAAGATCGGATGCCAAAATGAGAAGAGATAGGGCAACCCTTACAACCAGGGCAGTGTATATAGATCTGTTGGTGAGCATAGATTCAGAGTCAAGTTTGTGTTCAATCCACCAGGAGCACCTCACTTGGTGGATGCTGGGAGAGGAAGATCCGTTCAATCAAAACAGCTCTCCAAGTTACCATTGGACGACTGTGATGGAAGAAGTCCTCAGAATAGTCTTAACTGAAATTGAAGGGATCCTTAACTCAAAACCTCTTGGCTACATCTCATCAGATATCTCTGACATTGACCCAATCACTCTGCTTCCTCATTGGACGAAGATGTGCCTCCTTGCCCCAGGTGGTGTATCAAGGGGTGCTGAGCCGACATTGTTCGCCGATCACTTTTGGAGGCATTTCATAAAATACTATCTGCCCAGTATCCAAGTTCAAGAGAAATGGAAGACAGACAAGGAAAATCTCCAAATTGGAGATGTAGTGATGATTGTTGACTCCCTCAAGCTTTGTGGCCAGTTGGGAGAATCGCCAAAGTGTACCCAGGAGCAGATGACAAAGTAAGGTCAGCCACGGTTTGAAGTTGAGAGAAGAACATACACTCGACCTGTAGCTCGTCTTGTTAAGCTACCAGTCCTATCTGATGAGGAGTAATCCACTTAAAGGGAAATACATTTTGTCAAGATGTGCGAATTCTATCACTGAATTCGGGGGCGGCTTTTCAAAATGCTTCTTGACCCTTCTTGGTGACCAATCAACTTTTCCAACGTTACCATCATGTGCATCACGGGCCGTTAGGAAGTGGAGCAGGTGCTCTGAGCAGACATGCAGAATGCAAACTCTTTTCATGAGTAATCCAAGTCATCTCACGGTTGTCTGCAGTACCCCGAAGTTACTGATGTAATATAGATGTGCGTGCATATAAAAAACACAACTTTGCCGTCAGTAAACACTTGTGTGATTTGGAGTCTGCGGTGAATTACAGATCATGCAGTTCTGACCAACTGCAGGGCAGGGACGTGCACAGGGGGGTTGCTCAGGTTGCCCGGGCAACTGCCCATATGCCCTTCTCGACTCACGTTGCCCTTCCGAGGTGAAAAAAAAAAAAAAAAAATCATACAATGGATGCAGAATTTCCCGTAGGCCTAGATAAAAAATAAAATAAAAAAAACATTGCAAAACCTCATTCACTTCCATATTTGGGCATCCGTCTGAAAGTGAAAGTCAGTAGGGGGGAAGGGCAAACTATGTTTACGTGGCTGCAGCGCTGCACTCGACCGGCACCTGAGTTGAGCATGCATGAGCGGCACTAGAAGGAGATTGTCGCGGTTGTCGGGTGAGACGACTTAACGTTGTCGGAAAGGTATAACAAACGGACGATCATCATCATCAAGTTTTAAGAAATGAATTAAAATCTTCATAAATCCAGGATGAGTTTGCCACGTTTAGCCTAAATTATCAGACAGATAGCTTGCAGACAAGCAGCATAAGCTACTATTTTTTTGGTGGGCATTAGGCAAACTAAGTTACATGTCTGCTGATAGTTAGTTTCTCACATTTCGTTGTAGCAAGAAGAATGAATGATGGAAGTAATGCATCACATTAATTATTTTATTCAAAATGGTTAAATGCCTAAATCCTATCACTATTTTGGATATTGTTTGAAGCCAAGATGCCCACTGAAAAGAGGCGGATTCAGGAGAGGGAGAGACGATTCAGGGAGGCAGCAAAGGGCAGCACATCACTGCAGGGTTGGCTGCGAAAAAGCCAACCAGCAGGTGAGACAGAGACTTTGCACTGTGATAAAGATGACATGACACTGTGTAGGTGAATTGATTAATTAATCAGACTCATATTTTAGCCTACTAATGGCAATGTTTCATAATTACATTCCATTTAAGATGAGGAGGAGCAGTCACATGTAGGGATTTTCATGACTCAAGTCATGTTTTTCTATGTTATTATTAGTAGTAGTTAAGGTGATTGAGTGCTGTGTGTCAGTGTTCTACTTCTTTGTGTATATATATATATATATACACGTCCCTGCTGCAGGGGTTTGAATCCACCCGAATCAGTACTAACATTTAAACCCTTAGTTATATAGTCACTCTCCTGTAATGCTCATATATGGATTTGGCTGAGTCAGCTCACACAACCTTCTCCAGGACTGACATACTGGAATAATATTTAGCTGACATTTAAAAAGACTGGGGAGACAGTGCCTCTCAGCTTTGCTCACAGTGTAGATATTTGGTAATCCTGTATTGATCGCTGTTAAAGCTGTGGTCTGATCCCCTCTGGTTCTGTGCTCATCTCATAATTGGGTTTTAAATCCCTTCATTGCTGCTGCTCGTCTCTATTCTGTTAAAGTCAAAGCTAATTCAGTTACTGAGGTTAGCTGTGGTGACACTGTTATTGGTTGCCTGGTCACGGAACACACTGTCACACAATCTAGGGACTGTGAAAACCTTACTCTATCCCACAAACACACAATACAAATTACTCATTGTTATTCATATAATCTCCTGCATTGGTAAATGTGTTTCTGTATTTTCTGATCTGGCTTCATTGTATTCTATGCTTTCATTAAATCACTAATCTCACACCCTCCATATTTGTTCCACCAGGATCCCTCAAATATTTTGTTGCCATCAGAATCAAATGAAAACCTTGTTTTGTTTTGTTGTCAATATTGCTAAACTTGAAATAAAATCTGAATTATTTTGTGATGCCTTTTTGGCACTTTTGGTACTGCTGATAGTTAAAGGTTTACTTCAGCGATTTAGCATTAAGCTTTGTATCAGTAGAAATCATGTCCCCCTGAGATTAGATAATTATGCATTTTATTTCTGGAAAAAATCCTCCGATGATGCAAATATCGTCATTTTGCGTCATCTGAGTATTTTTTGGCCAGAGGCTATAGACTACAGCCAGTAGAAGGAACTAATTCTGCATGTTTTCAACCCGCCCATAGGGGAGAGATCTCACTCACAGAATGTAAATTTGCACGGCCACTGCTGATCGGCTCGGGCATTCATAACGGAGCGGTACGGAGCAAAGTGAGTGTTTAAACTTTTCAATTAATTCCTATGAAAGTTTAGCTTCCATAGGCATGATCTGATAACGCATCAGACTGGAAACGCGCGTGAATGACTGCCGCGCTTACCTCAACTCTGCTCAGCTCTCATGATGAATGAAATCTGACTCCTGCTGCGTTTGCGCTGTGACGTTTTTGTCTTCCGTGTAGGCCTCGGACGTGAACTCACGAAGCACCACAACGCATACGTGAGAATAGGATGCAGATCTGGCGTTCGGACACATGACCCAGAAGCGAGGAGGAGATTTGTTTACAAGCAGAGGAAGACGCGCTGTATCTAAGCTGTTGAATTCTACATTGATCATGCTTTAGGTCTCGACGTAGTGCTCAAAATGGGGCTAAAGTGTGCATTTCATGGATTCCCGAACGCCGGCGCTACGTCATATTCTCGCGCATGCGTCGTGGTGCTTCGGGAGTTTGCGGCAGAGGCCAAAACGGACGTGTTGAATAAAGTCATTACTTAGATTTTTTTTTTTGCCCACAAAAACTATTGTCGTCGCTTCTTAAAATTATTGTAGAGCAACTGTAGTGAGAAGGACTTTGTAACAACGTTTTTAGTGCCTTTTATGGGTCTTGTGAGTGTGAATGTACTGAATGCCAATGGAGGCCTATCTGAGGCCTTTCTCAGCCATCAGATTTCAACAAAAAATATCTTAATTTATGTTCCGAAGATGAACGGAGGTCTTACGGGTGTCGAACGATATGAGGGTGAGTAATTAATTACATAATTTTCATTTTTGGGTGAACTAACCCTTTAACTAATGCACTGAAGTTATTCATTCTTTAGGCTTAAGAAACAGCAGAAGCTTTGGAAGTAAATAAACCTGGACTGATTTTCTTCAACAGTGCTATCTTCATAGTTGGTGAATAAAATCAGTTTAGATGCTATAAAACCACTTTAGAATATTTTAGATGTTAGCACAACACATTTTTGCCATGGCAAAGTGATACGTTTTTGTTCTAACCAACTGCAACCATGCCTACTATATAACTCATATTTTTCATTAAATATCAACTTATTGCCTGGTGATTGTGACATTACACATCATTTTCACATGGAAACAAGCCTGGTTAGGACATGGTTTTCTGCTAGTGTGATCGACAGATAAGACAAAATAGCCCGCCACTACAAATATACCTGCATGCCATTACAGGCAAAAGTAATCAACAGATAATGTGACATCATGAGTTCATTTCTGAGATAAGCAGTGTTGCAAATCTATTTTCTGGTAGCAAAAAGTGCATACCTCACAGCTCTCTGCCTGTTAAAGCATCTATAATTGGTGTGAAATGAGGAAGGAAACAAGGAAATAAGCATGAGGAATGGAATGAGACGGAGAGAGAGTACTCATTTAATTTTACTGCTCATGTCGACAGAACTCGGCGATCACTTCATTCACAGCCTGGAAACTGCACTGTGTGACATTTGCAGGTGGTGACTTCCACAATTTTCACATCCGGACTAGCAGTTGTGTTTATGTAGAAACGTAAAGGTTAATTTGAGATCGACAGCAAGTGCGAGGTAAGGGGCAGCTGAGTTTTGAGTTGGCCGTATTAGCTAACATACTATCTTCTAAGCCCATTGTCTTAAAGGAAATATATGTGAGAAAAATTGTGAGAGAAAACTAATTAGCCATGATGAAATCTGAAGGAATAGGTTGTTAGAGATGAGTGTGCATTGAGACCTGCAATTGAGAATTGTCACATGATTTCCTTTTAGCGAAGCTGACATTAGCTCCTTTTTGACAGTTTTATAGACATTAATGTATGCCTGTCACTGCCCGAGATGAGCTCTTGAAGGTTGTCAAGTGGTTCCTGTCAAAAGAACAGGAAATAGAGAGTTTCAAGTATACATTTGAGATCTGATGTGTGTTATACGGACAAGTCACTGACACAGATGTGAATCAACAGGGTGTGAATTATTAGCTCTCAACACCTTCTCCCATCACAGGTTGACAAAATTGTTCCAATGTTTTGTCATAGGTGGAGATCTCTCTCTGTAATCACTCCCCATTCACAAGCAAAAAGAAGCGCATTTAATTGTATTGAATGTGCACTTGTAGTCTACTTAAAATCTTAAATGTATATTTTTTAAAACTGTACTTGCAGATAATATAATGTTAATGAAATAAAAGGCCACTTAAGAGTACACTTCCATGATTGTTTCTTAACAAAATTAGGTAAATTTTTAAATAAGTGCACTTTGTAATTGTTCAAATTAAAGGTTTTATTTAAAAGTAAGAATAATTAAATATAAATTTACACCTTTAAATTGAATTGTAAATAACATGCAATCAAGTGTCAGAAACACTACATTCAGTTTACACTTTTCCCCCCATAAGTTCTCTTTTTAAAAGTATGCTAAAGTGCACTTCTTTTTCACAACAAGTCAACTACTAATCCAGTAGATGTTTTTATTTTTCATAAAGAGTCTTTTTAAAAGCTAAAGAAAACCTCAGCAGTGTAAACACAGTAACGGCAGCCCTGTCTTCGCAACTGTATCATCCACTTGTGCAATTACTCACTCGACTGTGAGAATCTAGTCCATTAGCTATGTGCTTTATTCTGCCATGTTATATTGCATCTTCAGTGCTGCCTTACTTTTGAACACACTGCAGACGAGAGTGCTGAGGCAAGCCCCTGAACATGATTGGAGAAAAGCTAAATGGTTAACTAATGCTTCAGAGTTATTCATGCAGTAGGCTCCAGTCATGACAGAATTGGCTTTTGAAGTTAATAAATCTGGACTAGATGGCTTACAGTGATTTTCTTAAACAGTGCAACCCATCTTTAGGAGGTGTGCTTATTTATACAATACAGTATGTAACCAAGTTTTAAAATTCCAAGATTACATTTATACATTTTCAGAAGAATGTGTTTGGACATGCAAAACTTATTTCTAACTCACCTGTTGCCAAGGAGTTTATGGGTTTTGGAAGTTATATGTTGTTAGGGTGTTATGGGTGGTGGCTAGGATGTTGCTAGAATGTTCTAGATGGTTGATAGGGCACCGGTAGGGAGTTATGGATGGTTACTAAGGCATTGTTAGGATTTGCATTGTTATGGGTGGTAGAGTGTAAAAGGTGGTCGCTAGAGTATGTCTATGGCATTCTTGTTGTTGCTAGGGTGTGTTGTGATGTTGCTATGGCATCACTATGGTGTTAATCGGTAGGTGGTTGCTAGATTGTTATGAGTAAGGTGTTTTGGTGTTTGGTAGAGTGTTGAGGTTGGTCGCTAGAGTACTTCTTGGGTGTTTTTGTTGTTGCTAGGATGTGTTGTATGGCATTACTAGGGTGTTATGAGAAGGGTGTTATACAGTAAGTGGTTGCTAGATTGTTATGAGTAAAATGTTATAGGTGGTTGCTAGATTATTCGGGGTGGTTACTTCTTGCTATATTGCTAGGGTGTTCTTTTGGTTGCTAAGGTTATTGTGTGGTTGATATGGTATTGATAGGGAAAGGGCATTTCTAAGGTGTTATGAGAAGAGTGTTATAGTTGGTTGATAGTGTGTTGCTTTGAAAAAGTGTTTTGTGTGGTTTCTAGAGTATTGCTTGGGTTTTCTGGGTGGTTACTAAGGCATTGCTAGAGTATTATTGCTGGTTGTTTGCAAGGGTATTTCTGTGGTTTGGATGGTTGCTTGGGTGTTATGGATGGTTGCTAGGGAATTGCAGGGATGTTCTTGGTCAGAGGTCTTCAACCCTGCTCCATAGGACCCACTGTCCTGCAGAGTTTAGTTCCAACCCTAATCAAACACACCTGAAGCAGCAAACCAGACTCTTCAGGATTGCGTGGGAAACATTGCATGACATTGAAGCAGGGTTGAAGATCTTTGTACTAGGTGTTTGCTAGGGTGCTGTTGGGTGGTTGTTACTTGCTAGGTCATTGTTATTGTGTTCTGAATAGTTTCTATGGAATTGCTAGGGTTTTCTTGGTGGTTGCTAGGCTGTTGCTACAGTGATATTGGTTGTTGTGAGGCATTTCTTTACTTAACAAAGTCAAAACAGCCACCCCCTTGTCCAGTGATATTCTGGTCTCTAGTCCCTGCTTCAAGTTTATAAACTTTTGTACCTGCTTTATGGTCTGCAAGGTGTACAATGTGGGTTCCCTTTCGAAAGGGAACTCGCGCTGCGTCAGCTGACGCTACGGGGGAAGCCTCCAGCATGACAGGTGCCTGAAATCACTATCAAAAAACGTCAATCCTATTGACCGGCGACAGCCTATGATGTCATCAAAGTGCGACCAGGAAGTATATAAGGGCGCCTTGCCAACATGGCAGCATCATTTCGTCTTCAGGGACTGTTTTGCCTGTTTCACGTGAAGCGTCTACAAGAGAAGAAACAAGATGAAGTGTGCTGAGAAGCAACGCCACTTACGCAGGTGTGTTGACCCGTGTACCAGGTATCTTACGCCTGAGGATACACACACACTCTGTGTTTACTGTCTGGGAGAAGAGCATGCACGAGAGGTTCTCAAGGGAGCCTCCTGTGCAAACTGAGAGCGTTTTCCCTTGAGAACGCTCCACTCTCGTCTGGCCCTCTTCTCGAGGGAAGAGGGTTCAGCATCTGGGGACGGCCCTGCTCGAGCTGAGGCTGAGCGGCGTCTAAGATCATGGGGTTCCCAAATGGATCTGGCTCGTCGTCTGGAGACAAGTGTGGTTCTCGCAGATGACGACCCAGATCGCGAGAGGCGGACATCGGAGGAGGAGCGGGATTTTGGTTACTCCTCCTCGTCTGCTGCTCTTCCACTCTAGCAGAGGATGGAGGAGGAGGCTGATGAGTCGGCTGAGGCTGAAGCCTCTCAACCATCCTGTCCCATGTACGGGGAGTTGTTGGAGGTGATGGAACCTGCTGCGGGTAGACTGCAGCTGCCTTGGCAGCGCGTGAGGAGAGAGGCTGGGCGTCCAAACAGATTGGACGATCGGTTTCTCTCTGCCCATGACCTCCCAACTCCTGGGAGTCTTCCATTCCTTCCAGATCTCCATCAGCAGATCTCGAGGGGATGGAAGAAACCATACTCAGCCCGCATCTATCGACATCAGCGAGCAAACTTGGGTATGTGTCCACTGTTTGGAGGTGCGAGCAGTCAACACAGGTTATCAGGTGGAGGCCCCTTCCGGCCTCCCTGGGGAACGAGTTCCCTAGGAGGGAACACATAACTGGCTTTACGCTGACAGCTAGTGGTCACCTGCTATCAGGCTCCAGTTTCTAGCCGGTAGCACCTGAAGGCGGTGTTCATACCCTAGCATGACGAGACGACACTGATGCTATGCGGCCCCTACAGGACCAGGGACTTGCATAGGTCACCTACAGCATGGTTACCTACCAGGCAGGCTTAGGAGCTCCTCTCAAGTGAGAGTTTTCTGTGAGCTTACAGCCGCTTGGCACTGATCCGTCGGTTGTAGGCCCCTCGAGGCCTCCCAGCTAGGATCAGCCTGTAGGCCTGTAGGCCTGTTCGGCCTCCTGAGCACGGTTTAAAATAAGTGCTTGGTAGATCCTGGGTTCGAGCGGCTAAACTCCCCTCGCTTGCAAGGGTTAGAAAGCACTTAGCTGAGCGCTGCTCTCCAGGATAACCCGTCTCTGAGGTCCGGCTGGAGGAGGACACTGCCATTTTGCAGTACCTCAGCGAGATGTCTCTTCGGAGGCGAGCACCAGAGGCTGTTTTCAACAGACAGGGTGGGCCAAACCTATGTGTCTCGCTAGGTCAGGCCTTCCTGGTGGCATTCGGTGGAATTCTTCCAGAATAGTGACTGGCGCTAGCCTGGTTAAAACCAGACCATTCTCAGTAGTAACTGAGTTATGGTCTGGCAAAGCTTCATAGACAAATAATTTCCAAAGGGGCGTCACCAACGTGCGTCGATTGGATAGACCTAAAACCAATCAGAGCGATGAGGGAGATAACGTATGCAGAGCGACGGAGAAACATTGTATGCTGCGTTCCACTCCAGTTTTAGACACGCACTTGCAAACTTCCCTAAGCACTTCCCCTCGGGGGAATCCCCGCCGCCATTTAGTTAATAGTCCGCCTACTCTGCTAATGGACAAGCAGCGTTCTTGACAGTATCACTCAGTATATATTTGTATATTTTAGGCTACAATAAAACGATATATATGAAAAAACACCACTCTACCGCTTTTAATTTTCATTAAAAAAAAAAATTAAACATATTATAGCCACACAAATGTAGTGCAGGCAATGCATATTATCTTCAATGCATGTTTATAACAAAACGAAATATAAAAAACCCAGCCTCTTTTCGTTTACATTTAACAAAAAACACACATTAATGTGGGCATAATATAGGCTATGATTATCACTGTAATAAATGAAATATTCTTTCCTGTAGCTCAAACAGTAGAGCATGGTGCTAGCAATGCCAAGGTCATGGGTTCGATTCCCAGGGAAAGCAAGAACTGACAAAATATAGAAATGTGTACCTTGAATGCAATGTAAGTCGCTTTGGATAAAAGCGTCTGCAAAATGCATAAATGTAAATGTAATATGACATAAAACACAAACCAGTCTCTTTTTGTTAAATGTCAGTTTATGTGTGATCAATAGCAATTATAAAAGTATAAGTAAAAGGTATAAGAAGCTATACAATAAATAAAGCAATTCAGTCAAACAAAGTCAGCGCTAGGAGACTACAATGGTAAAGTTTAATAGCTTAAAAATATAAAGTTATGAAACTTCACTTTGCCCTCAGACAAAACGTCAGGGAACAAATTATAGATTAATGAGAGCAAAGATCAGCCGTTAGATCTACACAAGACAAGACGAATCATATCTTATGTTTAACCACTACAGAGACATCAGAGCCAGCGGCAGACGGCAGAAGGACTGGTCGTGGAAAGGCGCCTCTCGGTGGGGTTAATGAGCGATTGAGCACCGCTGATCCACTGGAGCTCACAACTCCGAAAACGGCAGATACAATTTTCAAAAAGGTGCTCTCTTTATAAATAAACCACAGATTTGAGCTTTAAACAACTACATTCTCGCCTGAAAAGGACTTAAAACTATATTTTGTGAAACATTAACACTACCAGAGGGCTCTCGCTAAGACCCATTCGTTTAGCCACAAAAGGGCCAAGCTGGTATCAGACTTTTGCCGAATCCAGTCGGTAAGACAGTGATAACATCTTTTTTAGATATGAAGGCTTCGAGTGTTGTTCTTTGCTCGGGTTTTAATGAAAAGGAAAAGTTTAAATCGCTTAAAACAGACGCGATAGCTGATTCGATCAAGTGATGCTCCACGGCGGCAAATCTGCTTCAACGTCACTGCGCTGTCGTCATCGTGTAAAGCCCGCCCCAACGTTTCTGATTGGTGCCTCGATTTCTAGGCATTAGAAATGGGCTTGAATGGGCTCTTTGCCAGATAGACTGTTCCCTTAAAGGAACCCCTTCTGTTGAATGGGCTTGTAGGACTTCATGTCGTATGCTAAGGTTCCTTCTCAGGTTCATAGCTTGGGTTTTGACCGTAGGGAGCGCTGTCACTGACAGCCTAATGTGGCCAGATGGGGAGTGGTTCAGGCATTTCAGTTGAATTTGCTTGTCCTGACATGCACTCCCTTCGGCATGGCGGCATGGGTATATCGTTCCCCGTAGCGTCAGCTGACGCAGCGCGAGTTCCCTTTCGAAAGGGAACGTCTCTGGTTACGTATGTAACCTTAGTTCCCTGAAAACAGGGAACAAGACGCTGGGTCGCTTTGCCATGCCTCAGGGCTTGCCTGCCAAACAGTCCCTTCAGATGTTTAGATGCTGCCATATTGGCAAGGCACCCTTATATACTTCCTGGTCGCACTTTGATTACATCATAGGCTGTCGCCGGTCAATAGGATTGACGTTTTTTGATAGTGATTTCAGGCACCTGTCACGCTGGAGGCGTCCTCTGTAACGTCAGCTGACGCAGCGTCTAGTTCCCTGTTCTCAGGGAACTAAGGTTACATACGTAACCAGAGACGTTTTTGACATATAAGAGGTCATCATACTATAAGAATATCCTGTAAGTTTCAGAACTGAAAGCATCCTTGTTAGTCCAAAAATAGCTTTTATTGTTACCAAGCCCATGACTCAGAAAGAAAGTGACTTTGAAGAAAATCAAAGCCTACTTCATCGTTGCAACTTTGGCCCCTCCCACTGGTGTGTGTGACGAGGAGAGACGAGCAATACAGGATTACTGGAATAAAAATAACATTACCTTCCAAAGGATCCTAAATCAAAATGTTTGTTCTGTACATGTCACTGTGGATTATCTGGTAAATCAGTCGTAATTCGGTGCAGGCTTTGCAAACAGACTTGTACAATATGGACTTGACAGTAATGTCACTACATGTAAGTAAATGTGTTAATTCTAATGCCTTCTTTGTGAACAGTGATTTCTGATATGATTAATGTACAGTCAGATGTTCTTTGTCTACGCCTATGTGTTAGTAAATCAAACCAGTGACTAAATGGTCAAATTCACATTGTTTATCTTAGTAGGATGAAAATATTTAAACTGGTTAAATTATATGTAGAAAATGATCAAAGAACGCTCCCTATAATCAAACAGAGTTTATCAGTGACTCTTTACAAAACTCCTGAAACAAATCTCTTATTTACATCGTATTTGCACTGTTAGTTATGATGAAAGCATTCGTGAGAGTGCAGAAATTGAGTTGCAATGACACGCCCCTTCAAACAGAGCCTTCAAATCAGAGGGCTAAAATCAGGGTAGGGAAAATGCCTTTTATTCCTAAATTATGACGATTTTGATGTAAAAATCTAACTAACATTATAAGTCCACCCCAGGAAACATTATAAAACAATGCAATTCATGACCCCTTTACTTAGGGCTTTATTCAGATCCCTTACCCCAAGTATGAACACTAATTACCGCTTTCACTGGCGCAAGGTAAGATGAGATGGTGGTTTCAGTTAATTTGCTATGGGAGCTGAGTGGCAGATCTTACACAGGTGATTGTGGGAAAAATGTGAGAAATGTTCAATTTCATGCAAATGAAAGGCATAAATACAGGTGGCAGCCAAGTGCTGTGGTGAAGGCAATGAGGTTTCAGAACTCTATATATGCATTTCTACCATATTAGTGTATCCACAATGTATTAGTCTTGCACAATCACCACACGTAAAATGCACTCACTTGATCCTCAAAAGAAAGCGCTTGTCCCACATCTCGAGGGAAGCCATCTATAACTATACCACTGGCATCTGGAATCTTCATGATCTTCTGCTTGATCTCAGTAATGGTAGTTTCCTAATGGGAAGGAATAAACATACTCAGGTCAAAGTAATATGCTCAACCTACAAAGTAAAATACTGTGGCAACATTGCAATTTTTACAGATTGAAACTAAACTAGCAGTAATAAACCTAATTTATGTAGAAATTTTGTCCTCGTGGATCATGTACCTGCAGGGAAATGTGCTTTGTAATTATGGGATATTTTAAACAGCATACCGAATCAGTTTGGATAAAAGACGGTTGCATGACGTCTCAGATGAGTTGGGCTTCAAAGTTAATCATTTAAATTCACAAGAGTATTTTAGAACATTCCTTGAATTTCTTTAAGCATCTTTCTGAAAAGGTTAAATAATTAAATAAAGGATTGTTTTTTGTTTTAATGGAAGAGGTAATGCACTTCACAATAAAACTGTATCAAAAACCCGCATACATCAACATGGTGAAATATCCCATTTTGTGTGATTTCTAGTGTAATTGAGGAGTGCAGTGGCATATTCTTATCATTTTAATGTTCCTAAGTGCTGGAGGGAGAATATATTCAAGCCTAGCAAATCTAAAGATGTGGATTTATGAGAGAGATCAAACATCATACTAACTTGTTATAAAAAAATAAGTCTTACATCAGTTAACATTTGTTGCTCATTATGGAATGTAATTTGCATGAACAAATGCTATTTTTTACAGCTTTTATCACTATATGAAGCGATCCAGGCACGGTTCAAAGCTGAGGATATTTTTAGAATGCAAGGAGACCGCCTACCACATGATATCATTATGACATCAAACGTCAATGTCCAATATCTTACATCAAATACAGATATAACATCAGCCATCCTAATTCGCAAATCTGTATGTGGTTTTGATAGAGTTGATGATAAAATGTATTCAAATTCTGAATCAATAATCGAGTACATGATATGTGTTTGTGTTGCATCAAAGGTAAACAAACTGTATATTTGCTGCTCTGATTCACCATTTACACAATTTAAGTAAAATTGCTCTGAAAACGATCTAAATATGACCCCTTTAAATGGGTTATACCATAAATGTTTAAACTTGCAGTTTTAGTGAAGTATGATCAAGTTTCCACCTTTGACTTAATTCAAATAAAACGGTCCTTTTTTTTCTTTTGCTGCTAAACCACTACGATTTCAATAATTGCCCATGAAATGAAAAAGAGAACCTAACAATTTACTCAGAGTTGATTCTTTAAAAATGTTCTTTTATTTTTTCTTTTGAATATTTTATAGGATTAAACTGCTTCATCCTTTGGAAAGCTGTAGTGCATTGTGACAGAATCACAAAACAATCAATGATGAAATGTATCATTACTGTTAAAATATACATGTAACCTCCCTTGTGACATTGGGATCATTCAGAAGGACGTGCAGAGTGGCAAGTTTTGCAGTCTTTTCTATATTTCCATCTTATCATTATTTTTTTTCTTCTGGTATTTGGTATAACATCCCAGCAAACACAGAACATTTCCCTAATGTTATTGTCACAATCTGGCCAGATGATGAGGAAGACTGATCTAAATTCAATAACATGAAATATTTATGAAACAGATAAAATAAAACAGAAAAAAGTAATCTACAGAAGAGAATGGCCAGTGTAACAATGGCTGTTTACATGCACAACTTTTGTTTCAATCAGACTCAATTCATTCTAATTGATGACTCTGAATGTAGTGTTTACATGAATGCTAAAAGTGCTCGGGTTGATGTGTGCGTTTACATGTCACAATTTTCAAATTGGAATTTTTTGACATGTGCACACTGCACAAATATGCAAAGTTTCCAGCTGTTTGCGCATAATAACTATTCTCCTACATTGGTTCTTTATTTGTTTTAAACAGCAGACCATTATCCATTTCTGGTCATAATTTGGAGACAATGAGCATATGAACCATTTTGCCATGCTGCTAATATTTATCACGCAGTAAAAATGCCCCATCCCACTACCAAAACCAGTCGTCTGTGCAAATCCAAACAATGACTGGTGGGACGTTGGTAAAGGTGCGGCCTCACGCAGTAACAGATCGACAGAGGGATAGGGAGGGTGGGGGCTCTGGAGGCGGACGAGGGGCTGGTGAAGAACTAGGCAGGAGGAACTGGGCCAGAGCAGATGGAAGAAGAGAAACGGATGGTGGAAGTAGCCCTGGAGGAGCTGTGGACACAGCAATGGAGGATCTGACAGTGGAAGGAACCAGGGTGAAGGCAGTATGGAAAAAGTGGGTGCCCAGAACACAGGGTGTACGAAGGCCGGCGGCAGAATCAGTGTAGCCAAGAGGTCTGGAGACCCTGGTGGAGCTAGAGGGTCAAGGTGGAGGCGGAGCCTAAGGGGAAGGGAGCTGAAGTGCAGAGGAAGGCACAGGCAGGGCGATGTCTGACCAAGGTGAAGCCGATGGGACAAGGAGGCATGGTGAAGCCGAGAGGACGACGGCACCGTGTGGAGCCAAAGGGAGGAAGGCAGAGTTGACTGCTTGACGGATAGAGTCGGACCTACGGGCCAGGAGGTTTGAGGTGGAACTAAAAGTCTGCGGTGGATCTGTGCAGGTTAGAGCCGATAGAGGGGCTGAGGGACTGAACTGCACCAGCAAAGATGGGGCTGAGGGACCAACTAGCCAGGGCAAAGGAGGCAGGAGAGGAAGACAGGGTGGGTGCATTATCAACAGCATAGAATTCTTCTATGAGATGGGCAAGGTCAGCGGTGATGTAGGCTTAGGAATGGGTGGAATTAGTAGAGGGACGCTGTCATCCTCTTAAAGCTCTTCTCTATTTCCCACCGTCTCGTAGGTAGAGGTCAGCACACACACGTGATCAGACTTGGCAGCTACTTTCGTCTCTGCGGTGGGTTCGGGCTCCTTTTCTGCCGTGGGCGATTGCTCTGGCTCTGCAGTGACTGTTAACGCTGGCATTAACTGAGGGTAGACACACTGCAGACATCAGAGGATCACTTCTCTCCAGGTTCCTTTCTTCATATTTGGTAGTTCCAGGGAGATACAATAATTTGCCCCGGTCCAATAAAGAGACTTTAGGGTCTCATCGTTAAAGTCTGTTTTTACAGCCTGTTGACAGAATCGGGCAGAGTACTCCAAGATAGAGATTCTCTCCGGCAAGTTCAATAAACTGGGCTGCAATATCCATTTTCTTACTTAAATTGAGGGTCCGGTATTCTGTCACAATCTGGTCCAATGATGAGTAATACAGATCAAAAGAAGTTCAATAACAAATTATTTATTAAATAAAACAGAAAAGGGTAATATGCAGAAGAGAATGGCCAATGTAACAGTGTGTGTAAAACATAAAAATACTAAACAAAGACTGAGAACTAATGATGGACTTAAATACAGTGCTGATGAAGCAAATGCAGACAGTTGTGCTCGTTAAAGGAATGTCTATGACAACTGATAGCTGGCAGGAAACTAGAACAAAGGAAACAGGTAACAACAAATGTCAAACTAAAAGTGCATAAAAACGAAACCAAAGCTAAACTGAACATAATGGTGATAGTTATAGCGTATGATTCACGTTTTTTTTTTTTTTTTTCACCTTACACTCTAGCAGATTTTTTAAAAGGGAACATTCAATTTATGTAAAAAAAAATTAGTTCATGCTAACTAACAGATATATTAGGATATCTATTCTGTACGGTGGCCCAGTAGTGCACAACACAATGCAATATAAAAAGCAAACATAAGTTCACAACACAGCAAAATCAAGCCACAACACAATGAAAAAGCCACAACACAAAGAAATAAGCCACAACACAATGCAAACAAGCCTCAACAGAACGGAAACAAGCCACAACACAACGAAAAAGCCACAACACAAAGAAATCAAGCCACAACACAACGTAAACAAGACACAACACAATGGAAACAAGCCACAACACAACGGAAACAAGCCATAACACAACAAAAAAGCCACAACACAACAGAAATACTCCCGACCACTAGGGGACTGAGACTAGACTGGCAAAGTTGCTGACCAAATAGGCACTGCGTAAATGTGTTTGGTCAGACGTTCAGTACAAATAATTTTTCGTAGTTTTGTTTCAATACATTTTTGCACTAGTGAAGAAGTTTTCAAATTTGAATGAAATCTTTATCATGATATCATGATATCATGATCATGATCTGAGACGTTTCTGTTTATACGTTCCCTTTTACAGTCTGGGAAAAGTCTCCTTTGCTTCCCTAATCCAGGATGTCATTAGTGAAAAGTGGCTTTATTTCTCTGGCTGTGTCAGGAAGCTCGACTCAACCTGTGTCTCAGTACAAAGGTGCATTTAATGCAGCTAAGGATTAAATTACATGTGTTGGTCACTTTATCCCCTGGTCAATAATCTTTGTAGATAGACTGCCCCCTCTAAAAGTGTACAAAGCATTTCTGGAGTTCTTCAGGGAATCAACACCCAATAGGAGGTATTCTGTTTCTCTTTCAAAAGCCTCCTCGCTAAAATATGGTGCCCTCATTTCCAGCGCCACACTTCTGTGGTCAGTTATCAACTGGAACGTTAATATGCAGGAAAGGGTGTGTGGGATATATTTCTTTTGGGAGGGAATTTAGGAAGTGTTGCCATTGTCAGGTCTGGTAATATAAACAGACTGAAGAAATCAGTAATATCTCGATTGTCACTTCAAAAACAGTAAAGAGTAAGAAATTAGCTTTTCAAATAGCTATTTTGGAGTTGTGTTAAAAGGTCTACAAGCCATTTTAACCATTCAGAGTGTGATTTTATATCCAAACCTTTAACCCTTAATTTTGATTCTACTGTTATCTATGACTAACAAATGCAGTGTGGCTAAAACAATACTTTTCAAAAAAGTAAGATAGAAGAAACACATTACATAACTAAATACATTGCATTGGACACTGCATTGGACACCATGTATTAAGGGGTTAATTGAAAGGCTATATGGCAGGACTATTTATCATGAATTAAAGCAAAAAATGTGATTAAATGGTGAAAACAGGACCTACAATATACACATTTTCCTTATACAGATGTGTTTTAATGTTAAAAGGTCATGAATAATGGACATGTTAATAGGTATTTTTTTAATGGGAATTTGCTACTTTACATTGGACATTTTAACTAAATGTTATGGATAATTTCAATATTGTGTATGTGGTTATAGGAATGTTGTCTTAGCACATACAGCACTTCTTCAATCCATGAAACACTACAGATACTGGTACATAATCAATGTGACAACTTGCACAGGGAGCGTGCCTTATAACCATGGAGACATGTGTGAGAGACGATTCAGAAGATATTTACTTTGGTGCAGATCCTGATCCGTATCTATTTGAACCAGAATACATTGAAGATTAGGTTGTCACGTTGGTTATTTTGATGGAAGTTAGCCTATTTTCAGGCGCTGCGTAATATCATTACACCTGCTATTGCACCCATGGTATGGCAGCAAAGTTCCTTGATTATTATGCAGGAATAAGAGTATAGGTCCTAGACATATTGGCCTAGAAAATTGCAACTTTTAATTTTCCATTGGTCTTAGTACACAATGTAACTACAGAAAGTCAAGTTTTAAATAGGACAAATATTGAAAGTCTTTGGCCATTTTTGAGTGAGATGCTAACGATCTAATCAGATTCAATGATCTATGCTAAACTTTGCTAAAAGTGCTACTACCAGACCCGGAGATCGGCTGAATGGATTCGAAAACGGTAAAGCTCAACTGTTTAACTCTAGGGGAGTTGGAAAATAAGCCTATTTTCAAAAAGAGTGGCATGTTCCTTTAACAAGAATGACAGTTCTCTATTGTTTATAATTCACTGTATGTTACATGGTCTATGTTTACATTACAGTACAAAATGATTCCTGAGTTTCCCCTTTTGTATCGATGCTAATGAAATCGAAAGAATAACACTTGTGTTGGTGCTCATCGAATTGATTTGATAGTATATCATTTGGATTCAGAATATATTTCAATATACTATTACTGTTACGAACTGCTCCGAGACTCGAAGGTGGATCCAAATGCAGCTTTATTTGAGGGCAATCCAGAGGCATAATCCAAAGTACAGGCAAGGGTCATACACAGACAGGCCGTCAAAACAAAGAAACAAAGAAACAAAACAGGCAGGGACCAGAGGCAAGAGAGTAATCCAGGGAACAGGGCAAGATATCAAGAAACAAGAAAATCAGGAGAGTGCTCAGAAATGCAGGGTAACGTATAGACAAGACTTCGCGGTGAGTGAATGAATGACCATGGTATAAATAGACAGAGACTAACAGGATGGTGAGACACAGGTGAATGCAATCAGTGAATGAGGTACAGGTGAATGTGATCAGTGATAAGTGATGATGAGTCCGGGCAGTGAGTTATGGGAAATGTAGTTTGTGAGTGAGCATAGTCTTATGTGTGGAGTGCCCTCTGGTGGCTCTCAAGGGCACTCCAGCTGGTAACCGTTACATAGCCCCCCCTTTAAGGAGCGGATTCCAGACGCTCCTAAAAACTGTCAAGGAGGGAGGAGGAGCGGAGGGGGACCCGGGGGCGGGATGGAGGGCCAGGCCCGTGGAGCGGATAACGACCTGGAGACTGCGGCAAGATGGGAGGCCCGGGTCGATCAGGCTGTGCAGGCAACCAGGACGGATCAGGCTGTGCAGGCGACCAGGACGAATCAGGCTGTGCAGACAACCAGGAAGGAGACGACCCTTCAGGCGGCCAGGGAGGAGACGACCCTTCAGGCGACCAGGACGGATCAGGCTGTGCAGGCGTCCAGGAAGGAGACGACCGTGCAGGCGTCCAGGAAGGAGACGACCCTTCAGGCGGCCAGGGAAGGAGACGACCCTTCAGGCGGCCAGGGAGGAGACGACCCTTCAGGCGACCAGGACGGATCAGGCTGTGCAGGCGTCCAGGAAGGAGACGACCGTGCAGGCGTCCAGGAAGGAGACGACCCTTCAGGCGGCCAGGGCGGAGACGACCCTTCAGGCGGCCAGGGAAGCGACCATGGCACAGAAACAGACACCGGTTCAGGAACAGAAACCGGCTTCGCGGAGACCATCTTGTCCTGGGACACTGGTTCGGCGGAGACCATCTTGTCCTGGGACACTGGTTCGGCGGAGATCATCTTGTCCTGGGATACTGGTTCGGCGGAGATCATCTTGTCCTGGGACACTGGTTCGGAGGAGACCATCTTGTCCTGGGACACTGGTTCGGCAGAGACCATCTTGTCCTGGGACACTGGTTCGGCAGCGGCCATCTTGTATGAAGACCCTGGTTCGGAGGCGGCCATCTTGTCCGGAGACACAGGCACGGGAAGAGGAATAGGAACAGATTCAGGCTCGGCGGGACGAGACTCTTGACGGGCTGACGTGACGCTCAGTCTCTGGATCGGCTGACGTGACATGAAGCTCAGTCTCTGGATCGGCTGACGTGACGTGAAGCTCAGTCTCTGGATCGGCTGACGTGACGTGAAGCTCAGTCTCTGGATCGGCTGACGTGACGTGAAGCTCAGTCTCTGGATCGGCTGACGTGACGTGACGTGAAGCTCAGTCTCTGGATCGGCAGACGTGACGTGAAGCTCAGTCTCTGGATCGGCAGATGTGACGTGAAGCTCAGTCTCTGGATCGGCAGACGTGACGTGAAGCTCAGTCTCTGGATCGGCAGAAGTGACGTGGAGCTCAGTCTCTGGATCGGCAGACGTGACGTGAAGCTCAGTCTCTGGATCGGCAGAAGTGACGTGAAGCTCAGTCTCTGGATCGGCAGAAGTGACGTGAAGCTCAGTCTCTGGATCGGCAGAAGTGACGTGAAGCTCAGTCTCTGGATCGGCAGAAGTGACGTGAAGCTCAGTCTCTGGATCGGCAGAAGTGACGTGAAGCTCAGTCTCTGGATCGGCAGAAATGACGTGAAGCTCAGTCTCTGGATCGGCAGAAGTGACGCGAAGCTCAGTCTCTGGATCGGCAGAAGTGACGTGAAGCTCAGTCTCTGGATCGGCAGAAGTGACGTGAAGCTTATTCTCTGGATCGGCAGAAGTGACGTGAAGTTCAGTCTCTGGATCGGCTGACGTGACTTGAAGCTCTGGCTCAGGCTCGGCAGGACTGACGTGAAGCTCTGGCGCAGCAGGCAGGAAGTGAAGCGTCTCTGAGCTTGACGGGACCAGCGGCGGCGAGGGCTTTGAGCTGGGTAGGACCAGCGGCGAAGTCTTCTGTTATGAACTGCTCCGAGACTCGAAGGTGGATCCAAATGCAGCTTTATTTGAGGGCAATCCAGAGGCGTAATCCAAAGTATAGGCAAGGGTCATACACAGACAGGCCGCCAAAACAAACAAACAAACAAACAAACAAACAAAACAGGCAGGAACCAGAGGCAAGAGAGTAATCCAGGGAACAGGGCAAGATATCAAAAAACAAGAAACAAGAAAATCAGGAGAGTGCTCAGAAAAGCAGGGTAACATATAGACAAGACTTCGCGGTGAGTGAATGAATGACCATGGTATAAATAGACAGAGACTAACAGGATGGTGAGACACAGGTGAATGCAATCAGTGAATGAGGTACAGGTGAATGTGATCAGTGATAAGTGATGATGAGTCCGGGCAGTGAGTTATGGGAAATGTAGTTTGTGAGTGATCATAGTCTTATGTGTGGAGTGCCCTCTGGTGGCTCTCAAGGGCACTCCAGCTGGTAACCGTTACAATTACTGTGGAAATGTAGCAAATTGCTCTCTTGTTCATTTTTGTATTATCCTAGATTTTCAAATTAAGTTTTGAAAAGAGTATGTAAATGTGCAAATTGGCCTGTAGGTTCATAGAGTTTTGGTGGTGTATGTGTCAAAGTGAGAAAAGAACTTGTGTAAATTGAAAGATGTCGTCAGTGAATGCATTTCGGGCCAAAGCAATGATAAATGATTCACAGTTTAGCCCACATACAGAAGACTCACTCTGTGAAGAGTTTTGAAAAAGCATTGAGAATGTGTCCTAGCGATTATATAAAAAAAAAAACAAAAAAAAAAAACAACATTACAAGCCTAAATGTATAGTGTCTGCTACAGTGGACAGATGTGTAACCCTCTCAAAATATATTGAATTACTGGTATGAGCCTTTGACCTTTACATACTGTCTTCAAGTACAGTACGTACCTGTGGTGCCAGTTCCCCATTGGTGATGATCCTGGCAATCAGACTCCATTTCCTGTTGCTGGTGGCATTATGGATCATCTTCTTCCTGAGTAGCTCACCCACTGAGACATATTCAAAGCCATAGCGCTCTGCAATCTTCAGACACTGTGTACCTTTACCGCTGCCTGGGCCACCTGTTTGGGAAGACAGCAGCAAGACATTTGAACCTGTACAGACTCACTTGCATATAGACACATACTATCATATTTGGTATACTAATATCATATTTGGTATACTAATATTCAGACAAGCAACATTTCATTTTGCTTTTATACAACATTTCATTAAAGGGGCACTTCAGCGATGGGAAGATGAATGTGTATTTAAACTGTCATTTATGTAGTAGAAATGTGAAATTATTTTTGAATTTGGTGCCTTCTAGACTGAGAAAAGACAGAAAAAGTATTTTTGTCTCATGTGGATGAAAGACAACAATTCCCAGAATGCACTTGCTTCGCTGCCCTACGAGGCCACTCCCTACACAGCCCCCACCGTCGTTTTGATTTTCATAATAATAATAATATAATAATTTCGTTCAGTTAGAGAATAAACACTACAATTAAAAACTGAACGTGTATTTTCAATAAAGTGTGAGTGAGCCAAACGAAAGTCACAGGACAAACGCAGCAGGGGTCAGGTTTTTATTCAGCACGAGAGGGAAGTAAGATCTGAGCAGAGCTGAGATAAGCGCGACAGTCATTCTCAGCACGTGTCCAGTCTGGCGCGTTTTCTGATCGCATATGGAAAGCTAAACTTTCATAGAAAAGTTGAAACACTCACTTTGCTCTGCAGCGCTACGAATGCCCGAGGCCGAGCCGAGCGCATTTACATTCTGAGAGTGAGATCTCTCCCCTGTGGGCGGGTTGAAAACATGCGGAACAGCTCCTTCTACTGGCTCTAGTTTTTAGCCTCTGGCCAAAAAAATCCTCCGATGATGCAAAATGACGATATTTGCGTCATCGGAGGATTTTTTTCCAGAAATGAAATGCATAATTCTCTAATCTCAGGGGCATTTTAGGGGGGAAAGTACCATAATTCAAATATACTACAGGGTTTCTACTGATACAGAGCTTAATGCTAAATCACTGAAGTGACCCTTTAAATGTTTAGTAGCTAACTTAAATTTTAGTGTTTTTTTTGTTTTGAACAAATCAGTTGAGTGAATAATTCAAGGACTCACTCATATTGGCATTAGCCATGTACGATATATAGACAATACGATATATCACAATAATGAACATGCACGATATTGTTACTGTGGGCACTTCAAAATACCGTAAATAATTATTTATTACATATTATTTCGATTTCTTAGAATGCATTTTAAAGCTACACTGTGTAACTTTTTTAGTTTATTCTTAGCTAAAAACACTTAGTTCTTTCAAAAATATAAGTGCTCATTAATGTATATTTACTTATTTCAAGTTATAAAGTATTCTCGTAAGTTTATAATATGCCATTGAAAATACATACGGGTAAGGGGTTCGAATGGGGGTCGCCATGTTGCCCCTCCATCTTGAAAGTACATTATCCAAAGAGGGACATACCCGTAAATTCAAGCTTCGCCTTTCGCGTTTTAACACTCGATGGCACCGTGTCTGGATTGAACTGGAAGCCATGTTAATCTTGGACTAAAACGGCCACCGTAGGAGTTAAAACGAAATCGGAATTGGGAGGAACAGAACCTAATATTTACTGGATGGTCATATACCTTTTCACCGCTAGATGGGGGAAAATATCACACAGTGTAGCTTTAAGAATACTTTACCCATCAACCGTTTAAAATGAACACGTCAAAGAGGAACGCGCACTGATGTAAACAAACTCAACCTGCATGAGCACATGGCGGAACGCATGAAGGAGGCGCTGAAGTGCACATTCACTCTGACAGCAGAGGGCGCTGACGGAACAGCAGAAATGCAGCCGTTTCCCCGGTAACCCTCGTAAACAAAACCATTTTCTTGCTATGGTGCTCATCACATAACCAAATACTTTAATACTTAAAGACTTAAGGCTATATTTTAATCTGGACTACATGCCCTAGATATTGTTTGAATATGTTCTGATTTTTTGTTGTTGAGTCACACACTTTACAATAAGGCTCTATTATTTAATTCATTAAAAAACTGACAATGAAAAATACTTCTAAAGCATTTATTAATCTTAGTTAAATGTAAAACCATTTAATAACACATTATTAAAATCAAGAGTTGTAACTGTATTATTTAATGGACCTGAGCTAACATTAACTAACAGTTGCTTTTTTTTTTAACTATACGTTATCAAAGAATAATAACTTCTGTATAAATGCAGCTATTCACTTTTGTTAATGTTAATGTATTAACTAGTGAGACCTTATTGTAAAGTGTTACCTATTGTTCATTTAGCTATAATTCTTTAGAACTTTAATCTGTTGTAAATATGTTTACTTTATACATTTTTGTGTATTTCTTTATTGTATTTAAATGTTCAGTTCTTTTGTTATAAGAAAGTTATTAAACCTGTTATAGTGTGACAACACTTTTTTTGCAACGAATTTCAATACCGTGATAATACCGAATACCGTGATAAAAGCTTCAGCAATTAATCGCAACATGAAAACTTGATACCGGCACATGCCTAATTGGCATTCAATTGTTTTGATCCTGAATTAATTATTGCTTTTTTAACCAATCTGTTGATTGAACAATTCAATGACTCATTCATAAAGACTTATCGCCACCTTTTGGCATAACAACGTAGCCTGCAGAAAGAGTCACTAAAAAATATTCCCACCAATACACAGTCTGTCTGTAATGCCTGTTTCACAGTTCACACATATTCAATTTGCAGTTTGTATACGGGTAAGTATGTGGACACTAAATGTTCAACTAAAATATCCACAAAACTAATTACTAAACTACATTAACTATATCAACTAAATTACTGATCTGCCCACATTGTCACTGTATAATAATTGAAATGAGCTGATGACATCACCGTTTTCTCCAGAGCGGCTGTACAGCCGAATCACATTCTGTTGCATTATTTTCCTGTCTAACACTGTGAAGCTGCTTTGAAACAATCTGCATTGTAAAAAGCGCTATATAAATAAAGTTGACTTGACTTGAGCTGGTGCAGAAGCAGGATGAGCTCATTGATCATCTTAGTAAGGTGCCGTTTTCCTTGCTTTACCCAGGGCAGAAAGTCATATGTTGACTGTAGTAGAAGGTGAAATTACAAAATTTTCATGCCAATCCATGTTCATTTTGGCCACAATGTGCTATCACTTTGCCTGGGACACATTGCACGATTTTCGGCTGTCCCAGACAAAAGATTGCCATCGTGAAACAATTGCGGCGATCGGAGCTCTCAAACAATTCTGATCTTACAAGCTCTAAAAGGCTAAAAGGACGTGAACGCTTTTTACAAGCAGAAATCATGTAATTGTGGTAATTACGACATGGCGTGAACTTCAGCTCCAGCCCCAATTAAATACACCTGAACCAGCTAATTAAGGTCTTACTAGACATCTTAGGAACTTCCAGTCTGGTGTGTTGAGGCAAGTTGGAGCCAAACTCTGTAGGACAATATAACTAATAAACCAATAACAATAAAACCAAGTTCTATACTGCAAACAGAGTATGTGTAAAAAGGTGTTTGGTTTGATTTCTCCCCCCAAACCAGTTCAGCAAAAATCCCTCCCTGCAGCCAATTTCAATGGGTAAGGTTAGGGTTTAGTATTTGTTGTAGCATTTGAGATAAGCGAAATCTGCACAGAACACAGCTGATCACTGCAAAATGCATGACAGTTAGAAATGTGTCAGAGAGTGTGTCGCTTAGCTCTGATGTCATGCTGATGCACATCAAAAAAACTCTCGGCGGCGAGGCAGCCCTGTCGGATTCTGCAGTCAGACACAGTTGCTGGTCAAAAGCACGAATGGAATAAAATCTTTTGGAGTCTCTTTCATATTTATTTTCATATAAAAGCAACAGGCTGGTGTTATAATGATTCCAATTGCAGGAGCTTTATTGAACAAGACAAGTTGATTCACAGATTCGTGGAAACTGCATAGGAATACCAAAAACAAGTATTCAATGGTAAGTATGATTTTTTTTTATTTTTTATTATTATTTAACATTCACTTACAATCCACAAAAGTGAAGCCATAAACCAGAAAACATAGCCAGAGGTTCAGGGACGGACAAACATTACATCACATTTGAGTTCGGAGAAAAATAAATAAATACAAATGAAGATAAATAAACAGATGAGGAAGCATCAATTAAACACAAGCCTTCCCACAAAATATTAAATAATAATAATGAAGAAAAAAAAAACAAAGAAACAACAACATTATATTAATTACCTTATACAATACATTAATTAAACAAAAACGCCAAACTTTGAGCATACATTGAGAGTTTTAGTAGCCTTTTTGTTAAAAAAGGTAGATATGGATTTAATATAGATCTTAACATCTTCTTGAAAGTGAGAAAAGTTGGGGGTAACTTTAATAGTTTTACATTTGTGGATAAAATATTTAGCAAGAAAAATTATTAGGTTGCAAAGAAAAAAAATATTTTCATCTTGCTTCTCATAAATGAAAAACCCAAACAAAACATCCCTGAAATAAAGCTCAAAATCTTTATATATATTGTTTACAATGAACTGGCAAATATCTTGCCAAAGTTTTCTTGTATGGCCACAATGCCAAAAAAGATGCAAGATAGTTTCTGGTTGTGAATCACAAAAAGTACAATTTGCATCTATACTTAATTTAAACTTTGACACCATGAAAGTTTTGACTGGGTAATATCGATGAATAAGTTTAAAGGAAATCTCTTTTACCTTATTTACCAAAAGGTACTTGTTAGAGAGAGTCCAAACCTTCTTCCATGAGATATTTTCCACTAATGTATTCCATTTTGTAACAACATGAGGAGTGGAAACACAGTCATTGAGAAAAAGAAAACGAATATCTCTATTATTTTTTAATGTAGATTTAAAACATATCCTGCCTACATACGTGTCAGCCGGGTCTGGGAGAGGCATTTCAGAACTAGTCAAAAGACTATTATGGCCTTTAAATAGCATAACGACACCATTAGGGATGGCACCCAATACAGTGGCAAACTGTTTAGGAGCAACAGGAATATTAAAGTGAGAGAGAAATTCTTCATAAGTAAATAAGTAACCATCCTGATTAAATAATTGGCTAACCCGATTGATCCCATTCTTAAACCAGTTTTCAAAAAACAAAGACTTATGTTTATAACAAATATTCCTATTATTCCAAATAAAGTAATTGGTCGGAGAAAAATTGTGTTTGAAAATCAAAGACCACGCTAATAATGCTTGTTTATGGAAATTAGAGAGAGCAACAGGGATCTTCTCAATGCTGAAATTACACATCAACAGAAAATTCAAACCTCCCAACTGAGAAAAAACATACTCTGGTATAATATTCCAAATACTGAATGGATTTTTTAAGTAATTCCTCAACCAGTTGATTTTAAAAGTATTATTTAACGTTGCAAAATCAACAAAATTGAGACCACCGTTACTGAAGCTGTTGGATAAAACAGATTTTTTGATATAATGGGTCTTATTTTTCCATACAAAATTACACAGTAATTGATCAATCTTTTTACACATTATTTTATCAAGGTCTAATGAGATAGCTGCATATGTCAGACGTGAGATGCCTTCTGCCTTGGAGAGAAGAATCCTTCCTTTTAAAGATAAATCTCTCTGAAGCCACTGATTAAATCTTTTTTTTAGCTTTCTCTATGATGGGCAAAAAGTTTAAATCACACCTAAGTTTTGAGTTTTTGGAGATCACTATTCCAAGATAGGTTATTGTCTCTTTGACTTGGATATTACATATACTGGAAACAGAGAGTTGTTTGATTGCCATTAATTCACATTTGAGAACATTGAGATGAAGCCCAGATGCATTGGAGAACGTTTTAATAGTTTTAAGAGCCAAGGGAATCTGGTCTGAATTTTTAAGGAAAAGGGTAGTATCATCAGCCAATTGACTGATGATGATCTCCTTTCCCATGATACCAACTCCTTGCAAGGCACTATTCTTAATGAAATTGGCTAATAATTGAGTAGTCAATATAAATAAGTATGGCGAAATGGGGCAGCCCTGACGTATTCCCCGCTGCAGTTCGAATCTTGGAGAGGTACCATGTTTAAGCTTAATGGAAGAATTCCCGTTGACATATAAAGTTTTAACTGCTCTAATGAACAAGTTCCCAAAACCAAATTTTTCTAAGGTTTTGAAAATAAAACCATGTTCAATAGAATCAAAGGCTTTGTAAAAGTCCAGAAAAAGCATATAACTATCATCCTTCACTAACTCTGAATAGTCTAACAGGTCAAGAACCAGACGAATATTGTTTGAAATGTGTCTGTTTTTTAGAAAGCCTGATTGGGTTTCATCAATTATATCCTCTAAAATAGTTTTTAGACGTTTTGCAAAGATTGTAGCAATGATTTTATAGTCACAATTTAAAAGACTAATCGGACGCCAATTATCAATTAATAGTAAGTCTTTTTTAGGCTTGGGGATAAGAGTTATTAAACTTTGTGTTAAGGTAGAGGGAAGAGATCCCATACGTATGCTTTCATAAATTACTTCTAATAAAAAAGGGGCCAAATCTTTTGCAAATCTTTGATAAAATTCTGAAGTGAGGCCATCTACACCTGGCGATTTATTAACCTTTAAATTGTTGATAGATTCGAGAACCTCAACTAATGTAATGGGGCGATCACAAAAATCTTTATCAGGAGCACTAATACAATTAATGTTACCTACTGAGGCCATAAAAGATACAGTGCTGTCATGACAAAATCGGCTGCTATAAAGATTCTTATAGAAATCTGAACAATATTTGGCTATTTCTTTTGGGTCTTCAGAAAGAGAGTTGCCCATTTTCAGCTGATGAATATTGTTTTTAGTCAGAGACTTTTCCAATCTAAAAAAGTACGCTGAATTTTGTTCACCCTCTTCAAGCCAGCGTCTTCTGGACCTTACAAAAGCACCTTCGGCTTTTGATTTATAAAGTTCATCCAATTTGTGTTGATACTCACAGAGAGTATTACTTTCTTCCACAGATAATCGATCGGGGCGTTTAGATGACAAGCATGCAATGGTGGAAATTATGTCCGCTTCTTGGGCTCTTTTAAGTCTAGCAGTATTACTACAATAGTTTCTGAAAAATTTGCCCAATTCAAATTTAAGCAACTCCCAATATTTACCATAAACCTGTTCTGATTTGGCTTTAGCCCAAAATGAATGAATAAACTTCTTTACCTCCAAAATAACTGTCTCATGTTTCAGTACAGAGCTATTAAGTTTCCAATATGAGTTATAAAATTTATCAGAAGTCACTGGAAGTAGATCGATTTTGATTTGTATTGCTTTATGGTCAGTTAACGGGGTAGATAAAATATCAGTACTAAAATTGTCTTGAAGCACCTGGGAAATTAACCATAAATCTATTCTTGATTGCTTAGACCTTGAATTATTACACCAGGTAAAAGTTGTGTTATGAGGATGCTTAACTCTCCAAGCGTCAATCAGATTGAATCTTTGCATTAACATTTTAAGCTTTGTATTTGTACTTGAACAAGATCCTGGAGGCCATCTATCAATCGTATTATCTAATGTGATATTAAAGTCACCACCCAAGAGTATGTGTGCATTAGGGAATTTGGCTAACCAATGAACAATTCTTTCTTCTATCCTATCTAAAAGAACATCATTTTCTGCCTTTGAATTGTAACCATAAATGTTTATGACAATTAGATTAAAATTATTAATTTGAAGAATATGACACACATAATGTCCATTAGTATCAAAGTCTGTATAAGGGAGTTTTCCAGCAAACAAGTTCTTGAGTGTACAAACACCCGCAGAGCGTTGAGAGGCATGAGAACAAAAAATGTCATTTCCCCACTGGGATTTCCAAAAAGGCACATCCTCAGAGATGCTGTGAGTCTCTTGAAGAAAACAAAAATCTGTTTTACGTTGTTTGACAAATAAAAAAATGGCTTTCTGTTTCAAATTGTTCCTAAGTCCCCTGGCATTGAGTGAAATTAAAGATAAAGACATCAAAAAAGATAAAAAAATTAGGATAAGATAACAAAAATAGAATAAGTCACTTGAATAACTTTTTCAGAACAAAAGCTCAGAGACAACTACTAAACGTGGTAAGAACAAAAAGCACCACATCAACTGTAGGTACATAGGTATAAACGGGGCAAAATATTAATATTTAGCTATCATGTCTTGCTATAATGAAAATAGTCCTGGTCAAAGATGATCTTTTGCAACAAAAAGGAGAAAGTACCAAATTCTAAATTGAACTTAAGGTAAAAGAAAAAAGTGGCGATGAAAAAGAGCTTGTTTCCCCCCCCCCCCTCTTCTTATAAACAAGCACGTAAACAGAACACCTTATCTCAAAGTAGCGAGAATTCAGCCGGGCGGAAAGATCTCTTTTTTCTCCACGAAGGCCCGACCGGCTACAAAGTAGGCAACCTTTCCTGCTTTCCGTGCCTCGTCGACTAATGGCCACAATTTCATTCTACTTTCTCTGTCAGCCTTGCAAAGATCCTCTCTGAAGCGCAGACCGTTTTCCCGTAGATAAGCGGAGTTTTTGGCTGCCGCCCATACTGCTGCTCTGTGTATACGCGAAGAGAACTGGATAATTACACCGCGGGCAGAATTAGTTTTCTTCACACCAACACGATGCACAGTGTCGATCACATCCGGAAGACGATCAGCGTTTTCTGGCAGTAATTTCTGACAAATGCCAACCACTTCTCTCCTTACACTTTTGTCATCGATATTTTCTGGCACGCCGTGCAATTTCAAATTCCACCGTCTGGAGTACCGCTCCAATTCAGTGATGCGTGACTCCAATGTGCCGATCCGATTGCTTTCTTTCAGTAGCGATGACTCGACTTGGGAAACTTTGGTCTTCACCTCATTCACATCATCACACACGGAGTTCAGCTTTTCATTTAATCCGGCAATGTGAGAGGTGTTTACCGCAATCATCGACTCCAGCTTATCAGACCGTGTGTTGATGAGCTCAGAAAGTTTAGTAATAATGTCGTCCGCAGATTCACCTCGGCCTTTCTTTGAGGGAGGCTTCACTGGAGTATCAGGGAGCGAAGGGAAATCTACTTCTGACATCATAGAAAATTCCATTTTCTCACCAGGACCATAGTAATCGTGACAGCTGTCGACAAGAACGTTGTAGGCAGAAGAGCTGGCTGACGGCGCATCCGTGTCAACAGCAATTTCTTTCTTCTTCGTTGCAGAATTCTTCCTTTTTTTATCAGTTGACATTTTTCTCAATGAACAAGCCGTAACGCCCGACTAGCACTTAACATCCAAGTAAGGCATAGACTGATATCAAGTCCGTTTTATTGCTTAAAAACAACTTTGTTGATGGGCGCTATGATCCAACACCTGTACTCACGGCGCCATCTTGCGCGCCCCTGGTAAGTATGATAACAGTCTTTAGTATGTTGCAGATGACATAACACAGTAAGTGTTCACAGGATGGGCTCATCACAGTCTGGAAACGGGCCATGGAACATAACTAAGGAGTAGTCTTTTCAGTGTGCCATCCACATATAACAGAAAGCTGCATCAACGAAAGGACATCCACCCCCAACTTAACTCTGTCATGATCCTGGTCCTCCCTCTTTTCCCCCCTCTGCTGGTCATTCTCTGACTCACACTTTCCCTCCGATTTCCTGCACGCACTCTCATTTAGATCAGCTGTCGCTCGTTACCTGCTGCCAGGCTGTTTCTCTCTACACCTGTTCCCCGTTCCCCTCTGATTGGGTTTTCTATTTCTAGTCCCTGCCTGTCCTTTGTTCTTTGCCAGATTATTATTGCTGTATACAGATGTGTCGGCCGCTTTCACCTTCCTGTGTCTTGTCCTGTCCTGTCTGGTTTGCACGAACTTCAAATCGAGTTGACCAGCTCTAATGCTTATGCTCAGTCTGTGCTCTGCCCAGCTCGCCTGCCGCTGAATGCTGTGATCGGAACACTGAGTACAACAGTCTACGGCCGTCTGCCTGACGCCTCTATTCTCGTCTAAGGACCGGTCAACCTACCCAGGTCTACAGCCGCTTAGTTATCGTTTACGAAGAGACTTTCTGTTTGGCAGCTCCAGCGGCTGTATTGTTTATTTTCTATTAAAAGACTGTGTTACCTGCCTTCGTCTCTTGGGTCCTCTCTCTCAACCTCTGACAGAATAATCTGGCCAAACTCATGGACCCAGCGAAGGAGAACCCGTTTCAGACTGCTCTCGAGATGCAGGGGGCCATGCTGGGTAAGCACGAGGAGGAGTTGAACGTCGCCCGTCACGCCGTTACTGGCCGTCCAGGTGACCGATCTATCTGTCCAACTGAGTCGTTCCCGGGCTGAATCGTCTTCTTTAAGGTCCCTCGACGCTCACGAACCCAGAGTCAACAACCCACCCTGCTATGCTGGGGAGTCCACTGAGTGCCGTTCTTTCCTGACTCAATGTGAGGTTGTCTTTTCGCTATAGCCGCTGACCTTTTCCAAGGATCGCTCCCGGATCGCCTATGTGGTCTCTCTCCTGACGGGGCGAGCGAGGGAATGGGGAACGGCCGTATGGAACGCTGAGGCGGCGTGTCTGGGTCAGTACACACTCTTTAGGGAGGAGATGCTCCGTGTGTTCGACCGCTCCGCCTACGGTGCGGAGGCTTCACGCCTTCTTTCTACTCTTCGCCAGGAAGGCCGGTCAGTCACGGATTTCTCAATTCAGTTTCGCACGCTGGCCACGTCGTATGATTGGAACGAGTCTGCACTCGTCGCTCGGTTTCTGGAGGGGTTAGGTGCAGATATCAAGGATGAGGTGCTCGCTCGGGAGACACCCACTCGTCTCGACTCCCTGATCGACCTGGCTATCCGGGTGGAGAGGCGTTTCGATTTGCGCCACCACGCTCGCAAGCTGGTGCTCCTCTACTCTCCTCAACTCAGCCGGTGCACACTATTCCTGAACCTATGCAGCTGGGAGGGATTCACATCGATGCCGCAGAACGTCATTGGCGTATCACAAACCGCCTTTGCATGTACTGTGGTGCGGGGGGTCACTTCTGTTTGGCGTGTCCAGTAAAAGCCAGAGCTCACCAGTAAAGAGAGGGATACTGGTAAGCGCTTCAGTTCAGTCCCCTTCATTACGTTCCCCCACAACTTTCCGACCTTAAGGACGTCACTCCTGTTTTTGCCCTTGATGGTAGCGTTCTTGCCAATGTTCGCCGTGTCACCATTCCGGTGAGTTTTTCCGTCTCTGGCAATCATCGAGAGACTATTTCCTTTTTTATTTTTCAATCCCCTTTTACCCCTGTGGTTTTGGGCCATCCTTGGCTCGTTGACCACAACCCTCAGATAGATTGGTGCAGAGGAATTATCCTCTCGTGGAGTTTGTCGTGTCATGTGTGTTTAGTATCTGCTATTCCCCCCGTGTCTTCTGTTTCTGTGTTTCAGGAGGAGCCGGGTGATTTGTCAGGGGTGCCGGAGGAGTATCATGATTTGCGGGCGGTTTTCAGTCGCTCCCGGGCATCTTCTCTTCCTCCTCATCGACCTTATGACTGCGGTATTGACCTCCTTCCCAGGACCACGCCCCCTCGCGGGAGACTTTACACCCCTGTCTGCGCCTGAGCGCAAGGTGCTTGAGAATTACCTTTCCGAGTCATTGAACGCGGGTACTATTGTTCCGTCCGCCTCTCCGGCCAGTGCTGGTTTTTATTTGTGAAGAAGAAGGATGGGTCCTTGCGTCCTTGCATTGATTATAGAGGGTTGAACGACATAACTGTGAAGAATCGCTATCCTCTTCCACTTATGTCGTCGGCTTTTGAGATCTTGCAGGGAGCTAAGGTCTTCACAAAGTTAGATCTTCGCAATGCTTATCATCTAATTCATATCAGAGAGGGGGATGAGTGGAAGACGGCGTTTAACACTCCCTTAGGGCACTTTGAGTATCGCGTGCTTCCGTTCGGATTGGTCAACGCTCCTGCCGTTTTTCAGGCGTTGGTCAATGACGTGTTACGTGACATGCTTAATATTTTCGTTTTTGTGTACCTCGATGACATCTTGATTTTCTCGCCCTCTCTCCAGGTGCATACTCAGCACGTTCGTAGCGTTTTACAACGTTTGTTGGAGAATCGCCTGTTTGTGAAGGCTGAGAAGTATCTTTTCCACGCTCAGTCGGTCACATTCTTGGGTTCGGTCGTTTCGGCGGAGGGGATCAGCATGGATTCTTCCAAGATCAGCTCTGTCACCGAGTGGTCTATTCCGGACTCCCGAGTCGCGCTCCAACGTTTTCTAGGTTACGCGAATTTCTATCTGCGCTTTATACATAATTTCAGTCAGGTCGAGGCTCCGCTAACTGCTCTCACATCTAGGAAGATCCGTTTCGTTTGGTCCCGGGCCGCGCAGACGGCGTTTGATCGACTTAAGTCCCTTTTTACGTCTGCCCCTATTCTCTCTACTCCTGATGTCACTAAGCAATTTATTGTCGAGGTCGACGCCTCGGAGGTGGGTGTGGGGGCTATCCTATCCCAACGTTCCGCTTCCGATGATAAGGTTCATCCCTGTGTGTATTTCTCACATCTATAAATGGAGTCAGCCCATGAATGGAGTCAGCCCACTTCTCACGCCCGCGGAACGTAATTACGATGTCAGTAACCGTGAGCTTCTGGCAGTTCGTCTGGCTTTGGGTGAGTGGCGACACTGGTTGGAGGGAGCCTCTGTTCCATTCATAGTCTGGACCAACCACCGTAACCTTGAGTATATTCGTTCGGTTAAGAGACTTAACGCTTGTCAGGCCCGGTGGCACTTTTTTTCGCTCAATTCGATTTTACCATCTCGTTCCGACCGGGTGCTAAGAACGTCAAGCCTGACACTCTCTCGCATCAATTCGTTTCCTCAGAAGTGGTGCCGACCTCTGAGGCGGTCCTTCCTCAGGGTTGTGTGGTTGGTGCCGTGGTTTGGGGAATCGAACGTCGGGTTCAGCGCGCCCTTTCTCACTGCGTCACGCCGCACGGGTGTCCTCAGGGACGGTTGTTTGTCCCTTCATCTGCCCGCTTAGCCGTTCTCCAGTGGGGGCATTCGTCCAAATTATTCGCCCATCCCAGTATAAGGGGCACCATTGCTACTGTCCGCCAGAGGTTCTGGTGGCCTACCCGGGAGCGCGACATCCGCCGCTTCGTCGCGCCTTGTTCTGTTTGCGCCCAGACTAAGTCTAGGATTTTACCGCCTGCGGGTCTCCTCAGACCCTTACCCGTACCCTCGCGGCCGTGGTCCCATATTGCTCTTGATTTTATAACGGGACTTCCTCCTTCAAGAGGGAGTACCGTTATCCTCACTGTCATCGATCGTTTTTCGAAGTCAGCCCACTTCATACCGTTACTTAAGCTTCCCTCCACCAAGGAGACGGCTCAGGTCATCGTCGAGCAGGTGTTTCGTATTCACGGTCTTCCCTCGGACGTCGTTTCCGACCGGGGTCCCCAGTTTGCGTTGCAGTTTTGGAAGGAGTTTTGTCGACTTATCGGTGCGTCCACCAGTCTCTCCGCTGGGTTTCATCCCCAGACTAATGGCCAGGCTGAGCCGGCGAACCAGAATATCGGTCGCATCCTTCACAGTCTTGCCTTTCGTAACCCTACCTCTTGGGACGAGCAGCTTCCTTGGGCTGAATACGCGCACAATTCAATTCCTTCCTCCGCCACCGGTCTTTCCCCATTTCACTGTTGCTTGGGGTACCAGCCTCCTCTTTTCCCCGCTCAGGATTCGGAGTCTAACGTTCCGTCAGCGGAGTCATTTATCCTACGTTGTAAACACACCTGGAGAGGGGTGAGATCTGCCCTTCTCAAGTCCCGTACTCGTGTTCATCGAGCCGCGAATAGGCGTCGTATTAAGAGTCCTCGTTATGTCTGTGGTCAAAGAGCGTGGCTTTCCACTCTTAACCTTCCTCTCCAGTCCGTTTCACGCAAGTTAGCTCCTAAATTCATCGGACCCTTCCACGTTAGTAGGGTCCTTAGCCCGGTTTCTGTCGAGCTCAAGTTGCCGTCCTATTTGAGCCGCGTCCATCCTGTCTTTCATGTCTCTTGTCTTAAGCCAGTAGTTCGCGCTCCCTTGCGCCCCTCCCATTCGCGTCGAGGGCTCTCCTGTGTATACTGTCCGCAGGTTGTTGGATGTTCGGCCTCGTGGGCATGGTCATCAATTCCTGGTCGATTGGGAGGGATACGGTCCCGAGGAGAGGAGCTGGATCCCTGCCCGGGACATCATGGACCGCTCGCTCATCGATGACTTCTATCGCTCCCGCCAGGCCCCTTCCTCGGGAGCGCCAGGAGCTCGTTGAGGGAGGGGTACTGTCATGATCCTGGTCCTCCCTCTTTTCCCCCCTCTGCTGGTCATTCTCTGACTCACACTTTCCCTCAGAGTTCCTGCACGCACTCTCATTTAGATTAGCTGTCGCTCGTTACCTGCTGCCAGGCTGTTTCTCTCTACACCTGTTCCCCGTTCCCCTCTGATTGGGTTTTCTATTTCTAGTCCCTGCCTGTCCTTTGTTCTTTGCCAGATTATTATTGCTGTATACAGATGTGTCGGCCGCTTTCACCTTCCTGTGTCTTGTTCTGTCCTGTCCTGTCTGGTTTGCACGAACTTCAAATCGAGTTGACCAGCTCTAATGCTTATGCTCAGTCTGTGCTCTGCCCAGCTCGCCTGCCGCTGAATGTTGTGATCGGAACACTGAGTACAACAGTCTACGGCCGTCTGCCTGACGCCTCTGTTCTCGTCTAGGGACCGGTCAACCTACCCAGGTCTACAGCCGCTTAGTTATCGTTTACGAAGAGACTTTCTGTTTGGCAGCTCCAGCGGCTGTATTGTTTATTTTCTATTAAAAGACTGTGTTACCTGCCTTCGTCTCTTGGGTCCTCTCTCTCAACCTCTGACAAACTCAGGTTAGTATCCGCAGGTTAAATAGGTCACAGACATTGGCACACAGCTGAAAGCATAACTCAGGAGAATATTCACAGGTAGATTCTTTGACTTAGAAACATAACATCAAAACTAGTTTTTATAAAACCACTAAAAGTTGACCTTGGAATATTTAGTAGTGAGGAAATTACACGAATGTACTTATTGCACAGGTGGCAACCTATTACGGTACCATGTGATGAACAAAATGCATAAATAGTTTTCCATTTTCAGTTGAAAATGGTGTTGTGTAAACTAGGGGTTTAATGGTAATTCTTGGTAAAAAAAAAAAAAAAAAAACCGTACCATTCTCCAACCACGGCTCGACACGCACTTGCACCACGGTTCATCTCAAATCTGACGACCCATCTTTAATATGTCCTGTTGGGCCCCACTTTATATTAGGTGGCCTTAAGTACTATGTACTTACATCAAAAAATAAGTTCAATGTACTTACTGTGTTCAAATTATCTTGCAAAACACTTTTGCTGATATTGAGGTGGGATACGGGTAGTGTTAGGGCCAGGTGTGGGGTTATGGGTAAGTTTAAGGGTAGGGTTAGGTATAAGGGAAGTGTCAACTGTGTAATTACAAATCTAACTACAGAAATTAATTACAGACGTAATTACATGCAGGTATTTTTAAAAATGTAAGTACAATGTAAAAACATGTATGTACACAATAAGTGCATTGTATCAAATGATTAATTAAAATGTTAGTTCATAGTAGTTAAGGCCACCTAATATAAAGTGGGTCCGTTTGTTGAAAATAAAGCGTAAAACAGACATGTTTCTGTCGATAGATACACATGCTGGCTCCCCAATGATACGTTACTACAGCGATAATCAAAAACCATGGACAAAACAGTCACTCTTTGTAAACTCTGCCATATGCTCGAACATGACCAGTCATTTACGCCGTCATCGCCCGGGTCAGACTTGAACAGAACTCGTTGCTATCTGTGTTTAAACTAGGGTTGGGCCGATCGCCGGTGGCTGACAGACATCATGATGTTGATTGTATTTTGCAAAAAAAGGCAATTGAATTATAGTCTACTAGATGTTTTACACAAACTAAACCAATGATATTCAAATGGTGGACCGTGGTCCGCATCCGGACCCCGGTATGTTTCCATCCAGACCATGAGACAGAACGTTAGCACCATTTTCCTGTTTCTGGTTGAAGTGTGCAGAGCGTCAAAACAACGGTGCGGATCACATCACAAGCACTCAGGATCGTTTGTGGTAATGATATTTCAGCACTATAGCCTCTAGTTTTATCTAAAGCCAAACATGCTTCATTCAAGCCCTTTCAGCTCCGTGTGCATTCTCTATTTCTCCAGACGTGCACCACATTAATGCAGCTTAACGCTCAAAGGCAACCCCCCGATGTCATCGTCCATCGCAATGTTTCACTGTGATGCCAATTTGGTAGACTTCGTCTAACCCTAGTTTAATCTAAACTCATTTATGCCTTGCCCATTTAAACATGAACTTATATAGTCGAGAAAGACAATGCATGTTTACAGTATCAGTATTTTGGAACAGTGCATTATGTCTTAAAGTGACAGCAGCCTAATTGTACTGCTGTCTGTGTTTTTAATGTTTCAAACAACAAAAGACAAGGAAATCACTCACTTCTCTTGATTGAATTGCTTTTGTAACTGTTAGGAAATTGACTAGAAAACGTTTGCAGTATTTTGGTAAACCTGACTGTGAAAAAATAAAAAACATTATCCCAAAATCTAAAATTGTACAATTTGAAAGGGAATTTTATAATATAAACTGGGAACAGATTACGGCTCTAGAGGACATAGAGGAGTGCTGTAATGCCATGACAACAGCTATTACAGGAATAACACAAAAATTTACAAAGCAAATAAAATCTAGACAAAAAAAATTAACTATACCTTGGATTAATAATGAAATACATAAACTTATGAAAAAGAGAGATTTGGCTTTAAAAATATCATTACGCACAAAACTTAATACTGATTTTTTGAATTACAAAAGTCTAAGAAATAAAGTCGTACTTGAGCTGCGTAAAGCAAAAGCTACATACTATACACAACTAATTGATAATGCTAAAGGTAACAGTAATTTATTATGGAAGCATTTAAATAATATGACTAACAAATCTAATAAAAATAAAAGGATTACAGAACTTAGCATTAAAGGTAATATCATAACTAGTAGTGCCGCTATGGCTAATGAGTTTAATACATACTTTTTACAATCTGTTGAGGAATTGACACAAGGTTTTCAACCTGTAGAGAGCCAGATCTCTCCTGTGGGAGTTGTTTCAACAGATTGTTTTCGTATTAAAGAGACTCAAGAAATAAAAGTTATTGATATAATTAATAAACTTTCTAATTCAAAATCTAATGACATTTATAATATGAATAGTTGTTTTCTTAAAAAATATAGAGATGTTCTTGTCAAACCATTGACACATCTTGTGAATTTATCTATAAGAACCTGTACATTCCCTAGTGCTTGGAAAAAAGCAGTAATCATCCCAGTATTCAAAACAGGAAGTCAAGATTCTATGTGCAATTATCGTCCTATATCAATTTTACCAGTTATATCTAAAGTTATCGAAAAAGTTGTAGCAGCTCAATTGATTGACTATCTAGAATCCAGACAGCTCCTCCACCCACAGCAGTTTGGATTCAGACCAGGGTACTCAACTGAAATGGCAAACTGCTGTTTAATTGAAAATGTTAAAAAGTCACTAGATAAGGGTATGGTGGTGGGTGCTGTCTTCATTGACCTCAAAAAGGCCTTTGATACGGTCAATCATGGCTTACTTTTATCTAAAATGTTAGGTTTTAATTTTTCTACTGAGGCAGTTATGTGGTTTACTTCTTATCTTCAGTCTAGAGCACAGGGTGTTAGAATAGATCAAGATATATCAGCATTTTCAAATATCAAAATCGGTATTCCGCAAGGCTCTATACTTGGACCTTTGCTGTTCAGTCTCTTTATAAATGACTTGCCTATGCACTGCGCAGGGGCCAGCTGTCAACTTTATGCAGATGATGCAGTTTTTTACATCTCTGCTAAGTCGCCTAAACAGGCTGCAGAGGCATTGTCTGTATGTATGTCTCCTATTCAACAGTGGCTTAGTCAAAATCAGTTAGTCTTAAATTTGGCAAAAACAGTTTCTATGTGCTTTTCTATTAGGAAACATGATTTAAAAGAAAATTTTATTATTAATTTACAAAATGGAAAAATTGACTCTGTTACAGATTTTAAATATCTTGGATTGGTTTTAGATTCTCAGCTTAAATTTGATAAACATATAAAGAAAATTTCAAGAACAATACAAAGTAACCTTAATTGTTTTAAATTAATTAGAAATTACATTCCAAACCAGGCAGCACTGTTGTACATGCACGCTATGGTATTTTCCCATATTTCATATTGCGTAACAGCATGGGCACAGGCTGCTCCTACTGTAATTAAAAGTATAGGTTCATTATATAATCGTGCAATCAAAATCATGGACAAAAAACCAATTCGATATCATCACTGTGCTATTCTTAAGAAATATAATTTAATGAGTTTTGATAGTTTTATTAATTTTAGGTTTTTTAAATTATTGTATAAATGTATTAATCATCTAACGCCTGAACCGTTGAGTAAATTTGTGGAGAGACTGAACAGCAGTAGAGTTACGAGAAGTAATACATACCATGATTGTAAAATTCCATACTGCAGGACTAGTTTTGGTCAGACAGCTTTTTCTGTTAGAAGCTCTAAGCTCTGGAATTTATTGCCACCTGATATTAAAACTATTCCTGATTTTAAAATGTTTTCTTCCAGACTTAAGACTTGGTTAAAGATAAATCAGAATTGTACTCACTTATAATATTGTGAAGGTATTGTGTATGTTGGAAATTATAGAGTATTATTGTTTGAGTTTTATTTATGTATGAATCGGTTTTTAGATACTTTTTTGTATTTATTGTTTTTGATTGATAAAGGCCCTTCTAGGGACAAGTGTTGCAAATTAGCCTTTGGCTATACACACTGTGATACAGATATCAGATTGTTTAGTCAAAATGATCTATGTTGGTGGTATCTGTCCCTATCAAATAAATTATTAAATAAAAATAAAAAAACGCTAATATGGATTACTATTTAATGTATACAGTCAAATATGCAATGTTATTTCACATTTGATTACTTACATTTCTGTACCTGAAAACTAATGTTAGACCTACCTGAAAAATCTGAAAAGCACTGTTTATTTTATTAATATCTTTTGCTCCAGGAAGATTTGTCTGCAAGGGTACTGTTTAAACGCACAGTTACCTGACAAATATAAATAGTAAAATCACAAACCTGACTTTTCTTCCACTCCAGATAGGGGTGATTCAGGTTATATATATATTTTAAGTTTATTTTCTTATGAACATTTGAATTCCATTTCTGTGTAAATCACTTTTGCCATTGTGTATGAAATGTGCTATAAATAAACTTGCCTTGCCAAACTCGCGACCCGCGTGTTTTTCTGAAGCGCACCTTTTTGCTGAATCGTTGCGTGCTGCGCTTGTCATGCTTTTATTTTCAGAAATGCAAGCTGCCTCACTTTGTGTGTGTATGTGTGTGTGTGTGTGTGTGTGTGTGTGTGTGTGTGTGTGTGTGTGTGAGCTGGCTCGGCCCTCCCTCATTCAGTAAAATTGGTTGACACCGCGTGATTGCAGGAACAGAATGTGAGGCTGATCAGACAGTCGAAACGAATGTGGTCTAAGGCCCTGTCCCAAATGGCACCCTCACAGTCTTCCTCTGAGTCTGCACTTTCACGACGTAATGCCGCTTTGACTGCCGGGAAGAAGTACGCTGCGTAGCTCGCACCAGTGCAGGCATCGAGGGCGCATATCGACCTCAAAGGGGGGTGCTCGCGAGCACCCTTCTGAGACCTAAAATGACAAATGGGACACCCTGCGGTCTCGTGGACTTAACGGACACGCGTACGCGCATGCGGTGGCCATTGTAAGTCCACAAGACCGAAAGTGCACATGAAGTGTGCCATTTGGGACAGGGCCTAAGCGCTCGTCGATGTCAAGATTATTTTTTTGGCTCAGTCTTCACACACAGCGCGGCAATCTATCGCTTAGCCTAATGCCATTGCGGAGAGAGACTCTATAATCTACAATTTCAGACCCCTCCATGATTTCTAAGTGGGAGAACTTGCAAAATAGCAGGGTGTTCAAATACTTATTTTCCTCACTGTATATATATATGAGAGCGGATTAGAACCCAGAACCTTTGACACGGTTTACTAAAATTTTACCACCAGACCACTAGGGAATTGTAATATTGATAGCGGATCTATGTATTTATTCACTCATGCGAAGAATCTCCGGACTAATAATATATTTGATGCAAACTAGAATTAGACCTAGAATTTTGTTCACTGTTCAGTTTGACCTGGTTACTGCCTTTCTTTGAATTAGTCTATTATTTTAAATTAAATTAAATTCATTATTTCATAATGATTTAATTTCTATAGGCTATATTTAAAAAAAAATAGAGTAGGCAAGAGAAGCCTAAGTTCTGAAGAACCGTTCATGTTCAGAAGGAAAGTTAATGAAGAACCGTTCATGTTCAGAAAGGAATGTTCAAATTCAGAGGAACAGTTCATGTTCAGAAGAAACATTCAGGCCCCCAGGCAAATTGAGTTTGAGACCCCTGCTCTATTGCATTTATTTGTGCCGTTGCTTGTAGTTTGATTATGTTTCCTTATTTTCTTTATTTTTATTTGACAGTAGTAATTTTTTCCCCTGAACATAGCACATACTGAACTTTGCCAGAACTGTGATACAAACCAAACCGTGAGCAATGTGAACCGTTACACCCCTGGTGTAAACATACCCTAAGGTAAACATACCCTTAGTTTCGGTCTTTATATCTGCTTCATATAATCTCATAAAAAAGCGTGAGGTGCGGCTCTTTAAAGCTCTGGGAAGTGCGAACATGTGAATGACGGAACAGAGTCCAGGGAAATTGTGACAGTAGGTGTCTGATCCACTACGAAAAGAGAGAACATTTTATCCATATTGGTTGCTTTTCACTCCTCCGCTCACTGCAGGCCCCTACTCTCGCCTAAATTTCAGGCGAGGCGTATCTCAAACGATCCTATTGTGTAGGCAAGGCACTGTGATTGACATGACGAATAAAATCTTTAAATTCGGCTGCGGGGTGGAATTTTCACTGAACTGGTTTGGTGAGAAAATAAAATCACACGTCTCTAACATGCTCCAATACAGACAGGCGGAGTGCACAAAACAATGAAATTAGCAAATTATATAACTAGAATTAAAGAAATAGTTCACCCAAAAATGTAAATTCTGTCATCATTTACTCACCCTCAAGTTGTTCCAAACCTGTATGAGTTTCGTTGTTCTGCTGAACACAATAGAAGATATTTTGAAGAATGTTTGTAACCAAGCAGATAGAGCAACCATTGACTTCCATAGTAGGGGGAAAAAATACTATGGTAGTCAATGGTTGCTCTCTCTGCTTTGTTACAAACATTCTTCAAAATATCTTATTTTGTGTTCAGCAGAACAAAGAAACTCATACAGGTTTTGAACAACTTGAGGGTGAGTAAATGTAAATTTAAAAAAGAGTAAATTTTCATTTTTGGGTGAACTATCCCTTTAAGGGAATATAATAATACATATTAATAAACATCCCATATTAAACTATTCTACCAACACCAATGTGGAGACTGAATCCCCAACAACTGATATTGGTTATCAGTCTCAGCTTTCAGCTACTGAAATCCATATTAGTTGACCACTACAAGAAACAGTATTAAAACCTAGAAAATGTTCAGAAACGAAATTGGTGATAGGAAACAATTACTACAACTAATATCTCAATAAGATAATATTGCAGGTGGGTGGTCAATTGACTGATTGGATATGCACATTTATTTGCTTGTGGGTTACACTCAGCACAGATAAGGTTTCGCCCACAAATGGCACCAGTTAACTTAAAGAGACATGCATGCTGTTCAGGGAAGTCTGATAAGGCAGGAGGGAAATGTACGACTATCAGATATCTGTCTGAACTATTAGCATCCCTATCACTCAGCGGCCTTGTTTATAGCAGGTATCCATCTCAAATGCATCCCCACTGACCTCATATAATTGGATTTTGATGAAGGGAGTGTATTTCATGAACACATCATTTACTACGTCAGTGTGTTTCAGCACACTGAACAAAAAAGCCAACTTCTGTTCCCAAATATAGTCTACTTGAACTCAAACTAATCAACTAATCAAACAAACACAACATTTTAAGCGGAAGCTCGGTTATTTTAGTCCAGCGGTGTACCTGTGTAGATAAACTAGATATGCACCAGTATTAAACTTCTGAACAATTGTAACGGTTATGCTTCGTTTTGGTTTCACTTTCACTGTATTCTATTCCTGTTCCTGCATTCCTACGGCCTGACTTAATAGTTTTCATTTGTTCTCATTTTCCCACCACTAGTTAGTTTTGATGGTTATTAGATAAATGACACCTGTTTTAATTCAGTACCTTATCTTGTGTGTTTAAGCCCTTCAGTTCTTCTGTTCACTGTTCTTTCTGTTTGTTTTGTTTTATTACAGTTATTTTATTATTTGCATGCTAAACTTCTTCCTCGTTTTCTTTGTGGACCTAACCATGACAAATAAAAAAGCTGATAATTATTTTATAGCCAATATTAAAATATTATTTTGTTTAAATTAATAATAAAAAAAACATTTTAAGAGAATTTATGTATCACAACATTATAATGTACATTATGAATTATTTTTTAACTTTATTTTAAATGATCTTTATCTAACCGTATTTAAAGTAACTTTAAGTGAATGTTAGTTGAGGGCAAAGGTAAAAAATATGCATAAATAAAAATTTGAGTTAGTTAGTTAGTTAGTTAGTTAGTTAGTTAGTTAGTTAGTTGTTAGTTAGTTAGTTAGTTAGTTAGTTAGTTAGTTAGTTAGTTAGTTAGTTAGTTAGTTAGTTAGTTAGTTAGTTAGTTAGATGCTTTTATCCAAAGCAAATTATCTTTATCAATGCACAAGGCCTACTGGATTTTTATTTTTTTTATTTTGATGTCACACATAATCAGTAACGTTTAAAACTCTTGTTTTAATGAATAATAGAAAATAAGTCCCTTCTGCTCACCTGTTACAAAAGATTTACTTTTTTTTTTTTTTTTACTTTCCATTCACGGATACTTAAAATGTATCACAGTTTTCACAAACCTATTAAGCAGCACAACTGTTTCCAGCATTGATTATAATAAATGTTTCCTGAGCACTAAATAATCATATTAGAATGATTTCTGAAGGATCATAGGACACTGAAGACTGGAGTAATGATGCTGAAAATTCAGCTTTGCGTGACAGGAATGAACAACATTTTAAAATATATTCAAACAGAAAACAGTTACTTTAAATTGTTATTATTATTAAAATAATATTTCACAATATTTCACTTTCTACTGTATTTGATACAAATAAATGAAGTTTCAAAGAAACCCACCATTTTGAATGGTTTTCATAGAAATTCCAACATGAATTTCAAGCGCACATACACAGACGCACACACACAGTCTTTGGTCTTACCTATAATGAGGATGACTTTGGGTCTGGGTCTAGATGGGTCAAACACTTCATATTCCTCTATGAGCTCCGCTGTCTCAGACAAGTCTGAGTCACTCTCTATGGAAAACTGGTTGATGGGTGGGAGGCGCTCGTACCTCCGATAGGGAAAGTTGGGGCTATCCGGGAGAACTGTGTGGAAAAATGCAAATAGTCATGAGAGCTTCTGATGTCCTCAAATATATAATGCAAAAGGTTCAGAGGAAAGTCCACTGATTGTCTATTATTGGAAGAATAGTTCTTTTTAGAGGACATTTTTTATTGTAGAGGTACTTTGCATCCATTTGCCTTTTTTCATTGCCTCAAGGTGGGTAGAACAATGTTGCTCAGCAAAGACAGGAAAACCCCTACCAATGGTCGCCATGTTATAACAACATCCAAATAATGAAAAAGGGCCTTCTGTGCAAGACAACAACACAGCAGTTTGTGGCCAGTTCTAGTTTGCATGAATTTCAGCATCGCCTACAATTTAGAGTTGCGTCGGCTGAGGACAACACCTCCTACTCACCATTCCGGAAAAAAGAGCGGCGTGACTGCCCACCATTGAGAGGCGGTAACGACTTCTTCTCCTGTCCGACGAACGTGTCCCACCGAACTTTGTCAGTCCCACCGATCTCCTTCACCTTCTTAAGGCAGGTCTCTAGATAGTCTAGAGGGTCATCTGGTCGGTAGTACATCAGACCAGTCAGCAGACTCTGGGAAATCAGTGACAGATCAGGGAGATACTGTGTTTATCCATAATTACCATTGTACATTCCGGTAGCATGCAATTTTTATTATGTTCTAATCAAGTTTTCCATGGGATACTGCAGCCTTTTTGATATGAACAATAAATATAAAAAACATACATATATAAACAGTATGAACACTGCCTGCAAGAAAAAAAAAGTCGTTGTTTGGATTTAAATAGGCAAATGCTTAAAGAGTCTATTATTAGATCATTATTGCAGTGATTATTATGTTTCCAGCATGTTATATGTTTGGCAACAGTTTTTCTAACCCTAATTGATGGAGTGTGTAGCTTTTCATTTCTTAAACAGCCACGTTGGAAGACACATCATGGCCATATTCCAGGATGACAATGTCAAGATTCATCAGGCTCAAATTGTGAAAGAATGGTTGTGAGGGAGCATGAAGAATCATTTTCACACGTGAATTGGCACCTCTGAGTTCAGACTTAAATTCATTGAGAGTCTTTGGGATGTGTTGGAGGACACTTTAGAGGGCTGGACTCTTGTATTGTCAATAAAAGATCTTGACAAAAAATTGATGCACCTCTTGAAGGAAATACCATCACAGCTTTTATTTACATCAAGAGCTGCATACATTTAATTTCCATAAATTATAATCTGTTTATTATATGTCTCTTTAGGAAATTTGGATTTAACTGCTCAATTCATAGGGATTGCACTCTAAAAAAAGAAAGGTTCCATATGGCACCAAAAATGGTTATTCGTCGTAATCAAAGAGGAACCACTTTTGGTGCTATATAGCACCATATCTTAACATGTTCTGTATATGGTAGCGGTGTTATATAGCACCTTAGTTAGCGGTATAGCACTTAAAAAGGTTCCCTTTTGATTAAGAGCCAAGAACCATTTTTGGTGCCATATAGAACCTTTTTATTTTAGAGTGTAGTTTTATAACGTATAGAACCATATAGAACCTTTTTATTTTAGAGTGTAGTTTTATAACGAGTGTAGTTTTTGACGCATCCTACAAAATTCTACGCATTCTACAAAATAAACTGGAAATCGAGGGTAACGCAGGTAACATTCTTGGAAATATCTAATGTAGGTACTCAAGTCAACAAAATATATAACATTGTACTAGTGGTTTTTGGATATAATCCAAACATCTTGTGCCTTTAAAATGAAGTGTAACCAAAATATCTTATTTGTGTTCCGAAGATGAACGAAGTAGGCTAATTAATATATGTAATTAATGACAGACTTTTCATTTTTGGGTAAACTTATCCTTACACTTTCCATTAGATATAAATACCCTAATGCAAATCATCATCGTCATCATTGTCATCATATGGCCAGGATATTACAAACCAAGTTGGACTAAACTAAGCAAGATGACATAAAGAAGCACTAACTGTATTGACTCAGAATGATCATGCTCTCAAAACAATATAAAATAATATGGTCATTGTAAAATTCCGTTGGAAACAGTTATTAAATAACCCTGTCATAACCTGTTATTTTCTGTAAGACTTGACTTTGACAGCCAGCACGCCTATAATAAACAACGATTGACAATCTGCGATGTCGGTTTCACACGATCGACAGCTTTGTGCGTAAAAGCGCTACACACACACACACACACACACACACACAGTAGCAAACGAGGGCGTAAATATCCCTCTCTAATGTATAGCCTATAACATAATCTAATGCAACACTCAGCAACTCAGTCAGTTTACATTATTCACAGTAGGTTATGTAAAGCACAAGCCTACATTTAAATGAACAATTACCTTTTAATTATGAATCATCAACTTTATATGACATTTTGATAATCGAATCGACAGTACAGGCATGCACTTTTCAGTATTTCAATACTGATTCCCAGCAGTGAGACATCCCGATCCAAGTAACTTCGTGTTATTTTCAGAGCGTATGTGGAAATATCTTTAGGTTTCACCACAACAAAAGTTTAAACACAAATGCTCACCTCAAACAGCTGAGGTATCTCTCTTCTGGAGAGATATTCCTTCGCATCGTTGGTGTTCATATTTGTTCCGGGAAAACTATCGATGCTGTTGAGTTGAGTCCGTGTAGAATGTATTCTGTTGCAGGTTCACGAATCCGTGATGCTGTTGCGATCTTAACGCATTCTCCAAGTGCCGACTAAACTAGATGGACAAAGACAGCTTCACTCTTAGTAAATCGTTGTGCATGGTAAATGCTTGATCCAGCCTCTCCTTTAGTCTTGCTCTTCTCACTTCAGTGTTTGAAACCGCCAACACAATACGCGATACACCTGCACGCGGCTGGAGTGACTCGTGTTTGGGCAGCTGATGCGCGCGTCCTGACGTCTGATGCTCGTCTCTGGAGTTCAGAGGAGGAAACTAGAGCATGTTAGCGAGCGAGAGATGCTGTGTGTAAAAAATAGGGAGAGAGAGAAAACTTAAAAAGTTTTGGTAGGCCTATTTACATTATTTAAAACATGCATATAGTTTGAAAACATCTTGAATTGTGTGTGCATATAATGTTTTTTTTTTATTTTTTTAAATATTTTTTTACGTTTCGTTAAGCGTATAGCTATATATAGGCTACATAGGCTACTTTATAATGTAGGCTATTCTGTATTAATTAATAATTAATTGTTTAAACATTAATATTTTACATAATATATGCAGTGTACAATATTTTAACATTTATCTATAATATTTCATATTATAATATGATATATTATAGATAAATGTTAAAATAGGGCCTACATATTTTTGTACAGCATCGGAATTGATCTAAATGTTAAAAATATATATAGATATATAGTAAGTAGCCTATACACAGTATGTATATATATATATATATATATATATATATATATATATATATATATATATATATATATATATATATATATATATATATATATATATATATATATATATAGCTAGTCAATCTTTGACTGTTAGACAACTTAATAGATATTCATTTTTGAAAATTGCATGAATTCAATGGCAGGTAAAATTTTGCAGATCACAACAATGAATTTAATGGATCTCATGTTAGTGTGTTTCAGATTTCATCAATGGGACTAATACAATCCTATATTATATTAGTATGTATTAACCTATATAACTCTGACATCACTCTGTCACACAGGCACCAAATGTTCCATGTTGGATTTTGACATTTTTAGCCTCCATCTGTCCTACAATTTCACTTAATCCAGCGTCAGCGTCACAGTGCCTGCTGATAAACAGGTCCTAGACATATATTATCGTATAAGGTGGAATCCTCAAGCATCCATCATGTGGGATGAGATTTGCTGCAGCTTTGGTCTGAAATTATAGAGAAAATGAAGCTTGTTGAAGAAATTTAAATTTATTTTGGTGTAGCCTATCCTTTTTGCCATGCTCTTTTAAGGCAGTTGGCTAATTGTGGGTATAATAATGGTATAGGCTATAAATACTGAACATTTTAGAAAATAAACAAAAAAATGTTCAATGCCTCATTATTTAAGGTTTATAATAATTCTGCTATTTACAGTAAACAAGACCAGGGATGTTGCTTATGTATGCGATCTGGGACAAAATGTGGGTCTCTTAGGTCTAGGGTCCAATGTGTAGCTATGATAGCCAATCTTTGCTATGCGACAAAAATAAATCAGTTTATCACTGCAAATACTATATATATATATATATATATATATATATATACATATATATATATATATATAGCCAAAATGGATTGCTCGAAATTTCGAAATTTCTAACACTTTTATCATTTATAAAATGTAATGCACAATGTACTGACTTTTAGTTTGGAAAATGGGACTTTTAAACAAACCGGAAGTAAAGCGCTTCCTGGTTGCCGTTGTAAATCTAGCTAGCCACTAAACCGGTGACGAACTAAAATGGAATATTACAATTTAATGGCAATATGTGCATGTATTCATTTGCTTGTGTTCATACCACATGTATACAGTAACTATGTTGAGGTAAGTGTCTTTATTAATAGCTTTCTAAATCAAAGCGTCTCTTTGATTTATTGAACTGGCAGTGAAGCTTTCAGCAGTAATATTCTCAGCTCAGCATTAAGGTTTCTTTTTTAATGTTTATTTAATTATTTTATGTCTGTCTTATCTGTTACATGTATACACACACGGATACATACACATATATAAACATACGCTGAGTTTAATTGATTTTAGAGCGTGCTTATGATGCCCAGACATACAGTACACTGTCTAGGTAGGCAGCTTACTAGGTTTTGAAACACAGCCTGTGTGTTACATTATGATTACCAGTTTGTTCTAAACAGCACATTTCTGTGGCCATTTGGATTGGTTTAAATAGTCAACTATTTATGACATTACTTTTTAAGACTTGTCTGTATTTTGTATCTTTGTCATCTTAATGCACTTCTGTAGAGCATTATGAATTAACAAATGTAAAATATAATGTGTTTTGTTCAGAAATAGTTGTTCATTATACATTGCAATATATTGTCAGTGTTGTAATTCACTCTGTGCAAGACACAATATCTTGTCATCTTCAAATGTCATCTTTCAAGTTCTTTCTTATATTGCATTTGATGTGTTCAAACATCCACACAAGTCTATCAATTTCACAATATAAATGGCAGCAATATAAAATATATTTACAATCTAAATAGCAAAAAATATATTATAAAACGGTAATTTTGCTTTAAATTCAGTGGCCTCCTAACAAAAATCTTTTTTTGACATGCCCAATAAATGGGATTCTCTTGTGAAAAAGAAGTGCACTTCTTTATTATTCTGTACCGAATGTGCATGTGTAGTGTACTTCAAACCTTTAAAGTGTATTTTCAAAAACTGTTCTTGCAGATAAAATAATATTATTGAACTAAAAGTCCACTTTTAAAAAGTGTAATAATGAAATATTTGACTTCACACACAGACAGTATATTTTAAATCATTATGTTTTGATTATGTTTTGTTATGCTTTTTATTTGTATGTGTTAACCAACATAATCACATGTAAAGTAATTGATTATAACTTTAAATGTAGTGTTATTTTATTCGATGGTACACTTTAATTTCAAAGACAATATAAGTAATTATGAAATTACATATTAAGATTAAGAAGTCCTACTTAAGTGGGTAAAAAAAAAACTAATTGGATTTATTATAAATTTTATCTGTTATACAGTTTCATTTCAAATAACATGCAATTAATTGTCTGAAAATTACATTCAGTTTGCACTTACAGCAATTATGTTATTTTAAAGTATAGTATTTCCATAATGGTTTGATATTTTAATATATAGCCTAATTAGCATTGACTATTTGGCTACTTTTAGTTTTAACTAGTTTTAAAGCTTCACCTGTTCAAAACTTATAATGTTTTACATCACATGACTTTCTGATACAGACAGCAATTTTTGCTTTTAGCGCTTAGCTACCATATTACTTCCATAATATCAGTACCTCTCATAAACTTTCATTCAGTGGCTAAAAATGACCATTTATATTTATGGCTTAAATGTGCTATTCTTTTCTCCTTGGATTGATCTGAAAGAGAGAATTTTCAAATTTTTTAGATTGATTAAATTACTAATGCAATAATAGTCTGCATTAAGGAGACACAATACAAGCATGTACAAATATACCAAAATAAATGAAACTGAATTACAATCAAATGTTTCCAATTTACTTAATGTCTTAGAGTCTTGCTCATCTGCATTAATTGTGTAATGATTTTATTTTCTGATTGTTGTTTAGACAAAAGCTGGACAGTTTTTCAGCAGTGGCCACACCAACAACTGGGCAGTCCTCGTAAGTTTGATTTTTGAGAATTTATAAGGATTTTTAATGCATAAATTCTTAAACATGTACTTTTGTTACTGAAACATAGCAACAAAACAACATATTAAAAACAAACTGTTTTCAAATAGTCCTTAATTGCTCAACATGGTAAACTAGATTTTCACCATATCAGCTTAGGAGACATATTAGAGCAGTGGTTCTCAACCTTTTTGACTTTTTGACCCCATTGTCTACAACAATATTTGAAAGCCTCATGACTTTTCCATTTGTCTGTGATTTACTGGATACGGAATAAAGATGTGCATTTTTATTTATAAAATGCATAATAATGTCCATCGAGTTACATAATTTTATTAATTTACGTGGTTTTTCCAGGTCTAGAAATGTTAAAATCAGACTCCTCATATATCCAGGGTTTGCAAGACAGTTGGAACCCTAGCTCTTCAAAGGAAAAAAGGAGGGATTCAAATAAATATCTTATTTTTTAATGTTTTAGTTTTAGTTTTGTTTTAACGAATTGGGGATCACTTCTGAGAGCCCCTATCAGCTTCGAGCTATATAGAACCGGCCAATGAACAATTGGCGTGCAAGATTTGCATCTCGCGCTCTGCCCTGCGCTGTGGGTATAAACAGGAAGCGAGAGCTAATGCACGCTGTAATTCACTTTGGAGCCGAACGGCGTTTGAAGACGACTCACAAACACGGAGTTAAAGCTGCTATCAGCAAGATTTCCGGAGAGAACCGGAGATCGAGGATCAACGTGGTTTTGGAGAGACGGCACACTTCAGCAGGATCGCGGTGCTCACTGCTGCTCTAAAAGAGAGAAAAACTGCTGTTTTCACAGCAACCTGTCGGTGCGTGAGGGTGTTTTTCCTTGAGTACAGGCACGGGCTGCACTAAACCCTGTGCGCTGTCGCGTTTCCCCCTGATTGCTTCAGCACAGAGAGCGTTTCCTCTAAAAGAGTACACGGGTGACGCTGCGTCTTTTTCAAGATGTCATTCCACCCGTGCGTTTCTGGATGCGGTCGTTCCCTGGCGCCCGCTGACGGTCACAATCGCTGTCTCACGTGTTTGGGCAAACAGCACGCTGAGGCGGCGTTTGTGGATAGTTCGTGTTCCCACTGCGGGAACATGACTATCTCGGAACTAAGGTCGAGACTCACTACCTCTGGGAAGGCGGAGTCCCCTTACCCATCCCACAATCTAGTTCTATTCCTAACCAGAATAGACCTATTTCTTCGGATGGCCAGGGTGACCTGAGGATTACGTTTAGGGCACACCCACGAGTCAATCTCCGCAGGCCCCTATTCCCTCAGTTCTGCAGCCGGTAGAGCTCCCGGGAGAAGCCGCTGGTCCCTCCCATGGGCGGCCGACGTTGACTTTCGGAGCTCCGGTGGACGAACAGATGTCGATCGCTGCATCGGAGGGGGAGTTCCAGTCCTCGGAGGATGAGGGTTCGGCTGGACTACCTCCCTCTGGGAGAGTATCTTCGGCCGCACCGGACCCCGAGATGGCTACTATGCTTTCCCGAGCCGCCGAAAGGGTCGGGCTTGTGTGGAACCCTCCACCATGTGCCGAACTCTCTAGGTTGGACGATTGGTTTCACGGAGAGGGTCGTGCTGGTTCTCAGCGTCCCGCCCCGGTGCTTTTCTTCCCGGAGGTGCATGAGGAGCTCACAAGGTCGTGGATGGCACCTTTTTCTGCCAGAAACCGGCTGAGTGACTCTTCCACCCTCACTACCCTTGACGGCAGGCCAGCCAAGGGTTACGTGGGGTTCCCGCTGGTGGAACGCGCCGTCGCGATGCAACTGTTTCCAGCGACCGCCTCCCACTGGCGTGGTGACGAGCGTCTCCCGTCCCGGGCCTGTAAGTTCTCCTCCGGTCTGACTGGGAAGGCTTACAAGGCTTGCTGACAGGCTGCGTCTGCCTTGCATGCCATGGCGTTGCTTCAGGTCCACCAGGCCCAGGCACTCATGGACATGCACGAGGGTAGACCTGACCCAGAGCTCCTCCGGGAGCTCCGGACGGCGACGGACCTCGCCCTCCAGGCGACGAAAGTCACCGCCCGTTCCATCGGTCAGGCGATGTCCACACTTGTGGTCCAGGAGCGGCATCTCTGGCTCAACCTGGCCGACATGAGGGAGACTGACAAGTATCGGTTCTTGGACTCCCCCATTTCGTCGGCCGGGTTGTTCGGCGACGCGGTCGAGAGCTTTGCCCAGCAGTTCTTGGCCGCCCAGAAGCAGACGGAGGCCATCAAGCACATCCTGCCCCGGCGGCCAGGTGGCAAGCGCCGTCGGAAGAGACCCTGAGACGGGCCGCCCAGAGATGGAGGAAACTGCTCTCCAGCAGATGGCTGCAGCACCAGGGCAGGGGGAGAATCTTTTGTTCGTTAATTTCTGTTCCGCCACTGGCCACAGTGGCCGCAGTTTCCGATATCTCTGGGTGCCAAGAGAGTGCGCTTGGCGGTGGTCGACGCTCCCATGCCTCGCCACCCTCAGGTGCCTCTCCCTTCGCCAGCAGGGGACGCCGGCTGTGGGGACGCACTCAAGCGGCCTCCCCTCACTCACACGCCCCCTCAGCGGACGCAGGTAAGTGTTGCACAGCACACTCAGATCCCACTCCGGGCCGCTCCCATGCCTTCCGGGTCGGATCCCTGCATAAAGCCTCGCTGCCCCGCTGCGGGTACATCTGTGGTGCCGTTGATCCCCCTTGCTCAGTGTCTGGGTGCCTGGCTAGCGCTTCCCAGCCCGTCTCGGTGGCTCCTCCGTACCATCAGACTCGGCTATGCGATTCAGTTCGCCCAGTGTCCCCTCAAGTTCAGGGGCGTTCACTTCATGACAGTAGCGAAGGATAACGCCCCGTACACCGGGCGGAGATCGCAGTCCTACTGGCGAAGGTCCCTCCAGCTGATATGAGGTCCGGGTTCTACAGCCCGTACTTCATTGTACCCAAGAAAGGCGGCGGGTTACGGCCGATCTTGGATCTGCGATTCTTGAACCGGTCCTTTCACAGGCTGCCGTTCAGAATGCTAACGCCGAAACGCATCTTCAGGTGCATCTGTCCCCAAGATTGGTTTGCAGCGATCGACCTGAAGGACGCGTACTTTCATGTCTCGATTCTCCCTCGACACAGGCCCTTTCTGCGCTTTGCGTTCAAGGGGCGGGCATATCAGTACTGTGTCTTACCCTTCGGCCTGTCCCTGTCGCCCCGCGTCTTTACGAAGGTGGCGGAGGTGGCCATTGCTCCCATGAGAGAGTGTGGTGTTTGCATTCTTAACTATCTCGACGACTGGCTGATCCTTGCCCAGTCGTGGGAGCAGTTGTGCGAACACAGGGACATGGTGCTCAATCACCTCAGCCAGTTGGGACTTCGGGTCAACTGGGAGAAGAGCAAACTCTGTCCAACACAGAGGATCTCTTTTCTCGGTATGGAGATAGACTCGGTCGCCATGACAGCGCGCCTCACTTGCACTCAGCCGCTTCAAAGTTCCGCTCAGAGGCAAGCACATTCTGGTCCGTAAGGACAACACTGCGGCCGTTGCGTACATCAACAAACAGGGTAGTCTACGCTCCCGTCGCATGTCACAACTCGCCCGCCATCTCCTCTTATGGAGTCAGAAGCATCTGAGGTCGCTTCGTGCCATTCACATTCCGGGCCTGCTCAATCGTGCAGCCGACGAGCTCTCACGACAGCCAGTGCTCCCGGGAGAGTGGAGACTCCATCCCCAGGTGGTCCAGCTGATATGGAGTCGCTTTCGGGACCGCACAGGTAGACCTGTTTGCCGCCCCAGACACGACCCATTGCCAGTGGTTTTATTCCCTGACCGAGGGGACCTTCGGCTCAGATGCCCTAACACACAGCTGGCCCCGGGGCCTACGCATATATGCTTTTCCCCCAGTGAGCCTTCTCGCACAGACACTGTGCAAGGTCAGGGAGGACGAGGAGCAAGTCCTGTTGGTTTCTCCGTATTGGCCCAACCGGACTTGGTTCCCGGAACTAGTGCTCCTCGCGACAGCACCTCCTTGGCCCATTCCTCAGAGACGGGGCACCCTATGGCACCCGCGTCCGGACCTCTGGAAACCTCATGTTTGGTCCCTGGACGGGACGCGGAGGTTGTAGGTGACCTACAGCAAGTGGTAGTTGACACCATCGCTTCCACTAGAGCCCCCTCTATGAGGCGCCTCTATGTGTTGAAGTGGAACCTGTTCATCGATTGGTGCTCTTCTCGCCGAGAAGACCCCCGAAGATGTTCGATCAGGTCTGTGCTTTCCTTTCTACAAGATGGGCTGGAACGAAGGCTGTCTCCCTCCACCCTCAAAGTCTATGTTGCCGCTATCGCCGCTAATCATGATCTAGTAGATGGGAAATCTTTAGGTAAGCACGATCTGATCGTCAGGTTCCCGAGGGTGGCGAGGAGACTAAATCCGCCTCGCCCTCCCTCTATACCCTCTTGGGACTTGTCTCTAGTGCTAACCGCACTGCAGAGAGCGCCCTTTGAGCCTTTGCAGTCAGCAGAGTTAAAGATCTTGTCGTTAAAGACAATACTCCTGACTGCGTTGGCCTCCGTCAAGAGGGTAGGGGACCTGCAGGCATTTTCGGTCGACTAATCGTGCCTGGAATTTGGGCCTGGTAACTCTCATGTGATCATGAGACCCCGGCCTGGATATGTGCCCAAGGTTCCCACTACTCCCTTCCGGGACCAAGTGGTGAGCCTGCAAGCGCTGCCTTCGGAGGAGGCAGACCCAGCCCTAGCTTTTCTCTGTCCCGTCCGTGCTCTCCGGACTTACGTGGACAGAACACAAAGCTTGAGGAACTCAGAGCAGCTCTTCGTCTGTTACGGAGGACAGCAGAAGGGAAAGGCTGTCTCCAAACAGAGGATGGCCCACTGGATAGTGGATGCCATCGTCTTGGCGTATGAGTCCCAAGACGTGCCCTGCCCGCTCGGGTTAAGAGCCCACTCCACCAGGGGTGTTGCTTCTTCCTGGGCGTTGGCTTGGGGCTTCTCGCTGACAGATATTTGTAGAGCTGCGGGCTGGGCGACACCTAACACGTTTGCTAGATTCTATAGCCTCCGTGTAGAGCCGGTATCTTCCTGTGTGCTCACTTCCCATAGTCAGTAACACCGAAGTGCCTGTCCTTATGTCGGCTGGACCGGATACGTATGCTAACTGCTCCAGTTGAGTTCCCCGGAATGGCGAACCCTATTGAGTCCTCCGTTACCCTCGGCAGTCGGATGTGGCGGAGTGTCCGACGCCAGGTCTAGCACTCGTATGCATTGGTGGAACGGGTGTTAGGCTGGGTTCCATATGTTGTGACCCCCACGGCGGTCCCATGTGTGTATTTTTCCACGGTACGGCTCCCTACGGCGAGCCCGTGTCTTTCCCGCGGCAGAGCTCCTCTGCCGTCTCAGGGTGGTGTAGTCCCCCGGCGCGGCACGGGGCAGAGCGCGAGATGGAAATCTTGCACGCCAATTGTTCATATTGGCCACACAATTCTGCCTGGATGAAGGAGCATCACCTGCAACTCAACCTTGCAAAGACAGAACTGCTTGTGGTCTCAGCCAACCCAGCACTTCATCATAATCTCTCCATTCAGCTAGGATCATCAACCATTACTCCGTCCAGGACAGCCAGGAACCTTGGAGTTGAGATTGATGATCAGCTAAAATTCACTGACCACATTACTGCAACAACCCGGTCCTGCAGATTTGCATTATATAACATCAGGAAGATTAGACCCTTCCTATCAGAGCAGGCCACACAACTCTTGGTCCAAGCTCTTGTTCTCTCCAGACTGGACTACTGTAATGCTCTTTTAGCGGGCCTTCCGGCATGCACTATCAAACCCTTGCAGCTGATCCAGAATGCAGCGGCGAGGGTGATCTTTAACGAGCCGAAGAGAGCGCACGTCACGCCTCTCTTCATCAGTCTCCACTGGCTGCCAATAGCCGCTCGCATCAAATTCAAGACACTGGTACTCGCCTTCAAAGCAACCACTGGCTCTGCACCAATATACCTAAACTCGCTTGTTAAGACTTACACACCCTCCAGGAGCTTACGTTCTGCCAGTGAACGACGCCTTGTGGTGCCATACCAAAGAGGCATGAAATCGCTCTCACGGACCTTTTCCTGGACTGCCCCCACCTGGTGGAATGACCTGCCTATCTCAATTCAAGCAGCCGAATCTGTAACCATTTTCAAAAAACAGCTAAAGACACGTCTTTTCCAGCAGCACCTGACCAATCAAGAATAGCACTTAACATTCTATTCATTTTTGTCTGTCTAATTTATTTATAAAAAAATAAAAAAAATCCTGTGTTCTGTGTTAGATTAACTGAGACTTGTTACAGCACTTGCATACTGTAGCCTTTGACTGTTCTAGTTGCTTCTATTGTTCTCATTTGTAAGTCGCTTTGGATAAAAGCGTCTGCTAAATGACTAAATGTAAATGTAAATGGCCGGTTCTATACAGCTCGATGCAGATAGGGGCTCCCAGAAGTGATCCCCAATTTGTCGGTACATCCAACGTACATCTCCGTTCCCTCCTTCAGGGAACGAGGATTACCATATGTAACCGAGACGTTAATTAAGTCATCTTAAGACTCCCTTAGAAGATCAGTGTTGTGAACTAAAACTATTTAAATTTGTTTTCAGTAATTTAAAATAAAGATTAGAAAAAATAAACATGTATATTAGATTTAAAAAAAAAACTTAAAGGATTAGTTCACCCCAAAATGAAAATTTCCTGATAATTTAAGTATAATGAAGAAAGCGTTTCAGGGTTGTTCCATGCTTTTCAATTACAACTAAAATGCTGAAGGTCCAAATCAAGGCAGTTTCAAAGCGCTTCAATGGGCTCCAGAGGCTCTGCGTGATCCCAGATGAGGAATAGGGTCTTATCTAGTGAAACGATCGATCATTTTGAACCTTCAGTATTTTGGTTGCAATTGAAAAGCATTATATGATGTACAACCCTGGAACATTTTCTTCAAAATACTCAATTTCTTTTCGACTGAAGAAAGAAAGACATGAACATCTTGGATGGCATTGGGGTGAGTAAATTATCAGGAAATTTCCATTTTGGGGTGAACTAATCCTTAAAATGAAAAGAAAAACTTAAATGAAAATGAGAAATGTTGAGTCGTTTACAACTAATTTATATGTATAAACTTATTTATTTATATTAAATATGTTTAAATTGAAGTTTAAAGTACTAAAATTACTACAACTGAAATAAACATACATTAAAGCAAAATATATTATATTAAGGCTGTCAAATATATACTGTACATACATACACACACTATTGGCTAATGCTGTTTAACCATTGTTTTAGGCTGATTTTGTAGGTTTTGTAAAATATTGGTCATCGTTAATGCAGGAATTTACTACCGGTTAGCATTAATGTAATAATGGTTACAAATAGATAAGAGCACATAATAGGAAAGACAAAAAAAGGGTAATTTGCAGGTATAGCATAATTTTATACTGTATTCACAGCATGCTTTCTTAATTTCTGCCTTTTCCATGATTTTTGTAGTCTTCTAATCATGCTTATGTCTAGGTCTGCACATCTAGATTCTGGTTTAATTATCGGCATGTGGCGAACACGCTGTCAGTATACAGGAGCGTAAAGAGACTGGGCATTCCCGACAGGTAAACTTCAGGTCATTTACTTCAATTCATTTACTTACCTAAACACAATTAAAAACAGTTAACTGGCTTATTGAACCACATAGGTGGACCAATCCATTGTATATCAACTATTTTTCCACACCTGGCATCCTCATTTTAGTGACACATTATTTAAATGGTCTTTTACCCACTGTTTTTCCATTGCTTAATTTGTGTTGTCCAGAGATAGGTGCATGTGTGCTCTTCTGTCACAATGAGGCAGTGATATTTGTGTCTCTAGCCGCAGTAAAAGTCTTCCTGTCTGCTCTGATTAGATGTGTTTGCTCTGCTTTCCCAGTCACATTGTGCTGATGCTAGCCGATGATATGGCCTGTAACTATAGAAACCCCAAACCAGCCACTGTGTTCAGTCATAAGAACATGGAGCTCAATGTGTATGGAGACGACGTGGAGGTGGATTACCGCGGATATGAGGTGAAGCTGCTCTTGGTTTAATATTGGATTTTGAAAGCTTGTCATTGTTTTCAGCATAAGAAAATGTTTTAAATGTAAAAAAATAGTTCTAAACAAAGTCAAAGCAGAATCAACCATTGTACATTTCTGAGCAACACACAAGTGTTTCTGAGTTAATCAGTTGAGTGAATTAATCAGTTTGTTATCGACTTTATTTTATTTTGTTTGCTGTCACCACAATTTAACCTGCACTGTCACTATAAAATCCATATAGATCTACACAAAGTCAAAGACATAAAGTTTTGAGACCAAAACCTTTTTGCTTGCCTTTTGTGACAGTTATTTCTTAGTTTAAAGGCATTTCTTTTTTTTTTGCAGGTTACAGTAGAGAACTTCCTGCGAGTCCTGACGGGACGTCTCCCCCCCAGCACCCCTCGATCCAAACGTCTGCTATCAGACGACCGCAGCAACATTCTTATCTACCTGACAGGTCAGACCAGTAATGGCCTTATTGCTTTCTGTTTTTTTTTTTATTCCTCCTTTTTCCTGAATCTGTGACTCTCCGTTTTCACAGGTCATGGTGGAAACGGCTTCCTGAAGTTCCAGGATTCTGAGGAGATCAGCAACATGGAGCTGGCTGATGCATTTGAGCAGATGTGGCAAAAGAGGAGGTAATTATAGAAAGTGCTACAGTGGAAATTCAGTAACTCTCATATATTTGGCATGATTTAATCAGTATATACTCAGTTTTTACCACACAAAATCTCATTGACGTGATCAGGCATGGCGTTGGCTTGTGGTGAAAGATCTTGTCTGATAATTTAATGTTTATAGGTTTGAATCCCATCATGGATCCATGGATATCACTCTTATGCCCTTGATTGAGCCACATAACCTTTGTTTGTTTCAGCCATTGTAATGAGTATATATGGTTACATTTACATTTAGTCATTTAGCAGACGCTTTTATCCAAAGCGACTTGCAAATGAGTGCAATAGAAGCAATATAAGCTGTAACAAGTCTCAATTAATCTAGAACAGAACACATAGAACTTTTTTTAATTTTTATTTTTTTATAAATAGACAAACAGAAAATTAATTGTGTGATAAGTGCTATTCTTGATTGGTCAGGTGCTGCTGGAAAAGATTTTTAGATGTTTCTTGAAAATGGCTACAGTCTCGGCCGCTCAAATTGAGATAGGCAGGTCATTCCACCAAGTGGGAACGGTCCAGGAAAAGGTCTGTGAGAGTGATTTCATGCCTCTTTGGGATTGCACCACAAGGCGTCGTTCAAATGGTTGGGTATCATTTGAATTATAAAAAGTCAGATTCTACTTATCGATTCTGATTCTTATCGATTCCTAAATTTGATTGCAATAAGATAAAAAAAAAAAGTAGATATCATTCACATTTATTCTAAGTCTTATTGCAAAACATTTCATTGTAGCTGAATACCATGAACAAAAATCAACAGGCTAAAGAACACTTACACAAGGAACTTTTGTCTATGGTTTAAAAAAATACCATAGCAAAAATTAGCCTATCAATTTCAAGCATTATTAAAGACAAGTAAACACTCAGTAATTTAAAAAGAACAAAAAAAACAACTGAACAAAGATACGATTGAAATAAAAACAGTATTAAAATATTTAGGTATTCAGGTACAGAAACCGTAATCAAATGTAAAATAATACTGCAGCTTATAAATAAAATGTACACATATAGTTACATTTATTCAGTCAAGAACAACAACAAAGGGCCAGATTTACAAACCAGGGCAAAATAGCATGAGAGTGCAATGCCATAAAAGAGCCGATGAGAGTGGACAGTTCTGCACGTGATCTACTAACGACGCGCAAATTAATGAACACAGACGCACTACCCGTTAGCGTCTGGTTTAAGACGTGTTTTTTTTTGGGCAGTAAATAATAGCACAAACACCAGTAAATTGCGTAAACCTTTGTAAACCTTTCATTTAAATACTCTCATCTCATAAATACTGTGTCTGAAAGGGAAACTCCTATAAATACATATGCAATAAGGTCAGCCCGCAAAAAAAACTGTATCCACACCTTTTCAGTGCAAATTCGTCACTGTGTGTCTTTATAAAATCCTGCCGGTAGTTTTTTAACGGCAAAAGAGGGTTTGTGCTGGTGGAAGCTGTTAGTTTGGTTTACGTTATTATAGAGACGGCAGCAGGGAGATTAGGCTGCTGCCACTTTAAGAGCTTACATTCACTTAAGACATAACCGACTGTGTTTACAAGGATATTTTAACATATTTTTGTGTGTCTTTGTCCGTTCAAGTGCAAAAAGATTCAGAAGAGAAACCAAGTTCAGTATTGCGCAGCATTCAGTATGAGAGGCGGCTTTCTGTGCGCACATTTTGGATGTGTGCGAACACAGAACACGCCCGAGCAAGTCTTCTTGTGTCTTAATGGTTTAAAATCAAATTTGATTTGATAAACTTTATTAATCCCCAAGGGGAAATGTACACGTCACAGCAGCACATACCATACAGTATTTGAATGTGTGTGCAGCACATAAAACCGCACGCGGGTATTGTGCGTGGTTTACTTTAAAGTCATATTAAAATGCACACTAAGGAATAGATAAGAGGAACTTAAATTTTAATTGTATAACAAGTATCCCATTCCTGACCTTAAGTTTTCGATTCCGGTTTTCGCTTCCCAACCCTATGAGAGTACTGTAAAATGATTTGAATAAAACTGATTTGAATTTGCATAGAAACTAAATTAGTAGGGCCGGGACTCGATTAAAATAATTTATCTAATTAATTAGAGGCTTTGTAATTAATTAATCAAAATTAATCCCATATAAATATTTGACCTGAGAACAGTGAGAAGTAATTTTTTTCACATGGATTTTTAGTATACCATTGAATAATGACTGAATACATAAGCTTAATCAACAAAATATTGTTTATTTATTTCAGTCCAGCAGACCAGTGACTTAGTTACCCTGGTCTTGAAACCAGTCATCTGGTGGAGTGTGGGTCCTTTTAACTTTACTCGGAGTCGGACTAACGTCCACGCTAACTCCTATGTGTTTTGCGTTGAGGTGATATTTGAGGCTCGATGTGCTGCGGTGATACGCAAATTCCTTGTTGCATAGCTTGCACACAACCATGCTCTTGTCGACACTTCCATCCTTTCGTTTTTTAAAACAAATTTTCCCATCCACGGGGCCAAGCAAAGCGGTCTCGTCAGCTTCTTCGTTCATGTTCACTGTGGTTTGTTGTTGTCGGAAGTCAAGAACGCTAGTTGGTGCTCCAGTATAATCGGTCCGTCGAAACTCATTCATTGAAAAACGTTCCGCGGTGCAAAAATAAGTGTTACATTTTTTTTTTGCCGTAATTAATCTTAATTAACGTGTTAAAGTCCCTTAATTAATTAATCTTAATTAACGCGTTAAAGTCCCGGCCCTATAAATTAGTAAGACAAATGAGCAAATAAGATCCAGCACCCATCCACTGGCAAACACCAATATGCAAAAATCTTTTAAAAAACTGTTAGTTCCAGTCTTTGAATTTGATTGACTGAGCATGGTGTACATTTAGGACATCCTTAGACCTAGCCATTGAACGAAATGGCATCGCACCTCAGACTGAAAGGCTTCAGGTCTCAGGAAAAACAATGTTAGTGGGAGGTCTCGTACAATTAGGCATTGCGCTGAGGTGAAACGGACATAAAGGCATCGGACGAATTGGCCTCATACAAAATGGCATCAGACATAAAGGCATCAGATGAAACAGACTAAGGTGGCAGCAAGTGTGGATGATTCAGATTACCCGTCTCATTGTGACGTCATATGCACGTGGTTCAGAAGTGGTACAGAATAGATTCAGAATGGCAGAGACGGGTAGAGTGAAGGTAAGCTGTACTTGTGCCTGAATATATTTTATTCTTACTATTTTAATGAAATTTTACACTGGTTAAGTTATATAGAACATGTCCCAATGAGATTAAATAACATTCTAACCATTAGGAAAAAAAGAATTGGGAAAACGGCTCTTTTTCTTACAACAATTTGAATATATTTACAATTAAATATCAAAAAAGGGGCAGAAAGAAAAATAAAACTGAAGAATACTGACAGAATATAGCAGTTATTCAATAAACATAGCTTTATCAACGTTATCCACATTGCTATGATCTGCTGGTTTCTCACTACTGTCATTTTTGTTGTGTTTTTGCTATTACTGAGAGGAAAGCATGCAGCACATATTTACATATTCATCTAAACTCCTCTCAGAGCAGTGTGAACGGCGCCTGGATGTTCACTAATAGTATACACTATGCAAAGGTATTTCCTACTTTGTTTTACCCCCAAGCAGAAAACAAAAAAGAGCTTCGCAATGAATATTTTGTGGCCTTGAGTCCATTCCATCCGATTACTTTTGTCTGAGGCTGTTTCGCACAATGTCTAATTGTATGAGACCTGGAACCTCACATTATTTTTCCTGAGGTCTGAAGTCCTTTAGTCTGAAGTGAGATGGCGTTTCATTTAATGGCTGAAGACTTAAAGGGCCAGATTTATAAAACGAGCCAAATTAGCATTTTCAAAAAAGTGCAGATGGGAGTGGAAAGTTGTATGTGTGATCTACTGACGACATGCAAATTAAATACACAGACGCAGCCTGATCATTTCCATAATGACCAACACAATCTACTAAGAGCAGCGCAAATTAGCGTCTGGTTTAAAACATGCTTTTTTGGGGCTGTAAATAATGGTGAAAAATACCAGTAAATTGACTAGCGCAAACCTTACTAAATCACCTTGCATGATTCATTTAAATACTCTCCTCCCACCAATTTAGCGTCTGAAAGGGAAACTCCTACAAATCCATATGCAATAAGATCAGCTGCAAAAATAACCCTGTCCATGCCTTTTCAGCGCTAATATTTCACTGCGTGTCTTTAGTAAATCCTGGCAGTCATTTTTTAACAGCAAAAGAGAGTTTGCGCTGGCCCTTGGTCTGAGGAATGAAGTCTTTTCGTCATATGATGTGACTGAGGTCTGAGGATGTCCTAAAATGTACACTGTACAAGCGGGATTCCAAGAGTGCTGATATAACAGTCTAAAAGCACTTCACTGTATCACTCTACTTGTCTACGCTCGTGCTTTCCTGACGTACTGTCAGTCTGCATTTGTGATGGAGATATTAAAGTGAATCTCTGCAGGTTACATTCTTACGACAGCAATGACTTTATACGCAAGTCTTTATGAGCAAGTCAATGAATCATTCATTCAACTGATTTGTCTACATTGTTATTATTAAATATAATAATAATAATAATGCTTATTATTATTATTATTATTATTATTATTATTATTATTATTATTATTATTATTGTATAGTCCTATTTAATGGGTTCCATAAATACAACAGTGTGAATGTGGTGTGAGACAACTATATTTTATAATTCTTTTAAAATAAATATTTAGCATCTCGTTTTTTTCCCCACTGTTTCCTCATGCTAAAAACAACTATAAGTCCACATTTTAAAGCCACAATAATGTTTCACTGCTAGAGGTTGTTTATTCAAAACAATGGCGTAGCTTGATGACGCCTGGATTTTGCAAAGCTTTTATAATGCCGCAGACAAGCGCTTCCGCTTTTTTCGGTCATATGTAAGCTGCGCTGTTTTATCATATTAAATGCATTATTTGAGTGTGTTGAAAGTTACAATGAAAGTATGAAAGTTATAATGCTTCTCTGCATTCGCTCAGCGGCTACTATGAGACACAGGTCTAACACGGGTATGTAATTGATAGGCGACACACTGCCCGTGTCCTAGTTTAAATTGCTTAATTCTCTGGATTTAAACATTCTTGAAAACATTTGGGATAGTGCAAGTACAAAAGTCAACAAAATATATTACATTGTTCAAGTGGTTTTTGGATATTTTAATAAAAAAAATCTTAAAAGGGATATATTTTAAAAATGAGGGTTTGCATCTTTGATACTTTTCTCACCCAGGTTAGTTTGCATTCCTGATCCACTCAGGAGTAAAACCACTGACTATGCTTATGATTGAGTCATTGCCATTCATTCATAACCAGATTCATTCAGTAACAGCACTAACTGTTGTTTGATTCTGCTTTGGTTTTGTTTGGAACTATTTTTGTTGGTTGAGGAAAAATAAAGTAATTAGCAATTGTGTGTTTAAAATGCAAGTTGCTCAATATAAACATGAATTGAATGCTTATTCAGCATATCAGCAAATTTATTAGTTCAGCTTAATCATTGTGTAATTGCTGCTGTTGAGAGCAAATTGCAGAAATTAACCAAAACAAATCCAAAAGACATTAAGTACCATCAAAGTGAAACATGAATAATGCATTCTAGTCTTCATTGTGCAGCTCCTAGACACAGTATTGATGTACATGGCTGAAGCGCTGCAGCTGCCTAACGTATTAATTGCGTGTTATAAATGCTCTAATAGGCTGTTTAGGTTCCAGCGCTGTGTAAATATTGTAGCCTGGTGTGAGGTACAATGAGAGCTTCCTCTCTTCCTGTAGAGCACTACAGCACAGGATGTTTTGTCCCTGTCAATGTGGTAATTGCAGGCTTGATCCATTAAATTAGTGAAGCCCCTTTTGTGCTTCATTGCTCCCCCATTACATTTCAGCAGGTTCATGCGATTCCAAGCCGTCTCATTCTCTCGCTCATCTGCGATGGCCAGAAGTGGTTTACTATATATGTGTGTGTGTGTATATATATATATATATATATATATATATATATATATATATATATATATATATATATATATATATATATATATATATATATATATATATATATATATATATATAATTTTATTATTTTTTGGTGAATGGAGCATAAATGGGTGCCGGGGTCTTGGGTGCCGGGGTCTTGGTTACCGTGGCAACAGCTTGTAGAGAGTGCTATGTTGGTTGTATAGTGAGCATGGATCAGACAGCTTTGAGCCCTGTGCTATAGGTCAGATCTGTCTTGTATTACTTCACAACCAGCTTTAATTACAAACTATATTAGCCTGCAACATTATACATGGAAAGTGGTTTAAGGCTGACAAGATTCGACTGGATCTAAAACTGACTATTTTCTTTGCAGGTACAACGAGTTGTTGTTCATCATAGACACATGCCAGGGGGCCTCCATGTATGAGAGGTTTTACTCGCCGAACCTCATGGCGCTGGCCAGCAGCCAAGTGGGAGAGGACTCGCTCTCAGTGAGTCAAACTTGGTGTACCTGATCTTCTGCACACCTGGAATTAGCTGCATTATAGCTTTTGAATAACATTTAATCTCCTTAGCTCTGGGACCATTTTTGGGGATTTCTGCATGGATTTGGCTTACCCAAATTAAAAAGCTTCCCATACCCACATACAGTGGTACAGAAAACCCTTTGGAGTTACATAAAACACTGCTTAAAGTGATAATTTAATTAACATGTAATAAACCCCCCCAAAAGAGGCGCTTTTTGGTTATACATTTTTTTTAAAAGCATATAACCCAGGCCCTGTGTGCTCTAGCACCCTGCAGACAGTTTTGGCTGTTTCCACTAGATGGCAGCATATATTACAAATGTATTCATGTTGTATGCAAGATTTATTCAAATGGATCTGAAGGGAGGAATAATACCTTTTTTTAATGTAATTTCCACATACCCAAAGTCTCCCCATATACAGTGGTATAAATGCAATATCCCAGTGTCACAAAGTTCTTTTTTCCAGTGTATGCTGACATATGCTGGAAACAACCAAAAACGGTCTGCAGGGTGCTAGAGCACACAGGGCCTGAGATTTACACTTTCAAAAATGAATTTATAACAACAACAACAACAACAACAAAAATTATAATAAATTATAATTATAATAATTTATAATAAAAAAATTACCCAACCCCCCTCTTTTTTGGGGGCAGGGGTTTGGGTTGGGTAAATGGTAAATGGACTAATTTATATAGCGCTTTTAACAGACCTACGGCCATTCAAAGCGCTTTACATTTTTGCCACACATTCACCCATTCATACACTCATTCACACACCGACGGCGGTGTCAGCCATGCAAGGCGCCATCCAGCTCGTCGGGTGCAGCTGGGGTTAGGTGTCTTGCTCATGGACACCTCGGCACTTGGTCAGGTGGAACCGGGGATCGAACCACCAACCTTCCAGTTTGTAGACAACCCACATGAACCACTGAGCCACTGCTGCCCCAAGTACAGCTCAGACAGCATATACTTACATGTGTATCAGTGTTTTCTGTAAAATGACAATTGTGTATTTAGACCACTGTATGTGGGAATGGAAAGCTTTCAATTTGGGTAGGCCAAATCCAGGCGGAAATGGTCCCAGAGTAATTTAGTGTAAATAAGTTACCTTGTGTAAAACAAATGCCAAAGTAATGTATAGCTCCAGAAAGTAGACATTCCAAGCTTTCAAATGGTACCACATCAGAGATCAGAGCTCCTCCACAGACATTTAAAATGTAAAGTATATACTTGATGACGCCTTATCAGGGTCCTTGAAGCTCAAGAGGTTAAAAACGTTTACATGAAAATTATAGACAGGACAGAAAGGATTTCGGGGATTAAATGGATAGGAAATCACAGGATGTGATGAGGTCTGGGATCAAACCTACACCCTGCCAAACAAGCACCAAGGCTTGGTTTTTCCCTATAACATATGCTAACTGCTAGATCACATCTTGGATCGATTCAATTCATTCAAACACAGTTTGGGGTCAAAAATGACAGTAACATTAATAATGTAACAGGATTTCTACTTCAAATAAATGCTGTTCTTTTGAACTTCGTATTCATTAAAGAATCCTGAAGAAAAAAAAAAGTTATATAAACACATAAATTATATTTAGCTTTGCCATCAGATTTAATAAATGCATTTTAAATTACGTATTTAAATATATTAAATCAGTTATTTTAAATTGCAATAATATCTTCTTATCTCAAAAATATCTCTTATTCTAATCATGCATGCATTAATTTGTTCAAAACTACAGTGAAAACAATAATTTTGAACAAATTAATGCATGCATGGTTAGAATAAGAGACCTCTTTCAGAAACATTAAAAAAACTTTTGAATGGTAGTGTGCCTGAAAATTTGCATCAAACAAACTACATAAACAGTGTTAATCTTTTTAATGAAATTATTGATAAAAAAGTACTGTTTTACTGAGGCATTGAATTCATTTTAATGAAATTGTAAAAAAAAAAAAAAATGTTTTTTACAAGGAGATATCTATATCTGTATACATTTTATTAAAGGGATAGTTCACCCAAAAATGAAAATTTGATGTTTTTCTGCTTACCCCCAGGGCATCCAAGATGTAGGTGTGTTTGTATCTTCAGTAGAACACAAATTAAGATTTTTAACTCCAACCGTTGCCGTCTGTCAGTCGTATAATGCATGTGAATGGGGTCCAATTCTATTAGAGTAAAAAAAAACATGCACAGACAATTTCAAATTAAACCCTGCGGCTTGTGGCGACACATTGATGTCTTAAGACACGAAACGATCTGTTTCTGCGAGAAACCGAGCAGTATTTATGCTATTATTTCACCTATTATCAGACGACGTCACAGGCGAATGTCATCAGCTCTCCAGACCGCCATAACTTCCTGCGAATAAGGTCAAAATACCGGCGCGGTCATAGAGATATACATAGATGCCTCATTAGTGCCTGCGCAGATCGGTCAAATGAGGACTCTATGTATATATTTTTATGATTGCGCTGGTATTTTGACCGATCGTTTCGTGTCTTAAGGCATCAATGTGTCGTCACGAGCCGCAGGGTTTAATTTGAAGTTGTCTGTGCATGTTTTTTTTACTCTAATAGAATTGGACCCCATTCACATGCATTATACGACTGACAGACGGCAACGGTTGGAGTTAAAAATCTTCATTTGTTTTCTACTGAAGATACAAAGACTCCTACATCTTGGATGCCCTGGGGGGTAAGCAGAAAAACATCAAATTTTCGTTTTTGGGTGAACTATCCCTTTAACCAGTATTTTCTTAGGTAAGTACACTATAAGAACACATACTCTAAAATAAAGTGCAACCATTGTGACTAAATTTAACTAAAATGATATGGCACTTTATTAAGATAGAATTGACTAAAAGTAATGAATAGAACATGAAAAAATATTGAGTAAATTAAAGGTAATTTTTGCTAACAGACAGAATCTTTGATCAAACCACTGTTAATAATTTGTTGCAAAAAGTTTACACTTATTATTATTATTATTTTTTTTGTCTAGTCACATTGGACTTGGTGTGAACAGACTGTAATACACAAGACTAGACTTGATTCTATATCTGTACAACACATCTCTCTAAAAATCCCTGAACATGAATAATTAATATACCTTTTAAATCATTAAAGAAGTATAGAAGACTGGGATTGGTTCACTTGTATGTTTTTGTCCTTACAGCATCAGCCAGATTTGGCAATAGGGGTCCATTTGATGGACAAGTACACCTTCTACTTACTGGAGTTCCTGGAGGAAGTTCACCCTGCTAGCCAAGCCAACATGAATGATCTGGTAAGTGTCTGTGTGCCTGTGTGTTTTGTATTGTTGCCTGTTTATAATTCCAGCAAAATAATATGGAGAATGTAGATGCTTTGTGAATTGTTTTGCATTTTTTCTGATTGGAAGCTAGTTGTAAGGTCCTATAGGAGCATTTCCCTTATCCACAATGCTGGTACAAATTGAACTTAAAAAGCAGCGGCCACAAAGACGTCCTGTCGCCTCAGATGAAAAGAACGGCCTTGCTGACCATAGGTCTCATAACACAACACTTTAAACAGAGCGACTAATTCAGGTGTAGGTCAAACAGCTTTGAAACAGTCAGGAGGGAGACCTTTTCTCTGAAGGCCTGAGCGAGCTTTAGTTTCTCTTTCATTCATCTGAGTGGTTGGAGTCCCACCAACTCCCACAATTTATTTTGATCTCTCCTGCCCTCCACATCCTCTCTGCTTGGCACAGTGCTTTCCCAGATCAAACAGGCCCAACAACAGCCTCTTTTCTGGTGCTTTTTTGTTCCCTGTGCTCTGCTTACTCTCTCTCTCTCCCCATTCTACTGCATTAGCAGTGATATTATTGATTTCCCGTGGGAGAAAGAGAGAGGTTTTAATGTGTATAGAAATGGGCCACTTAATCTTTCATGAATGATCTCTCACATAAATGATCTCTCTTTCACACTCATCATCAGAAAGGTTGCAGAATGTCTTTCTGGCTGTCACTGTGCACTGGGAGTTGTGATAGAAAATAATGCCGTTCTGTCGCCAAAGTTTAATCTGGCTTAATTCTGAAATTGTGTCAAGTATGTATTGAAACTTGCATCTAAACTGAATGTTCAGGAAATGACATTTTGAAATTAAAAGTCATGTCAGTTGATTTGTCATTCCAGTCATGAATACACTATATGGACAAGTGTTAGGACACCACCTGACTATTACATTACACCAACAGGGACTATTATCACATTACATTCTAAATACATACAGTGGGGTCCACAAACATGAAAAGCTTACTGTGAAATTTCTTTTTGCCATTTCTCCTCTTAGTCTTATATTCAAAATATTCACAAAAAACTAACCTTTTAAGTTAATTTACACAAAATATAAATGTGGAATAATTCAAATAAATATGGTATTCTCCAAAATATGTGTGCCAAAATGATAGCCTGACGTTGTCATACTCAATTCTAGTCAGAATATGAGTCAGATACTGCTCCGTTGGGCTGCGGTTATGGGGCGTGTCTCAACCGAAATGACTCTGCACTCAATTGGACAGACCTACAATCAATCAGAGCAACGGAGTAAGTGACGTATGTTGAGCGACGCATAGTAGTAGTGGGAAGTTGGGATCCTTTTTTAGAAAATAACTTTTAGAAAAGGACTTGGAAAGAAATGATTAATGAATTGCTTAGCTGGGTCTTTAGGCTATGCAGTCTGTTTGTTCACTTCTGTTCAAAATCCGAGTCGTTTTTTTTTTTTGTCCCTTCACAGTTAATCACGTGTGTTCCCTGGAAAGATTAGTTCGCCTCTCGAGTCTTCAGGTTCGAGTCATTCATTCACCAACTCACAGCCCCATAGGCAGAATGCAGAAGATCCTGAACAGAACTGATGGCATTTAGTGCATGCGTGGCCAACACAAAATGAACTAATCGCTCTCTCTGAAACAACTCGTCACATTAAAGATTAGTTATAAAAGAATGAATCGTCCATGAACGACACATCACATCATAATGCATAGTTGTGGTTTACATGTCTATTTGTACTGCTTTACTACTGTGATGTTTTGTAATGTTTAATGCAAATAAAATAAAATAAAACCTGCATAGTTATCAACAGAACTCAACAGCACACACGCTGGAAGAAGTAGAAGAAGAAGATGAGTGTAAACGATCTTTGCCGGTGTTGTAAAAATTATTTAAGGACAGAGTACTTTAGCCTGACGTCATCATACTCAGATTCAAACGAATTCAACCCAAGTGCTCATGACGTGGATGGTAACGTTAATGTCCATCATCGAATAAAGCCCACCCTGACAATTTGATTGGTCCGAACAGCTTTGGTTCGAGCATAATTGCTCCACAACGGATCAAGTCCAGACCGAACATCCCGACCTCAAATGTTGTGGGCAGGGCAAAATGATTGACAACCCTACAAATTCTATTGAGTACAAATATAACTAAAGTATAGTAGCATTCGTATAGTATGTTTTCAAAGTTCACCTTATGTCATGACTTCCTGTTTCTCTAAATATGAAGTAACACAGATTTACCAAGGGTGCCAGTATTTGTAGAGCCCACTGTAAAGGTCCACTGTGTGTAATATTTAGGAGGATCTATTGACAGAAATGCAATGTAATATACATAACTATGTTTTCAGTGGTGTAAAAAGACCTTACATAATGAACCATTATGTTTTTATTACCTTATAATAAGCCATATCTATCTACATACACTGCGGGTCCCCTTAGGCCGTGTGTCCACCAGTGTTTTATCACGTGGCTGGTGTATTTTTCCAATTGTTTTCAATGGGAGCGCAGTGTTTTTAGAACGCCATGAGCATATAGAGGTGCTGAGCGTCTATTTCATGCTCAAGCACTGTGTGCTCTGCGTTTTTTATCGGTCGCCGAGAGTTGAAGAATGTTCAACTTTGAGCAAAATGCAGCACTTATCACTGTCACTTTTTACCTAGCTGTCCAATCACTGTGGAGGAGGGCCGGAAAAAAATACAACACCGACCAACCGCCACATTCTGCTTGTACAACGCCAACAGATTTCGACAACAACAAGTATAATACAAAATCATTTAAAATAAGAGCCAGAGCAAATACTTTGCATTGTATTAACATTTTTATACAGAAACAAACTATCTGTGAAATGAGATACGTAATATCCGCAAAAGTCTATAGCAAGCAAAGAGAAAAAAAACACTGCGTTGCCAAAATGCTCTCAAACGTTCACAGCAAGATGTTTTCAGCAGAGCGCGTAGTATTTTCAGCAGGCAAAAAACGCTAGCTAGGACTCGCGGCCTTACAGTGAAGTCACCATTTTGCACCGTCATGTTTCTACAGGAGCCCTAAACGGACAAACATAATTTACTAGTGTCGAATTGCAGAGCTTGTGCAAACATATCCACGTTTCTATGATCAAAGGCTTTTTTTAATGCTTTATTTCAAACTTTGTTTTACCCCTAAACAAAGAACGAAAAAGAACTTTGCTGCGAGTATATCAGGGCCTTAATTAGGAGTTGGTGTCCCCCCTTTGCAGCTATAACAGCTTACACTATTCTGGGAAGGGTTTCGACAAGATTTTCCATGGGAATTTTAGCCCATTCATCATGTCATTTGTGAGGTCAGGCACTGATGTTGGATAAGAAGGCCTGGCTTGTGGTGTTACGTCACTTAAAACAAGGCTTACCTCACTTAAAATGTACTTTTGCTATGGTCAATTATTTTTTATTTTTTTATTTTGGCACATTTCTTTCTCCATATAGTGTTGATATGTCAACTAGTAAATACAGTTTCGTCTTGCTAGCATGTGTGAAAAAGTTTAAACCATATGTTTTACAACTAGCCCCGCTTTATGTGACTCGCTCATCCCTAATGATGCTGAAAAGTCAGCTTTGCCATCACATGAATAAATTACATTTTAAAATATATAAAAAATTGAAAACAGTTATTTTAAATTATAATAATATTTCACAATACTGCTGTTTTTACTGTATTTTGGATCAAATAAATGCAGCCATGGTGAGCATAAGAGACTTCTTTCAAAAACATTTATATACAGTATCTTGCCAACCTCAAACTTTTGAACGGTAGTGTACTGTTAGACAAAATATCACAATTTCCGCAGTGCTCACATTAATTATATTAATATATTTGCAGTTGCGGTTAATTAGGCTGTTAAAAATGAAATGGTTGCACACAGATGTTTAAATTTATAACTGTACTTTCTTTCGATTGACAAAACTATTGTTGGCCTTTTTGTTGATTAGGAGCTACTGCTTATGAATTTCATAAGCTTGTTTCATTGCATTAATTCTCTAACGTTTTCATTTATCAAACATTTTCAAATGTTCAAAATTCTTCCTCTTATTCATTTTAGTTTACAGTGATGCAGCCTAAACTATGCAGTCCTTATGGTTAGCTGATATGACGCAAATATTCTAAAAAAAAACAACAACTTCTTAGTCCACATTACTAGTTCTCTTACGAGAGGTTCTCTCGTATTGCGTAAGTTGCTTACGCTACGGGAAAGTATTCTTTCTTCGAGATCTGCGACCTGCACGCCTAGGACAGTGCCTGAAGAAGCCGGCCGCCTTCAGCCATCCGTGCCTGCTACGCTATCCGGCGTCTATATCCTTTATTGCACGTGTGCTCGCCTCGCGACACACTTTCCTAAAAGAGCACGAGGCGTTTTTCTCAAAATGCCTCGTTCTTCCTGCGGCTCGTGCCGCGCACCGCTCAGCATCGGAGACCGCCATCTCATCTGCGCTCTCTGCCTGGGCCGTGACTACGCCGCCGCCGCCGCACTCCTCGCGGGCGGATGCCCCGAGTGCGAGGAGCTCTCAATGTCGACCCTGCGGGCTCGACTTGAGCAGTTTGACGATGTCATCACTCCGCTCGTCCCTGCCGGGCTGCGCAAAAAGAAGCGCCGCTCGCAGCGACCACCGGAAACGGAGCTAGCGCCGAGAAGCTCGCCGGAGCCCCTCCCTCCAGCTTCTCTCTCGCCTTGTGGGCCGCCATGTCTGCCGCCGCCTCAGGGGACGAGGCGGATGAGGCTGAGGAACGCGCCGCTGACAGCTGCTCCATCCTGGCCTCGGACAGCGAGGATTGGTCTTCGGCATCCTCTTCAGTCCGAGTTTCCGGCCGTACTCGAGCGGGCGAGGACGCGGAACTCTTATGCCTTCTCACCCAGGCTGTCGACCAGCTAGGCCTCGAGTGGTCTCCTCCTAGGGAGTCAGCGCCGAATAGGCTCGACGGCTGTTTTCTGCACAACCGCCGCCGAGTGCCTACTACCAGGACTGCACCTTTCCTGCCCGAGCTCCACAATGAGCTATCCAAGTCGTGGAATGCGCCATTTTCCGCGAGGGTCGCCTCGCACGCTTCCTCGACGCTCTCACAAGTTGACGACGCCGCTGAGAAGGGATATAATGCCATTCCTCCTGTGGGACAGGCGGTCGCAGTGCACCTTTGCCCGCCCGCTGGTTGGCGCTCAAAGGCTGCTCTCCCGTCTAAGGCCTGCAGAACCATGTCAGCCTTGATCGCCGCGCTTTCTCCGCCGCCGGACAGGCCGCTTCTGCTCTTCACTCGATGGCCGTGTTGCAGATCCTCCAAGCTAACCTCCTCCGCTACCTGGATGAGAAGGGCAGGGATCCCGAGTCGATCACGGATTTAAGGAGCGCGACGGACCTTTCCCTTCGCGCCACAAAATCCGCTGCCCAGGCCCTCGGACGGTGCATGGCCTCTCTGACAGTCACAGAGAGGCACCTCTGGCTCACGCTCGCCGACATGAGAGAGGCGGAGCACGCAGCGTTTCTCAACGCCCCCCTCTCCCCTTCCGGCCTCTTCGGCCCAGCGGTCAACGGGATCGTCGACCGCTTCTCGGAGGTACAGAAGACGACGCAGACTATGCACCTCTTCCTGCCTCCACGCTCCGGCTCTGGTTCCAGCTCTGCCGCACGCCGTCCTCGTGACAAGCCTGCACAGGGTCCAGCCCAGCCTCTGTCCTCGCAGCGACGACAGGGCAGCCGCCCTAGATCGCGCTCTTCCAGCCGGAACAAACCGCCTCCTCCCCGGGGACCCCGGCCGAGGATCGTGCTGAAACCT